>JAUMJL010000099.1:0-1200000 GCA_033558185.1 Dromococcyx pavoninus
GACCTGTAGTCCGATCGCAGTCACAACTCCTGCAGCCCCCGCCGGCTGCGTTGCCCCCTGAGTCGCCTCGTGTGCGCATGTGCGGAGGGGCGACGGGCGCGATGGGAGTTGTAGTCTGTTCCGCCTCTCCGCACTTCACCGGCCTCGGCACCTCCTGTGCGCATGCGCGGGACCGCGAAGTCTCCTGGGAGTTGTAGTTCTTTTTTTCAAAGAACCAGGCGCCGTGGAGAGGGGCCGTCAGGGCATGTAGGGCCTGCCTGTCCCCAGAGTTGGTGAAGGGTTTAGAGGAGGCGCCCTGTGAGGAGAGGCTGAAGTCACTTGGTCTGTTCACCCTGCAGAAGAGGAGGCTGGGGGGGGACCATATTGCATTCTACAGCTTCCTCACAAGAGGAGGAGGAGGAGGCGCTGATCTCTTTCTCTGTCGTGACCAATGACAGGACTCGAGGGAATGCCAGGAAGATGTGCCAGGAGAGGTTTAGGTTGGATATTAGGAAAAGGTTCTTCACCCAGAGGGTGGTGAAGTACTGGAACAGCTCCCCAGGGAAGAATTCACAGCACCAAGCCTGTCAATATTGATAGCATCACTTGGTTGGAAAAGCCCTTTGAGGTCATTGAGTCCGATTGTACCAGTCCTCTACTAAACCATAACCCTGAGCATAACTAAACCATATGCCTTGAATATCCTATTGAAGAAACATTTGGACAACTCCCTCAGACACATGATGTGAATTTTGGGGTCATCATATACCAGGACAGGAGTAGTACCCTATGATCCTTGTGGGTCTCTTCCAGCTCAGGACATTCTATAATTCTATGTTCCCTCTGTTATTCCTCGTTCCTCAGCCACACCACATCCTTACTCACAGATTCAAAATGCCAAAACCAGATTCAGATGCCAAAGGTAGGGCTGGTTTCTGACTCTTCCCTGCAAAAGCACACCGCGTCACAGTCCGTAGCTCCCACAGCAGAAGCCCAGGTGAAGCGGATCCCCCCACCTGTCCCTCATACCAGCGTGTGTCCCAACACGTGCAGCTCTATTGGTATTTACTGGCACTCCCATGCAAGGACATGGTCAGCCAAAGCCCAGCATGGACAGCAAGTACTGAGTTCATGCTCTGGTAAGGCCGCAGGGCTAAGTGCCCGTGCGCAGAGCTCACAGCAAGGCCTAAACTCGGGCTTGTTGACAGTCAGCTGAACATGAGCCAGCAGTGGGCAAGAATTCCAACAGCATTCTGGCTTGGATCAGGAATGGTGTGACCAGCAGGACCAGGGAAGGGATTACTCCCACACACTCAGCACTGGTGAGGCCACATCACAAACCCTGTGTTCAGTTTTAGGCCTCTCATGACTAGAAATACATTGAGGTATGGGAACATGTGCAGAGAAGGACAACAAAGCTAGTGAAGGGTCTGGAGCAGAAGTCCAATGAGGAGCAGCTGAGGAAACTGGGACTGGAGAAGAGGAGCTGAGGGGAGACCTCATCACTGTCTACAGCTGCCTCAAAGGAGGCTATAGCGAGATGGTTGTTGGTCTCTTTTCCCAAGTAACAAGTGATAGGATGAGAGGAAATGGCCTCAAGTTGCACGAGGGGAGGTTTAGATTGGATATTAGAAAAAAATATTTTTTACTGAAAAAGGGGTATAGACTGCCCCGGGAAGTAGTGGAGTCTCCTTTCCTGGAGGTGTTCAAAAACATGTGGACGTGGCACTTCAGGAAATAAGTTTAGTAGGCACAGTGGTGTTGGGCTGATGGATGCACCAAATGATCTTAGAGGTCTTTTCCAACCTTAATGATTCTATGATCCTAAACTTCAAGTTTTAGATTCACCCAGGCTCCTGGTTGCACCACCAGAATGGCACCCATGAAGAGCAATGTCGCTGCTGTCCAACTGCAGACATGCACGTCCTGTGATCTGTTCCCGCAGCATCATAGCTGATGTGCGTCCACAGTTAATTCTGCCGTAGTTCCCCTGCTCTTAACATACACCTAAGGCAGAGCCTCACCTACACAGGGCCCTTCCATGTGAAGTTTCTAGGCACCAGCATCCCCTCAGATTGCTCCTAAGAGCTCTTGGGCAGCATATTGCAGCCAGTGCATTAACCTCCTATTCAAAGTGGTGGAATTTGCATCTGTTCCCTATGACTCTATCTCACCTTTAGGCAATCTCTTCCCTCTGAGCAGCAAATGCTTCTCAAAGCTGTGAACAAAGCAAAACTTAAGCCCTTAAATACTGGTGTCTCATTTTGCCTGCACTATGACGTGCATTTTTCATAAAATAATCAGGATTTGTAAACATTTCTGGATTCATTGAAAAGTGATCATTTTGGAAGTACTTACTTTTCATAAGCCACATCTACTCAAAACACCCCTGCTTGGAATCTCCCACATCCCTCATAAAAGTAAGGATTTCCCTTATCCCACAGTACCTGTGGTCTTCTTAGTCAGTAAGACTTCAACAAAGGTATTATTGTTCTTAAAACACATGAGAAAAGTAATTTCTCATCTAAAGCTTATATTATTGCAGCTACATATGAAGTATAGCTACTTAAGATGTCAAAGATCCTTGCCAGATCACTGAATATAATTTATTTGTCATTATTATTACTTTGCATAGAAACTAAATAGTGCGGTACCTCTTGCTTGTTCTTATCCCAATCAAGCACAACAGGAAAAGGAACCTGTATGGGAGAAGGAATAAATTTCCAATCTCTGTGGTGCATTTTCACTCAAAGTGCTTTTCTGTGAAGAAAGCAGCTATGAGGTGAGGACATTCGATTGCTATTGCTTATAAAAACAAAGGCCCTAATCCTTAAGTTAGATACAAGAGTACACCAGGAGAGGGCTCTACACGAACACTCTATACAAGAACTTACACGGCATGATCTCTGCTGTGAGAACTTCAATGGGCTCAGGATACACAAATGGTACTCTCTTATGAAGAAAGCCTGAGACACCTGGGTCTGTTTAGGCTGGAGAAGAGAAGGTTGAGGGGGGAATCTTATCAACGTTTATAAATATCTAAAAGACAGGTGTTTATAAACGTTTAAAAATATCTAAAGAGTGTGTGTCAAGAGGATGGGGCCACATTCTTTTCAGCAGTGCCCAGCAACAGGAAAAGAGGCAAGTGAGACAAGCTGGAATTGTGTGAAGTGCCAGCTCACAGATAGGATTTTAGAGAGGACAAAGTCTTAGAAGCAAAGAAATTTATTTACAGTGTTGGGTGCATAAGAGGATGGATCCTCCTCTATGCACACCGTTTAGTCCCACTCATGTACATTTATTTAGGGTACTTATACATATTCATTTACATTTGTTACTTCCCCCCATTCACATGCATAACACCCCCACCCCCCACACTTCAAAGGAAAGGAGACCATTACCTACACAGATCTAATTCACAGCAATAAAATGTTACATAATCATTGCATTCCCCAATAAGCTTATACATATGCATTACCTGCCCCGCTTCATATTAAAAGATTATTTCTATATTCTCCTCCTACTGGCCCTTGCGCACTGCCTCCTGGTCACCACCAGGTCATTGGGGAGTCGTGGGGATGAAGACCAGCAGCTCCTCATCATAACTGCTAGTGACCTCTGGTTCTTGCGCATGTCCAATGCATTCTGGTCTTCCAAACCACAGAGCTGGACAGGACCGATCCTGGTCCTCTTTATGAGTGTCCAGTTCCTCCTTATCAGTGCACATTGCTGTAAAACCTTGCTAAGCTTGTAACGAACTACTAGGCTCACACAACTTCCATTGTCAAACCCCCCTTCTCCCAAAAATGTCCAAGGCTAACTAAATACCTAAACTATGACCAAGCAATCTACACAAAGGCTTAACAAAGGCTCATTAAAATCCCACATTCTTTGCTTATTTATTCTAATGTCTTCCTAACAACTCTTTTTTAACGATTATTCAACACATCCAACTTCTATAATCCTTTCTACAGTTTTAGACTTATCCAACTTCTACAGTTCTGTTTAACCATAACAATTTTAACACATAAAAACTTTCAAACAATGATAATAATAACATCATTATACTGCTGTTTCAAGGAACTCGGGATCAGCGGAAGTGGGGGAAGATGAAGACGTACACTTAATGGAAAACTGCAAGGGGGACAACAGAGAAGTTTAGCCAAAACAGCCAATGCAATAATTAACAAAGCAGACACTAAGTAAAATAAGATTATTATGACGTGGATTTCCTTGCCTACACTGTGCAGTTTCTTGAGCGAGATCAGCCTCAGTGGTTCTCATCGTCTGTTCCCTGGATCCAGGGCTGTGCATGCCCCTGCCAGCCTAAAGCTCAGGCGTTTGTTCAGTCTAGAAACTTTGCTTTGGAAATATTTTCCAGTTTTTGATTTTTCCATTGTTAGTGCCTTTCCACTCCTCATAACTATCACCAGTATGTTTAAATGTCCACATAAAATTTTGCAACATATAATAAATCAGTATTCCTAATGCTTCCATGATTAAACTTATATTATTCCCGACCCCCTACTGATTTCAACCATCACAATCTAGCTGAAGCAAAACTTTTATTTATGTATTACAGAATACAGAAAGTTCCACCTCAGCATGAGGAAAATCTTTTTTCCGGTGAGGGTGACTGAGCACTGGAACAGGCTATCCAGAGATGTTGTGGAGTTTCCTTCTCTGGAGACATTTGAAACCTGCCTGGACGTGTTCCTGTGAAAACTGCTGTGAGTGACCCTGCTTTAGCAACGGCATTGGTCTAGATGATCTCCACAGGTCCCTGTGATCCTGGTCTAGATGATCTCCACAGATCACTGTTCTGTGATTCTGTAAGAGATATCTATACTCTCTCTTTCTTATTTTTATTAACGATTGTTCACAATTGGACCACTGGATCATGATGCTTGGACAAGAAGGAAATGGAAGTTTTCCTTGTTCCACCATCTCTCCAGATATTTCAGTTATAAACCTTCCAATATACTGATAAATATACACTATTCGATAAAACTTTCATTAAAAAGGTAAGCATCTATATACACATACAGACATTAACATTCTACCATGAAAGCTACATTTCACAAGTGGGTAGGCCTGCAAGTGTGTATTCCTTCTTCACTGATGAGGTAAACTTAGAATATTTACCTTCTTTTCAACCTTTGGCTCCACAAACTTAGGGAAAAAAAGATTCCTTATTCACAATACAGATTTCTCTTTAGTTTTCCCAACTTATTTCATGCAAGTGATTTGTAGTAATTCTAATTCAGAAGTATCTTTTGATTTCATCCTGGCATATGTCTGAACACAAGCTTCCGTCTGGCAGCCCAGTTTCAGCTGCAATTTCAGCAGAAGTTTCAGCTTTCTTTTCTGGGTGAATTTTGCATATAGAATCTTCAGTGCATATATTGCTTTAAAAAGATTATAACATACTTTATGAGAAGTCACACTTAGTGTGATCAAAATAGAAGATAAAAAAATCCAAGAAGCTTTCTCACTTTCTTAGAATTCCCTCCTTCCAGTTGTATTATACAAGCCTTTCCCTCTGTTTCCTAATAAGAACCTGATGCTTCCTGGTGACATCTTGAACCATTACATAACATATATTTATGTTAATACTAGCTCGCAGGATCAGAATCGTGTCTATCAGATTTTTTTAAAAATGAATCAGTAATCAATTCAATCAGGTTAGATCCTTTAGGGCACTTTGATCTTTACCAATTTCTGTATCCTTACCTGGAGGAAGAATAAATGCAGTGAAAAAGTGCAAAGTAGAGGTAAGGGTAAAAGGCAGAAAAATTTAGTGAATCATTCAAAAGATATTTTTTTAAAAATAGGAAAATGAAACTTCTCCATCTCTGTTCCTATTGATCTTACAGAAGAATAGGCAGAATTTCTAGAGTGAAAACAAACACTGGAATGCAAAACTTTAATTTGGGATTAAATAGTACAGCTGTTCTATTTGTGCAAAGTTCGACGCATCTAAAAATATCACCTATATAGAAGAAATATCGCATATTCAGAAAAATGAATCTTTGACCTTCATTTCACCTATATGAAAAGAGAGCTCCAATATAAGGTGAGAAGAAGAAAGCACTATGCAACATGCAGTGTCATCAATATGACTATTTTATTTCAATGCCCAAGAAAAAGCATAGGGAAACACCCAAGGCACCTGCCTGCTCAGTGCTAGCTCTGTCAGCCTCACCTAACAGTGCTAGAGAGATAGAAACCCTGTCTTTCCCCTCCTGCAGTCCCTCTGTTTCTGGGCAGCTGTTTGGCACAATCCCCTTGTGCCCAGGTGGCCAAGCCAGCCAATGGCATCTTGGCCTGTGTCAGAAACAGCATGGCCAGCAGGGCCAGGGAAGTGATTGTGTCTCTGTTCCTGGCATTGGAGAGGCCACACCTTGAATCCTGTGTTCAGTTTTGGGCCCCTCACTACAAGAAAGACACTGAGGGGCTGGAGTGCGTCCAAAGAAGGGCAACAAGGCTGGTGAAGGGGCTGGAGAACAAGTCCTATGAGCAGCAGCTGAGGGATCTGGGCTTGTTTAGCCTGGAGAAAAGGAGGCTGAGGGGAGACCTCATCATTGTCGACAACTGCCTGAAAGGAGGCTGTAGCAAGGTGGGTGTTGGTCTCCCAAGTGAGTGGTGATAGGATGAGAGGAAATGGCCTCAAGTTGCACCAGAGTAGGTTCAGGTTAGACATTTGGAAAATTTCTTCACTGAAAGGGTGGTCAGGCACTGGAAGGGCTGCCCAGGGAGGTGGTTGAGTCACCGTCCCTAGAGGTGTTTAAAAGATGGGTAGATGAAGCACTCAGGGATATGGTTTAGTAGTGGACAGGTATGGGTTGGACCTGATGATCTCAAAGGCCTGTTTCAACCAAGCAAGTCTATGATTCCATGATCTGAAAATACGACAGGCCATGATCAGAGAGACCACTATTACGCTTGCCTTGCAACTGCTTTGTCTGGGCCGCAGCTTTACCTTGCTCTCTGTTCTCTCAGGCTGTCACTGTTCCTTTCATTCGTGGGGTTTTTTTGATTAGTTTTTTTTCTTTCTCTGTTGCAGAAATGGTACCCCTGATGGCCAAAGCCATAGAAAAATACAAAAAAAGTTTTGTATTGCAGATAAGCCTGCTGTGCAGCTCTGGGTCTTTCCCTCTCATCGAGGAGTAGCCCTGAAGGGGGACAATGTACCCAAACAGCCCTTTCCTCTGAACTTCTTGGAGGTGGCAGTGCCTTGGAGAAGCTTTTATCTGCAGAAGACAACAGCATAGTGTTCATGATAAACTGTGAAATGTTGGAACCTGCCGAGAGTGCAAGATCCAGGATTACTTACTATTGCACCTCTTAATAAACTAGAAAACTCTTCATTCATAATTTACCCCTCTGTCCAGCTGGTATTATTTATGCTGCTCCGAGTACTCTCTGCCCCCCCAAAGAAGTAAAAGGGTAGTCTTTCTGCGACATGAGCTGGCATGAATCCACCTGACTGAGTGGGCCGTCGCTGTCATGGGAGACTTTTCTCGGGACCTGATACCTGCTGGGCCTAAAGTCTCCGGGACATCTTGGACCGTTGGCCCATCTGCTTAGTGAGCCTCTGGCAAGGGGGTCAGCTTCCAAGGCTTTGCTCTCTCCCTGACCGTGTTAATAAAACCTGAGCTCTTGGCCTGCCCTCTGCTGATCTATCGAGCTCGTATAAATGCTTACCCTGTTGCGCAGGGATGCCAGGAGCCACAGGGGACTTTGTGTCTGCTGCTGTTGTCTTCTGCCGGGAATCGGGAAGAAAACTACAGGTGGTTTGGGGAGAAATTTTATTGTGCATCAAGTCACATTTTAATTTTTTTTTTCTTTTTTGAGAGAGAGAGGGGACACTTTGTGTTCTCTGAAGTTAAGATCAGTTTGTAAATAACAATGAGAGCATTGCTTTGCCTCTTGTAGCGGAAAGAAGGAATGCTTTTCTTTTGGTTTTCCATCTGGAATTGGGAAGGATTTCTTTCCGGTTTGGAAGCTGGTGCTGGAATCCTGTCTCTTCCCTATATGTCTTCCACTGGCCCTTCTTTGGAAAAATGAAGGATTTCAGTCTTTGAAACTAAAACCGCTTGACTGGGATATGAGAGAAGTGAAGAACAGACTGCTGTTTGGCTTTAATGCCTGCATGCTTGGTAGCAGGTTTTCCAAAAGCTCCCTTGGCCTTAGGATCTGAGGAACTGGAGCTCTAGAAGTAAAGAGAGTTCAATGGGTCATGGTGGGCCCACATGCTGGGCTTGGTGGAAGTGTGAGGAAGTGCCCTGGAGCACAGCTCCTCTGGGGAGGTTGGAGCCCCAGTGTTGCAGGAGGTGTGTGACTTCAGGAAGAGTCGCTGAGGCTGCAGCAGAGAGCAGGGAGCTGGACACAACTGGACACTCGCTCTTCCAGGGGAAGCCTCGCTGAGGGGAAGATTTACTCCTGTTGGGTTACGTCTGCCTGGTAAAGCAGGCTTCCCTAGAGGTGGTGCAACTAGGGGACAGCGCTGGTTAGACCCAGCTGATGTGGCAGGAGAGACAGTCTCTCTCTTAACATTCAGATCTGGTGAGATTCAGGGGAGAGCTTCTCCTGTTCCAAGCCATATTTGCTGCCAGAGGTCTCTGCTGTCAAAGGAGAAAAGGTGTTGGCAGTGGATGTTCTTGGTGGGGCAGCTCTCAAGACGGTGACTTTCTGTGGTGGGTAGCACCAGCTCTGTCAAGTGCTGGTGATTTTCTGTGGCTGCCAAAACCGAGACTGGTGGAACTGTCTGTGAGTACTAACTGGGGGATGTGTCAGAGGCAGGTAAGTATTCTCACAAGCAGCCCTCTAGTTTATTTAAAAAGAGACTCTCCACTTGCCTCTGTGTGGCCAGGAGAGGGCAGGACAGGTGTAGCAGACGCTGAAAGCTTTCATACATTATACAGTACAGACCTTTTTAACAATAACTGCACTTCTATTTTCTGAAAAGGTAAATTAATACTTAGTGCTCTTGTTGTAAAAACATTAGGTAGGAGGAGGTATTGAAAATCTCCTCAAGGAGGCCAAAGTTCAGCTGGTAATTATTTCAGATAGTTACAGAGACAAGACATCACATAACCTTTTAATTTTAAAGTTAAATTACATTTTTGAGCAATGAAGACAAATACCAGATATTTTTGCCAAGGTTTTAAGTGATTAAAGCAAAAAAGTGACACCTTCTCATAACAGGGTTTAGAGGTTGTACAGTCACTGTAACAACAGAAGCGTTGATAAAATAAATTCTTAAATCACAAGTACAACATATCAATGTTTTGTATGTATACAAAATTACAACATTAAAAATCCCACCACTCAAGCCCAAGCATAACACCAAATTATGCAAGTGTTAATGTAAAGTCAAATTACATACCATATGCACATGGAAAACAAACTAGTTGTGGTACACAAGCAAAAATACTGCCTGGGAGTATCTCTTACCTTCCTGATGCTGTAATAAAATTAGTGTCCATATCACAGGCTAACTTTCCCTTCCTCAGGCGATCTATTCATCCACTAACAAGTACTGAACACAAAAATTTTAAAGATCTGTCCCTCATTGTGCACGGCCCAAAATGTGTTTTCTATCACCTCTACTATTGGTAACTAAAGGAGTCAAGAATTGCAGTTACTAATTGCTATGTAATCAGAAGCATGAGCTTGTATTTTTCAGCATTCCCCTTCAAATCCCGGTGCTAAAATGTCTCTGAAGAAAAAGCTAATGTTTTAGCATTCTTCTCAGCTAAAGACACGACTGACATGAGGCAATTGCTGAGTAATGAGAGGAATTTAAGCCCTTGTAAGGTAGCTACAGAAGCAAAGCGTCTGATGAGGGAGCCAACTTATAAAAAACTAATTTAAGAGCTCAGAAAGTGAACAATACCCCTTGGGGAGAGATGACTCACTCAAATAGTAACAAAAGAAATTTACCTAGGAAAAATTAAGGTTCTTTCCCCACTTTTCTAAAGCTAGCTCTTTTCTTACCAGCTTTCTTTTTTTTTTTAATAAAATAAAATACAGTAAGTGTAATTTACCAAAAATATCAAACAGTCCCAATATTCAATGACAAGAATAATTATCAAAGGATCCCATCATTAATTCCCAGATGTAGCAAATATTCACTTCCCCTTGCTGCCTGTTATTTCGGAATTTAGTTGTAAAAATAAAATTGGTGCTTGCTTTGGAGGAAATGCTGCAGGTGGGAAAAATGAACTCATTAAGATTCCACAAAAACCTCTTTCTTTTAGTCATTTTAATTTATTTAAAGGTGGAAGGACTTGAGTAAAAGTGCATAAAGAATTGTTGATTTGAACATGATGCTCCTAAAACCTTAGCATTCTTTGTGTACCAGGTGTTGACCTATAAAAAAGCAACGCAGACACAGATTAAATCAAAGACCTGAACTGCCATTACTATTCTAACATGAAAAGATAGTCTTGAAAAGAATAGCTATGTTTTTTCAAGTGAACATTCCACATCTGGTGACTACCTTGTAGGAAATAAGCATTTCTCTTTTTTTTTGTTAGAGTGAAGCATTAAATATTGAAATATTATCTTCCACAATTATATGGTTTGACAAGCCTAAGGTAATAATGACTATATTTGCATGCATGGGATTTTCTGTGCTTTGATTCTGTATTAACAAACATGCCTTTATTTTCCAAAGGTCAAGCATGTAGTAAGTGGTATATTTTTCTATTTTTCTTTTCATTTCGCAAGATATGTTACAACATTCTGAAACAGCCCATTTCCAAGAATTAGTTAAAAGAGTGCACTTTTAATTTCTAGTATCAGCTTCCTGTTTTCCTGCTATGAAAGTGAAAAAATTAAAAACTGGTTCTGATACTGAGCCAGTTTACTTCAGTTTGTGGTATGGGCTATGCAGACCTCATGGATCCCTTCTAAAACCCTCTTCATTCACTTCCCTTAAGTATTTTTTCAGAAACACTTCTTAGGACTTGCAACTGCTTATGTTGACTTTGGGGGATCATCCTCTCTTGAAACATGATGTTTACCCTCCTGATCCATGTTAATGAACCAGGATCTTTGGAATTTAAAAACACCAAAGACTTCTAATTTTAAATATTTCATTAAGGAGTGTTTGTTGTTAAAACTGCAAAGGCCTATCACCCACCACTCGACTCTACCTGACTCAACAAGAGCATTGTCTGGAAACTGGGATTGGGACTGGAGTCCACTTCCCATTTCTGATCATTTGCTTCTCTTTTTACAAAAAGCTTGCCGTGCCATGGTAACAAAAGCACAGGTTTAGAGGTAACAAAAACAAGAAAAGGACATACCTAAACTGATAAGGAGCAAGTGAAACACTGTCATCCTGCCACACCTAGAGCACAGCTATGTGACCTTGAGTGCAAAGAGTGGTAAGCAACAATAACAAGTCACGTTAGTGTTCTGTGAGGTTGTATGGACTATGATAATGTTTCCATGCTACTAAATCTTGTTGTAAACTTGAAGAAATACAGGCTTAAACTGGTACCACAGGAAGACACAGCATGAGACCACTCATGCTCAGATTGCGTGCCTGGCCTATTAAAGTTTGCAAAGTCCTCTCCTTTCAGAAACACAGAAACTAGGGGGCAAAGGATCCCTTCCCCACCTCCCCTCCAAAGACACTGCATTTTGGTTTATCACAGTAGCTGCTGCATTCTCATTTAGATGAACAAAGCCTACAGCACTGTTGTCTCAAAATTAGGTTCATTTCCCACGTGTACAAAACATCAACCAAAGCACACAGAGTCAAAGTATTAATTTTTTCATGGTTTTGCAAAGTTGGGTGCTAGGTGGCAATTCCACAAAGCCAGCACACACATAAGGAGTGTTAGTGGGATATTCATGTTAGTTAAACATGAACATGCAGTTGGATGACCTCTTCTCCACATTCGTACAGGTCATTTCTTTCTTTTCTTTGATTTAGAGGATCATACTTCCAAAATTCCAGCCTGCGTGGTCAGTGCTAAGGGAGGCAAGTTACCTTTTCTGAGGAGGTTTGTTTTATTTTTTTGATTACCTGTAGGAAGGATAGTTCACCCAAAATTCAAGATTCATTAGTCAGTCTCTTTGTTCCCTTGTGCTTATCTTGGTATTTCCTTGCTTGGTGGATTTAAGATGCCATCCTCTCTCCTCTTTTTGGTCTCACCTTGCCCAGTTTGAGTCCTCTTTCTTATCTTCCCAACTACTTGTCTAAGAAACTTCAGGTGCTTCTTATTTCTACTGTAGTACCAATTAACCCAAAAGCAAACAATGTCAACCCAACCTAAATGGTAGCCAAGTTGTTCTTTTGGTATTACTTTAACAAACATGAGAGTTCCTCACAGTTTGTGAGCTTTGTATACAAGCAGCTCCTCTCTCTCACTGTAATTATGAGATTTCATTAGCCTACAGCACCTCCTTAAGACCTGATAGAGCTGGTGCTATTGGCACAGCACATGCTGTGCAGCATGACCTGGTGTAAACATGCTTCTGGAACAGGAAAGACTGCCAGGGTGTATTTTCCAGGGTTTTATCCTCAGAGGGCTTTTAGGAAGTCAGGGTTTAACCCAGAGATCGCACTAACCCTCAGCCCCAGTACAGTGGCCTGGCTTGGCCCAAAATGATCAAAGGCCTGAACACCTGCCCTGTGAAGAGAGGCTGAGAGATTTGGGTTGTTCAGTCTGGAGAAGACTTCAAGGAGACCTTATTATGGCTCTTCAATACCTAAAGGGAGCTTACAAGAAAGATGGGAACAAAACTTTTTAACAGGGCCTGTAGCAATAGGACAAGCGGTAATGGTTTTAAATTAAAAGTTGAGAAGTTCAAACTAGATATAGGAAGAAATATTTTATGCTGAGGGTGGTGAAACACTGGCAAATGTTGCTCAGAGAGGCAGCAGATACCCCATCCATGGATACATTCAAGGTGAGATTAGATGAAGCTCAGAGCAACCTGATCTGGTTGAAGATGTCCCTGATACAAGGAGTAGTGACTATTACAGGAAGTGGAATATTTTGATTTAAGCTAAAGTAGAGTTAGGTTTCATCTAACTAACTGTATTTTTTGAAAGTTAGATGGACTCTCCCTCTGATAGCACATTTTCTGTATAGCATTTTTTTTTCAAATAGTGTTTTTTTCCAGACACTGTTCAGAGAAAAATTATAACATCTTGTGTTAAGTATCGTACGTGCTGAACAGACATATCTTCTGCTATAATTACCTGTTTGCAGTCTTTATCTAAAATGCAAGGTCGGACAGAACTGGTTCTAAAGCTCTAATAAGCAAGAGATTTGGCTGTCGCAAAGTTCGTAATAACATTAAAATTAGTTAAAAAATAATAGAGTATGCATAAAATTTCTAGGAAAATTTATAAATATGCATGTACGTGGGAAATATACTCTGTCCCCAGATCGTCTTTACGCAAAATTGATGGATTAATTGGGTTATAGGTTGGACTTGATGATCTCAGAGGTCCTTTCCAACCTTGTGATATTGTGATACTGTGAAATCATTCCCTCATGCGTCCAGAGCTGAAACAAAGGATGCTGCTTTCTAAAACTCCAAAATGAGTCTTACAGAGTTTATTTGCCAGCATTTTTGGAACCATCCCTGCTCACTGCAGGGAGGTTGGACTAGATGACTTGTAGAGGTCCCTTCTAACCTAAACCATGATCTGAGGGCTGGAGCACCTCTGCTATTATGGCAGGCTGAGAGAGTTGGGGTTGTTCAGCCTGGAGAAGGGAAAACTCTGGAGAGACTTTATAGCAGCCTTCCAGTACCTGAAAGGGCTACAGGAAGGCTGGGGAGGGACTTTTTACAAGAGCATGGAGTGACAGGACAAGGGGGAACAGCTTTAAATTGGAAGGGGTAAGATTTCAATTAGACATTAGGAAGAAATTGTTCATGCTGAGAACGGTGAGACACTGGCACAGGTTCCCCGGGGAAGCTGTGGATGCCCCTTCCCTGGAAGTGTTCAAGGCCAGGTTGGACGTGGCCTCGCTCCGCCTGGTCTGGTGGAAGGTGTCTCTGCCCATGGCAGGTGGGTTAGGACTGGATGGGATTTAAGGTCCCTGCCAACCCAAACCATTGTACGATTCTGTGATTTTACAGGGCGGCCGCCGAGCGGCCCCGCCGTGGGAAAACGCGCATTCCTGAACGGCGCCGGAGCTGCCGCGGTTTGCATATGCAAAGCCGCGGCCGCGCCTCCCCGGCGGCTGCTGGAGCCCGCAGGCTGCCCTTGGGGGACACGTTTCTCTAACTCGTTCCTGGTGCTTGGTTGGCGTGAGGTGGGGACCGGCCCCTCCGGCAGCGTTCGCACCCGCCCGCTCCCGCCCTCCGCGTTGCCGCGGCGCTGACGCGAAACAAAGGGACGCGTTCGCCTCTAAGCGCCTCCCGCCGCCCCCGCGCACGTGGTGCGGGGTAGGGGCGGGAACGCCGCTTGCGTCACTTCCGTCCCTCGCCCGGTGCGGAGGAGCGGCGCGCGGAGCGGGACGTGAGTGCCGGGGTCCCCTCTCGCGCCCCCGCCGCCATTTTCCCCCCCTCGCCGTCCGGCATTGGCAGCTTCCCTTCCCATCTCTCTCGCTCCCGGGCGGCGCGGGGCGGCTGCGTAGCGAGGCTTCCCCTTTCCCTTGAGTGCCGGGAGGGCGGCCCCGCCGTGGAGCGGGCCTGGGGCGGGAGGAGGCGCCGCTGCTGTGCGTTTGTGTGGGGGTCAGTGAGGGAGAAGATGGCGGCGGGAGCCCCCCCGCCGTGTCCGGCCGTGCCCCCGATGCCCCCGGCCCTCGCTTCGCGCTGCCTCCGCTCTGCTTTGCGCCCTGCACGCTCCCTGCTGCTCCCCAACCCGCCCTGGGAGAATCCGAGCGCCCTTGCCTACTCCCTCCCTCCAGGCCCTCCCTGCTGTCCCTGGGGGAGAAAGCGAGCGGTGGAAAAGAGGGATCGGGAGGAAAATGGCGGCTGGGATCCGCCTACCTGGTGCTCGCAGCCCTGGCTCGCCTGCCTTTCTCCTCCGCCTTCCCTTCGCCCTCGACTGGTGTCGGTCTCCCCGGTGTCTCTTCACGCCCTGCCGGCCTCTCCCGAGGGCCTCCCTCCGCCTGAGTTTCTTTTTCCCACCGGTGTCCTCCCACGCTTTCCTCCATGTTGTCACCCCTGGGTTGCCTCCTGCGGGTCCCCCCGCCCCTCGCGTTATCAAGTCCTTTCTTGTTCGGCTCTCCCACTCCAGGTCATCGCTGTGCTTTATTTCTGCATTGTCTCGTTCCAGCTCTCCTTTGCGTCAGTCCAGTAGGGTGGCTTACCTGTGCTTCCCTGTTCCTTGTTTCGTTTTCAGTGCTGCAGCTTCCATCGTTCCATCCAGCTATTACGACAGAGCTTACTCTACTTAAGAACCACATTGATGCATTAGCAATATTCACGCTCCATTTTTTTAATTTACATATCTTTTTTAAAAAAACCCACTGCTGTGCCTTTTTCTTTCCTGAAATAGCTTCTTTAACGTTTTCCTAGTAGTTTAATTTATACAGTTTCTCTCTGGGATGCTTATTTTTATTCTGAAAGAACAAATGAGGGATTTATTTGTTTTAAATTGCTTATAGTAGCAGGCAAGATGCGCAACAGCTCTATCTAACCACATGTTTGCATACTAGCGAGATGTAGAAGCACACCTGGCAGCATGCTTTCAAGAAAAACTGAATGTCTCCATGTCTGGCAAAGGAGTAGACTCTAGTGACTGATGTGTTGAAGCTGCAGTGGAAGTCTTCGTTACAGTACTGTAGTTCACTGTAACTCAGGTGGTTTTTCGAACTTCTGTGTTACTGTTGGGAACTTCAGCTTCGTGTATGACGATTATGCAGCACGTTGCTTGCAAATCCAAGTGCCTGTGGAAGTGTGTAGGTTATGCTAGGGCCATAATAGTTTATATTTCTGAACGTAATGCTGAGAGTTTAACTGGAGGTTAGTATTGTATTGTATTTTATACAGTATGGTTTCTGCCATACCGGGGGGTATGTGAAACTGGTGAAAAAAATTCCATTTTTAAACATTTGATGCAGTTGCAGTGACAAGGGGAAGAGATTCAAGAGGAAAGTGTGTCTGAGATTGCATCTACGGAGTGTATTAAAGCTTATTTTAAAAGGCAGGCTAGTTTTCAGGAAGTGTTTGAATAAGATGAGCCAGTACAATCAGGCTTGCAGATGGCTTTCTAGTTGTAATGGGACATATTCCTTGTACAGTGTTTTCATGTTATTTTTCTCTTCCTAGAATGCCTAAGTCAAAGGAACTTGTCTCTTCAAGCTCATCTGCCAGTGATTCAGATAGTGAAGTTGACAAAAAGGTGAACATTATATGCAGTTTATTACTACTGTATTAATTTGTATACAGTAGTTATGTTTTATACTACAACGTGCATGCCATTCTATGTGATTTATCAAACACTTAGCCCAAAACACCCCACTCTTCTACCCCCCTCCTACACCTGGCGTTTGGGTGAATAGGATGCTTTTTACCTTGAAGTAAAATTCTTTCCTTAAGTTGCTTTCTGCTCTCTTCAGAGTTTTCCATGTGGTGTATCTAACCACATCCTTCCTGGAATTCTTTGCTGCTTTGTGGCCAGTGATAAAAGGCTTCTGTGTAAGCTGCCCCTGGTGGCAAGAATTTGGACTGATTTTGAGGACAAAACCCTACCCCCTGCCATTTTGGTATCTGGATTACTGTTCAAAACAAAACCTCTCACTTGCCCTGTCCTCTGTGTGCCACTCACCTATCTTGTTTGCACATTGTTTTTCTTTGTTTCTTATATTTACTGTAGTACCAGCTGCTCATTTCTCAATTAAATGCTGAGCCCACCTGAATTTCTTTGCGTTGATTAATTGTAGCATTTGTTGACTGTTTTAAATGTATAACTTGAGTGTTACCAGTTATTTGTAATAGTTGCTTAATTTATAAGTTCGTATAGGTTTACCAGTCATTTGAACAAAACCTGAAAAAGAACAAGGAATTTATATTTTTAAGAAGTGCTGGGTGATGATGGAGGTGTTGCATCATTTAAGGTGGTGTGAAGAGACTTGATCTGCTTTACTGAATGGTTCAAACAGGACTTGGTTGCACTCGCAAGTTAGTCGTTCTGTTAAATCTTAATATAAGATAAAATGGTCAGGTGATTTGTTTTTAATAGGGAGATGTATTGCTGAAAAGACCGTCTGACGCTTGGCTTTAGTGGGCAGTAAGGTGCTGCTTTTTTTTTCCTATGGTAAAAATCATATATTTGCTGGAACTATTTAATCTTTAAAAGAGTTGTAAATAATCTGACTTACAGATATCCTCTGAATGTTTTTAAAATATATTGTCGTGCTATGGATAGAGATTTGATGGTCATTTTTCTTAAAAAAAATTACTTCGAGGGAGGTAGTTTTCATGTCCTTTCTTCTTCATCTCATCTATTATTTTTTTTCTTTTTGAAAGAGTTATAAACTGTCCTGCATTTTTGTTGCTGTTGGTGGAAAGGAAGGTGAAACTTCCACCGGATTATGCATTTTTTTATTATACATTGAATGAGTTCTGATTCATACGTTTCTTTTTTTATTCTTATTCCAAGGCAAAGCGGAAAAAGCAAGCAGCTCCAGAAAAGCCTATAAAGAAACAAAAGACTGGTGAAAGTTCAAAAGGTGCAGCTTCTTCTAAGCAAAGTAGTAACAGAGACGAGAATATGTTTCAGGTAAAATTGATCACTTTTAGAGCCTCATTAAGGTAAATTTTGCATCATATTTAGTACAAATTTCATGAGCTGATCTGAATATCTTGACTCCACAGTGCTTGGTCTCCTGAAGCCTTGGCAAAAGGGAATTATGATACCAGCATGCAAATGAGATGCTCAAAAAAAAATGTTGTCAAGTTTCAGCAGGGTAAAAGAACCTGGGTTGTAGCAGTTGGTCGTGTCTTTGCATGTGGTAACTCTCTGGTTATTCATTTTGTTTGTAAACATGGCACTTACCATGAGTATACTCATGTATATAGTAAATACTAGATCAGTACTATCTCTACATGGAAGCTTTTTAATCAAGAGCTCCTGAAAGAAAGGTTCTTGGAAACTGAAGTATGGACTCTTCTTTTCTATTTAACTAGGTCAAGGGCAAGCTGGCTCCTGTGTTGTAAGATGTTGTCTTGGAATAAGTTTTGCTCTTCCCTTTGTTTTATGATACAGATTTTTCTCACTGAACATCCAAAACCTTTGTAATTTATGACACTGTCCTTGTTTTTAAGATGGGGTGAATGTACGTTTTTCAGTAGCAAGGTGTGTCTGAATTAAGGGTACTGCAGTCCCTGAGGTTAGCTGAGACAGTGGCAGTGTGTGCTCAAAACTGTGCAAGAATATATGTAGCTCAGAATTTACCTGTTTTAGGGGTGTGAATCAATTCTTACTAAAGGTCTCTGACATGCTGACTGGAAAGGAACTTAAATTCTTAAAGACTTTGATTCTTAAATTTGTGAAGTCATATGTGCAGTTACCTAATAAGATGGTCCCAATACCTAGTAAGGCAAAAGAAGTAGTTTTGGGCTGTAGCTGTGCTAAGTAATATGGCAAAAAGAAGTATTTTCTAGAGAGAAGACCTGCTTAGTTGATACTGTAATACAGGGCAGTTATTTTTAATATATCGGTTCTTCCTTTTCACCTATAGTTGGGAGGGAGAGGTTCAGTTGAAGGCAGGAGTGCCTGGACTTCCCCATCGAAGGAAGAATATAATATTTTTAGTTCTGCTGGGGCATGATTTGAAGCATATACGGAATATGAGATAGTGGCTTCTATGCTTAATTAGGTGAACTGCAGTTAGAAGTTGCAAAAAAGTCTAAGCTTTATGGTATGTTTGTACTAAGTTCAGGAATTCTGGCCTTGGGGAAAGTGGTTAAAATTTTTTGTGCTCCTTTAGTGCAGAAAAACCCCAAACAACAAACTGTTCCAAATAAAAGCTTTTGTGTGCTCTGATTTATTGCAACGTTTTTGACCTAGAGGATAAAAAGATGTTAAAAATAGACAGCAATGGAGTCCTGTTAGTTTGCTGAGAACAGGATTCTTCCCGTATGGTGTATAGTACAGAAAAAAGTATTTCAATATTACCTTGACCTAAATGTGTTACTTAGTGCCTGCTTCTTAGTAAATCAACAACAAAACCTTTTCTAGAAGGCTTATTGTGTTCTGTGAAGCACTGAGTTTTTTCATGGTACATCAGGTTATGTGTGTTAGCCAAGATGCAACTGTGTCAGTGTAGAAGTAGCACTGTAGGTCTCGGAATGCTTCCCCTTTTCCCCCTGGACAGGAGAGCATGCTGGAAAATATAGTTAATTTTTTTGGTACAGTTCCCTTTGTTTTAGGCCTGCTAGTAATGCCAGAAATACTACTTCTAGTAGCATGATCTGTGATGTGCAGTACTTTGCAGTACAACTTAGAAGTGTGGCTTGAATTGATGGAAATATCTCAGGAACATAGCCAGAAGTGCTGTGGTGCCCATATTATGTGTGGGAGTGGCAACAAATGACAAGGAACTCAGAGGTTGCATGTTCAACACCTTCGGACTGTGTTCTTAAAGTATTCAGCTTACCTTAATACAGAGCTTGTTGTGACAGCTTTATTCAGAAGATTCAGCATTGTCATAATGATCTACATTTAATTATTTTTGTTTGGGACTGACGATGTAATGGTATTCGTGAAACTAATTATGAAGACTAGTGTAAATGTAAGTAGAAGGGAATTAATCCATTATAAGAGACCAAGGTTATTATTTATGTGTTTTGGCCTCTTTAGGTTTTATAGGTAGCCTAGCGTGCTTTGGAATTTATTAAAGGATTTGGGTGCAGTTGGGGTGTGGAAATGTATCTCACTGCCATTTGTGGTGTATTACTAGAAGCCCTGAGGACAAGCATTTTTTGTGTTAATGTGGAAGGGTTTAGTGTGCATACATTAGATTCCTGTCCGTGGCGTCAAGCCAAGGTGAGCTCTGGCATCATGTGCTTTGGTTAGTTTGACAAATCCCGTCATCTGCCTATGCCTGATTTGGATAAGGTTTGTTAATACTGTCACGATACAGTATTAATGATTATCCACAGTGGAACAACGTCTCATCATCAGGCATTACACTGAAATTGTTCCTTCAAAAGTAATCTGTTTATTGTTCTCCCTCCCCTACTTTTTATTTTTTTCTTTTTTTAAAACTTGAGTCGTATTTGCTTTGTGACTTGAGAAATGTTTTTTAGTTTACCAGTGTGCTGTCTTTATTTATTGTAGGCTTCTGAAAGTAGATAAAACCAGAAGTTTATGACAGTTTGGAAAGGGTGATTGGTTTAGCACATTAATTACAAAACTTAGGTGGTCACCCATGCATTTCACAATTGGTTTGCTCTGTTGCAGATTTCACTGTTTACAGGACTCTTTATTATGCTCCTATACATAGAAGACGCTAAGAAGGAAGGATGCATTTTTCCACAGTGTGTGTAACAGTTTAATCGAGACAAACTGGAAATAGGAGGAAAGATGGCGAAAGTGGTTACTGAAAACTCTGCACACAGGAAGTGGGTTGCATAGCTGTGAAAGGAAGTGAGACACAGTTCAGTGCATTTTATTCTAAGAATCAGAAACCTGGAAATAATGCTTTTCATGTCTTCTGGTTTATGTAATTCAAGAATAGCATAACCTAAGGAGCTACAATATTTAATTAAAAGCATAAGAACTTGTGCTGAAGGTTGAACTGCAATTACTGCCCTGGGGTTAAGACAGTGCAACCCTGGGAACGCTACTGTGGTTATAGAGATACAAAGGTGTCTTAGGTCAGTGAAATTGTGCTAGGACTGTCAGCTGCTCTGTGAAAAAAGAGTAGTTCAGAAATGTATCTGTGCCAGAGTTGCAGGTAACTGAACGTCAGGAAACGTCAATTTACCTAAACAGTTAAGTCTAGATTTTTGTTGAAGTTTTTAACAATAGATGTTAATTAAAACTGTACTTCGGCAGCTTGTTCAAAGCTTTTAGCAGTGGCAACTGTTTTACATAGTAAGAGTTCAACTAGAAATTCGGATGTCAATGCAAGCATTCAGCTGAAACCTAGACAGTGATGTAAAACCATTTAATTTCAGCGTTTTCATGTGGAACTGTTTCCATTACAGGTAGAATTACCGAGTAAATGTGAGCTTTGCATTATTGCCCTTTGTCTTACTGTAGTTGAATTAAGACATAGTCTTATCTTTTACATCCAAATCCCAAACCTTTTTACTGTGTTTGTAGCTCTAATATGCTATGTGGTATCAGATTTTATTTCTAGAGCAAATCTGGAATTATTTGACAATGTACTAATATTCTTTGGTAGCCCCTCAAAAAAAAAAGATACTACTACTTGAAGCTGTTCTTAGAGGTGACCTTAAAAGTCATTGAAGCATTAAAGGGTAAAACAAGAAACCTTATTCATGTAGGCTGCTTAGGACATCCTTTGCCAGCAATGCTGATGGACTTGGGCATGGTACCAAGTTTGGTCTGAAAGAACTAGGCTACCATGATGTAATACTTTACAAATTTAACATTCAAAAATATTACAGTGAAAGTATTTAATAAATCAGTCAAAAAGTCTTATAAACTGTAATGTGTTGTGCATTTTAGAGGATGTTTTGAAGTAGGAAAGCAGCTGCTTCAGGCTTATGGTTCTTAAAGATGATTGTTTTGAAATCAATTTTAGACCTAATTTGACATGATCTGCGTAAGCAGAAAAATTACTTGAAGCAAACATAAAGTGTTCCTGTTTATATCTATTTTGTGAGATAACAGTTTATGACTTAAACATTTGTGGATGTTTTTGTTTTACTTGATCGCAGTGTTCAGGTTTTCTGGTAAGACTTAATGCTAGTAAGATGTGTTTGGGCTCTCATTAAATTATATCCAGGTGCAAGGTGCACCAGCTAAGTAGGTTGGAAACTGAAGTTAATGTTATATCAGGATGGAATATTCTATTACAAAATTGTTTGCTTTAGAATGTATTCTTTCCTCATAAAGTGTTTCCAGAAGGTGCACACATAATTCTAACGATTTCTTATGTGAATTGCATTTGATAGTTTCTGCTGTCTAATTCTGATTCGCATTATGCTGTGAATTTCACTGTACAAATTATCTTTTATTTAATTTGGAATGATCTTTTATAAGCCTAAATTTGTAGTGTAATGCATAGGTGTCACTGTGCCAGCCACGCCCTTCATACTCCCAATTAAAAAAAAAAAAGTCCTTTTAATTCAGTAAAGCCACGGGAGGGGGTGCAGAGTTGTGGATTCCAAAGCCATTTCATGCTATGCCACGAGCTGCGAACTTAAAAGATGTGGTTGGTTATTTGAAACACCTGGTATAGTGAAGATAGTCTTTTAACCACAGTGCCAGTGAAGTGCCATAAGAACTTGAGAGCAGGCTCAGGAGAGTTGAGGACTCACTTTCATTTCCATCTCTATTTACTGTGTTGAAGAAAAAAACAACCAAACAAACAAAAGCCTCTCTAGAAATTGTGGTTGTCTCAGGTCACTATATGATTTGGTTTCTGTACATATGAAATGGCCTAAAATGTAGATGGTGAGTAGAGCTCCTGCTTTCCCTATTTGTTTACCACTCCTGCAAACTAAGGTGCTTATCATAGAAGCAAAAATTTATTTCAGAAAACAGTAAATTAGTGGCTTTTGGAAGAAGTAAGCTTGTTAAGAATTATAGGTATTTTTATTCTCGGAGAGCTACTTCTGCATTAGGCATTGAGTGCTGAACTTGTTTTAAGTCATTCATCCATTTATATTGTCATTACTAATTAGCCTACTGACTACTCTGGATTAAGCTCTTGATCTAGTTGTTTCTGTGGTATCTAAAATAAGCTGCTGTGTGCAGTGTCACATGTCTGAGCCTGATACTGCTGGGAACAGTGAATGCTGTAATTTTTAAATACCTAAAAGACCCTTATATGTGTTTTGGCAGATTGGCAAAATGAGGTATGTCAGTGTTCGTGACTTTAAAGGGAAAGTCTTAATTGATATTAGAGAATATTGGATGGATCAAGAAGGTGAAATGAAGCCTGGCAGAAAAGGTATTGTTCTGCTTTGTGTTATTTTGTGTTAAACATTGTTTGCTGGACAACCTTGTGTACCAGACTTTTATACTTTATTGCTACATGTTATTTCTAGAGTAATACTTCAACTTTTTGTACTTCTAACAAATATCTGTAGATAATAAACAAAGGCAAAGAGGGTTTGTTTGCCTGAGTCTGTTTTCCTAAGTAATCCTCCATGATTTATGGAAAACAGAGCATCATATCATATGCAAGCAAATTTGGTATGGGAGTTATAAAAATACTTTCTTTTTCCCCTCCCCCAACTTAATCAACTCAATTTCTTTTACTACAAGTGGATTTTTTATTTCAAAATTCACTGAAAATATTTGCCTTACTCATTTGTGATGTTACTTTCTTTAAAACAATTATGTTGTTCAAGTTATATCAAATTTTAGGTTAAAGCTATTAAAAGATATAATGTGACTCATTTTGGAAGAACTATGTCAAGATTTTAGTCGTGTTGAAAATGGTTCAAGTGTTTCAAGTGTTGAATTTCTGGTCCTTTGCTTCTAATCTGCAGCACAGCATAAGCCTTGTTCTTTCAATTGCCATTCCCATAAGTACTTTTTGTGGTGTGCCTTCGCTGAACCATTTTCAGAACTTTGACAGCTCATAAGATGAAAATGTGAGGATAGTTGCAGTAATAGTGCTTTGCTTAATGTTGTGTTGCTTCTGTTAGAAGAGCCTGCTTTTAATTGTTTTGCATATTGTGTCAAGGAGAGAGGTAAGTATGAAACATTCTGCCCTGCAGGTAGAAGTTATTTAATGTAGAATCAGCATAAGGTTTACATTGTTCTGGGGTGTACAGGAGTGACTGGGGAATGGACATTAGTAAAGCTTGAGAAGCATTTTCAACATTGCTTAAATTACCACTGAGTATAGGTTTGTTCGAACAGGTGCTGGTTTGGATTTGTTGTTTCTGCTTAAGAGAAAGCTCTGACTTCTAAGGGCTTTGTTTACCCTGCTGTGTTTTGAGGTAGAAGTCAAAAGTAAATGCATTTAGAGGGGCAAAATACAATGAGATTTGGTGAGTAGATCAAGCGACAAAACTTACGTGATGTAGATAGGAATATTTATCATTGTGGCAAAAGAGTCTGAATTTTATTAGGATAAAATTAGTAGTAATCTGATGCAGTATGTGTGTCTGATTTTTCCATTGATGCACTTAACGAGCCACTTGTCTAGCTATCCTAAAAACAGTACAAGTGTTTGAAATTCTGTCATAAAAAACAAGGGAAAAATCCAACAGTTTAGGTTATTGTGTCAAATTGTTTCAAACCTCTTGATGACGTTTGGTCCCCTAGTAATACTTAGCACACCAGATCTAACTGTTTACAAAGGAAACCTGCCCTCTAAAGAGAGATGGAAAACTGGTTAGAGTAGCTCCGTGCAGAATACTCACTGCTGAAAATTATTGTGGTGCTCTGATAAGTCAGTGATGGTAGGAGAAAAAAAAAAAAAGGTGATGAACCCCAGAAACAGAATCCAGAGTTTCACCTGTTTTCAGGTCCTGCTCCACCTACAGGGAGAAAACAGTGAAGGAAATCTGATCATGAGGGGGGAGAGTTGGGGTAAATAGAAAAACCTGACTGGAGAGAGTATGAGGGGTAGGTCTGTGAGTCTGTACTTACATAGAGTTGGCATAGAGATTGTAGGGGAAGAATGAGGAGACTAAAGCACAAAGGAAACATGTGCCTGGACTCAAGCTTGACAAGTTTATAACTGAGGAGATGGATTATGGGGCACTGTATGATTATTGATGGAATGTCACTAGAAGCTATAGTGAACTGGAAATGAAGAAATAAATTCCATGTTGCTTTGTGAGTACGAGGGAGGGGAATAGAGTCTCTCCAAAACGTTTCTTACAGTGTGTATTAAGGATTTGCAGTCCTTTAAGAAATAGGAGAAAGCACCCCAGAATTTTGGTACTTTAAAAGTGCACAGTAGCTCAGTCCACAGAAGCATGGCTTTGAGGAGCCAAGAGGAGTATAAATGATTTCCTACTTTTCAGTCAGCCTTTTGTGCTGCCTTTTATGAAGGCGTAAAAGGCAAGAGCAGTATTTCACTTCCTGTGTTTAGCCTAAGGCTTTGTGAATGAATTTGTTGCATTTTGTATTCATTGTCTTTGTCATTTAAACTTGACTGGAGGTAAGCTAAAGTCTAAAGTTAAAACCAAAGTTTTCCAAATGAGTAGTTCTGCTTTGTAACTGAGGTGGTTGTTGAAGTAGGCATTAATAATTGTGACATAGACCTTGTGTATGAGAACAGCCTTGATAGTAATGCAAGATCCTAGATCACAATTTTCTTTTGGTCTTAAGTGTCTATTTTTAATGTATTTCAGGTATTTCTTTAAATCCAGAACAGTGGAACCAGCTGAAGGAACAGATTTCTGATATTGATGATGCAGTAAGAAAACTGTAATGACAGAGCCATACAGAAACTTTATCATTTCAGTTGTTTTAAGCGGTCTTTTTACATTGGCTTTTGTTTTCTAAAATATTGTTTTCCAAGCTATTGTATATTTGGATTGCAAAACGATTTGTAAGATGAATACTTTTTTTATGTGCATTAAAAGTGTATTCTGAGTGAGGCTATTTGTGTATACTTCACTAAAAGTGTATGCTTTCACCTCGTGGTGTAAAATAAACAAATCAAATAATATGTAAAGCGTACTTGTTTATGGCCTTTTGATTGAAGGTGTTTGCTGATAAGGCCGCCTAAGAGCTTTAGTCTTTATTTTAGTTTCAGTTTAGTTAACAGTTAATACGAATTTATTTTCTGGAATTTTTCCAAAATGTCTCAATTTCATTTTTCAATTTTATTTCTTACTATTGGGGATTGCCCTGACAGCTTTCTGCTTCAAGTCTTGATATAAACAGTGATTACCTGGTAAAACACATTTTTGTAGATAATTTTAAATGCTGTATTTGCTAATTTACACTATTTATTCAGATGTAAAAAGTCCTGAATGTATAGACTTTTTTGCATTATTTGCATGAAGTATTCTGCTAAACAATAACACTTGAACACAAGCCACATGTTATTTCTTCCCATTTTTCTATATCTTGCTTGACTTAGCAAATACAACTAGACCTTTTTCTTGGACACTAGATTTTAGAATGTGATGCATAAACTTTTGCAGTAATAGAAACATACCTCAGAGTATGATCGTATTTTAAAGCTCCAAATGTGGTTATTAGGTATCCTTTTTAAGCTTTGCATTAAAATAATTCTTGAACACCTACTGACTAGTTATTCTGTAGGAAAGAGCAGTTAGCCTGTCTTTAGTAGGGCTTCTGTTCATTTGGGAGTATTGCATAATTAATAACTCCTAAACCAGGCTGTAACACAGGGTAAAACACTGAAATGGGTTAAAATTACTTTAGGCAGAATGTCTGGTTGTCACATTTCTGCGCTGTCCACACTAAGTGCCCAAACCATTTACTTTGGCTTGCTTTGTGTGGCTTCTGTCTTTTGTACAGAAGATACCCGGCACTTACAGTGGAGTGCTGGTGCGTGGTGGGTCATGACTCAAGAGGACTTTGCTTGTCAGCCATTGTGCTGTTCTAGTACGAGAAGCTTCTCTCCAGTGGAAGCTCTCTTAGACTAGATGCTGCCCCAGTGGAAGGGCTTCTTGGTAGATGTCACATACGATGGAATAAAGAGAATATGATGTTTGGGTAGAACTTGGAGAGAGAAGGGCAAAACCAGTAACCAGAGTTAGCAGTAAAAAATAATAATTGCAGTGAAGAAAAGTACATTAGCAGACTTGGTGAAGAGTTCATTTTCTGACTTTGAATCACTTGAAGGAACAAGACGAAAACAGCTCTATGAAAACTGACATTTCAAGACTGTGTAGGGAATGCACAATTTAGCTGGTTCAGCTATAATTTTCCCATTTGATGTCAAAAATATATTTTTAAAATTTGGTGTAGATAAACAGCATTTACTGTTTCTTTAATTTTGGAATATCTTAAAAGAATTGTTTTATGTTGAAGACAAGCATGGAAGTGCCATACACAGACTATTCCTGTGCTGCAGAGTTTATAATTCAATACAAATAGGCACTGAAGGGTGAGGAAGGGTAACTTCATCAAATTCAGTCCATGTTATTTGATTTAAGTATTATGTCAGATACCTCCACCTGCTTCTTAAGTTGGCCATTGTTAACATATTACAAATAAAGTCGAGATCTTAGCAGATGTATTTTTGGCCACTTTCTTTATTGAGTGGCTCTTAAAAGGCATTTGGGGATATTTGGACCGCTAAAATTTATAAATAAATTGCTTCAGATCACTATGGGCAGATCCTAGGTGCTTTTTATTTGTGGTATGTAGATGTGATTTTTTTTCCCTCTAAATCTGAAATTTTGCAACCAGATTTCACCCATTTTACCTGAAAATTTTCATGTGGCTACTTTACAGTGCATGGTTATCGTATTAGAGGTAACATTGTCCTGACTTAGTGTTGTAATAGGTTGTTGGATGGCAGTTGTGTACCAGAGCGCAATATAATTGTGTTCAGGAAAGTGGAGAATAAAATTAATCCATTTGGGGGGTAGTAAGTGAAGAAGTTTTAATATAGTGATTAGTTCTCTTGTGGGAAAGGATGGTGAGGTGTTCAAAGAAGGTAGTATTTGTTAACTAGAACTATTAGTTCATCTTACAGATAACCCGCTTGCTGAATTGGTGGTGATTGTTACTGGAGCTGTTTATCTCATTTTACCTTACAAAACTTGGGACAGTTTGATTTCGTTAGCTTGTTTGTTTAAAAATAGTTTTCCACCTGCCAGTTGTATTTCTGCCTGTAATGATAAAATATCTTATGTTTTACCTGAAGCAATTTTAACTGCTGCATGAATGTCCTGCAAAAAAGGTAACTAAAAAAGCACTCAAAATGGTATATGTTGAATTGTAAGGAAGCTTGTTGCAAACCAGATGATTGATGCACTTGTCACTTGATAAAAAATGGACACATTCAGTGTTATTTCAAAACAAATATTTAGTAGTGATGAGTCATGTAATTGTCTATGGCTGTAGTCTTTCTAATTTGAGAAGAATATTCAGATTTTTTTGAATAAAGATTATTTTCTTGCAAACATAATGGTAGAGTACATGTAGAAGTGTCCATGGAAGAAAACTGTGCAGGTATGAAGGGACTGTATGATATGAGAGAAAAACACTGTTCCCTTTCCCACTGAAATGGCAAAACAGAGATATGTTTGATTGATGGTGAACATGCTGGGTGTATTAGCAATATGTTTTATAAATTAAACCTACTGTGGAGCTTAGGGGAAAAAATAATCACAGAGCTGCCAAAGTACATTATGTGTGATAAATGGAACTGTCATGTACAATGTTGCTTTTATGTAGAGATGGTCATATTGAAATTAAATAAATGCAGCACTAAGTTTGATATTCTGTTAAAGGAAATGCTCCAGTTGCATACTTATGTGGTCTGTTTAAAAAAAAAATTGATTATTGTAATTCTGGTAACTGAAATGTCCTTTTGTTAACCATGTGGAATGTTCCATGTGTTGCTCTGGTGGTCTCTACTGCAGAGGCCACTGGAAATATGAGCCCTCCAACTGTATTTACCTTAATGTTAAAATAAAAAAAACTGTTAAATGGTGTACTTGTAATACCAGTTGGAACACTTGGAAATAAATGAAGACTTCAGTTGACGTAGTGTTATTTTTAATAGAAATTCAAGTGCACTGAAACTTTTCTTAAATTGTTATGGAGAAGGCTTGTTTTTCTTGCAGGTGTTATAATTGGGAAATTTGAGAACAATCATCTTGTACTTGGTCTATGTTTGCGGGTGGGGATTGATTGTGTAACGTGGAGGGACAAGTTTTTCACTGTGATAGAACACTGGTCATGTAATTACAGAAGCAACAGATATAAACACTTTCAAACATCTCACAGGAGGAGAGTGTCTGATAAGTCACTGCTGTTACGAAAATGGCTGATTATCTTTTTCGGTGGATTTTCTTTTTGATCTGACAGTGAATGTAACCATAGATTAGAAAGAATAAATATAAATATTGCCTATTTATCTTAGGTCAGTTAGGGCAGTGTAAGTTTTTGTATATATTTGCACTTTATGTGCTGGCTGTGACTGATCTGTGTGGATGCGTTAACTGATGGAAGCCTTGAACCAAAGAGATTTTTCTTCCAAGTAGTTTTGATTAGTTTAACAATTTATAACCACAATGACTATGGCTCAAAGGGAAGAAACAGAGTTCGGGGTTGATGGAGGGTCATCGTGTTCTATTTCTCTTACACTTGCTAACCAGATTCATCCGTGTGTCCTGTAGCTCTGGTGACCATGCATGGAAGAGAAATCTGCTACGCCATGTTTTTGCTGATGTGAATCGAGACAGTACGTTCGCTGCTCTGGACTTAATACTGTTATGTAATAGTGTGAAGACATCTGCTAAAGGACTGAAATAGTCCTTGGCTTAGTGGTGTTTTATCAGGCAAGCTTAAATCGTGCTGCCTTGTGAGTAGAGGGACATGCCATTAGTCATGGACATAACTTAGAGGCTGAGAACTTGGTGACAACTGGTTACTTGGTATTGCATTTCATAACAAAAATGTTACCTTTTTTTTAGGATTTGCTTTATTTGATTTTCATTGTGCTTCCTATTTTGCTTTCAATGAATCCGTATACTCATCATTAATGGGATGGTGAATGGGCTAGGAACTGAGGCTGGGCTGAGGAGTCAAATTTTTAAAAACATTGTTCTCCTTCAGAAGGAGGTGGGCTTTTGACCCTAAAGTTGAATAGAGTTTTGCTGTAAAGCTCTAAGAGTTGGTGGAATGAACAGGATGTCTTGGAAATCCATAGTTCTATTTGATAAGACTAAATAAGAAGAATGTTTTATGCCTCCTTGGCTAGCATGTCTAGTAGGCTACTGTTAGTTAGCAGTTTGCTTGGGAAGAAGTTAATGAGATGAAAAGTAAAGATGCTTAAGTAAAGGAATGGTTAAGATTTTACGTAGCCTTATTACTAGCGTTACCTAAGGTTTACCTGTTTCAAAACTTAAGAGTTTAAATGTCCTATGCTTTCATTAGTAGGCTAATATGTCACAGTAATTTTCAGGCTGTTGAAAATAAAAACCTGTTTCAGCTTAAGACTAGAAGGACCTAAGTTGTGTTCATTAAAATATCATCACACAATATATCTGAGGGTGAAGCAAATAACATTGTATATTAAGAACAGATTTGAAATAGATGTGACCCTGACAATTAACTTCTTGAAACTGGCAGTTAGACTTAGCAATCTGTTTGTGGTGTTGATTTTATGTAATCTTTGAAGCTGTTTGCTGCCTGTCTCAACATGAAATGGCTCTGTAGACCTCTGCTGTTTCCTCTGCTTTCCATTTGCCATCTCGTACTGAGATCTGCAGCTCCCTTTGCGTTTCCTCCATTTGTATTCTGACTGGAAGCATCCTTCGATCTATTGGAGCTCAAGCATCTCTGACTGCACTCATTATCAGAAGATAAGGAATATCTTAACGATTGGATTCTAACTATAGTTAGCAGATGTAGCTGCTATTGCTAACAAAGGCCAATTAATGACCATATATCTGTATTTTTTTGTTAGCGTTGTGATAAAGTATAGTTAAAATAGTTAAGAGTACTTTTGCCAACATGCATACTTCCCGAAGGAAGTAATTTCCTTCATATTAGCTGGGATTATTGTCCACCCTGAAAATACCGGATAAATGCTTTTTCCCCCTAGAGTGATATTAACACCTTGGAAAATTCTGCATTAAGACAGCTCCTGGAATAGAGTTATCACTTGGATATCCGCTTGCCATAAGTGAGGGTACTTGTAGCTGCAGTGGTTGGGTTAGTAAGAAAACCTGGTTGCTTGGGTAGCATGCAAAGTTCCTGAAGTGCCGTGCAGGACGTGAGTAGTGTTTACGATATGAAGACTGCACTCCTGTCTATTCAAAGAAACTTTTGAACAATATTAATTTGCTATATGCTTGCACCTGCATAGTACCTAATTTTTTATTTTAGAGACTTGGTGTGTGCTGTGCAGTCCTGTTCCAGTAGCAGGAGAACATGTCACCTTCATTGAGTCACTCCTCTGAGACTGCATAGGGAAAGTGCAGAACTACTTCTCAGTTACACACAGCATCTATTGTGTTACTATTCCATAGGAAAGTGCCTTTTATCTATCAAAATCTTTTACAGTAACCTGTAGAAAATGTTTGTGGCTTGTCTGTTACAGTGCTTGGGAACAAACATTTTGGGTATGGGGGACGATATTTTGTAAAAAATAGTCTAGGTATTTTGCCCACTCCTAAAAATTTGTTCATGCTTCATGTTTTAATATTTTGGCAATATTGTTTTGCATGAAGCATTATTTTTTCCTGTGATCAAGAGTTTTGCAAGTCTATAACATGCTCCAGCTGTAGCTTTCACAAACTGATTTTGCGAAGTCATGCTTGGATGCATTTCTTACTAGATTTTGTTAAGACTCCTAGATTGTTATCTAGCTGAGACAGTTTGCTTTGTAGTCTCGGCAATTGTTGAAAAGAGAAAAAAGTGTTGGTCAGATCTATAAAATGGCAAGCTTGTGCTACACCTTGTCAGAAGGTAAAGAGATCAAAATATGCGGCTAAAGAAATCAGGTATTTTCTTAACTTGTTCATGATGTGTTCCAGAAATGGTATTTTTCTCATTCTGAAAGTAAGGTGTTAAAAAATGCTAAGCTTAATTTGGAGCTTCTTCGGATCAAAAACGAGGTTGTTTTTAAAAAGTCATAGCAATGACTTTTTTAAAATAAGTAGGCGTAGATAAACACTATGTTTAGCACTACAGTATTTTTAAACGTACTTGAGTCTATACCAGTATGTAGTTTTTAATTGGTTTTATTTTTGATACTTTGAAGAACTTAAATGAATAAATGAATTTCTGTGAAGCTTTGTGAGAACTTTAGAGACTTCCACAGATGGAGCTCACTTCCATGGCTGAAGGAAAAGACCTTTCTGTTAACTTCTCATATAGAGAACCAAGAGGTTGCTGTGTGCTTTGGGCAGTGAGTTGTGTCTGTTTTAAGTTAGTATGGCCTCAAATCCTTCATATTAGCAGTTTGATACAAAATGAAGGTTACTTTAAAAAAGAATTCTTGTTGTATTTATTCTATTGAAATGAAATTTGGATGGATGTTTAGCTTTTTTAATTAAAAATTCTATTTTGTGTGGTTTTGTGTTCAAGAGGATTGGGATTAGCACACAGTCAAATTTATAGTTCTGCTATTGATAGTTAAATTTTCAGTTTGTTTTTCATTTGTTTACATTTCTGCTTGAAGCATCGCTAATATACCTCTATAGACATCACCTATCAGTACTGCAAGGTGCAAGGTAAGCTGTTGGTTGCCAAGCAGGTTTTTTTTCATTATAGGTCTTTCAAATACAACTTGTGTGGAAGGTGTAAAGAAGTGTAATGAAATAACTCAGGTCACTACTTTTCACCTTAGAAGTATGCTAGATCTGAATTAAAAACCTTCCTATAAAACAGTTTGAGAGCCTGTTGGTAAGTCTTAACAGTGTTATGTTATATTCCAGAGAACTCTTTATTTTTTTTTCCCTGGGTAAACTTCAATAATTATCTTTTAACAACTGTCAGATTTTCTATAACAAATATTCATATGAATCTCTATATATGTCTATAAATGCAAGTTCTGTGCTGACGGAAATACTTAAGTGATAATTCAGTGTTAGTGCATCGTGTATGTGTATTGTCAGTGAATGGTACTGTGAGGGATGCCCCGTTCTGAGTGAGAGAGCTGTGCTTTGATTCGGGTGTCAGAGGCTGGTACCTGCCCCACCAGACAAACTGTGAGAACCCTGCAAGGCCGCATCTTCTCAGGGACCAAGGAGTCTGGGCCTCGTCTTATCAGGAGATAACAGCACCAGCCCGAGCTGGGACCAGACAAAACTAAAACTGCCGCCACTGGCACACCCGCACAAACACCAAAGAGGGGGGGTTTGGCTGCGAGTCCGTCGCTTCACACTACAAAAGCCTGCAGCCTCCCTGAGCCTACTGAGCTCTCCTGTGTGGCAGCGGCCGCACAGTGGGCATCTCCCCTCCAGCAGAGACGTCTCTCCACGTTGCTTCTCAGGCTGAGAGACCCTTTTCCTGGCATCTGATACCTTCAGCAAGGTAAGCGACTTTTTACATTCGGCCTGAAAGTATATTGTGTACTTGTGACATTTATGTATATCCAGCTACAGCTTAATTATTAGAACTGTGGTGAGAGGTCGGGTGTTTGACTGCTCTCTAAACTGCTTAAATCATCTCTTAAATCATTGTCAAATCACATTTTAGTTACCATTCAATTATTGCTTAATCACCACGTGATTACTGTTTAATTTTCATCAATCAACAGTTATCAGTTCATCATCATTTAATCATGAATAAAATCCTTTTAGAATCATTGAATGCTTTGGGTAAGAAGGGGCCTTGAAAGGTCATCTAGTCCAACCACCCTGCAGTGAGCAAGGACATCTTCAACTGGATCAGGTTCCAACCCTACCTTGAATGTTTCCAGGGATGGGGCCTCTCCTACCTCTCTGGGCAACAAGTGCCAGTGTTTCACAACCGTCATTGCAAAAGAATTCTTCCTTACATGCAGACTAAATCTACTTTCCCTTACCTTCCCACGTAGATGAGTTTTTGTGGGATGTGGTTTAGCGGAGGATGGGTGCGGTTGGACTCAATGGTCTCAAAGGTCTTTTCCAGCCAGAAGATTCTATGATTCTTAAAGCTGTTACTCCTTGTCCTGTCATCACAGTATCACAGTATCACAGTATCACAAGGTTGGAAAGGACCTCTGAGATCATCAAGTCCAACCTATAACCCAACACTAACACCAACCATCATCTAAACCATGGCACTCAGTGCCACATCCAATCTCCCCTTAAACACCTCCAGGGTCGGCGACTCCACCACCTCCCTGGGCAACGCATTCCAATGGCCAATCACCCTTTCAGTAAAGAACTTCTTCCTCACATCAAGCCTCACATCAGGCCTTGTTGAAAAATCCCATCTCATCTTTCCTGTAGCCTCCTTTAAGTACTGAAAGGCTGCAGTGAGGTCTCTGCAGAACCTTCTCTTCTCCAGGCCGAACAACTCCAACTCACTCAGCCTGTCCTCATAGCAATGGTGCTCCTCCCTGTGATTATTTTTGTGGCCTCCTCTGGGCTGGTCCATCAGGTCTGTGTTCTTATTGTGCCAGAACTGTAGTACTCCAGGTGAGGTCTCACCAGAGCAGAGTAGAGGGGCAGAATCATCTTCCTCGACCTGGTGGTCATGCTTCTTTTGATACAGCCTAGGTGGCTTTTCGGGCTGCAAGCACACATTGTTGGCTTATATCCAGCTTTTCATCCATCACTACCCACAAGTCTTTTTCTACAGGGCTGCTCTCAGTTACATCATTCCCCAGTCTGTATTGAAACAGAGAATTGCCCCAACCCAGGTGTAGGACCTTGTACTTGGTCTTGTTGAACCTCCTGAGATTAACACAGGCCCACTTCTCCAGCTTGTCCAGGTCTCTCTGGATGACAGTTAACCTCATACTTCTTTTAATAATTCAACTGCAGAAGGTCTTGTGTCTTAATCCATGCATTTGGATTTCTTGGATATTATAGAGTAGAAAGTTCACTGAAAGTATTTGCTGTAGAACTGAATATCTACCTGTGTGCGGCTCATACCAACACTACATTATTGGGTTTCAGTCCTTCACTCTGAAAGTGTTTCTAAACCTCCTAGATACTTCCCTAGTCTTTAGAGGTCAGCCTCCTCCATGTTTTATGGAGTACTCTGTTGTGGAAACAGTAAAGTCAGCTCAGAGAGAGTATTGGGCTTGGATGGCAAGTAAGTGCTGAATAAAACTTGTTTGAGGACTCTCTACTGCTGGCTGCCAGTAGTGCTGAGCACTTGCAGTGCTTAGAAGTGAAACATCTGTTGGAGTGTTCTTCTCCAGCTCTTGACATGTGAACCTTTGGTCAATACTTTGACTTTAGTGTGACAGGAATTTGAGTCATTGTTTTCAAATAATGAGAGTTGAAGTTAAAAGATTGTCTTAAGTAACACCCTCTTATTGTGTTAATGATGGAAGTGGTGATATTAGAGAACAGTTGTCTTCAGCCCTTGGGGAAACATGTTCCTGTGTCAATTCTGTTTGATGATTTAATTGGCCAATGTTTTGCAGATATATTTTTATTTTGGTATGACTACTTTGAACAGTATGTTAAAACAAAACACTGTTCATTGTTCAAAATATTTAGAATAACATATGTGTTTACTGTTGCTAAGAATTTTGTTTCAGCCTGTAGGAAAGTTGCCACAGCGATCAGATGAAAACCAGCACAGATCACATAAGCCACATGAGCCTCTATTGGCTCAGGACTTTGCTATTTCAGACAATGTTGAGCATTTACCGCTGTAAAATACATGAAAATTTCCAAAATTTGTGAAGATTGATTACTGCATATGGGTTTCTCAGGTTGTCCTCTGGGATACTGGTAACAGCAGCAATGGCACCTGTGCAGTCATACTCTCTGCTTTGTTAATTTTTATCTCTAGCGCTCCTTGGCACCTGGAAAAAGGAGAATAGCTTTCCTCCAGCAAAGTCTGCTCTGAAATGAGGCAAGATAATGTTGCAAAGTACAGCTACAGTCTCTTTGGACTCTTCTAGGTGAAAAAAAAATGCAAAACACCTGTATGAAGTGTATCTCTAGTCCAACAACTTGTTTCTAGAAGAATGTGCACCTCCTCTCACTGAAGATTGGCACGACTCAGTTTCAACAGGAGGAAGGCTGACTTGCTCATCTCTGGATTGTCTTTTACTCCTGCATCAAGATTCAGGTTCAGCCTATGCTTGTCTATGAACAAATACTCTTATAATAACCAATATTTTGAGAAAATTTCAGGATGGCTTTGCATAACTCTGAAGAAAGGGACCCACCTCACATTTTATGTATTCACACATGTGAATATATACAAAGCTTTCCAGTCTGATGCTTAAGTTGAAAATCTAAGTGTGCACGCAAATGTCTTTGTGGGACTTTGTTATAAAGAGATTCGTCCTTGTATAGTTTTATTTAATTTTTAGCTTATAGGTCTCAATAAAAAGCCCACTGTCCAGATTAGACAAGACAAGGCTTTGTTAATCTTTACCATGGCCAGATTTTGGGCTCCTCCTCAGCTGTCTCTGGGGTCTCTCAAGGTCCAGCTTCTTCTGGGTGTGTTCTCTTTCTGCATGGGTCACTTAAGACACTTTAACGCAGAAGGTCTCCTCCCTGCTCAGACCAGGGGCAGCAATGTGCTGTGGGGAGGCTGTTACCTGACAGTGAGGAGTAATTAGGGTAAGATTAGTGCTCAGTATGCCTCAGTCCAGCTCATCAAATCTGACCATTTTAAAGCACCTGATATTTCTGGGGAAGTGTGGACTTTAGTTTTGTTTCTTAGTTGTAGACCTAACCCCATCAGCTTTTAATCATCTGGCTTCTTATTTCTTTTATCCATGTAAATTACCCGTGGTAATTTACATGTACAAAGGTGGAATAATTGTATTTTCTTCCTCTCTTCCTTGCCCCTTCCCTCCTCCCCCTTTTTATTTAATTTGATCTCTGCAGAGCTAGGATGCATTTTCTTTGTTAGAACAGCACCCAAATGGCTTCCTTTCTTTGGAGGCTTCCAGCTGGAGCCTCTTGCCTCCAAAAGGTAAGAAATTATGCTGGACAAACACAGACAAACAGCTGCAAGTCCTGCACAAAAGTGTATGAGTGCAGCAAGCCACTAGATGTCAGCATTATTTTAAATATTAACAGCCAAGCTACCACTTGGTCGTTACTACTTAAGATGTGCTGATGTGCAGTTGATTTCTGACATCAGACTTGGTAGCTACTATCAAAAGGCCACAGCTTTTGTGAAATGCTCAGTGAAACCTCTCTTGCTAGCAACACACCAGGATGAATTTTCTTAATAATTTCCCACATTTTGGTCCTCTTGAGAAAGACATTGCTACCTGCTAAAACAACTGAGAACAAAGTAAGATTTAATAATAAAATTTTGAAGATCTATTACGCTTGCATTCAGGTAACTGAGGGGAACTGAGGGCCCTGTATGTAGGCCGGCCCCAACCCAAAGGGAGGTTTGTTATCTTCCTGGGGCCAGGGTGAGGGACATTGCTAGGCAACTTCCTGAGCTAATTCAGACCTCAGATTACTATCCACTGTTGGTAATCCAGGCTGGCAGTGATGACATCAATAGGAGAAGTGCCAGGGTAATCAAAAAGGATTTCAGGGCACTGGGTAGATCAGTCCATGGGACAGGTGCACAGATAGTATTCGCTTCGGTTCCTGTAGTGGCTGGAATGAATGGGGAGATGCATGAGGAGAGAATTAGGAAAACCTGCCTTATCAATAGGTGGCTAAAGGATTGGTGCCACCGTCCAAACTTTGGTTTTTTTGATCATGGGACAAACTCCACACTACCTGGTCTTAAATCAGATGGGCTTCATCTGTCTAAGGGCAAAAGGGTTGTTGCCCATAAGTTAGCGGGGCTCATCAGGAGAGCTTTAAACTAGGTCTGAAGGGGGAGGGGATTGATATCAGGCTCTCCAAAGTTCAACCCAGGGGTGATGAGACTGAATTAAAAGTAAAATCAGCAGCCCAGCTGAAGTGCATGTACACTAATGCACGCAGTTTGGGCAATAAACAGGAGGAGCTGGAAGCCATCATGCAGCAGGGAAGCTGTGATGTGATTGCTATTACAGAAATGTGGTGGGATGACTGGCATGACTGGAGTGCTGTCATAAGTGGCTACAAGCTCTTCAGAAAGGACAGGCAGGGTAGGAGAGGTGGAGGGGTGGCTCTGTATGTTAGAGAGTCTCTTGACTCTGTAGAACTTGAGGTCACCAACGGTAGGGTTGAATGCTTGTGGACCCCAATCAGGGGGAAGGATAACAAGACTGACATCCTGGTAGGAGTCTGTTATAGACCACCCAACCAGGATGATGAAGGGGATGAGTTATTCCACAAGCAGCTGGCAGATGTCTCAAAATCGCCAGCCCTTGTTCTTGTGGGCGACTTCAACCTGCCGGATATCTGCTGGGAGCTCAACACAGCAGAGAAGAGGCAGTCTAGGAGATTCTTAGAGTGTATGGAGGGTAATTTCCTGCTCCAGCAGGTAAATGAACCTACCAGAAATGGGGCCCCACTAGATCTGCTGTTTACAAACAGAGAGGGACTGGTGGGAGATCTAGTGGTCGGAGGGCAACTGGGGCACAGTGACCATGAAATAATACAGTTTTCAATATTCAGGGATGTAAGGAGGACCACCAATCAAACCTCTATGCTGAACTTCTGGAGGACAGATTTTGACCTGTTCAGAAGACTGGTCCAGAACACACCCTGGGACACACTCCTCAAAAACAGGGGCGTACAAGAGGGGTGGATGTGCTTCAGGGAAAAAGCCTTGAGTGCACAGGAACAGGCTATACCAATTAGCCAAAAGGCAAGCCGGCGGGGAAGATGACCACCTTGGTTGAATAGGGAGATACTGAAGGAAATCAGAGATAAAAAGAGAGCCTACCGACTGTGGAAGGCAGGGATGACTACTCAGGAAGAGTATAGGACTATAGTTAGAACATGCAGAAGTAAAATCATAGAAACAAAAGCACAATTTGAAATTAATTTGGCTACTTCTGTTAAGGATAACAAAAAGCGCTTCTATAAATACATGAATAACAAAAGGAGGGGCAAGGAAAACCTCCATTCTTTGTTAGACCTGGGGGGGAACGTAGTTACCAGGGATGAGGAGAACGCTGAGGTACTCAACACCTACTTTGCCTCAGTCTTCACCAGTAGAAGAGGTGCCCCTCAGGATAACTGGCCTCTGGAGCTCACAGATAGAGACAGGAAACCAAATGGCTCCCCTGTGTTCCAGGAGGAAACAGTCTATGAATTACTGAGCCACCTGGATCCACACAAATCAATGGGACCTGATGGATTCCATCCTAGGGTGATGAGGGAGTTGGCGGAAGAGTTTGCCGAGCCACTCTCCATCATCTACCAAGAGTCCTGACTCTCTGGGGAGGTTCCAGATGATTGGAAGTTGGCAAATGTCAAGCCAATCCACAAAAAGGGCTGCAAGGAGGACCCGGGCAACTCTAGGCCTGTCAGCCTGACCTCAGTGCCTGGTAAGGTTATGGAACAGATCATCCTGAGTGCAATCACACAGCACCTTCAGGATGGACATGGGATCGGACCCAGCCAGCACGGCTTTGTGAGGGGCAGGTCCTGACTGACCAACCTGATCTCCTTTTATGATCAGGTAACCCGCCTGGTGGATGAAGGGAAGCCTGTGAATGTAGTCTATCTGGACTTAAAGCAAAGCCTTTGACACTGTCTCCCATGGCATACTCCTGGATAAACTGGTAGCCCATGGCTTGGACAGGTGCACTCTCAGCTGGGTTAAGAACTGGCTGGATGGCCGAGCCCAGAGAATGCTGGTGAACGGGGCTGCGTCCAGCTGGCAACCGGTCACCAGTGGTGTCCCTCAGGGATCAGTGTTAGGTCCAGTTCTGTTTAACATCTTCATCGATGATTTAGATGAGGGGATTGAGTCCATCATGAGTAATTTTGCAGATGACACCAAGTTGGAAGGGAGTGTCGACCTGTCGGAAGGCAGGAGGGCTCTGCAGAGGGACCTTGATAGGCTGGAGAGATGGGCTGAGTCCAATGGGATGAAGTTCAACAAGGCCAAGTGCCGGGTCCTGCACTTTGGCCATAACAACCCCGTGCAGCGCTACAGGCTGGGGACAGAGTGGCTGGAGAGCAGTCAGGTGGAAAGGGACCTGAGGGTGCTGATTGACAGGAGGCTAAACATGAGCCAGCAGTGTGCCCAGGTGGCCAAGAAGGGCAGTGGCATCCTGGCCTGTATCAGGAATAGTGTGGCCAGCAGGACAAGGGAAGTGTACTCGGCGTTGGTGAGGCCACACCTTGAGTATTGTGTTCAGTTCAGTTGAGGTGCTGGAGAGGGTCTGGAGAAGAGCAACAAAACTGGTGAAGGGGCTTGAGCACAAGTCCTATGAAGAGAGGCTGAGGGAGCTGGGGTAGTTTAGCCTGGAAAAGAGGAGGCTCAGGGGTGACCTCAGCACTCTCTACAACTATCTGAAAGGAGGTTGTAGACAGTTGGGGGTCGGACTCTTCTCCCAGGCAACCAGCAACAGAACAAGAGGGCACGAACTTAGACTCTGCCAGGGAAGATTTAGGCTCGATATCAGAAAAAAGTTCTTCACAGAGAGAGTAATCAGGCATTGAAATGGCCTGCCCAGAGAGGGGGTGGATTCACCATCCCTGGAGGTTTTTAAAATAAGACTGGATGTGGCACTTAGTGCCATGATCTAGTAATCATGATAGTGTTGGATTAAGGGTTGGACTTGAAGATCTTGGAGATCTCTTCCAACCCAGAGAATTCTATGATTCTATGATAAGTGTGAACCATCAGACAGATGAAAGACACAGCTGTCTGCCAGCAAAAATGTTGTTGTGTCATGGAGCCCCTTAGCAAAGCTGAAGAGCTTTTGCGTGTAGACTACAGCTGCATCTTAGGGCTAAGTTGGCAAAACCAATTTCGTGGCTCACTGATGCAGAAAATTCCCCTTCCTTTCTCTGTTAGACTTCAGATGGTTAATTTGGCAGAAAAATAACCCAACAGGAACAGGCAAGTATTTTTCTTTTGGGAAGAAGATGACTCGTCTCTGATCAGATGAGTGACTGGATGAGCACCATGGGTGAGATTGCACAGCTGAGGACAGGAAGGAAGAAAGACAGAGGAGCAGTCACAAATGTGACTCATTAGCTTTTTTTCTGATTTCTTTTTGCTTTCTTTGCTTAAGAGGTAAAATACTTACCTGTCCTGTACAAGACTCACTTTTCATCCCCCATTTGCTGCTTTTGCCTTTCATGGCTATTCCTTCCCATTTCTGCGTTATCAGGGGTGCTGGATAGATCTCTGCAAGGGTCTTCTGAGGATTTTTGCCAGTTTTCTTGTCCTCAAGAGAGGACTAGTCCATTGTTTCCCTAATCCATCTTTTCCCATTCACATCACTCTTAAACATTTCCTTTTAAATTGTTCCCAACGTAAGTGGCAAAAGTGCGGTTAACTCTTTCTGTATTTCTAACCTTGTATTGTGTATTTTCGTGCAGTCATTGGGTTTGTGTTGGCAGTTCTCTATATCTGTCTTGACATTAGGAGTTTGAGAGAACTTAAGAGCTGGCTGGAACAACTGGCAGAGGGCCCGCAACTCAATCTGTTAGGACAAGGGCTCTCTGGCAAAGAACTGAACACATCAGTGCTTAGTAACTAATGAAGAATAACATTATAATAGCTCATCTCAGGCTCTGCTTTGTGTCAGCATTGGAACTACCTCTGCTGACTTGCAAAAGATGTATAAACTCCCATTCTCTTGGGGTGAATCCCTCTTGCGTTTCTGGAGGAAGGAAATAAGTTAGCCCCTGTGGCTTGTGAATCCCTTTGTCTCAAATACATCCAAGATGAAAAGGGTTTGAATTGTGATTGAATCCTGTGCTCCACAAAGCCCTTGTATGTTTTGCAAATTTATTATGTTTGGTAGAATCCAGTAAATACCAGACATATACTTTATTCAGAGTTGGGAACTTCATATCCTTCTGGAATAAAATACTTTATTTCCCATATGTTTTGATTACATTATATTGGCGCCGTTCATGTCACTCCACTTCATATTGTGTCAGCGTTCTCATTGTAAACTGGTTTTCAGAAGTTTTAACTCGGATGTGCAAATTTAATTCTCGGTTGAAGCCAAGTTTTTAAGTGGAAGCAATTACAAAAAAATAAACACAGATTTTTTTCCATATAACTTATATGGTGGTTTCAGGAGGAGAAGGGAGAAGAAGAAAATTAACTCAGAAAAATGGTGGAAGTGCATTATAATTAATTCTCCTTTGACCAATTGAATGATGGAAAAATTCGGCATTTGTCGATCTTGTTAAATTGTAATAAATTGCAATAGCCTCTTTAGTTTTATATGTTTATTAGGTGGAAGGATGGAGAGAAGTAGATCTGAATACATAAGATACATTTATTTCCTACACCTGTGAATCTGCAGGTAGAATCCCCTCAGCCTTTTTCAAAAGCTGGGAGGGCTGGATTTGTTGAGAATCTCCACCTGCACTCTGAACTTTAAATCTTATCAATTTTAAGGTTCCTTAGCCTACTGAGTTTATTGAACCTCTTATGCCTCTGAAGTTATGATGCATGGTATGTACATTTTCCTGGAGTGCAGGAACACATTATATAGAACTAAGGAATGGTGTAACTAAAGAACTCTGTTTTTTTGTAGTAGGTGCAAATGGATCCTCTGCATGTGGGGGAAGCAGGTGGACAGAGGGAGCTGGAGTGCCCCCCATGGGACCTTTCCCTTTGTGAATTATAGTCCAGAGATACTGTTTGTAAGGCTTCAAACTATATCTATTTTCTTCACAATAAATGTTTCACTGAAGTTCCAGTGATTCTTGGGTATTGTAAGATGTAACACAGCTGCAAAAGAAAGACCAAAAGGATAGTTTTGTTGCTGGTATTTGTTCAAAAAGCCCTGCTATGGTCCACATAAATCAATGTGCCCTTGCCACTTATACCTAAAGAAAGCTTCAGGAAACAGGCTGTTTATAAGGTACTATGGAGAATCCTGTAATAGAAGTGGGAAATTATGTTTCTTTAATAAATCTAGTCCTGAAGTTTTTTACTGTGAGAGGAGAATCTAGGAGCAAACTTTAACTGCCTGTTGAGTTAATCAGGATTATGTAAAAAAAGAAGTACATATTTTATTTCCACTGCCCAGCAGAAAAGGACCTGGGGTGCTGGTTGACAGCCGTCTGAACGTGAGACAGCAGAGGCCCAGCGGCCAAGGAAACCAACAACATCCTGGCTTATATCAGAAATGGTGTGGCCAGCAGGAGAGGGAAGGGATTGTTCCCCTGTACTCGGCACTGGTGAGGCCGCATCTCATATCCTGGTTTCAGTTTTGGGACCCTGACTACAAGAAAGACATTGAGAGGCTGGAGTGTGTTCAGAAGGGAGAAACAGAGCTGGTGAAGGCTTGAGGCAGGGTTATTGATGTGTATAATACCTGTTGAAGTGGAGTAAAGAAGACAACGCTTCTCTCAGAGAAAAGACAAGAGGTGATGGGCACAGACTTCGAATACTGGAAATTTTATTTAAACATATAGAAACATCACCCGAAACTAGAATAAGCTCTCCAGAGAGTTTGTGGAGCCTTTATCCTTAGATATATCAAAAAAACAGCTGGGCATGACACTGAGGAACCTACTCTAGCTGCCCACTTTGAGGAGAGGGATTGGACTATATGACCTCCAGAGGTCCCTTCCAACTGTTCCCTTTCTGTGAAGGATTGACTTACTGAAGAGTAGGTCACAGAGCTGGGCCCAGACAAAAGCCCCTTAATAAATATAAATTTCTACTAAATATTTAGTTTCCAGCAACAGTTTTGTGAATGAAGAAAACAAACCAGACTGATTTTTTACCATCATAACCACAAAGGGTGTCAAAATAGGCTCAGAAACCACAGACAGTCAAGGATCCTTAGGGCCATGCCATTAGCAGTTTTGCGAGTTTGACCTTAAAATGTTCAAAGTGAAGGCTGAAAAGGACAGTTTTGCTGGTTACACTACAAACAACTTAGTACAAATAAGGCTTTTTTTAAGTTTAGAAACAAATCCTTAGCAGTTTATTCTAGAATAGAATTTGACCATAAATATATGTGCCCCAAGAGTCAAATCCTTGTTTGGAGAATCAGGTATCATGGCTCTGTTCTAGTTCATGGAAATGTTAGCTGTGATTCAGGCCTGGCTTTATGAATGAAGCTTACGATAAGCTGAGACTTATCCGAAGCTGATCTGCTGGGGAGCATACTACGCTTTTAATGGGGATAAAGCGGTGTCTGTGAACAAGGAATAGAAATAGAAAAAGGAAAAAAAAAGGTGATTAAAGCATCTTGTCTTCTGAGTAAAATGATGGGAAGCATGAAAGGCTGAGCATCAGTGCAGAGAGATTTGGGATTTGAACCTTAAGTGATAGAATGAGTTGAAGGGGAGGGATGTCTTAGGGGGAGAGATAACTAAGGCCCATCTGGAGGGAAAAGAGGAGACAGGGATGAAATGCACTTAAGCATAGTCTCATAAGATTTGATTTTGCAGACTGGTCTGCTCAGGCAAAACTTTACACCTACGCGAAGCCCTGTTGAAGACAGTAGGGTGCAGGATAACATGCATCAGCTTGCTGGAATGGGGCTCTGACTGCTAGGAAAGGGTTTACACTGAGTGCAAGTAACACAAGAAATAGTTGGAAATTGCACATCTCAGCAGTTCCTGATTTTGAGTCAGTGATTGAGAGAGTGAGCTGGTTTTATGGAGCATCCAGGAAGGCAGTTGCGTTTATGTTGTTGTACTGTTAGTGCTTCTGTTATAGTCCTCAGTGGAGTTTACGTTTGGTATCATGCATCCTGCCCCCAAATACGTTTAGAATTTACTAGATTATGCTAGAATTTGGCAGATGAGCATTCAGACTGGGAGGCTGATGTTTTTTGAAATGTGAGTGCAATTGGCTTAGACACTCAGCTTTGCAGGGAATCTGGAAGGGAAAAAACATGAGCTGGATTCTCATTTGCTTTACAGAATGGTATTTTATACTGTAAAAGCCAGGTAATGTGAAGAATATTGTTAAGATTTGTCATTAAGCTAAATTAGACCCTTGCCAGAGATGCTGTCAAGACATTTGTAACGTGTTTAGAAGTGCTGTAGACTTAATTACTTTGCAATCCCTATACCGTGTGTTTGAATCTCATTGGCAGTTTCTAACCAGCCATTTCAATTAAAGGACCATTATACATTACATTTTACTGTGATTGCATTATGTAGCAAAGCCTGTCTGTTCTGAATGCCTCGTTAGGCCCAGTTGCAAAGGCCTAATGTGACAAGGTGAGGACTGAGACATTTTAAACAATTTGATTTCTCCAAGGACAAGGCTGGTGTTTGAGTATTATCATCTTTGACAGCTTAACTCAGCTCCAGATAGGCAACATAGTCCCAAAGGATCTGGAGAGGACAGCTGTTATGTCTATCTAATCTCTCTCTGAGTTTTATCCTGAATATATGTTTACTGTAATAAATCACAATTCTTGCCTATTTCTTTTTGTCACAAACCGAGTAGTTTCTAGTTTAATTAAAAGGTAGATGCTTTTGGACATTTAGGTAGATCCACGATACTGCTGCAATTCTGTAAGGCCCCAGCAAAGATTTGGATTCCCCAGTTTGCAAGGAGATCGGTTAGGAGGCTTATGATTAAATTTAGGAAATTTAGAAGGTGGTGGAGAAAGGAAAAGGGTGATTGCTGTTCTGCAGGTTCCACAGCACTGGTTGGCAGTGGGTGAAGCTAGTTGGAGAGAAATTTAAGACATGAAGAGCAAAGCATCTCTGGAGCCTGCTCCAAAGGCATGTGTGTATGAAATGAATCTGAAAATAACAAAGAAGAATGTACTCACTAACATCCCTTGTTCTGGATGCTGGGGAAGGATGAAGGAACAGACAGCAGAAAGTGGTGCACTTATGAGGCCATGCCCTAAACAGTGTCCCCTTTACCATTGCTAGATATATAGTACTGTATTAAACAGACCATTGGTTTGACTCAAGAGGGAGTTTTATAATGGCATCAGGGTTGTTAGAGATCCTGTCTCATATCTTCTCTCATTAATAAGGCACAGAGGCAAAGTCCTTGTGTGTAAGAATCACAGAAACATTTAGAAAAAGACCTTTAAGATCAAGTCCAAATGTAAACCTAACACTACCAAGTCCACCACTAAACCATGTCCCTAAGTGCCACATCTGCACTTCTTTTAAATACTTCCAGGGATGGTGACTCAACCACTTCCCTGGGCAGCCTGTGCCAGTGTTTGACAACCCTTTCAGACAAGAACTATTTCCCAGCATCCAATCTGAACTCACCTGATGCAGCTTGAGGCCATTTTCTCTTGCCCTATCACTTGTTATTGGGGAGAAGAGACCAACATCTACCTCACTACAACTTCCTTTCAGGTAGTTGTAAAGCAAAAAGGTTTTCCCTCAGCCTCCTCTTCTTCAGCCTGAATAGACCCAGTTCCCTCATCTATTCCCAGTAAGACTTGTGCTCCAGACCTTTCACCACCTTTGTTGCTCTTATAACTGGCAGGTCATAACTATGCAGTGACGTGACTGAAGTGCAAAGATTCCTTCTGAATGCCTGTGAAAGCAAATGAATTTGCAGTACAGTAGATAGCACCAGAAATGTGGCTTGTTGCATTAGTTTCTAGTTTTGTAAGGTATACATACACGACAGGCAAAGCTGATGAAAAGCTTTCCGAATGCAATCTGTTGTGGTCAGTGTGATGGCAACAGAGATTAATTTGGCCCTGGGTATCTTTTCATAGCTTATTGAAATGTAATTCTAAAATATTGTCTTTCAGCTTTTAATAATATTTTCTTATTTTTGGAAGATTTGCAAATTAAGCAACATATGACTAATGGCATGTAAACACACTGTAGCTAGAGAAAAGTGTCTTGGTTCATTCTTAAACAAATATCAAAAAAGTAACAAAATCCATCCTAAACACATAGATGGAATAATGTTTAGATGTATGTTTGCCTTTCTGTGGCTTTGCTTAAAAGCTAGTTTCAGGTTAAATCTCTTTTCATTTGTCCAAATGTCTTTGGCTCTTTTCAGCCTGCTTCCAGCACAGAGCTGTTCCATGCATCCCGTGGAATCCGATTGCTGCTATCTTGAGTGATTTTTCTTCGATGTTTGTCAATAAGTTTATTAGCTGTGAAATAATCTTTTCCATGCAGATCTCTTGTGTCCATTTTTAGTACTGAGTCTAGAGTAATTAGTTCCTCTCTTCAGTGCTACAAAGTACCTAATTAAGTAACTGAAGTCTTCAAGCACCTCAGTAACAGTCAGGTATTTAAGTGTAGATTTCTGTCTCTAACCAATTACCTTGTTGTGCAGCTTGCAGTCCTATGGACTACATTTATATTACTATCAGTGCAATTTCCTGACATGCCCAGGAAAACACAGAAGAAAGAAATATTATCTGATGAAGGAAAGGAAAAACCTCCTTTGTGGAATAATGGGTAGGAAATTTCCATTGCCTCTTGGGGCAATTTCTCTTTCTTTCCTCTTTCCTCTTTCCTCTTTCCTCTTTCCTCTTTCCTCTTTCCTCTTTCCTCTTTCCTCTTTCCTCTTTCCTCTTTCCTCTTTCCTCTTTCCTCTTTCCTCTTTCCTCATCATAGAAGTCCCCATATTTCTTGCTGGTTGATGCAGAGGTGGTTCTCAGTCATGCCCTACAGAAGAAGTAAAGCTACTGCTGGGCACTGCCCAAACTCCTCTGCTTTTGGGGGAGGAAAAGCTGATATGGGCATCCTGGGGAAACCAGACTTCAGGGCACAACCAGTGTACACTTGCTGCTCTCCTCAAATGTGCCCGGTGGTGTGGCATCACTCACGTGAAATCGGGAGGGTCACAACTTAATTTTACTAGCCTGAAAATCTGTGGGCCAAGGATGCTTTCTGGTTTGATGCTTTGCAGTTGGTGTTAACTGTCAGCAGACTTTTCTGTAAGCTGGTGATGTAGGACTTGTGAGAAGGAGAATAGAAAGGGCAGCTTCTGCTTGTGTAGCAAAAGCTGAGGGTGCTCAGGGTAGGAGAAGACCTGTCTCAAGGATATGCAGTAAGTTGCTGGTAGAGCTTTTATCCAAGCATGACAGCAAAGTCCTAATTCTACAGGGTACAGACCAGTTCATAAGGGATAGCGGTTAGGAGGCTGCTGTTTTTGGAGTAAGGTGTTCTGTATTGCCTCCATCAGAGAAGTGTTTGAAGCAGCTGATGTTTCAGACAAGACATTGAATTAGAGGTCAATAGACTGATCCAGGCTGGGAATTTCCTGGCATCAGAAACTAACACTAACTGCAAGGCTGTCCAGGCTGAAAGAAAGATGAAAAATAATTATGTGGTTGGAAGGAAATCATATATTTTACGTTATTTCTGATTCAGAAATAATTAATTGCTTTAATAAAGCAATAAGGAAACATCATGACATCTTTAAAATGATCACTGTTTTTTCAGGAAAGGCAGACAATGTGACAACTGCACAGTCACTTCTTCTCTTCCGGATTTATATTTTACTGAACATACAGTATATGACTTCTCATCACAATGTCATATAGCATAAGCATGACAGAGTACAGACAAGGCTGTCCATGGCGGAAATAAACTTAGAAATTATCTTTCTTCCAAGAAATCTTTCACTCCTAAGTTTGCTGTGTAACAAATACTTTTTATCTACAAAGTTACTATTCCTAAATTGTGGACTTGAAGTTCAGGGAAGAAGAGAAAGAAGAGAAAGAATTGAGTTTAAACAGTAATACCTTCATTATTTCTTTATAATTAAAATGATTTTATTTTCTTTCTTGAAGTCAAACTACCAGAAGATCTACATTCCTACATTTTTTAATTAGTTGATGTTGACCATTTGTCTTCAAATGCAGACTGAAACACTGAAGTGCACTAAATGGCAAAAATCCTATTGACTTCAAGTTATTGACTTGGTCAGGCCATAACTTTTACTGGCAAGATACCTAGGAGCATCTCCCCTTCATGACAAAACTGAAAATTTAAACACTAAGCTATGTTCAGTATATGTACGTGTACACTTTTGCGGAGTACAGAGAGAATATAATCCTCTCTCTATAAATAATTTAATAGGTATAAAATGCATTACCCATGCTGAGCAATTTTTAGTATGTTCTCTTTTTTTTTTTTTGACCAGTAAAATATATCTGCTGCAAATGACTTTCTCTGACTGTTCCCCACCTTATTTCTAAGGAGCTCTGCTGGCTGCTTTTCTTCACTTCTGTTTCTCACACATTCAGACAACTGCATTTCTGTACCTGACAAGCATAGCTCTGTGTCTCCTTCCTTCTGGCCATTATCACCTGGTTGCTGTCCTCATCCATTCTTTACTCCAACTATCTTTTGCGCTATCTTTGACTTGTATCTTGATGTCTCATCCTTTCCTTCACTTAGCTCACTGCATCTGGTGTGATACGTATTTTAGTTGTCTTCCTCTCCTCTTCCATTCTCTCTGACCTTGTCTCTGCCTGTTTGGGAGTTCTGGTCCCAAAGCACTGTGTCTGCAGTAGCAGGATCAATAGTGGGCTACCTGGCCTAGAAATCCTGTGCGCAAATGAGAAAAGGATGATGAATTGAGACCAATTTCAGATGATCTAAATCTATACAGCTGAAAAGGTTTGTTTTATTTTTTCTTTTGGGATGTGGGATGAGGATCATCCAGATTGTTTCAGTGTGTATCTGCCTGTCTGTGTAACTGTGGAGAGTGAACCCAGTGGAGGAAAGATGTGGAGCATGGACCTGGGCATGGGGTAGAGAGTGAGATCACCCCTTCTGGTAATGATGTAGACATAGTTTGGCTTTATTTGATCATGAAAACACATCCTAAAGTTCAAGAAATAGGAAGTTTAAGAAGTAGGAAGGAGTGGTAAAATCAAACTTTGCCACAGTGTGTTTGAATACCTAAAAGAATAAAATCCTTTATGAGAAACATGGTAACCTGGAAGAAAAATGTTTTGACTTTCTAACTGAAATTCTGTTATCCCAGGAATATGTGCATCTGGACATATCACAATCTTTTATCATTTATTTATGCTTGTGAAATACAAAAAGGGATAGAAATAATAGTATGCTTTCTTTTACTTCCTTTTGCACACAGTTGGTAACTGACCTCCAGTACACCTTTGATGTGTGGGAACCCACTCATGGACTCAAGTAGGGATGAGAAAGAAAACAACTGCTCTTTCAGCCAGATTCCTTTGGTGTAATACTAGTCATGTAACATCATCTGCCCTGTTTTAAAAGGATGGTCTTAGGTCAGTGAGATGTTTTGCAGAGACTAAAATGCTCATTGCAAGGCCTTAAGGAACTTTTTTTTCCCAGATCCCTCTGGTGCTGCCTGGTTAGCTAGTATCTAGTTCACTGTCTGGTGGTAATCACAGTCCTCATTTACTATTACGTTCAGCAAAGTCACTGGCTTACTGATGATTAATTTTGCTTTTTTACCTGCTAGATGCATGTGTTCTAGGTAAATCTGGTTTCATTGCTAACAGGAATAGTCTTTAGCAACTTTGTATTAATGTCTAGAGCTTGTAACTCAGTGAAAGGATTTATCCTTCCACTCACTGCTCTGCAAAGAGAGGTGATTCTTTTTCTTAATTTTTTCCAAATTAAAAATTGATGGGACCAGAGCTGCTTTTCCCATCACTAAAAATGAGTCTCCAATTGCTTGATTTCCTGTTGATCCTCATAAGGTTATTCTTGCAACTAAATCAGCAAACTCAGCATACAGGACTGCTGCATTGAATTCAGACCTAAATCCCGCTGCTCACACCTGATCCCTCACCACCTCAATGGCTCAAACACCGTACTACTGTAACAGCTCCTCAGTGATCAGAGCTGTTTGTTTGTCTTCTGGCAACAAGTATTATCTTACTTACTTTGAAAACAGGTCCTGTTACAGCCTATTGTTTTGCATAAACAAAGAAACCAAAAATCTTCTGCAGTTCTAGCGGGAAAGGGCAAAGTCAGTGTCTGATCAGCTATTCTGGTCAAATGGTCTTGAAAAAAGAACTTGTTTTCTCAGTTGCAGCAGTTTTTAGTATAATCTCTATGGGCTACATGAATCTTCAGGGGTCAGTGACTAATGGTATCTCATGCGGGTTATTATTTTATTTTCTCTGGACTTCAGTGCTGCTTTTGGGCACAGTAAACCATGCTCTTTGGAGAAGTGTCTGCAAAAGTACAAGGTTATCTGAAATGCTGCTTAAGCGCCTTTCAGATTTCTTTAGCCAGGTTTACACTGAATTTCAACTGTGTCCAGACTATGTTAGGTTATTTCCCAGCTGATAAGACTCAAAATAGATTTTTATTTTTGGAATTTGAGACTGAATCATAAGTTAAATTTATGTAAATACCTTTCTTTGGTCATGATTATATGATAAAATTTTGTGCTTTCTGATCGAACAGGTGTATTGTTCCTGTCTGTGATGTGGAGATAAATAGCTATGTAGCATGTGTCTCATTGCTTAGAGAATACCAGTGCTAGAAAATATGACAGAGTAACTTCTCACCAACGCAGAATGGAAGCCCTGAAAGCTGTTTTCCCTTTGTAATATCTTTCATAATCTACCAAACTGCCTTCAGAACATGATGTTATTCTATCTGTTTAATATACCTTTCTGAGACTGTAGCACTTTGATCTCTTTACACTGCACTTGCTGTAAATTTTAGGCCCAACATATGAACTACCTATAGGAACCTCCAACAAAACATATGTTGTTCCCATACACATGCTAATGCTGTTAAGGGAGAAGAATCATCATTAGACCACAGTTACTGTAACTGAAATACTAAGTAATGTGAGTTATTCGAGGAGGACCAGAGAAGTTATCGTCCCCCTGTACTTGGCACTGGTCAGGCCCCACCTTGAATACTGTGTGCAGTTCTGGGCCCCTCAGTTTGGGAAAGATGTCAGGATGCTGGAGTGTGTCCAGAGGAGGGCAACGAAGATGGTGAAGGGGCTGGAGCACAAGCCCTATGCGGAGCGACTGAGGGAGCTGGGGCTGTTTAGTCTGAAGAAGAGGAGGCTCAGGGGAGATCTCATTGCTCTCTACAACTACCTAAAAGGAGGTTGTAGTTGGGCAGGGGTTGGTCTCTTCTCTCAGGTGACCAGTGACAGACCTAGAGGGCTCGAGGTTCGTCAGGGGAGCTTTAGGCTTGATCTTAGGAAAAAGTTCTTGACTGAAAGGGTGATTGGCCATTGGAATGCATTGCCCAGGGAGGTGGTGGAGTCGCTGACCCTGGAGGTGTTTAAGGGGAGACTGGATGAGGCACTGAGTGCCATGGTTTAGATGATGTTAGTGTTAGTTGGTGTTGGTGTTGGTGTTAGTGTTGGGTTATAGGTTGGACTTGATGATCTCAGAGGTCCTTTCCAACCTTGTGATACTGTGATACTGTGATAGTGTGATACTAGAAGAATGTAGTTACTAAACTTACTTCAGACTCACATCACTGTTGCTGAGAGCCTTTTCTTGGCTCTCCTAAATCAGTAGCATTGCCTTTTAGATGGGACTCGAGCTAGTGCATTAGAATTGCATTGCATTCCCATGCAAAAAACTCAGACAGGTTTAATTTCCTAGTTTCTTCCTTTAATTCTGAGCCCAGACTTCAGGATCATTCCTGCTTCTCCTTTTTGGGAAACCAGGCTCTCAGGTTGTGTTTGTCCCAGGGAACACAGATGCACTTTTGAACTCTGATGTGCAGGAGTGTGTCCTGGTCACATACCAACTCTGCACCTGAAGTTTCTGGCCAAACCCTGCATACTCTAGCCAGATCTTCAGTCTTAGTGACCAAGAAACAAAAAAATTAAAACATGCTTCAATGCACCTTCCATTACTCACTCTGGCACAGGCTACCACACTGGCCAAGAGAGCCACAGATCATTTAGATCAGATTAGCAATGTGTGCACATCAATCCTCTCTAATGGTAGCACACAAACCTGCAAGCTGCAGAGGCACAGTGAAAGCATTGCCAACAGCTGTCATAAGTTTGCAGACACCATTGCAGGTGTACTCACACATGGCAGAGATTTTATTATGCTATCGTGACATTCTCAGTAACTTTTTGATTCCCTTTTAAGTTGAAGTGTCTATCACCCATCTGAACCACTATAGTTGTCTCTTGGTGGCAGCAGTGGGCAACCCATGCCTGACGGTGTCCTGTGGCCTGATGAAGATGGATGAATTGGTCTGTGATAGTATCTCGGATGATTTCTGCCTTATTGTATCAACTTGGGCATGTACATGGTTGAAATTGAGCAGGAATGCAACCTGTACCAATGAATAGGTGAGTATAACAGGGGGGAAGAGAGGGACTGAGTTGCAGCAGTACTTGATGCAGCAGTGAAGTTATATCCTGAGCAGGGAGGGCTGTCCTGTGGTGGCACTGTGACCCCAGAGAGTGCAGAGATGCAGAGACTGGTAGCCTTGAAATCCCTTAAATCTTCTAAACTGTGCAAATGTGTTTCACAGTTGAGAATGTTTCTGTATTTATAGCTTTCTTCCCCTTCCTCTTTCCCTTCCCCTTTCCCTATGATGGTGAGGGGAGAAGGGTCCTCATTCATGATTTCAAATTAAAGAAGAAACTACAGCAGCTGATGAAACATTTTTTAATGAGGCATCTTTCTATAGGAAAGGTCAGATAGTTGAACAGCTCTCCCACCATCACTTTGCTGCTGTTCCCTCTTCAGTGCCTCCCATCAGTCACGAGGAGGAGGGAAGAGGCAGTGCAGAAGAAGCAGAGAAGAAGGAATGGTATTTGGGAGGAGAATTTAGAAGCACAAGAAATTTACCTGGGAATCTGCAGCTTCACAAATCTTCCCCCTGCCCTCTCTTTCAGTGTGCCAGGTGGTTTCCACCATGTAACCTGTCTGTAGGCAGCTGAAGGTTTTCCTGAAACCTGAAAGAGGAGACACAGCCTGGCTTGAATAATATTCGATCACATTTGGATTTAGGGGTGGGGTGAAGTATCTGTTTTTTCCCCAGATTTATGACTGCAATGGAAGTTTCTGTCATCCCTCACTCTGCACCTGTGTCTCCAGCTGCTTCTCCATTGTTGTTATTTCCAAGTGATGACAGATTTAATCTCTCTCCTAATGCTGCATGCAGGCTGGGGCTTTTCCAGGTGCATGCTCCAACTGTACGAGATGTCCACTGGCTGTGGAAGGACCTCTGTCTGCAGACCTAGACATGTTTGATTAAGAAGGATTTGCCAAAAAATATATTGTTCTGTGTTTTTGGAGTGTTTATGTTCTGTTTTTTTTAAAAGTTCCTGCCAAATAGCACGATAGTGGTGGTTAGCCTATGCAATGTGTTTATTGCTGATGTGAAGGGGGCCAGATGGAGACATCAGTTCCGAATTCTGGCTACTGTAAAGATTCTGGAGGGGGGGGTTGTTTCTTAGCTACAGCTGAAGGTGAGAACCTTACAGATAGCATGTGCCAGAGATCCAACCTCATTTAGTGTGAATTTTACTGGAACTGGGGCATTGCACTAGTATGACTCTTGTGTATTTGGCTATAGCTACAGCTGCCTGCAATTTTGGATTAATTTATTAATCTCATTGCCCTGTGAAGATTATATCACTGTCCTGTAACTTGCCAGCTGAAACAGTCAAATTCACAGTGAAAACCAGCCTCCGATGAACTCTTTACTCAGTTCTGCTGCAATGTAATTGTTTTCTCCAATATGACTAATTATCACCTGAGCAAGACACCTTTGCCCTTTGCCGGTTTTTCAAGCCCCAGAACTCACCCCGTGCCTCCCCAGGCTTGTGCAGCTCAATGGTCAACTGAACAAGTTGGCCAGCTTGAATTTGTGAGGGAAGTCAGAGCCAGACTCTATGCTGTAACTCGGGTCACTTTGACAATACACCTAGAGAAAGTCAAAATATTCCCTGAAGGACAGTTTAGTAGCAATCCCATGGCAGAGCACTTACTGCTCATTTTTGTTAATGAGCAGTAAATGAAGGTTAATGAAAGTGAAGAAGCTTTGATGAATCTGCCATTATCTACACAGTTCCTCTAAGTTTATAATTACCTTACTTTGTAATACTATTTCCACTCTAGATTTTCTGCCGCTTCACATTAATGGTTACTCCCACTATCTAAGTAAAGGTTTAGCCAAGGCTGAACAGTCTAGAATAACACACATGCTGAGAAGACTGAAGTTAAGCATCCTGTTGAATGCCTTCATTACGTGTGTCTGTCACGTATCAAAGATAGTGTCACACGTAGAGACACGTACTTGAACCAGGCCTGGCTGAGGGGAGAAGGCTGAGCTGTATAATCAGGGCTTTTACAACTTGCTGATTTCCGGCTGGCTGGAATGGCAGATGAAGGCTCCTCTGCTTACTGCTGTTATTCTGGGAACTGCCTTCCCACTGTCAACACGAGTTTTCCTCCTGGACTAATGGTCTCTGAACCAATCAGCACTCTGTCAGTTGCACGTGAATGCTAGAAAATGTTTGTTCATGGTGGCTGGAAGGCACAGGCTCTTTGCCTCCAACAAGAGAGTGTATTTCTGAGGAAATTTGTATACAAAGGAGAGGATTTTTTTGCCATTGTGCTGGAATGTATCTAGAGCAGGGAAACTACGCTTAGGATATGAAAAAAGGGGGAAATAACAATATGAGGGTTTCTGCAGTGCAGTAAGTGAAACAAAAAACACCAGGAGACTTAACTTGAAGTATGCTTCCTACATGTATTGGATGCTTTAAAACATGATACTTTTCCTTTCAAAAACAGTGAACACACTGGCACTACAAACCCTTATTTTTTTGAGTGAAGTGATACATTCCAGTCTTCGTAGGACACCACTTCAGCTAAGATGGCATTTGGCTGTGGTTACTATGACAAATAGAGAAGAACTGGCACGTGGCATGCTTGGATGAATGTGCAACCAAGTTTCATGAGAAAAATATCCTTAAAAATGAAGCAGATACTGCCTTGCCATCTCTTGCATGTTCAGTGGTCCATGGTACTGAAAATAAAAAATATTTATAAACATTTCATGGATCATTATAAAAACACACTGTGTTTTACTTTGTAACTTTATAGGATGTTTTTCAGCTTGTGTTCATTTACAAAAAATGCTTTCTGTATTAATTTTTTATTTTCTTTTAGTGTGGAAAATGGTTTCAGGCACACCAAAGATGAGAACAAAATACAATATTTGATTAATATTCTTTATTATTGTATCTTGTTTCTCCAAGATTAAAAATGTACTGTTATTCTCAGAACTTGGTTAGAATAGCAAACCACTCTCTGCAGGGTAGCCCTTAATCAAGCATCTTCTTTCATATGCCCAGTCGTTGGTCAAAAGGAGGGGATGAATACAGAACACACTGTGGGGCATATGGCATTAATGAGGTTTCTAAGGACAACTCATTGTTCTGTTTTTCTTAGTAATAATATTTTTACTTCTTTATTTCCAGAGACCTCAAGCTGGATGGTGGGCTGAGGGCATGGTAGGCACATTCCTTTCATGAAATAAAAGACAATCCCTGTCTAAAAGTTTTTGGATTGAGTAAAGGAGAAAACATGCAGCGAAGAAGGGTTAAGGATCCAGAAAAAAATGCAGAGGTCTGAAACAGGCTGACCATGAGTGCATGTCTTTTGTGAAATTATCTCTGACTGTTTTAATGCTGAAGTAGCAATCTAATTTTAAGAAGAGACTGTCAATTACTATTTTATTCTACACATTTCATTGCTTTTGCTGTGAGCAATCAGAGATGAACAGCAGCAGTGCAGACCATTGGTCTTCATGAACAGAGTAGATTAGGGAGATGTTACGATTGTAACCCTTCTTAGGTAGCATGACTGGATGACAGGCAATAAGAACAGAGTGGGTCAGCATTTCATAAACAATTACTTACATGGCAATTCAGTTTGTAACGAGTTATCTCAGCAACAGAAATCACTGCAGAAATGTTATCTGGCATTTTTACAGTGAGAAAAGCTAAAGGAAAATTATAGACATTTCATTCCTCCCACATTTTTGACATGTCATTGGTCACATTGAGAACTGTACTGTTATAATGTCTGGTGACTTGTCTGGCAAAACTGTTTATAGCATGAGATAATGCTCTTTTTCAATGGTTTAACATGGGCAGTGTTGACTTCAGCAACATGATAACCTACTAATTACTCCTAAACAGGATTTGAGGTATGATGTGAGGTCCTGTGCATGACACATATAAATGGCTTTAGTATTTATCTGTGTGTGGCAGAACCAGATATCTCACTACATCTGTCCAGATTACTTACACCTCATCTCTGTGCTGAGCTGTAATCTCACTGCTACCCATAAGAAGTGTGTCATCCAGGGGAGACTTGTAGGACAAAGCAATTGAAACTGCAGCCATTTAAGTGTCCACACTTTCCACGTCGAAAAGTCCAGTGGATGGAGCAAATATGGTTTAATTCCATGATCTTTTCCTGTATTCGACTTGAAGTGTAGGCAAACAACCTATTAATGCTGAACAGACATGTGAAGGAGCCTGGAAAGATGAGGAGGCTTATGGACTAGAGAATGTTTGGGGTTGCTTCAAGTGCTATGTATGCAAGAAGGATAAGACCAGTGTCATAAATATGATCAGAAAGCAGATGGTCAGCTTTTTTTGCATTTAGTTTGGTAAACCTGGGAGTTAAGCACCTTGTTTAAATATGGGCAGATTTTGGCGTTGCTGTCTACGCTAGTAGGATATACCATTCAGACATTTAGGCTTCTCTACAAGTATTCAACCATCTGACGTCACATCTTACGGGACATTTGATCAGATCTGTGCCCAGTCCAGTATAAACTGGAACTGTAAATACAGATAAATGTAGTTTGGCAGCTCTCATCCACAGCCCTTCTTTTATGGAAACAGAATGTCTTACGTGAAACAGCAGTCTTGTGTGATTCACTTACTTATCCCCACCCTTAGAAAAAATACATTTTGGATGCCTCTCTTTTAACCTGACTTTAATTTTCGTGAAAACATGTCTGATAGCTTTGGAGACAATATTGGTATGTTCTGTACAGAGATTTTACTAGTTGCTTTTTTTTTTTCCCTTTAGCATCAGCCTGAAAGAATTGTTAGAAGATGATGCCTGCTGGAAGCATTAATCCGTTTAATTTTAAGAATGTGAGTAATTGTGTAATGTATGTCATGCATATTAAATGTTTCACTACGAAAACAAATTTTACTCATTATTGCTTGTTATGACATTCCAGTTCAGAATACACTTCACTTTCTAACGTCTGCCCAGTTCTGGTGCAGGTCTGACCCAATACTTTGTACAAATCTCAACGTTTTTAAGATTAGGCTTTGCAAGAATGCATTCCATCAGCTCTCCAGCCTGGAACTGACAACAAAATAACTGCAAGTGGCAGGAAGGGGCGTGGGCCTTTGGAAGTTTTGAACCATGTGATATAGTGATGGAAGAATATTGCTAAGTATATTCCCTGTCAGACAGGTTGCCAGTATGAGGAGTAGTTTAATCCAAAGGCATGTCATATTTACACTAGGCTGGTGGAGCTACCAATTTTTATAGAATTCCTTTTTCCATTGAAATCTTAGATTTCTTTAGTTCCTATGCAGGTCTTGCTCTGAGCATGAGCAAGTATGCCTAAGGCAGCAGAGAGGCTAGATGAGGTTAGTTAAAGGACTGACCGTATGATGTTATAGTTCAGAGGTCCCAAATGCAGAGAATTAAATACAGAGCATTTTTATAGATGCTGTGTTGTGCAGGAATCACAGGAACAGTGGAGTAGAGAAATCTTTGTAAAGTCCTGTAATCCATAGATCTCTTCTATCCTTCTGCCTAGATCAGGAATACTGCCAACACTGAAACTTATTTCTATGAGTTTGTCTAGGTGAATTTTGAAAACCTTCATGGATGGAGAATGCCTGGGAGAGTAATTAATAAAGTATCAATAAGACAAACTGCTGGACATCAGGAAAAGCACTTAACCAACCCAGCCTGGAGTTAAAACAATAAAACAATAGTGACTGAAGATTCTAGATTAAAGAAGTGAAAGGAGACATTGGAAAGTCACTTAGATAAAGAAGGAGACATTGGAAAGTCACTTAGATAAAGAATGCTGGAAGATGGTGAAAGCAGAGTGGAGATGCTGACCAAGGCAAAAATTAAAAATAAGAGTTTAAAATAAGCAAATCTTGGACCAAAGGAGGTGGTTTATGTAAGAGGGAGAGAAAGCAATGTAGGCAAAGCAGCAGAATAGGGCTGTGAAACGACCTCCCCATCAGTCAGACCTGTGCATGATCACCACAGTCTGGACCAGGATGATCAACTGTTTATTTTCACCATGCATCATGCATGTGGCTTGCTTGAACAGTCAACAAATCTGGTGCGATTTCCTAGAGATGATTGAAGATAGACTTATGATACTTTTTCAGAGAAGAGGGAACATGAGAACTGGAGCCGTAGCTGGAGAACAAGCTTTCAACACTGTTGTCAGAACAGGAAATTGAAACATACAAAAGGATTTTTCTGAGGTTATGGTAAATGCAATTTCTATTGTAAAGAATATGGCATGTTTTGAGGCAGCTGTATTTTTGGGGAACAAGGAAACTAACTCATGCTGCTTGCCACCCTAGTCCCTCACACTTTGTGACCTGTATATATTGAAATATGTGAGCCTTTAAGGAAAAGAACAAAGAAACAGGAAGCTCAGTTGGGATCTTCTAATAAAGTTTCAGTTCCTTATAATCTTATGAAACAATAGAAAATACACTGGGCCACAGGCTACTGCAGTATGCATTATCCTGATTCCCTGTGTGCAGCGTGCAATGTTTTGGAAAGACTGTCGTGCTTGATGTCAGGGCTCTAGGTTGGAGAAACAAATTGTTGCTTTATGTTCCTTGAAACACCTTCTGGAAAGGCTGGTGAGGTGTTAGGCAAGGTGCAAGAACTGTCAAGGTACTGGATTTCCACAAGCTTGGCTTTGCTAATGATTGAGCACATATCCGACAACGAAGTACCACCAGATTTCAGAGCCCCATATCTAGTTTATGCAGCTTGATGGGAGAAAATACGTGAAGAATCCAGTCCATTGTATGTCTTTTCTGAGAACGCTGAGGTCCGGGAATGAAATTCGTGCATAATGCTGTCATGGGTAATATGTAGTGTGATTACTCTGGAGTAGCCTGTAACAGTAGGTATCTAAAAGGTGGATGTGAAACCAGGAAGCAAAACAGATTTGTCAGCTATAAGAACTAGTTCTCAAAAGCATGAACAATGGAAGTTAATGACACAATAAATCAACAAGGTTCAGAGTTATTTGGTTTCAAATACCATTCCCAAATCTCACCAGATATCAGCTGTATCTGAAAAACTCCAATTTCAGCTAACGGCAGATCTTCCATTAACTTCAACAGGAGCTGAATGTATTGGCATGAATGTGTAATCCTGGTTCCGTGCCTGCTCATTTCAACAGGATTCTGGTGAGTGTTGATTTTGGAAAGTAACCTGAACCGAAGTTAAAGGTCTGATGTCCCTATCTCCATCTATGCGCAGATGAATTAATAAAACTGTCAGTGCAGATGGTTGCTGCTTGGGATTGTTGCTTGAAATAACCGATTTCTGGATAATAACTGCCACAAGGTGTATGTGTTTTATTCTTTTTTTGAATATTTTTACTGATTGTTAAGCTTCTTCCTTTGTCACTCTTTTGCCAAAGTCCTGTTTAGTGTCCAACACTAACAAGTGGCTTTAAAGGCTTATGAAAAGGGTCATAAACATGATTTCCATTTGTGGAATCACTTCTTTTTAGAAACAAAAAAAAAGCCTTCACATAAAACCTCCCTATGTCCCATGCCCAACTGGTCCCAGGAGTGTAACTCAGCACTCTCCTAATCATCACCCATGTGTTGGTAAATTCTTTTATAAATCTTTATTTTCTTAATGAAGTCACTCATTGGTTCTGCACCCTGTCTTCATCCAAAAATAGCATGAACCTTACCTTGCCATATAATGCAAGTAGTATTTCTTTCTCCTCTAGAATTTATAATATCAGATCTGTGATTGTGCTTAGACGGTAAGGAAAGTGAGCAACTACCTTAATCTGTGCTAGTGAAAGTATAAAAGAGTTAAGTCAACTATATTTAATTCCTTGTTCCTACCTGTCTAATATTCTCTTGTGTTGAGGGAGTGGACTGCATTGTGTTTGTTACATATTAGCTTCTTCCCCGTGGACTGAACTCCTGTTTTGCATCCACCCCACAAGAATAGAGTATCATAGAATCATAGAATCTTCTGGTTGGAAAAGACCTTGGAGATCACCTAGTCCAACCGAACCCATATTCTGTTAAACCATGTCCTTCAAAAACTCATCTACCTGTTTTTTAAACACCTCCAGGGATGGTGACTCAACCACTTCCCTGGGCAGCTGTTCCAGCCTGACCACCCTTTCCGTAAAGAAATTCTTCCTAATATCTGGTCTGAACCTCCCCTGGTGCAACTTATGGCCATTTCCCCTTGTCCTATCACCTGTCACTTGAGAGATCAACACTCGCTCTGCCACAGCCTCCTTTCAGGTAGCTGTAGACAGCGATGAGGTCTCCCCTCAGTCTCCTCTTCTCCAAGCTAAACAACCCCAGTTCTCTCAGCCATTCCTTGCAGCACTTGTTCTCCAGCCCCTTCACCAACCGTGTCGCCCTTCTCTGGACGCGCTCCAGTACCTCAATGTCCTTCTTGTACTGAGGGGCCCAGAACTGAACACAGTACCCGAGGTGCACCCTCACCAGTGCTGATTTTACCTTGATGTATTTTGAGTGAGAATAGGATGTACGAGAGTATGCACAGGAGCAGACCTGCATGGTGAAAGCCTGGAAGAAAGTTCTCTTCACTTCTTTTAATGCGGGAGACAAATTTGGCTATAAGGGGCATAGGGAAGAGGGGAAGTAGGACAGGAAATGGCCTCTGTGGCACACGTTGTGGCAATGCCATGGATCAGTAGCTACAATTGACTCTATATGAGTGGTGACTTGACCACCAGGTGGGCAGCTGTACTGGTGTGAGTCTGCTGGTCAGTGTCAGTCCCCAGTTGTAGGGGGCAGGCAGCCAGCAAGGTGGGCTTCATGGGGTTGATCAGAGGCATCTCAGTTCTGTGAGCGCTCTGCTGTGTAGTGCTTGGGGTCAGGAACCATGGCTCCCTTTGGCATTTGGGAATAGTGACAGGCAAAGGGCTGATATTTGAGGAAGAGGCCCCACTACCCTGAAATGTGTCCACGTTTTGGGAACCCAATTACCATTAAATATAACTGCCCCTTTAAAAGCTATGTCCTGAAATACAGCAGCTCTTGGGAGGTCCTGATGGTGCTGGAGGCCCAGCTGAAGCTTTGTACATACATCTTCTACCTTTTCAGCTCTAGTCTCCAAGGTTAATTTACTTCTATTAATTATGTTCTTTTTTTGTTTATTTATTAAAGGCTTGATGTTATTATGAATACAAACACAGGTTCTTATTAGTGAGTCCTTTTTGGTTCCAGATAAATAAAATCTGTTGTGGCTGTTCCTACTGCGGCTGCTGCAAACTCTTGAACACTGGGTTCTCAAAGCAAGAGAACTATGTCAGTATTATTACCAAGAGTGCCACAGATGGTAAACATAAATTAAAGATAAGCAGAACTGGATAGTCAGAAGATCAGAGACAATAGTAAAGTGATACTCTGAAGAGACTTAATGTACGCAGATTGTTTTTCTGCAGTGCTTAACCACCCTCCTTTACAGGCTGCAACTGCACAGAGCAGTTCTCTGCTGTGGTTTTCTGTTAGAGTAACACTGAATCTCCAGGAAAGAAAACCAGCTTGAAATTCTGTGGAGTGTAATATTCTCCCTCTGCCACATCAAGCCTTAAGTCCCTCCATATTCTGAATGCGTTTTATCTGTATCCCAGTTCTGCAAGGTCAATACCAAAATTTCTTTCTTGCATTGACCTCTACGAAAGCATTTGGATGAATGTTATTAATCCCCTTGGTGCCCTGCATGTCTAGGAGATGCCTACAAAGCAGCATGCAAGCAGTGCTTGAAATTAACGTAATGAAGCAGGTTTGATCCAAATAATGACAGAAGCCTGTCACACACCTAAATAAACAGGCGAGCATGCCAACGAACACAGTTGTTTTCAGGGTGATATGATAGGGATTGCATGTTTCTGCCTGGATAGTCAGGCTGAAATCTCTTCTGCACAGAAATGGCATGAGTTGTTCTGCTGGGGTCAGCTGCCAGATCTGGTTTTATTTAGAGCACCTCCGAAGGATTGTGGAATTGCTGTCAATCCTTTTCAGCCTCTCTAAGCACTGGACAAACAATGACCTCTGTCTTGTTTGCAGTAAGATACTGTGTGATTTCCCATTCTGCAGGTGGGATGAGGAAGCACAGCTATGCTGGTTGCTTTGTAAATAGAACAAAACAACAACAACAACAACAAAGTCCCAACAGCTCCTAAGGTAGATAGAAAGGAAAGGAGGCAGAATGAGCAGCAAGTAGTCAGTGACTCTGCTACAGCACCTCTCTACCACAGCACCTGGTCTAGGGCAATCCAAAGCACAAATACAGACTGAGTGGAGGATGGATTAAGAGCAGCCCTGAGGGGAAGGACTTTGGGGGTGCTTCTGGATGAGAAGCTCAACACAACCCAGCAATGTGTGCTTGCAGCCCAGAAAGCCAACCATATCCTGAGCTGCATCAAAAGAAGTGTGAGCAGCAGGTCAAGGGAGGTGATTCTTGCCCATTCTCATGAGACCGTACTGGGAGTACTGTGTTCAGGCTCTGGGCTCCCCAGCGTAAGAAAGACATAGACCTGTTGAAACAAGTCCAGAGGAGGACCGTAAAGATGATCAGCTCCTCTCCTGTGGAAACAGGCTGAGGAAGTTGAAGAAAAAGCTTGGAAAACAGAGGCTTTGGGGAGACTTCATAGAAACCTTCCAGTACTTAAAGAGGCCTACAAGAAAGCTGGGGAGGGACATTTTGCAAAGGCATGTAGTGATAGGACAAGGGGTAACAGTTTTAAGCTGAAAGAGGTTAGATTTTGATTAGATGTAAGGAAGAAATTCTTCACTGTAAGGGTGGTGAGGCACAGGAACAGGTTGCCCAGAGCAGCTGTGGATACCCTATCCCTTGAAGTGTCCAGGGCCATGTTGGATGCACCTTTGAGGAATCTGGTGCAGTTGAACATGTACCTATCCATGGCAAAGGGGTTGGAACAAAATGATTTCTAAAGTTCCTTCCAAACCAAACAATTCTATGATTCTACTGTAACAACCAGCACTTCCTTCCTCCTGGGACATATGCAGAAATAGTCTATTTGCTCTAATAGTACATGCACATAGCCTAAATACTCTGTGTGAGTTGTCTTTGTCTCTATAGCCAGTCTAGAGAAGTAGTGATCTATCATAAAGTGTCTATTTTTCTCCCACTGCGAAATGGGGCCTGCCTGTGCAAACTGTCACCTCAAAGTCAGAGGTGAATCTGAAGCAATCCAGGAACTCACAGGTGGACCTTGTGAGGGTGCCTTGGTGGCCAGCAATTTCATTTCAGCTGTATAAACAAAGTAGCTAACTATAGTGAGACAGATCTGGGAAAGCAATAATGTGGGATTCACAAGCATGAGGACCACAAAAGCATATTTTAGAGCAGTCAGTCAAAAACCTGTCTCTTTAAATGCAGTATTATAATATGTTTTGTATGTGCTCAAAAGCAGTTGTTGTCTGTAGCTGTACACTGAATTAATGACTTTGTCTATAATAACCCAGTTTATGTCCCTTGTCAATCAGATATATCTGTATGTAAGTCCTATTGTGAAATTTTGCTTTCACCCTTATTGTCTGCCAGTTATCTCTTCTGGACTAAGTTTGATAACTGCTTGGTCCAAATACTTGGATAGATTTTTGCATCCTTTTGTGTTTGAATAGAGAATTACTAAGTCCAAATAGGAAACCTGGAAACCTTGCTTTTACACTTGAGCTACTTAGTTACACAGATCAACAGGGCAGGACTTCCTAGTGCCTCTTTGCTCTCCTTTGGTAATCTTATTTCGTCTCCACATCCTCTCTGTTAATCCACGTGATTCAGCCAAAGCTGACTTCAGCCTTCATTCTTGAAAGGCATTGTGCAGAACTATGCTTTGAAAACACCCATCTGCATGCTGTTACCATGGTTTATAAGTGTTCTGTCACAATTTAAATCAAACTAATCCTTTCACTTTCCACTATATTCATGCTACTGGGAAAATAAGTTTGTTTACCTAGCTCTTAAAAACTTTTACAGGGACCATGAAATCAAGAATTTATGCAATTTTCGTGCCCCTTCAGCACCTTCCTTTTCAGATCACAACATGTCCCCTAGCTGGGTTAAGGAAACTTCCTGTATTACTTGCATTTAATTAAATTACTTGCTCTCCGTGTGCAAGTAGGAAGGCAGCATCTGTCACTGAAATCCTGTGTAAGGACTTTCAATTCAGCAACTCCAAAAAGCTTCCCAGAGCAAATTCTTTTAGAAATTTTGCTGATGTATGCCTTTAATTAGTTAAAAACCCTCTACTATTAAGTTCTCCAGTATTGTTTTAGAAAGAGTCCTCTTCTCTGCTGCATATAACTGTACAAAATCAATGCCTCAGAATTCGAGCTATCAGCACCTTGATGCATTATTTCTCTCTGCCCATTCGTCTCTGAAGTTGTGCCTCTCTTTCCCAGTGTGAAAGCAGCAGAGGAATTAGCTTGATGCCCTCTTTCTTTTATTGTCTTCCATCCACGTGAAGTTCCTGTGTGTCTCATTCCCAGCCATGCTCCTGCCTATGCGTTGTTCTACTGCAGTTAATGATCCCTTTGAGATTTAGACCCCGTAAGTCAGGATTTCCTGATGCTGGCTGCAGGCACAAACTCCTGACACTGCAGCACTTGGTGTCAGAATAGGGGAAATCGATGACTTGTGGAGGATAAGTTATTGCCTTTTGTTTACAAGCCATGCAATGCACTGCTCTGCCATGAACCTCTCATTCTGGACACGCACAGGAGATCATACCTTCTCAGCCTGTTACTAGGTGCATCTGTATCTCAAATAGGAGAAAGCCCCTAAAAGAGGACCAAGGTTGCACAGCGCCATCATAACCAAAGCTCTCTTTGCAACCCCCGTGTGTTCTTTGTCTCTTTGAGCTCCAGAATAACTGAAATCCCACATGAATCATTCAATTTCCACACACCCACCCCTCTCCCCCCCTTTCTGCAAATCTCTTATCTGTATAAAAACTTCCTGGACTGCCTAAGTTCTCATATTGCCCAAGAGCTCAAACAAAATTCAACCAAACAGACTACTGAACTGGGAGATTTATGATTTTTGTGAGTGAGGCAGCAGGTTGTTTTTGTTTCAAATAAACAATGGAAATAAGGAAAAACAAATGCTGCTGTTAAAATAATCACAGAATCCATGTGACATGGAGGACAGAAATGAAGTTCACCATTACTGTGCATGTATGTGTGCCCTCCACATCCCTGTATACTGATGCATGAACCATGACAGAAATTTAAATGTATCACTTAATTATCAAATAGCTGGGTTACACTACTTGCCTAGACTTTATTTTAAGTTCTAAATTCCAGTTTTTAGAAGACATCTTGAACATTGTGATATTTTTGATTGTTTTAAATTTTATTGTAGTGCTTAAAAGTCCACAGAACTATCCTAGTTTTTGGGGAAAAAACCCTCAAGGACATCTCGTGCAGTATTGTGATAATGGCATTTACTTACAATTAAAGAAATGCTGGACTAAACTTTGAAAGTCCATTTAATACTTGCATTTTCCCAATTTTGTTACCTTTCCTGTGTCTGTCTGTGAGTGCATGCTCGTGCTGTTTTTTGGTAGCTGTTTTGCAGACACCTTTGGATGTATCGCTGATGGGGTCAAGACAGCTCCAGCTGAGACATGCTACGCTATCCCATTTCTAAAGAGATTTTTAATTGTTCTAAGCTTTATTTTGCTCATCTCTTGTGAAGTTTTTTTAATTGGACAGGGGTAAATGAGTTACCTGCTTTTTTAGGCAAAGAAATAAAAGACACTATACAAATAAAAGGGATTCAGTGATAATTCACAAAGCCATGCCTGTTTTGAACTTTACTTGTAATATAGGCAAAGATAGTGCAATTGTACGTGTACAGAATCCAAAAATATCTCTGCAGAAAATTTCTGATCTGGTAGGAAAAGTTGTGCAAGAAAACAGAACATATATCTGTATAAAGAATAGCTTATTTGTATGTCTAAGAATTGTTCTTATCAAGATTACCATGAGACATTTTCTCAGATAAGATTCTTACAATATCATTTACTATATCATTTACAGCAAGAGTCAAATTAGGTGTCCAGTTTTGCAATTATTTGAGAAAATAATCTATTTAAACAGTCATGTCGAATTCTCAAAGACTTTGAAAACTGTTTTTTTATTGTCTTATTTTTGCAGTAAGACTGGAAAAGATACGAGGACCAAGATTCGTACTGCATAGCATTGGGACTCTGAGGGAATGGTCTTTATGTGATGAATGGAGGAAGATGGGTGTCAGCAGAGCCTTTTGCTGAGTTTCACCTCTCTCTAATAACTGTGTAGGGAGCCTAAATCACTCTTGATTTGAAAGGGATGAAACTGATCCTTTAGTGTGACTAGGAAGTTCAGCAAAACTGTACCGGGTCAGCCCACGGTCTCCTCTAGCTCACTATCCTGTTTCCAGCAGTGGTTGTAAGTGATTGGAAGAGAAAAGCCAGGAAAACCAAATAGGATGTTTTACTGGAGCAACCTCCTAAACTCTGTCTTCAGCTTGGGAACCTCTTATGCTGGCTGTGTTTTCTATGTATTTCTCCTCTATGTACTTGCCTAATCCCCTCTTGAGCTGAGCTACATGTCACATGTGTCAGAGCATCTACTAGCAGAGACTTCAGTGGGGTCACCAAGTGCCACCTTCACATTGCTTCTTTTAAACCTCACTGAGTGGATCTTCTTCTGAGGTCTTTAAAGCTAGTGACCCAAAGAGATTTATGTGAGCATAGTCAATACCTCTCTGCCCCTTTCATCCCAGGAAGAAGCTGAAAAGGTGTCAAGTCATATCTGTTGTCCATGGCCTGTGCATACCCTGGGGCTCTGCAGCCTGGTCCCTCATCTCCTGGGGCCTGGACTACTTGCCTGAATGGCCACCTCTCTCACGTGATGCAAAGGGGCAACCTGGGATCAGAATGCTGAGAAAAAATAGTCAGAGTGAAAGATCAGTGAGAAACCTTGCTGAGATCTCCTCTGCTTTGCTCAGCAGCTGCAGTCAAGCTCAGTTCCATTCCATGCCCTTGTATCCTTCCTGAGTTGTGTTGCTGGAATGTCAGCGGCCAGGCTTGCACTTTGCTTATCCTCACCCCGGCCCATTGACTTGTCTTCTTAGCTTGGTCCCAACTCTGCCTCATCACTGTGGACTGGTCAGGTGATCCATGGACTGTGGCTGATCCTGGCTGCCAATCTACAGACCTATGGGATAGGGCTGGTGGTGGTGTCACCTTCCTGGTGGCCCTGTTTTCACCCTTGGTGCTGGCTTACTGTCCCCTGCAGAGCATCCAGCTCTTGCTGTTCTCTGACATGCTTTATGGTCTCACCAGTGCATTATCTTCTCATCAGGTCATTCTGGACTGATAAACAAATCTGCATATATCAGAGTAAAGTCCCCCTTACGGCTCCCCAGCTCTACTATAGCTACAAGACCTACAAGTCAGCTGCTTGTCAGGCTGACAGTTTTAATATTTTAGGAGCCTCTTGCTTTTGTGCCATTGTACCCTCTACCTGAATGACATGGCCTAACTCATACAGCTTGGCTGCAGGCAAGCCTAAGAACTTCAAGGAACAAAACAAGGAAGTTTTGAAATTCAGATATTCTTTCAGTTTTGACATGTCGGGGACATAAAGAGAGTCACGATGACTGTGTTAGAAAATGTCCCAGCTTTATGGATCTGTTAATATTTGCAGTAATATCATTACATTATTACATTAGGTTTCACCATGGAAATCAAAGGCATAGTAAGGTGACTACCTTACTGTCCGCATGGAAATATATAAAGCAATTAGTCTTTCAAAAGTGTATTTTGAAATGCTGTTGAAAGCTATATTTTGCCACAGTCTGATGAAATTGTAAGTATCTAGGTTTATGGATCTCTTTTACAGTTATTGGAATAGGAGAACCATTCTTTTTTATCCTTTTACAAGTTCTTGTCTAACCTATAAAGTGCAATGAAAGCATGAGATCTATCTGCTCATTTGAAATGCTCTATCCTGCTAGCTCATTCTAGTTCCCTGTTACAAATCCTCTGGCCCTGTTATGGGTTGCTAAGCAGAAGGGAAATAATGTCATTTGTTAAACAGAACAGACAATGTCTTTCTCTGTAGAGTTCACGCATTCTTTCAGGGGTGTGAAATCCATGTTAACAATCAGCTCACAGTGAAAAGGTCCCAGTCAAACATTACCACAAAACCCAGGAGATTTGTATACCATCTGAGCATACAAAAAAACCAGCATTTCCCAAAACTTCACCTGGATCCTTAAGCCGGTCTATGAGTTTGTTGCCAAATATTCATGACCAGGAGAAGCAGAAATGTGAAAAATGCTGTGTGCAGGAGAGAACACAAGGCAGACTTCTGGCAGGAAGGACAACTCAGGTCCAGCTTTCCACCATATTTATTTTTTCTTCCCTTCCTCTCTGTTTGAATTTTGCAGGGTTTTTTTGTAACTTTAGATTTTTTTACTCCACTATAGTTTGGTTAAGGAGAAATCCTAGGTACATTTTTATAGCTCCTCTATGCCCTCTGAACTCCACTTACTGCTGAGGTACCCTGTGCAGTCCCAGCTGATAGATGGGCTTCATGCTTTGCTGAAAGAGGTCTTCTGGGGCTGATGGAGAGGAAAACTGCAGAAAATATTTTTTTTATAAAGTTCTGTCTGTTGAGTTTTAATTTCTTGCTGAAGTTTTGCCTTTCCCTTGCCTAGACTTCTTTGAAGGGAAGCAGTTCTTCAGCTTTGAAGGGAATGATTGCAGATTAGACATACACACTTCAAGCACTGTTATTTAAACTTTCAGAAGGGAAAGAGTACAGCTCTTTTACTGAGACTTTCTTGTACCTGGATAGTTCTGATCTGAGGCTCTGTTATGGTCAGCAATTATTTGCTATGTTCTGACACCATCATGTGTACGGAATGTTGCATCTCTCTAACAGCTTGATCCATATCAGGATGTGACAGCAGGAAGGAATTTGGATAAACCCACAGTATCCACCTACATGACTTCTTAACACCTAGGTGGTGACGTGATCCCTCTGAGTTTCAAAGATATGGCTTTAGATCCAAATATTAAGGGCTAACTAGGCAACTTAAACCAAGACCATCTTCTATTGCTAAATTTTTGTTGCAGATTTGTAAGACCAGAAAGTGTTGAGATAATTTAGTTTAACCTGTTTAAAATTCCCTGTATTAATAAATGGTTTGAGTAGATGTTCCTGAGTTAGAGCATTTTTTTAAAAGAAAGTCTAGTTTGATTTACATTTCCAGGAACACAGTATCCACTTCACTTACATAACTGCTTTGGTGGATAGCCGTGTTCATCATTAGGCCTTTATTTCCATTTTCAGTTGAAGTTGATTTAATACATATTTTCAGTAACTTGATCCCATTCTGTCTTAGATATGTTGAACAGCCTTAAATGCACCCAGTTTCAAATTCCTTCTTAACACTTGTAGCTACAGACTGCAGTGCAGTTTCCCCAAACCTCTTATTTAATAGGCTTTATAGGTTGGTCTGGTCATTTTACAGCAAAGAACATTTTCTTTCATTGAATTATTCTCCAGGCATTTTTAAGTATACTTCCACCATTCTTCTGGGGCTGCAGGGCAGTTGAGACAACCTTTCATTCCTGATCTCAGCACTGTCTACAACTGGTCAGTAAAATGACATTGTTCTAATTTATATAACCAACGACAGAGTTAGACTGATAGGTCTCAGATTTGCACTGGGTGTGGTGATCCATCCATTTACTAAAGAGAGCTTCTTCTGTGGTTTTTTGTAAATTTCGTGCCAGAAGAGTTCCCATTTAGTTCATGTACTCACACAAACATACATGTATGTATATGCACCAAAGTTACCATGCCAAACACTATCCCTCATCAAAATGTTCCCAGGGCCTCGGTGTTTTGGGCTTTGGATTTCAACATGTCACTGTTAGGAAGCTTCAGTTTACTGCTTCATTGCAGTGACTACAAAGCAGGCTGGAATGTTATACAGTACTCTTGTCTCTAGCCGGTAGGAACATCTCCATAGGCAGTAGAGATGAAACCACTGGCAGAAGGGTTGCAGATCACCTACAGCACCGTTTTGAAGTTGTTCTCTATTGCATGTCTTAAAGCAGACAGTGAACTTTCTCTCTCACCTGTCTGCTGCTAGGAGACTTCCTCTCTCAAATTCTTTAATCTCTGCAAGTTTTGAAATTGAACAGGATTTTTAAAATAAAAAGCTGTAGTTCAGGACAGGATATAGATATAGAAGCAGCTTTCACACATTAACTTGTTCTGTGGGTTAGTGGCTGCTTCTTGTTGTTCTGGCAGTGCTGAACATCTCTAGCTGTGATGTGCGGACGTAGTCCAGGCCTGGCCAGATCTTACTTTTCTGTGAAGTAGGAACAGCCACAGTGTTTTATTCTTTGAAGTTGACTTTGGCTTTCCATGAGTGTGAAAAAAGCTCTAACACTGTTGCTACTGTCTCCTAGAAGAGGCTGTAAGCACATGCATCCATGTTTTTCCTTGCAACACTCTCAACTAGCAATACAGGAGAAAAAGCACCCACATTCTGATCTCCTTCTTTAATCCCCATTAGCAGTGATGAAGAAATGTGACTATCTATGTACAAAGCAGAGGACCATTACATACTGACCATCTCCTGGGTCATTAAAGGGACAAATCAGTCATCAAAGTCCACCACTTACCAAGGGAGAAGCAAATAATGAAAGCAAACTGAAAATAGGAAAATAGAGCAGGTAGAAGCAGCCACTGGCAGACTTGCTGGCCTCATCCTGTGAGTCACAACGAGGTTGATCTCCACCACATTTGGCATCTACATTTCATGTGTTTGCAGTCACCAGAGTGACTATGTTCCTTCTTAGAGGCAACAACAGGAAAACGGCCTTTTCTAGGGAAAGTTTCCAAGAACTGCAAGTAACCTTTGCTGTTGCAATGTTTCCCAGGAGACTGGGTGGTGCGTGCCAGGTGAAGATGTGGTGAGTGGTGTGATGCAGCTGCTGTGCCTGCTCTTCAGAAATGCAGTCTCAGCCATGCCTCTCAGCAAAGCTTCATCCAGTCTTTGCTGGGAGATGGCATTTCAGTTCTTGCTGCAGAGAAAAAGACAGTACAGCTGTGAACACAAGACCACCCTAAGGAGATTAAAAGTGCTAAGGACCTTATGTTTATGCTCGAAAGAGCAGAGAGACTTTCAATCTCATAGGAAAACCCTTCAGATGGAAACCTTCAAGATATCTGGCCGCCCATCCTAATCTTCAAAACCAAAGGGTGGGCTTTGAAACCTGTCATGCAGGACTGGAATGAGGGTCAGGCACACCAGTGCTTTCATCTCTTTTTTTGATGGAGGAGGTTTTAGCTGATGCAGATGTCATTTGATCTGCCTAACCTTTTGGAAAGTAATTGCTGGCTTAGAATTTACAAGTTGTCAATTATTTATTTCAAGAGAAGTTGCTGCAGCAGCGAGGCAGGGCAGGGTTGAGTTTGAAATGGGAAACACAGCTGCCAAGGGTAGAGTTACTTTGGATGCTATTGGACAAGAGCGAACTGGATTAAAGAGAGTGAAATGAAAGGAGTAATCCTCCTCCTTTGATCAATTTCTATAAGCCTATTCATTTTGAATCTTTTTAGGATCTGGAAACATTATGATCCATTTTTAATCAGAATAAATTATTTTGGTTTCTATGCAGATCTCATGGTATTTTTCAGCCAGCAGAGGAAATACTGAAAACCGTGTAAGAGATCCTGTTCTCATAAAATGCCCAGCCCAATTTTGTAAATTCAGGAGGTTTTGGCTAGGCCAGATAAGCTTTGGAGAAGCATCTGAATATTCACTCAAGCTGAACCCACACTCCAGACTGTGGTGTGAGCAGTTTCCTGCACTTGTGAGCTTCTGATGCTTTGAAAAATTTTACTGACTCTGGAAGAATGAGGACAGTGAGTAAAAAACCTGTTTCACCTCTGTAGTTAGTCCGCTGAATAAAGAAAATCACAGATGGTTACCCAAAGGCTCATGGATAGGATAAATTCAGCATGGCTAATGTCCTCTCCTCAGTGGCATGCAAATAAGTAACCATGAAAATCTCCCAGGCCCGGAAACCTCTTGGGAAATAGTAGTTACAAAGGCTGCTTTGGTGGTGATGGTTTAAGGTAAAAATTGCCTAGTGATTACTACCTCTCTTGCATATACAAGACATGTCTCCCACATGAAAAAAATGCGTCCCCTACTCAGCCTCACTGCTTGTGTAGTTCCCATCACACTAGTATTTGAGCACCTCCCAAGCAGTCAAAAATAACCCAAAAATAAATGTAAAAAAAAAAGTGTTTTTCCCTCAGCTCAGTAAGAACACAACTACCTTCCAGGCTGGCTTTGACCTTGTGCTCTTATGGCCAAGGGCAGGACTGCATATTTCTGTGTACCTCGGGATCCCTGTTGCTTAGCCTGTTGGCTGACGTGTTGACAGGCTCTCTGATGTCAGGGTTGATAAGGGGTGCACGTCAAGTAATTTATAATGCTCAGAGTAATGCTCAGTAATGCTCAGAGTCTTCTTCGTTTATTTTGGACCCACTCAAGGCAGAGCAACATTTCCCATCTGGGAAATATTAGCATACATTAAGTAGTCACTAAGGTATGTTGATGATGGCTAGGGGTTTTCAAAGAAACCTTGTGTGACAAAAGCATGCAGAATGGCTTCACAGGAACTTCCAAGAGTCAGCTGATGGGTCTCAAGAAGAGGTCTGAGATATCAAACCAGACTCCTCAAGCAGTGTCCAATGGCCTTCATAAGGACTGGCTCTGGATCTGGGCCGTCAATGAGGTTAGTGATGTAGGTAACCATTGCAAGAGACCTGAAGAAAAATAGGAATACTTTCTTCAGAAGCAGCAAGCAGCTGAAGGTTATTCTTTTTGCACAGGAGGCTGCAGGAGGCAGTAGGGCAGATGGACTCACTCTTAAAGACAACAGTTTTGTACCCTGTCGCTAAGGTAGGACACAAACATTCTGTCAAACGATGAGGACGTCCCCTTCATCTGACTGCCAGAACACTAAGACACTATGTTTTCCCTTTGTTACAAAGTAGTTTCTTTAGTTTCAAACATTAACTCCGTTATCAGCCTTCTTATATTAACAAGCTCTTGCTGTTAACCTGATCTCCATAAGTCTGAGGCATGGGCTTGTCCTCAGTATCCCCTATTTCTGCTTGTAAGCACTTAGCAAATACAGTACAAAGAACTTCAAGTAAATACATTTTGAGGTCTGTAATGTTTCCTTGTGTCAGCACACACATGCCAATGGGTCAGAAGTTCTTTTCTGAAAATGTTAGTCAGATTTTTTGAAGGTTTTTTTTCAATTTGTAGTAGTCTAGAAATTTTCTGGTGGAGACACCAACTCCTATAAAGTGAATTTAAATGTAATGATATGATGAAAGATGTACTTCATCTATCCACCTTTCTCAGTATCTCTGAAAAAATATTTGAAGAAGATACTATAGTGAGAAGAAGAGTTTCCCACTATCACCTCCTTGTCCAGTCTAATTAGCTCTTTTCTTCAGTCCAAATCAGCATTCTAGAAGATACAGTCTGGACAACAGCTCTGAACAACTTCTGCTCCAAATTCTTCATCTCTAAATAAACAGTCCCAACCAGATCCCAACCTGTATTGCTGTTCATGCTTGTTGCTGTTCTGCATTTTAAGGCACAAACTAGCACATTACCTGTGGGTAATGCCAGCAGTGCCAAGAAAATTAAACAACAACAAAAAGATAACCTTACAAGCGTAATACCCGATTTTGACATTGTAATAGCAAACAGCCAAAGAAATGCTGGAATGAACGTTACCCATGGAATTTCAGCTCTCTCGTGTTATTATTTTGTCCCACTATTCCAGCTCTGCCCTAAAGCAAGAATTATCGGTTTTCTAATGCACTATTTTTCCCATGGCCCTGTGTTTATAACCAAGCTCCCAGATATAACTGGTCATTAATTCATTTTTACAGCATCATTCAGAGGTAAAGGAAATTAGGCCTTTTTTACTGAGTAACTGTGAAGATTGATGTAAGGCATACATATTCACTTTCATGTCTGGATTGAGGTTGTGCATTTCACATATGAATGTGACAGGCAAAAATTCTGACCTTGAGCTCTCCTGGGAATCAAATCCTCAGGTGAGAAAAGATTCCTCTGCCCTCTCCCCCTCCTCTCCTACTTAATTTCACCACCACACGCCTCTACCTCCCACCACTGCCCTGCTTTCCACCCCAGGATGCAGTTCCACATCCATGTGCCATCCTTGGTCATGTTCTTCTTGTTGGGAGCTTCTTGAGTCTTCCTCTTCCACACCACCACCCACACATTTGGCTTTTGTCCTTTCCGTGTTTGAATCCAGGAATTTTTCTCCTCCACGTTGTCTCACTCCAATGAATATCACCAAGAGCACAAAAGAGACAGACTCCTGGCTCTTGTTTCAGATGTCTGGCCCTGTCATAGACTGCAGAAGCCTGCAGCTGAAACTGCAAGGGAACTCCTGCTTGACCTGGGGTTGAAACGTGTTCAAGGAGGGTGAAAACCTCAGGGTCCTCTTGTTAAAATTAAATGAATCTCTTAGTTATTCCCTGATCATGTGCAAATTCAGCTTTCCAAAGGCATATAACATAGCCAAATTTGGACAGATTTTCAGGAGGGCAAAAGGGATATCTCTGATGAAAGGCAACCCTCTAACAAGTTTCTGCTCCAAAGAAGAGAGGTGCCAGAGCTTTTCAAAGAAAAGGTCACGATTGCTTTTTAACTTGGACAAAACAATGAATTTTTCCTTGCCCTCGTTATTGGAAACGGCTGAGTTTGTGGATATTTTCCAAAAACTTCAGCTTGAGGCAGATACCTGGCATGGAAAGTTTAATTCCAAATGGTTATAGTTTGGCAACATTGTAAGAACTTGAAAACAGGATCTTACAATGCAAGGGATCAAGCTTTCACTGCAATGTGAAAGGCCAAAGCACTGGTCCCAACTCCAGTCACAGCTAAACACCTTGCTTCATCAGCTGTACCACTAAGAAAGCAGTGATGCTCGTTCAAGGTAGGGCTGAACAACTTTTTGCTCTGGCCCGAAGAATGTTAGCGGGATTAATGCTGAAAAAATATGTTAAGGTGATCTCTCTGGAATGTAGAGGGTTTTCCTATTATAGAGGGCCTTTGGACAGCATGGTTTACAGAACTCCTTTCTGAGTTCTGCTTGTCTGAATTTGCATGAATTCATCCTCTTCAAATAAAGATGTGATTTTCAGTTTTCTGTCAAATGTGTTAGCAGTAGCTTATCCTGCATCATCCTGTCTTACAACCAGCTCAACTAGTCTATCTTTACCATTAACTCAGCCATTCACCCCCTTCTTTTATCACAACAGTGCCACCTCCACTGCCTTGTCACGCTCTGGAGTACTGAATGCATAGATACTGCTAACCCCCAAGAAAAATCAGAGCAGCTGATAGCTGCTGCTGTGTACCATGTGATTTTCCAGGAAGAGCCTATCAGCTCCCAACCAGGTGATCCTTTCCTGAGCGCCAAGCACAGTCCCTACCTTTTTGGCTGCATTTCATACACCATGGCAGATTTATGGGCCGTGTTCTACAGGCATAGACCAATTCCTGGAAAAGGCAGAGGAATCAGGAGTGGCTAATGAGCTCCAGCTGAGTTACAGATACTTAACTTTGCCATATACATATCAGAACACAGTATCTTCCCCCATGGCCAAAGCACTGGCAGCTCAGAGTGCTTCAGGACAAGAACCATGGCAGAAACTCCAGCGTCTTCTGCTGCTGTTATGAGATCTGAGATGACTTTATGTAAGCTTTTCACCGTGTAGCTACACTGTCATCAGTGAACACCACTGCAATGGATCCCATTGGAAAGAGGTGTGTCTGCTGTGTGAAGCCCAGCACGTTGGATGATATGGAAGAACACACTGCCTGTGTAATATTAGCTCTGTTTGCACAGCTGTTGGATGGCTTTAGAGCCTGGATCCTTGGATGATGTGAGCATCCAAGAGGTCTTTGGTGGGTTATGGAGTTTGCTGGGAGGTGAATGGTTTTGAAACGAAATACTCTTTAGAACTATTGAAATCTCCATGAGTAACAGTCCTCATCTGCATTAAAAGGTTTTCTTGATGCCTAAGTTATTTCACATATTGCTTTTGAATAGTGGCAGAGTAATACCAAAATTTGGAAAGATAATCCGTTCCTTATTGTCAGCTTACTAGGACATCAGAGAGGGAATAAAGGCAACAGATGGTTGTGCTGTCAGTGAAATGCAGAGCTACCTGGATTGCCTAAGGAATGGCCTTGGACATTTATTTTTTCTAGAGGTGCCAGAAGCTACTATGTACAGGAGTCCATGTCTGTTTTGTGAAATGGATAGTTATATTTATTATTAGGAGGGTCAAAGGGAGGGGAAAGATGATGGGGCTGATGGTGTACAGGTAGTGAGAAGGGTGAGGGGATTATTTCCAGTGCTGGTGGGAAGAGAATTAGAGGCAATCACAGCAGCATCTAACAAAATCAGAACTTACTAATATCAGAAGAAAAGAGGGAAGCATGATGAATAAAACAAGAATGAATTGAAAATATAATAACCAAAACTAGTGCAGAAACACCAGCCTTTTATCTCTTGCCCAGAGTGAAAATATACCTGTTTTCTAGTGGAAGGAATACTAACCAGACGTTGTTTCAGGAAGGTCCATGCAGGTTGGTGGACCCACCACCACGGCGAACATCACTGGGAGGCAGCACAGCAGCTAGATGGCACCGCTGGCTGCGCTATCGCCCTCTGCCTTTGCTCCCAGCAGCGCTCCACATAAAGGCTTTCGGCTTGCCTTGCCCAGATATTGTTTTCGCTAAAGACTGTGGCTTTGGATTGAAAAACAAAGAAGATAAAATTTTACTTAGAAGATTTAGCAAGACTGAGAAAGATCCCAAATGACCTCGTGATGCCCTCACTGATAGGTCCATGTTTCCAGTCCTTGCTGAGTAATTTCAGTTCTCTCTGCATTACAGGTGTTTTCTAAAAGCATTGTAAAGATTTATAAAGAGATAGTGCCAGCGTGAAAAATGTTTTTCCTCCCTGTGGTGCTATAAGGACAAGAAGATGGTTTCGTCCATCTGTGTGAGGGAGGTTAATTGCGTACTTCTCTTCTTGTCACACCTTCACATCTCTATTTATCTGTTACTATCCTCTCTTGTTTTTTCTTCTCTGCTTAGCTGTTACTACATCAATAGCAGAGTAATAGTCATAATTCCCAAAAAGAAGAGGTGACCCTTCCAGTCATACTAAAGTCCTGCATTGACCCACCAAGGTAGGTAGAGTCACAAACATGAGACTGAGTGGAGTGTGTTGCTGATGATTTTTACACTGCTTTACATCAGAGTACCATTTAATACTTATGAGCTTCACATCTGAGACTGTTGGCCAGGTCATAACCCTTCCATGACATGGAAGTTTAACAAACTTCTATGACAAAAAGATCATTGACTGGAGAGAGAAGTGAAGATTTCTGTCATATATGTTTATAATCATCAGAAAAGCACAGTTTACTGTTCTTTTATGTTCCCTTCAAATCTATCCTGCATTTTTTTCAGCCTCTTTCCCCCTGATTTCCGTTCTCATCCAATGCATTAGTTTTCCGTAGGGATCTACCCACAGAAGCCAGTTATAGAGCTCCATGAAGAACCTGGTAGTAAGAACATGTGTTCAAGTGCCATATGGGCACCTTACATACCAGCTGTGTCTCATGGGTGATGTACCTCCAGGACATCCTTTGCTCTGTCACACACACAGCCTGTTTCTATTCTTAGGGATGCCAACTCATAGGGCATTTCTTGTTTCTTGGTCCGCCAAAGCAGGTTGACATTAGGGAAATGGCCTCCATCCTTCTCTCTATGCCCTGAGTTTTCTCAGGGTGATGCGGGTATCAGGGAGATCCCATGGGAGGTTAGTTAGGGTCAGTAAGGCTTACTGGTGCTCTGAGGGCCCTGACAGCTGCCTTATAAGTCTTTGCAGCAGCTTTGGGGACCACAAGCATGACTATTTTTCTTAACTGTGGGACAGTGCCAGAAATGATCCTCACAGGGAAATCCCTAGCAAAAAGAAAATCCCAAATCTCTAACCTTTGGCTTTGCTTTTGGGACCTATTTTGTTCAATTCTAACTTCAGAAATTCCAGCCAAAATGTGAGTATGAACCACCTCACAGAGCTATCCGCTGTGTGCAAAATGGTGTCACTCACCCATGACTTTCAGAGAAAGCGGCAAAAAGTTAGTTATGGGCAGAACGAAACCAAAAAGAGACCTCAGTCATTTTTGAGTCAGTATATAACATTTTTCCTTTCCCACGACTCTACCACTTGAAAAAGTCTTGTGGTACAAGCTACATGGACTGCATTGGGAAGCCCTGAGGGGTCCCATCCCACCACTTCCCAGGAGGCATTTATCCAAAATACAAACCCACCCCTCAGAGACAGAGCCAAGATTGCTATATAAGTAAAATAAAATACAACTGAGCTCCAACAGAGGAAGAATCTGGATGCAATCTGTTCCAATACCAAACAAATAATGATTTCTCATTTATTGAAAGATCTTCTTGGCAATGAACAACAGATTGAAATATTCTTCCTCCCTTGTGCCCCTAAACCCTCTGTGAATAAGCCCAAACTCATCAGTTCCAGGCTGCAGAAGAAAGGTCACTGCTCCATTTTCCAAAGCGCGGGCAGGGCATCTAGAGGAGTAAAGCTCTGATTGGGGAGCTCAGTGAAGATGGTTTGCAACTGTATCATCCCGTGCCAAGAATTTCTTGCTTTTCATTGTGGTTTCCAGGCAAAGTTTCTGCTAGTTCATGACCAGTTCTAAGCTAGCAAATAATGACAAATTATAAGGAAAAAGACAGAGTAAGCAGTTAGTCTCAGCTGGGACTACTAAAAGGTCTCTGCAGTGGGATGTGCTCCTTATGTTTTATTTACTGGGCTACCTCACTTTATGAAGGAGCTGCAGAAGCCAGGATGTGAAATCCAAAGAGAATGCAGCGTTTTCACGTGCTCATTGTCCCTCGTCAGGGTGTACATGTGAGCAGTTCCCCCTCTGTGCTTCACCCTCACTCTTCCCTCCTAACACAACTCTTTTCCGTTCTGGCTAAGAAACATCTCCCTTGATATCTCTGCAGTTCACTGCAGCTCAGCATCCTTACCCCTGCCCTGTGCCCTGACTTAAACATTCTTCCCCTGCAGAACAAGAAACCCTCCCAGGCTAAAAAAATCGTCCAATCTACTTTCATGATCCTGGCTCAAAACCTTGGACAACAGACCAAACAGCAGCATTTCTACAACGTTGCTCATGGCAGCAGCACCAGTGGTAAATGTTCACGTGTCTCTTCCTTCGAGGAGTGACCCCATGTCCTCTTGTCCTACCAGACCTGTTCATTGGCACTTGCCGTGGGGTGACATCCTTAGCTCAGAATGTAATCCTGGGGTTTGAACTGGAAAGTAAAATACGGCTTTTTACCAGAAATCCTGTGTCATGCTCTTATTACATATTTAAGTAATAGGAAACTTTTATCTCTTTCAGTTGGTGGAGAAAAAAAATGTTCATTTTAAAATGCCCAAGAGATGCAGTCCGGGCAGTTTTGCATGAGGATATGAATAAGCAGGTTTTTGGAAAGACACGAGTAGCAGCTCTTTCCTCATCCTGCATCTTGACTCATTACTTAAGATTGCTGTTTGAAACTTCTGTTTCTGCAAACCAAGCTCTTGTATTGTTAAGCTCTTTTAAGGAGATACTTAAGCCCCAGACTCCTTGTTTGCTCTCTTAATGAGACCAGAGAGAAACTGTGAACAATTCCCCTTGAAGAGGGGAACTCCCTGCTGCTGACAATGGCTCCAGCATTTAGCACAAGGGGAAAAGTGTGCACATTTGTGCCATGATGGGGGCAGTAAGAACTCTAGCCAAGCCCAATTCTGCATGCTCAGCCTTCCAGCGTCGCAGTCGTACCTCAAACCAACGACACAATGATCTCTGAGCACAGTAATGGGATGGCGCAAACTTGCCACAGCAGCCCTTAGGCACTCTGAGCTCCAAGACTCACTGTTTGTCTCCAGCCGTTGCTGAAATACATCCAAATATATTATGAGAAATGATGTTGCATCATTTAAACAAATTGCTTTTAGGGTAAACATTCATATTTGCATTTAGGTTGGTTTGGAAAATATGTTTGTGTTTTTTTAAAGTGTGGTCCAACGTGAAAAATAACTTTTTGGTTATTGAATGAAAAAGCTCTTAGTATCAAGGGGAATTGTTTCCAGTCCATGTAGGTCAGTCTTAACATTGAGTAATTCTTAGATCATCTAGTTAATGACTATGATATGCAAAGAATTTCTGTTTCCAAACCAATACAATCCAAAGGTTGTCCTTAGCAGCATCATAAAAATCACTATGATATTCCTCAGAGAAGAAAAGGGGTAAACATACACATGGACTTTGTTAGCTAATAATATTTGCCTCTCATTACGATTTTTTTTCTTTTCTTATACTGGGTTGGAAGAAAGGCAAGGTCTGTTTTTGACCAATCAGTCTGCACAGTGATTACCCTTCTTTGAAAATGTGGCAACACAACTTTGTGAAGTTATTTTGGGTTATTGACCAAATCTTTTTTTATTGTTTTAAAAGAGTGACCAGTCTAAGACCCAGCCATGGATGTTTAACTTCTAGTTCTGCTTTGCTGTGTAATTCATACAACTCTATGAAATGCTGTCTCTTTTTTGTAGGTTTTTTGTTGAAATAACATTTTACCTCTGAGTCTTCATTTTGTTGCCACCAGTGCTGACCATAAAAAAAAACAAACAATGAAACAAAGCTTTCCCTGACCTGGGCAATAGTCCATCACCTTCTTTGAGATACTGGCCTCTCCCTCCATCTCCTTAACACTTATCAAAGGACCGAAAGGAAGAGCATGGAGGAAAGAAAGCTATGAAGCTGCCTTGCTTGTCCCGAGGCCTGTGCAGTGTCGGAGCTGTGTGTCTGCTGGTGGTGGTGTGACCAGTGCCACAAAGGATGGATCTGTAATGAGGAAAGCCTTTAAGCATGGCTGGAAACGGGCACTAAAACTCCAGAATATGTTTTGGAGATCTAGACCTTCTCTTAGAATACATGGATGAAGCCACAGGATGCAAAATGACTGGCCAGTATGTTTTTGTGGAGAGGTCATCAGTGAAACCTTTCAGTGAGGCATCCTATGGGGCTTTTTTCTGCATATATTGTGCAAATGGGTATTTTGCAGGTTTTTGTACAATAGGCAAGAAAATGTTGCAGTGGGGTAATGGAGGAAAATGGATAGATTGAACTCAGCTCTGAGGAACTGGGCACAAGGGAATTGTACGAGTGTATGAATGAAACATTGGCCTGATCCAGCAGTAGTGGATAAGGACTGGTGGAGAAAAGAAGTGCAACATTCACTGGGTTTTTTTAATTTGTGTGTTGGTTGTTTTTTGAGTGTATTTCTACTACACACACAGATCAAACAGCAGCATTTAGTAGTACTTCTAAGAGGCAAAAGCCAAGCTGGAGCTCAAATTGGCCACTTCTGTTAAGGACAACAAGAAGTGTTTTTACAAATATATTAATGGCAGAAAGAATGGCAGCAATGACCTCCACTCCTTATTGGATGTCGAGGGAAATACAGTAATGAAAGATGACAAAAAGGCTGAAGTTCTTAATGCCTTCTTTACCTCCGTTTTCAACACTAAGACAGATTGTTCACTGGACAACTGGCATTCTGAAGCGGTGGGTGGGGTCAGGATGGAATATAGCTCCCCTGTAATCCAGGAAGAAGAGTTAGAGACCTCCTGAGCCACTTGGATCCTCATAAGCCTATGTGGCCGGATGGGATCCATCCTAGGGTGATGAGAGAGCTGGCAGACAAGATTGCTAAGCTGTTTTCCATCATTTATCAACAGTCCTGGCTCACTGGAGAGGTCCTGGATGACTGGAAGTTGGCCAATGTGACTCCCATCCACAAGAAGGGCCGTAGGGACGATCCAGGTAATTACAGACTTATCAGTCTGACCTCGGTTCCAAGTGAAATTATGGAGCAGACAATCCTGGGTGAAATCATGCGGCACCTACAGAATCAGAACCTACCTACCAAGAGATCAGGCCCAGCCAGCATGGATTTAGGAGGTACAGGTCCTGCCTCACCAACCTGATCTCCTTTTGTGACCATGTCACTCGACTGGTGGACGAGAGGAAGGCTGTGGATGTGGTATACCTGGACTTCAGCAAGGCCTTTGACACCATTCCTCGTAGTAGACTCCTGGAGAATCTGACAGCCCGTGGCCTGGACAGGAGTGCTCTGTGCTGGGTTAGGAATTGGTTGGTTGGCTGAGCCCAGAGAGTGGTGGTGAACGGTGTCTCACCCAGTTGGCGGTCGGTCACCAATGGTGTCCCCCAGGGGTCGGTGTTGGGCCCGGTCCTGTTTAACATCTTTGTTGATGATCTGGACAAGGGGATTGAGTCCATCATCAGCAAGTTCACAGACGATACCGAGCTGGGAGGAAGTGTCGATCTGCTGGAGAGTAGGAGGGCCCTACAGAGGGACCTTGACAGACTGGAGTGATGGGCTGATTCCAATGGAATGAAGTTTAACAAGTCCAAGTGCCAGGTTCTACACTTTGGACACAACGACCCCATGCAGAGCTATAGGCTGGGGACAGAGTGGCTGGAGAGTAGTCAAGTGGAAAGAGACTTGGGAGTGGTGGTGGATGGGAAACTCAACATGAGCCAGCAGTGTGCCCAAGTGGCCAAGAGGGCCAACGGTATCCTGGCCTGCATCAGGAATGGTGTGGTCGGCAGAACTAGAGAAGTTATCATCCCCTTATACTCGGCACTGGTCAGGCTGCACCTTGAGTACTGTGTGCAGTTCTGGGCCCCTCAGTTTAAGAGAGATGTTGAGATGCTGGAATGTGTCCAGAGGAGAGCAACGAAGATGGTGAAGAGGCTGGAGTTCAAGCCCTATGAAGAGCAACTGAGGGAGCTGGGGTTGTTTAGCCTGGAGAAGAGGAGGCTCAGGGGAGACCTTATTGCTCTCTATAACTACCTAAAAGGAGGTTGTAGACAGGCAGGGGTTGGTCTCTTCTCTCAGGTGACCAGTGACAGAACAAGAGGACATGGTCTCAAGCTTCGTCAGGGGAGGTTTAGGCTTGATATTAGGAAACAATTTTTCACTGAAAGGGTGATTGGCCAATGGAATGAGCTGCCCAAGGAGGTGGTGGAGTCATCGTCCCTGGAGGTGTTTAAAAACAGATTGGATGAGGCACTTAGTGCCATGACTTAAATGACGAGTGGGTGTTAGTGTTGGGTTACAGGTTGGACTTGATGATCTCAGAGGTCTTTTCCAACCTTGTGATACTGTGATACTGTGATACTGTGATAAGAAACTCTTCTAAGTTTCAACGGTAATGTATGTGCTTTGCTGTTGCACCTTTTCTCTTTTTGAGCCTGAAAATTGTGTGTGGAGACAATCATAGCCACCCTGGGCTTCCCTGGAAGTGAAGAAGAATAAGTATTTATGTTTCTCAGGCTGATGGTGTGCCTGAACAAGCTGACAAAGGAATATGAATATGAAGACATATTGACTATATCTCCATGGGCAATTGTCCACTGGGTGCAGATCCTGCTCTTGCCAACACTTTGGTCATTTTCTCCAGAGCAGTTTTTAGCAGCTGAATTTGATGCCAAAGAAGGAGTATGAGTCACAGCAAATTTCACATTCCCTACTTTAAGACAATTGAAGTTGTGCCCTGTTTTCACTGTGAAGCTCTGTCATGCCATCCACAAGAAGGTCACTCTGTCAAGGCGCATTAGTGCAGCTCCAGACACGTTGCACAACACCTGTAGTTGTAAGAGAAGGAAACAGGAAAAGGAGACATGAGAGCAGGAGCAGGGCTCAAATGTTTTCAAGTGGGGTGGTTGGCAGATGTGTTGCTCCTGGAGGTGAGTAACTCCTAGAGGAAAAGTGTATTGCAGGCAGCTGGGAGATTTCTAGGAAGCACACAGAAACATCAAAAATCATGCATAAAGAAATGGTATCAGGATTGTCCCTGAGGGAAATAAAAGCATTTCCATTCAAGTCAGTGAGGTATTTCAGAAGGAAAGGAGGATTATCCATATAGTCTGCACATTCCATGCCAAAAAACACTGAATTCCCTGGGCCAGGAACTCTTCCTTTACTTCTCTTTCCTGTTTAAGTGTAAAGTGACCTTTTTTTTTCCTTCATGGTGGAGAGGCTCAGAGTTCCTAATTAAAGCAGAGTTTATTGCAGTTTTGGATTACATCACCGTATATTGTGGAAACTTTCTCTTCAAAATAACTGCAGCCCAAGACTGTCATTAAAATAGGCACCAGATTGTCGACAAAAGTTTATTTTATGCTCTCAAAATTTATTTTGAATGCTTAGGTTTGTGGTTTTGCTTACTTTCAATGAAATGCGTTTTAGTTGTTTTGCTGTTTTGCAGCAGTCAAACTTCTGCCCTAAGGCTGTAGGGTGGTCTTCTTTTAAGGTTTGAAAATGTTTGTGAAGTAAATTAGCTTCCATTAAAAACCATTCCTTTGTTTATCTTCCCCCTAGAAAGTCACTCTCTTTATAATGACTATGTGTTTGGGTGCTGTAGATGTGTAAAAAGTATAATTGTGTAATGCTGCAGTCCACGTCTCTTCCTTCCCCTCTGGACTTGCCATGGCATCTCATGGTCTTGCTGTCACCCCACTGTGTCCACAGATAGCGGTGACGAAGGGTGTGGAATACCAATACTTAATAAAATGACTAAAATGAAAGATGGAAGTGTGAAAGTGGTGCAAATAATTGCCATAAGTTTATATTTTACATAGAGAACCCTAAATGAGAAATACTGAGAGTGTCTGCTACTTGGTGAAAGATGCTGGCTTCACAAGCAAGGAGAATTGCTGATTTTCTTGTCTTCTTCACATAGAACATATTCCGCACTAAGTGGAAGGGATACAAAAATAAGCAGTACATAAACTGCTTGCCAAATTCTAATCGCCACCTCTCCCTGATGCACAGAGAAAAATGGTTTAGAAATATTTTTTTATGCATAACCAGACCTTGGTCTTTGACTTCATAATGGGATGAGTCCATGAGAAACATGAAAATATTAATGAGATGCCTTGGGTTCAGCCAGTCTCCCCTTGCTATACTACTGGTATTTGTGTGGACTAGGACAGAGGTTAGAAGGTGGAAGAACCCTCCAGGAATGGCTGCCCCAGAAGGACGATGGATATGCTTGTTGGAGTACATTGATCCTGATTTCTAGGCATGACGTATGGACGAGGAGAATGTTTTTGAATAAAATTTCTTGTTTGTCCCCACTTACTGTGGTTGATTTTCATCTTGCTGCAGTCTTGGGGTGTTTGAATTGGGCTCATTTTAAGTGTTACTAAGCTGCAAGAGGCACTCCAGAACTGCCTCAACTGAGCTGCAGGTACAAGTGGGCATTTGGTCTCTGGGACCAGACCAGAACTAGTCCTAAACAAAGACACTGACGGGTATATAGGACAATTGTTGGGTCCTTAGCCCCAGCTCCTTCACTTTGACAGATCACTCCCTAGTATAGACATGGGCAGTGTGAACTTCCTTCCTTGTCCATTACTATTCCTTGTGTCCAATGCCAAAAGCACAAGGCACCGGCAGGCTTGACGGTGACTCAGGGTTGACCCTACTTGGATAGCACTCTTAGAGGTTGCTGTCCCTGTGGGACAGATGTGGTTGGGGCAAGAAACTCGAAGAAGGGAAGAGGGAGCCTCGTATGTGGTTATGGCCTGACTTCTTACCAAAAGATTTTGCTGGCGGATGCTGAATAGGCTCATTGCTTTGGTGACCCCATTTGCAGAGGGCAATGGGTAATTAAAAGGTCTTTTCCTTGTGTTTGACTGTTTTTCCCTATCTAGCCATGGTCCAAGGAAGGTCAACCAAGGAAGAACATAGAAACGAAGTGTAGAAGATCTTTAAATAGCCACTGGTTTGGCAGACTAAAAGGCCTCAATCTCAATAATGAACATGTCTGTTCTCTTTTTCTTTTTTGCTGTTTTTTTTTTTTCCTGAAATGTGTCAGAAAACTTTGTATCCTCTTTTCTTCTTTCTATTTTTTTTAATTCTGACATTTTTTTAACGTCGAGGAAAAATGAACTCATGAATTTCTAGCTTTCTGAGAGACCACAAACTGAGAAGAGTAGACTTTAATCTGTTTCAAATCTTGTTAAGGACTGAATTTAGCAGGAGATAAAAAAGAAATTTGGGAGGAGGGAGCTGTAAGAGCTGCGGGAATTCTTATTCCTCTCAAGAGCTGAGAAACTTCTGTAAGTATCCAGCTTTTTTAGTTGCATGAACCTCTAACTTTTCCTTCACAACATGTAAGCCAGTGTTTCCATAAAGAGGTTATTTACCCATATTAGATGCTGAAAAACGTACACACAGTGCTGAAGAGAGTCATAGTCCCATTTACATGTGAAGAAAGACCTCTTCTTTATATGTATAAACAAAGAGAAAGTATCTGCTGTATTTTTATAAATCTCATGCTAGCGTGGAGTGCACTCGTGTTCATTGTACTTAGAAAACACTTTCAAGAATTCAGATTATTTTCAATATGCTTATTACAAATGTCTCAAAAAAGCCTCACAAAATTTTGTGTGACAGTTTCACATATTATTTGAGAAGCCAAGATATACTCCACTTTTCTGCTTGAATATTCTTCCACTGAAGATTCCCCTAGGAAGTTTGATTTCTTAATTTTGGCAAAGAAGATTCTTTTTATGTCTTTTCAGTTTGTCCTTTGAGAAACAATGATGTGAAAGCATGATTTTCATTAAAATTATTCCATCCCATTTCTCACACTTGATTGCACGTTTCTGATCTTTCACAACATACTTTACTAATGTCTTTGAAATTCCTTGTTTAGAAAACAATAACACTGGGAATAATAAAAAAATTCTGAAATCAAACATTTAAACTCAGATGCGGGCCTAGCTTGTATTTGATTTGAAGGGAGGAGTTGTACCTCTGACTCAGTAAGTTTTATGGCGTATGTCACACTGTGATTTACAACTGATGGGAGTTAGTTAATGTCAGCCTTCTAATATTTTGGGGTTATATGTGAAGAAGAAGGTTCTATGCTTATGAAAGAAGTTTATATTGCATGCAGAAGCCAGCTCATGATTACTGCTACAGCATCACATACATAAATATTCTCAGCACACTTTTCTTAATTGTTGTATGAGAAATTCAAGCTACAAAAGTGTCTATATGTGCTTATTACGTGCTGCATGTTGACAGCTAGTTATAGCTATGCAGTACACAGAGCACTGTGAACTGACATTAGGATCTCCTTGATGGCTTCCTTGTGCACGCAGGGATGCCCTTACTTGCTTTGACCATAAAATAATTTGAACAAACAATGAAGAGTGCCATTTGTTTCTGCTTTCTTCTCTATGACTATAGTTGCTATAATTAAGTTCTATAAGCTGTACCTTCTGTTGTGTCATCTGGAAAATCAGATTAGTAAGTAGTGGTCAACAGGGAAACTATTAGTCTTAAGTTTGATACCAAACAAATATGTTATGACCAAGAGCTGTTTTAAAGCTTTCTGACAGGATATTATGATTGGAACTTTTGATACTACCATGAATGATGTATCATACTGCAAATAGTAGAACTGCACACTGACAAAAAAATATTTGTGACTCTCTTAGGAAGACTGTAATCAGGAATTTGTTGTTATTGCTGAAATCCTGAAGTTAGTATTGGAGAATGTTTCCATATTTAGAAATCAGCAAGTTTGGTGTCATGTTTGCTGTTTGTAATGTTTCCTAAGGACTTGAAAGAAGCAAATTTATGTAGGAGAGTTTCTTAAAAAAACCCAAACACCAAGACTCAAAAACCAAACAGATTTTTAATCAGCTGTGCATACACTAAGACATTCTTCTAATTTGGCAACAGAACATCTTAATAGCGAACAGTTTCCCTAAAACAATGTAAATTGCATTTATTTCTTGCAAAGAAGATTGAAATTCCAAATGAATGCATAGCTAACTAGCTAACTATTTTTACAGCTATTGATTGTCTCTATGTGATATTTTTTCTGCTTAGGACTTCTGATTCAGCTAGTAATGCAAAAAATTATATCAAACTATGTATTTCCAGTCTTGAGAGAAGTAGCTACAGATGATGCTCCTGGTCAGAAAGCACAGTCATTTGCATTGTATGTTTAAATTTTTCTAGGCTATTAGACATTTCAGGAAGAATTTTCAGTCTATTCAGGGTTTACTAATTACAGTAGTATTTAAAAATGAACATGAGACTTGAATACAATCTTCATATGTGTGAAGGGAAGATAGAAGAACTTGAATATAAGGAGAAGATGTCTGCTTCTAGACTATAGTTACAATGACAGGTTCTCTCTCACAATCCACTTTGTTAACTTCCAGATTAAATAAAAAACTGGAATCTGAGAAATAGGACTTGGTAAAATCTTGATCTTGGCTTGAGCAGTCAGACATCCACTAAAACTGAAGTTTCTCCTGAGGCATGCTATAGAGCTGGGGAAGAACTCCTCAGCTAATGACTGTGCTTCTCTAAAGTATTCTTTAAAGTGTCAATAATTCTGGGAAAGTATCAGCTTTCTGAAGATCAGAGTCACCAGGAAACTCTCATTCTCAGAGAGTTTCTCCACTCTTCTTCTGAACCAACCACCCATAGACAGCTCAGAGAACTGGCATGTGGATGAAATCCACCCAGCCAGCTGAGTGCAAGGGAAATTAGAGAAATCACAGAATCACAGAATGACCTGAGTTGGAAGGGACCCACAAGGATCATCGAATCCAACTCCTGTCCCTGAATGAGACAATCTCAACAATTTTCTATGTACTGAAGGCATTGTCCAAATGCTTCTTGGATATTGTCAGGCTTGGCACCATGCCTGCTTCTCTGGGGAGCTGTTCCAGTGCTCCACAACCCTATGGGTGAAGAACCTTTTCCTAATATCCAACACAAACATTTCCTGGCACATCTCCCTGCCATTCACTTGAGTTCTATCACTGGTCACCAGAGAGAAGAGACCAGCGCCTGCTGCTCCTCCTTCCCTTGTGAGGAAACAGTAAATGGCTGTGAGGTCTCCCCTCAGCCTCCTCTTCTCCAGGCTGAACAGACCCAGTGACTGCAGCCACTCCTCATAAAATTTCCCCTCTAGACCATTCACTGGCTTTGTGGCCTCCTCTGGACGCTCTCCAGTAGCTTGATATCTTTTTTATACTGTGGCACCCCAAACTGCACACAGTACGCAAGGTGGGTCTACACCAGAGCAGAGTAGAGGGGCACAATCCCCTCCCCTGCTGGGCTGGCAATGCTGTGCTTGATGCACCCCAGGGTATCGTTGGCCCTCTTGGCTGCCACGTCTCATTGTTGGCTCATGTCCAACTTGCTGTTGACTACAGCCCCCAGGACCCTCTCCGCAGGGCTGCTTTCCAGCCTCTCGCTCTACAGTCTGTGTGCGTATCCAGGGTTGCCGTGTCCCAGGTGAAAACCCAGCACTTGCCCTTCTTAAACTACATGTGGCTGGCAATTGTCCAGCTTTCCAATTTGTCCAGATCGCTCTGCAGGGCCTCCTTACCCTCAAGAGTGTCAACAGCTCCCCCAGTTTTGTGCCATCAGCAAACTTGGTTAATAAACCTTTGAGTCCTTCATGCAGGTCATTTATGAAGATATTGAAGAGCACTTGGCCTCAGGATGAATCCCTGTGGGACCCCACTAGTGACTGGGTGTCACCCCAGTGTAACCCCCCTCACTGGGACGGTTTGAGCCTGACTCATCAGCCAGTTGTTCATCCACTGCATTATGTGTTTATCCAGCTGTATGCTGGACATTTTGTTTAGGACCATACTATGAGAGACAGTATTAAAGGCCTTGCTGAAATCCAGAAAGATCGCATCAACTGGTTTTCCTTGGTCAACCACGTGGGTGACCCTGCTATAGAAGGAAATTAAGTTTGTCAGGCAGGACCTTTCCTTTATAAATTGACAGTTCTTGCTTCAGATTGCATGAGATTCAAAAGAAATACATATATAGTTTTCATGGAAAAAAATTAAGCTTTTCAGAACACAGAAAAATAATACTAAAGTTCACAGTATCACAGTATCACGAAGTTGGAAAAGACCTCTGAGATCATCTAGTCCAACCTGTGACCCAACACTAGCACCCACTCTTCATTTAAACCATGGCACTAAGCACCTCATCCAATCTGTTTTTAAACACCTCCAGGGACCATGACTCCACCACCTCCCTGGGCAGCGCATTCCATTGGCCAATCACCCTTTCAGTGAAAAACTGTTTCCTAATATCAAGCCTAAACCTCCCTTGACGAAGCCTGAGACCATGTCCTCTTGTTCTGTCACTGGTCACCTGAGAGAAGAGACCAACCCTTGCATGCCTACAACCTCCTTTTAGGTAGTTATAGAGAGCAATAAGGTCTCCCCTGAGCCTCCTCTTCTCCAGGCTAAACAACCCCAGCTCCCTCAGTTGCTCTTCATAGGGTTTGTGCTACAGCCCCTTCATCATCTTTGTTGCTCTCCTCTGGACACATTCCAGCATCTCAACATCTCTCTTAAACTGAGGAGCCTATAACTGCACACAGTACTCAAGGTGCAGCCTGACCAGTGCCGAGTATAAGGGGATGATAACTTCTCTAGTTCTGCTGACCACACCATTCCTGATGCAGGCCAGGATACCATTGGCCTTCTTGGCCACCTGGGCACACTGCTGGCTCATATTGAGTTTCCTGTCCACCATCGCTCCTAAGTCCCTTTCCACTTGACTACTCTCCAGCCACTCTGTCCCCAGCCTATAGCTCTGCATGGGTTTGTTGTGTCCAAAGTGTAAAACCTGGCACTTGGACTTGTTAAACTTCATCCCATTGGAATCAGCCCATCACTCCAGTCTGTCAAGGTCCCTCTGTAGGGCCCTCCTACTCTCCAGCAGATCGACACTTCCTCCCAGCTCGGTATCGTCTGTGAACTTGCTGATGATGGACTCAATCCCCTTGTCCAGATCATCAACAAAGATGTTAAACAGGACCGGGCCCAACACCGACCCCTGGGGGACACCATTGGTGTCAAAGGCCTTGCTGAAATCCAGGTACACCACAGGTATATCCTCTCATCCACCAACCGAGTCACATGGTCATAAAAGGAGATCAGGTTGGTGAGGCAGAACCTGCCCCTCCTAAACCCATGCTGGCTGTGCCTGTTCTCTTGGTCATTCTGCAGGTGCCGCATGATTTCACCCAGGATTGTCTGCTCCATAATTTCACCTGGAACCGAGGTCAGACTGACAGGTCTGTAATTACCTGGATTGTCCCTACGGCCCTTCTTGTGGATGGGCGTCACATTGGCCAACTTCCAGTCATCCGGGACCTCTCCAGTGAGCCAAGACTGTTGATAAATGATGGAAAGTGGCTTAGGAAGCATGTCTGCCAGCTCTCTCATCACCCAGTCTTTGTCCAACAAAACCCATTTGTATGTGCACCAAATCCAGTGTGAGAAACACTATCTCTGTCTCATTCTTTTTTGTTTTATTACTGTTCTTTTTGGATGAAGTTATTTTAATCCAGCTTTTATAACGTAAAAATGTTCAGCTACACCAGCAATTGTGAATACTCCATAGCCTTGAACAGTAAGTTTTGTATAACATTATCTTTGCAATCCTGGTTTTAGCCCTAGAACAAGATCTCCTTGAAGGAGTACTAAAAACTATATTTTTTAATTGTTCAATGTGGTGTAATGTTGAGATTTTAAGCAATTACCATCATACCTAATTATGCTTCTGAGTATTTTCTTTAGTCTAAAGTGTTCACATATGAAAATTTTAAGAATTACCATGATATCTAGTTATGAATTTGAGTCTCTTTTTAGTGTCAGAGATCTGAATAAGAAGTTGTATCTTAGTCTGCTGTAATGAAATTGAATTTTACTTGAAATATCAAGTAGGCCTTTGGCAAAATTCCTCAATCACGTTAACTTCTTGAGTTCAGCATGTCGGTAATATGTTAATTGACTTTATGATTAGTCTATATCAGTTGATTCATAAAGACCTGATTTAAATTTTGGGCTGTAAGCAAATGACTACAGTTTACTGTCATTGTTGAAGACATTTTGATATTACTGACTGGTACTTATTGCCAAAATATGACTAGTAGAGTCATACATAATCAAATATTTTTCGACTTCTTTTATACTTGTTCCCATTTGTTAGGCTGCAGAACTCAGTCCAGTGTTTTACTGGCTTTGTTGAATCAGTAGTACTACCTAGTAAAAGTAAGTCAGTAATTTGGCAGTCCCTGAATGTATGAAAGTGCTAAGTGGGAATGTGATTTTTTTTAGTAGTAACAATTTGTAACTCCATTGTTTACTTATGTTTTCAACTGTTTCAGTGGCAATTATTTAATTTAATACAATTTTTACCAGTTATGAACTTTTAAATTTTGGGTTGGTAATTTGAACATTATGGGATATTCAGCAACTCTGCAATATATTCTCTTGCTCTTAGATATGCTGTCCCAGCACAAGGTTCACAGTAACATGGGACAAGCCTGCACCTGGTTAAGAAGATTAGGAAATATTTCCTGGTTTGCCTTTGTATCTGTCTCCCACACCCCTAACGAAGGCTTTGCATCTAGGTGCAGGTAAGCAGGCAGGAACTGAAGGCAACTGAAAGCCTCTGCTTACAGAAGAAAAAGAAAGGTTGTGGTAGGGAGAAAAGTAAGCAGCCAAGTACTTGGGAATCAGCTTGTCAGTAAGTGCTCCTTATTCATCTCCACATTCCAGTGTCTATCTCTAGGAACCAAATCTCCGCAGGATCTTCCCTAACATTGCTTTCAAGGTGATGAGAATATATCTGACTCCTCTGAGCCCTCCCAAGGCAGCACTTGCACAACAATAGGTTTGGGACAGGTTCACAGAGGCTGATATATCCTGCTGTGGATTCCGAGTAATGCCATCCTCTCCTAATACGTGTCACACTACCCTACTTCCGTGATGTGCTATTTATTTTAGTGCTGTAATAAGGTGTTTGCATCAGTAGGTTAAAGCCTTTGATAAACCTTTTAAAATAATTTCAGGAGAGGCTCTGTTTCCCCCTTTTTGTGCAATACTGCCTCCATCAGGAATTTCCAGTAAGCCAGGATTTTGCACTTATGGTTCCTGTGTATATGAAATAAACGAGAAAAAAACAGTCTCCTTGAGAGAGCCCGGTTAATGGCCCTCATTTGAAAAGCCCTGAAACACTCTATCAGTAGTCAGCATCTTCCCACAACAGCATGGTGGAGGTCATACCCTCACTACATGTAAATGAAACGCATTCAATTCAAAATGACCTGCATTCATTTGCTCCCTGATCCTTTGGCCTGGTTCTCTCTGCTCATGGGGTGGAGGTCACCCATCCCGGGCTCTTGGGGTGGTGCAGAACAAGGAAGACCATTCTCCTGCTCCTTGCACTGACCTATGTTTCTCAAAGATCAGGATGCTCAGTGATTTACATTCCTAAGAAGCAAGTCATGTTTTTGAAATTAGGATGTCAGCTTCTAGCTTGAGACCAATTTCAAGAAAACACCAAATTTCTATAGCTTCTGAGAAAGGGGTAGCAATTCACTGGGGACAGTATAAGTGCAGACTTACTGATCCCCAAGTGTGTCTTGCACCGTGGCTAAAAGCTCATCTGTGACAGGCATTAGCAAATACTGGCTATAATAATCAGTCTCTGATATATTTGACTGTGTTTTCTCTGCCAGAAAATGCACATATTTTAGACATTTATTGTGCCCAGATCATTTAATTAAGTAGCTGTATGCTCTCCTAGATGTCCTGGTTTTCTGTTCAATATTTGAAGACTGTCAATTTCACTTGCAGCATACACATTTTAACGATGCAGTGTACACATTTTAACGATAACACACATATATACAGGTCTACTTCTTCTCCTCCACAAAGCATGTTGATATTTAAATCTTACTGCAAAAAAGACACTATTTTTCATTCACGTATTTTCAGTATTTGTTGTAGACACAACCATTTCCCTGCCAGAAATATTCTTCTCCAATATTATCCAATGGTTCAGCAAAGATATCCTGCATTTGTGGTTCCTGTTCGTTTTCTAAGATGCTAAACCAGATCAAACATCTATTATACTTTCATGCTTCCAAACATTATGGATGTACCTGCATTCTAAAGTATCTTCACATGCTTGATGGCATTCCAGTTCTTCCCTGAGAAGCCTATAAAGGCATCTTCTGCTCTCTCAGTGCTACCAAATCTTGTGACAGATCTTCTGTTTCAAATGATTACTTAAATTCATAAGACCAACGATACTTTCCACAAGTCTTACATCTTGGCGATTTTCAACAGCAGTAATGTAGCATTAATTTTGTTTTATTTTTACACAGGTTGAGATCACTATCTAATTATTCTTGTCACAAAACACTCCAGGAATTGTTCAAGTCATCTAAGCATGCCTGAGAGGTGAGTCCTTAGCAAAACTTTAGTTCCTCGTGCAGGTAGTCTTTGACTAGGTTAAAACACAAAAATGAACAGGGTTAATCTCATTTGAGTGCGGGCATCGTTCTGCGTTTCTTACACTTAGTTCCTATTTTCTAAGTAGTGAGTTAAATGAAATGGCAAATTGTGCCCTGAACTGGCAGGAATCTTTCAGTTTGCTCACAGGCAGTGGATTCTGCCCAGCAATATGTAGCCTGCTGGGAAGAGAAGTATTCGATTTGCTTACAGAAGCACACTGTAGTAGTGGCGTAATTAGCAAAATTAATGTTTTTTGGTGACTCTCTAGCTTATTTCCTTATCAAAAGATTCTTTCTGTTCTTTCCATGAAAACAATTCTTTCAGTGTGATGCAAAACCTGTAGAAACTTAATTTTCTATTATCAGTTTTCAGTCAGCAATTCTTTCACTGCCCAACAGGCTGTGTTGAAAATCTGATGAAATACTATTATTTACCATATGCAGCCCATCTAACCAGGTGCAATATAACAGACTCTGAAAACTGCAAACCTTATTTTAAGATTATGGCTTACTTTTAGTTTACTGATCCAACAGCTGTTTGATATGTGTGCAATTAATTCTGTTTCACTGTCCTTAGGAACAGCTTGCATCCTCTTTCACACCTCTGTGAGACAAAAACAAAAGCCATCAGGCATATGTTAAAGGCGAGAACTTATTCGTAGAACATTACAAGCCTCACATGAGTCTTCAGATTTCATTCTGGAAGTGGATCTGTGTAGGAACTGAGGTAGTGACATATTATTATATATAGTTTGTCTAAGAATGAATGATAGGATGCTTCTGAAGGAAAGCCAGGATATGAATAAAAGTGCAGAGAATTAGTTCTTACGCTGACATATAAGGAAAACATTTATTTTTAAATTTTAAAATAGTCTCATGACAGCTTATCTATTTCTTAATGTGACATGTTTCCTTTTTTAAGCAAAGTTGATGTGGATGGTCATCAAGAAAGGTTTGTCTCTGTGAAGAAGGTGGCAGCACTGAGCAAGTGTGAATGCAGGCAAGAAGACCATGAGCAAGAGGCAAACATATGGTGCTGCAGTAAACAGGGAGATGAAGGAATCTGGTTTAATCCATTTCAGCAGCTCCTGTGGCATCCGCATTACACCAGCAGTGATATCCAAACCTGCGAACTATGCCAGTGCTGCCTGGTGCATCTCCCACCGTAAGTATGTATTTGCAACATGAGTGTCTGATTCCCATGTATTTGTTTCAGCATTTTGCGTGCATGTTTCCAAAACCAATGGTGCTTTTGTGTTCTGGCAGGGCATTGAGTGTGAAGGCTTTCTGCAATGCCATCTGATCTCATCTGTCCAAACAAAATCAGCATTTTTAGTTACTTCTTTAGACACAGCAATGGAGATTTCTGTGTTTCAGATACCACTTCAGTCAGCAGGACGTTGGCTTAAAATGATGCAAAACAAATCCTTATTATACTAGTATTCTGAATTTATAGAAGTTATACTTGAAATAACTATTTATTTAAAATTCAAACCAGTAACTTACTATAAAGTTATGCTAATTACAACTGACTTCTCTCCGCATTCTTATGTTCATTGCAGGTTTTACTTCATAGGAATGATGGTGTCAAAACCACCTAAATATGTTAGACTGAAAATCTGAAACTAATTAAGCTATAGTTCAATAGCTGATAGTTCATATCTTTATTACGTTGCTGTTTGAACTCACATTATATATGAAGCATTTTCTGGGAAGAACTTCACCACTTTATGCATCTGTTAAAAGATTTAGAATGGAAAAATTCAAGGTGTGTCTTGTGTAAAAAAACCCAATAATAAATTCCTGCTGCTTCAGCACGTTATTTTAACAAATATATTGAGTGGAAAGACTGGCTGAAGATTTAACATGCTACTTAAATTCTTAAGACCATTATTTTCTGAACTTTCAAATAAAAGCAATGCAATATGTATGGATGGATTTAGAAATATCCGTTGTTGGTTCAGGTGTTCAAATTAAGCTCTCCCTTCAATCAAAGCTTGGCACTTAATACAAACTTCCAAACAAGAGCTGAAAGAGTTTTTTCTCTCCTTTTAAAAAAGTGTGTATATACTTTGTCACATCACAAAATACTTTACATGATACAAATATAACTTGTTTTACTTTGCCCTTGGGCAATTTCCATTCTGCAGTAAAAATTATTTTATTATCAGAAAAGTACAGTTAAAATTGTTATTTAGCTGAAATACTGAAATGATGTGTGTATTCCCAGCACAAGATTTGTGGCTTCTGAGGCAATAATTACACTTTTTTAAGAACTCCCCTTGCATATAAAAGAACTGCAAATAAAGCTGTAAGGCAAGTTCCAACAGGGGGATTGCAGAGTCTAGGTGGGAGACAAGAGTATTCATCATGGACTTAGAGTGTGAGAAAACAATATTTTTGAAGAATCTCTTGCATGCAGATTCTGACAGCAAGTGCTGACCTGTTTCGAAATCATGTTCCTGATGTGATGCTGTCATTGCCACATCTGTGGAGAGGTTTTGCACAGTGCTGCTTGCACAGGGTAAGTAATTCCTGTCCAAAAGGCCAGAGGCCAACCAAGTAAATCTGAAACTTAAACAATGAGGTCAGAATGGCTTGACTTAACGGACCTGAAATTAACATTTGTCAGGAAACTGTTTTTCCATCCTCCAACACTTTTATTTTTAAATATTTCATGATACTAATTTTCTACATTTGTTTTCTACATTGGGATAAAACAAATACCATTTGAAATTTTTTTGAGAAAAAGAAAAACAATTTTGCCATTTTTTTATTGTGTCCTACTTATGAGGCCTCTTTGCCTGCAGGATGCTTCTTTCTCCTGCTTTGGACATGGTCATGCCTGGAGAAGGGCATGAGGAAAAAGGAAAAAAAAAAGAAAAAAAAATTGTTCCAACATTTATTACCAACAACAATCCAAAAATCAATTCCTTACCTTTGATGCTTACTGGACAGAAAACTTCATGCTCACATGAGTGGTCTTTTGTTACTTACCATGCCCGAGTTCCTAACTAAATCTGGACATGAATGTGATCATGTCCCCCTTGCAAATAACCAGCTTTTGTTTCTGGCAGCTCTTAGAAATTCAGTCTGAGTGTGGGAAATAAAATGTTTTGCTAACATGAGTTTAATATTTAGTATTCAACTCACATCAGCAGCTGCCTGTTTAAAATGCTGGAACTTTCTCAAAAGCCTGGTATTCTGAAAATTTTCTTCATTTCCCCCCCTAATTTATTCTTTATGTGATTTGACCTATTTTAGTTTGATTTCTTAAGAAATTAACCAACATGATCATCCTTCCCAGCCCCAGAGACAATGATGGCAGTATCTCCCATTTATCTCTTTTTAGAAAAATTTTGTATGCTTACTCATTGAGTTCTGTACTATAAAAATCCATATAATTCTCAAATGGTTTCCAGTGTTAAATTTGATCTTAAAATCTGTAACTGCACTGATGAAGAAAAGTTAATACAAATGTTAGTAAAATCTCAATCAGATTTTCTAAAACACTGAAAAGAATATGTCTTAAGCATGTATGAAGGATTGGGGGAATGAGTTTTTGAAGAAAATAAAATAAGATATAAAAGTTTTGTTTTATCAATTCAGTTTTCCTGAGCGTCTTGATTTTCATTTTAAGTATTAAATATGCTCTAACTTGACAGTGTAAGCAAAAAGTGCTGGGAGGTGAAAATGTGAAAATGTCTTTGTGAAACTTCTTGAAACTACTCACATGTAAAGTCTGGGTCACTTTGCAATTCAGAAATTTCTCTTGTTTTGCAAAATACATAATTTTGTATTGGAATAGTCATTCACAAATGTTTACGTGGTTCGCTGTGAAAAACTTATCTCCAGTAAAAATCTGATACGGAATTAAAATATGTTTACCATTTGTTTAACCTGTCAACCTCCAGATAATAATAGTCAAGACAAAGGTCTACAGATCTTCTACATATTTACCTCAGGTTTTACTTTTTTTTTTTAGCTTACAGAATTATTCCATTGCAATTACAAGTGGAGGAAATACAGAGCAAGGAGAGAGATGACTGTTGTTCTAGCCCTGAGCCGCAAGTAGTGTTAACTGCCTACATGCACCCCTCTAGCCTAGTCCTCCTAAAACCATAGCTGGTGTCTCCTGTGCTGAAATTTAGTACTCTGGGTTCATATTCCAGAGGGCAGACAGGCCTGGGGAACCGGCAGTGCCCTTCTGCTTTGTATTTGCATTTCACATATTTGAAGGCAACTACCACTTTCCAACTGCTCTTCCTTTTCTCTGGACCTGCAACTTCTTTTTCCTTTCTTTGTGCGATTGGTTATTCTCACCTGTGGGAATTCCACTCCTACAAGCCAATGGCAATCTAACTAACAACAATGATATTTTATGTCCCTCTGGCCAAATGACTCATGAAAATGTCAAATGAGTCCCCACTTAGGGCATATTGTCCAAAAGTTCTGCTTTCACTTCCATGCAGTGATAAGCCAAGACCTACAGGGTCTGCTTTCTACCAGTTTAGCACACACTACAGCACTGATTCATCTAGAAAATGTTTCCTTGATTAACATCTAAGAAAGCCTAGTAAGGGTTTTGACATTGCTCTGTGTAAATCAATATAAATGACATTTGTACCTTCTCTCCACCCACGATGCCTGTTATTGTTATAAAGAAAACTGGAGTGGTTTCATGTGATTTGTTCTCAACAATTCCATGTTGCCTGTAGTTTATCGCCTACTTATCTTGGAGACAGTTGTCTAGTTGTCCTTGTATTTTTTAGTCACTGTAATAAAGCTGACCAAGTTGTCTTTTTCCTTTTTTTCTCCCTTTTAAACTACTACATTTCTTCTTCTTCCAGTTTTTGGGAACCCCAGTTCTGCAGCTGAACTGGCCTCTCTGTCAAATGTGAATAAGATCAGTGCATTTAAAAACAACATATTTACTTCCTAACTGAGTCAAAACCCCACCCCAAAATCCCTGATGCACTAGAAATAAGTTGGGTCACTTGGGCCATGAGACCAGAACACTTGGTATCAACTCTAGGTGGGTCTCCATCTGTAGGGTTAATGCCTTGGTGATTTGAATAGCTTTTCATTCTTTCTCATTGGTAAGTCTACTGCTGTCAAGTCTTTCATAAAAGACTCTAGCTTTGGTGAAGAGACCATCATATCTTTGGTTCTCTCCAGTATTGTATCTCTAGTTAAGAGATCAGGAAGACTGGGGATATTTTCTTTTTCCAAATCCAATGAGAATCCAAAGAGAACTAAAAAAATACAACATTTTCTCATTAAGGGATTCTTATAATGTACTTCAAAGAGATTTACCATTGCAAAAATATTTATTTACATGTAAAAAGAGAGAAAATCAGACACAGGTTGCATCTTCAGCAAAGGTGCAAGATTACCTCATACTTGAGATGAATCTTTAGCGAATACCTTGTGCCTTGAATGGAGAGCGTCTAAGGGATGTGATGTACGGTTATCCCTGCTAAAGGAGTGCTCTCCAAGCTCTTATTTTCAAGCAGAGCATTGCAAGGTTTCTCATAGCCATGCAATGAGCTGGTGATAGAATTTTTTGTATAAACATTTTTTTTCTAGGTCATTTCTACAAGGCCTCTGCAGCATTTGCTGGCTGCAGTGTGTGAATGGGGGGGATGCAGAGAGCACAAAAGATAAGCAAACTTAGCAAGTGCAAGGAGAGGAAACCGTACTTCCTTTAAACCATTCTCAGCACTGTTTCTAAGCTGTTTACTTCCTATTTTGATACCTAGAGCAACAAGAGACAGGGTTTCCAAGCAAGCTTCAGTTGGCCTTGGACACTGTTTAACCTCGCTTCCTTTGAGGAAGCAATTGTGATAAGGTCTGGGACTTTGTTCTGGGAGGTTTTTCCATCCATAATGTTGGGAACACAGTACTCTGTTCTTCTGCTGGTTTATGAACAAGTTTTGAGGCACCTTAGTGATTTTAAGAAGTTTTTGTGTGCCAATCACTGAGGTTTCAATAAATGCTGTACATGCTGTAACTGACAGCCTGTGTGTTTTCTATTGTGTGGGAGCGTCATCTTACTGCTGCCAATGCACAGACAATTCCTAGCACTCAAATACATATTTACTGGGGTCCAACTCATGCTGACGTTCCAGCTCACCTAAAAACTCTTGAGTCCTTCAGTAAGAAAATGCTTTAAACTCGGTTTATGACTGCTTCTGTCCCTCAGTGCAAATAGCCTTTTTATTTAACCGTAAGACTGACTTTTTAAGCTATAAAATCCTTCCCAGTGAAAACCAAAAGATGAAGGAAAGCTTGTATGTAGGCAGGTAAAAGTCATTGATAATTCTTCTTTTCAATGGGGTGTCTATGCAGCTGTCTCCAATAAGACCATATAAAAATAAGTCCCCAGTAAGCAGTAAAACAAAAGGCAGGAATGAATATGCAGTACTGAAATACGTGGGACATACTCTTCACAGTGTCCTGCTCCAGGGCTTTAGCTGGGATGCAGAATAGCCACATTTAAGGGTAATATGATACCTTTTCTTTACTATGTTCTGTTCTTGGCCGTTTTACCAGCAAGATTGCCAAATGGAATTAGTCTCCTTGCATGAATATGGACATACTATATCCAACAAGAGTTATTCCCCTGTACTCTACTGGCAATAGTGTTGTTGAGCAGGAAAATTGGGAGAGAAAAAATCTTTGATGGAAGGCAAAATTTCTTCCAAGCATTTGACAAAGCTCTGGGATATCTGTGATGCCTGAAGAAATCTTTTTCACCCTCCTTGTTATCTTGTAAAGTAGAGTCAAAACATATTTCTGGATTTGTATCCTATCAGTGAGCTAGTTGTTTGGCCCTTTTTTATGGTTTCTCCTGTGTTCTGTAACTCTCCCTCTCACTCACCAGTTGATGACAGTATTTTTATATTTGCTTTGTATTTGCCTGTGTTTCACTGAAAAATAAGTATTCAGTCATTGCCTTTTTACAGTTCTGTTGCTGATGCCAGACCGGTGCCTTTTGTGAGTACAATAATTCTGATCTATGAAAATAATTACGTAGGGCAGGATTTGGTTTTCCTTCTGACTATATAACATCTGGACACCTTAAACAGCAGGTGTTGTTGCCATTTCTTAGCTTCCTTTCTTCAGATCCTTGTGTACCATCCCTGCAGACTGCACTCGTTGCACTCATTTCTGTGGAAAGGTGGCCAGCCTTTTGAATTTTCTTTTTGAATCTGATCATAATCATAAATATTACTGAGTTGCTGGGTTTTTACAGACTATGTTTGTTTCTCTGTAAGAACTAGAAATCTTCACACCGTCTTAATGTAAAGAAAACACATCTTGGAGGAAATATGCTTGTGGGCTTGCTCTGTAGTTGATGGGTTGCCAGCATCTTTTTGGCTCCATTTGAAACATGTGAGAAATGGCGTGACACTCAGTTTGAATGGCTAGAAACTGTAATGGCCTCCTGGAGTTTAATAAATGAATAGGGAAATGTCAGGAATGGTTTTAATGAATTTTATAAGCTACATATGGGAGGCCATTTAAAAAGTATACAAATAACTGAAAGAGGGGGCCTTATTTATTCTTTTCTTTGCCAGCTGCACTGCAGAAGTGAAAGATGTAGGTAGAGCTAAGGGTTTGATTTATTTACCGAGGAAGGAAATAAAAAGAAAATGCTTGTATATATATGTGCATTTGTAATTGCATCTCAGCAGAGTGGCTGTCAAAATACTGTTTCAAAACAAACCTCAAAATGTTTTCTTTAGACAACATGGGAGGCAGTATTTAAAGGAGAGTGTTAAATGAGTTGGGGACTCAGCTAACTAAAACCACAGGTTTCCATTAGTCATTTTTACTTGCTTTTCACTCTGAACCTGTACCCACAGGTGTGACAATAGGAAGCCCAAGAATGGTGCTGCATATGTAGTGGAAAAGGTGGGAATCTACACCTCTTAATGGACAAGATTTTGTGAGATGACTGAAGAGGCAGTTGCAAAACACCTGATCTATCAAGCATGGTTTGGACTATCTGCACTGGCAGCACTGGTGATGTGGAGAGGCTATTGTAGGAAAACAGCATGGGATCACCACTCTCATCCACCTGAAGACCATGACTCAGTTGCCTTGACAAAACTGTTACAATATTTAAAAACTGTGTAGATCTAAAATAAAAAAACCCCGATTGTTGGTGGGAAATTCATATGAAGTTTGCTTCCTGACGTCTTTCTGTTCTGGTAGGTATATCAAGAAAACACAGGCTTTATTTCTTGTTGCTGACATACGCTGTGACCTACTTATGGAATTAGGAATACAATTAGGAGTAAGATCATATCTTTCCTCCTAGGTAAGAATCTGCTAATTATTCCTATAGTTTACAAGCCAAGTACAGTGTTGGTACTGCTGCCTCTCTCATTTCACGTGCTGCAGAGCCAATGAGCATGATTCCAGAACTTAAAACCTTGTCTTAACTTGTTTGGTAGAGGACAAACCCAGTCTCAGTACAAATGAGAAGCACACCCATTCAGGTAATATTTATACATGCATCTTAATTTGTAATCACGTCTGTCCAAATCCCTGGATGTGTTTCTAATTTAAAACATTTTATAGAGTGTGGTCCCAACAAACCGAATTATTCCTGCTGTCTCCTACTGACAAATGGCCACCCAGCTACTGAAAAAAAATCAAAGAAACATAATTTTAAGCAGATATTTTTTGCATTATTTTATTCTAAATCTGCCAGACCAGGTTCTGATGGAGCATGAAAGCATTGCATTTAAACCAAGAGTAATGATGGGGAAAGGTGGGCGCTTTAACTTAGCCAGGTTTATGTGTAAGCAGAATTGTAACTTGCATTCAGCTTCTTTATGACATAGAAAGAAAACAGGAGTGTCTCTATACTAGATTGTGCAGAGGCATCGATTGTGATAATTGCAATAAAATCTGACAGATATGATTGCAAGGAGACCAATGGCATGCTCCTCACATGTGTAATATATCAAAGTTTTCTGTAATGAGTTGAAGGATGGTTTATAACAGTGTCCTAAGTGCTTCTGTTCTCATTTTTCTCTCCTTTTTTGGTAGACTTTGACCATTCCATGATGCATAAGGTATAAATTGATTCAACTATTTTGTAAGCCTTATTTAAAATATGTGAGTACTTGGGTCTTCCTTCATCTTATTCAGACTAAACATTTAATAACAAGCCACATAAAGTTCTTACTTGGGAATTTTAGCAAGGGAATTTGGTTTGCAATATCCTGCTTACACTTTATTAAAGATGTAAGTTAAATCTTGTAAGGCCTGATGCACTGAACTTGATTTGTTTTTTTGCCTGAGGTAAGTGCCTGAATGTTTGTTTGTTTCTCAGCTTTATAGAAACAAGCACTTCTATTAAATTCTCTGTAAAAAGAGTTCACAACCATTGCATCATTTCATATCTGAGGGAACAGACTAGCAGCCAGAAGAACTAGAGAGATGGGACTGTGGTTTCCTTCTGAGGCATGTCGAATAACCACAATAATTAACTTAGTATGTCTAGAGGGTTTTTTTAAAGCCTACAAACACTAGTGGGGAATAACAATCACCTGGAACATATGAACGGTGAAATTAAACCGTGGACGTCAGAACAGGAGATAGGATATGTTCATCTTTCCTTTCTCAGTGCCAGAGGAAAGACTGTATATTTTCCCCAGAGGTCTCTGGGAGGACCTCCCTTCCTATCGAGTCTCCTACGTGTTGAGGTTTGGCTCCATGCCCCTCCTGCTGTAAACATGCGCCCAGAACTAGAAAATCCCAAATTATTGTTGTCCAGCACCCTCTGCATTGCCCGAGCCACATCCTGCTAGCCCTTTCCTGCCGTAACGGTGGTGTTTGTTGAATCTATGGGATTGGTCATAGTAAAATACTACTCCATGGTGGATGGTGAACAGTCAGTGCTTTCCACAGTGGGAGGAGGACTGTGAGGTACAACCTACAGTGTACAGGTGTATGGGGTCTGGATGAACCTGTAATTGCTGTGAAGTAGCCAGTATGGGATAAACTGATGATTGCTGGATCTTACACAAACCTGCCCTGTGCTGCTGTGTAAATTTAGAAGAGGACGGAGGGCAGCAGAGTATAACTATACTGCTTGGGCAGAAAGTGGGCAAGAGAGGGACATCAGAAGGATATTGGGCAGGCCCATACGAGGAAGACAAACACCCCATGTACACAGTTTCAGAGAGTATAAACATGCATCTATGTTTATATATTCTAATACATAGCGAATACTGAGCTTTAAAGCTTTGTATAGGGGATGATTTAATACTCCCCTTCTGAACCTGTTTTCTAGCCCACTGTTTTCTATGCCTGGCTTTTCCCTAAGAATCTACTTCTCTCAGTGTTGCAGTCCTGTTACCGCCACTACCAGGTTTGGAGGGATCCTGGGAGAGGCACTGTAGAAAATTTACTGCACACTCAGCCTCTGCTGTTTTGTTTCTGGCCCCAGAAGCGGGGCCAGGAGTGAACAAGGGGTATTGTGTTCCCTATCAACCCACATCCTCCTAACTGCAAAGTCTAGGACAAACTGCATTAGGAAGGCAGGAATAACACTGTGAAGACATTGAACTCTCTATGGTGGAAAGAAATAATCAGTATTGAACTCTGTAAGAGACAGTGTACGTATATGCAAGGACATATTTATCATTTCATTGATCAAACCAAACAACAAACTTCAAATTGCCTGGTTTAGAGAAGATCTTTTCACCCATAAATGTCAGTATTAGGTTTTAATTCTACCAAGTCCACCACAAATTTTTAATATATTGACTGTGACATTATCTGTGTACTAGGCTTTCTAAAACTTCTTTATTAAGTGTTTTTTAAATTCCTTATGAAGACATACTGTAATTTAAAGGCAAAGCATGGATAATAATTTAGTCAGCAAGAGTAAATTTTCATTGAAGCAGCAGATCAGACTGAAGCATCTTGGGTCAAAAGGAAATCAAACGAGGCGCTGAATGAGGACTGCTTCCTTCGGAGTTGATCTTCAGAAGATGAACTTCTACACCAGATGTCCTCCCATACCATGATGCATCAAAAAACACCCTGTAAAAAAGTGAAGCCCCAGAAGACCAGATAAAATTTTGGAAGAGAGCAGAAGCAATCTGGACCGTCCACAGGAACTTCTTTAAAAAGATAGGTAATATTTTTCCACAGCAGAGAAGAAGTACATGAGCCTATAGCAGGGAATTAAAGAAATGTTCAGTAATAAGTGGGACCCAGTATATATAATAAAGGTGGACAAAGAATGTATATGAGTGGAATGTAAAACCGTAGAGGATTAAAAAAATCTAAAAAGAAAATAAAAGCATTCTGCAGGGAGTATGGTCTTGACTCCATCCTTTAGAGGGGAAATTAGGAATGAAAAACTATTACATGATGAGGAGAGTAGGTAGATGAAGGGAAACGTAGGTATTGAAAATAAAACGAAAAATTTTATGGATATGACCTAAGAAATGTACACAAGAGCTACAAGAAGAAGGAAATATTCAGGGTGAGATAATTGTGTTTTCTCCTTCATCTGGAGAATTACATAGCTTTCTCCTGACTCCAAGTGGGCATTGCATCAAAAATGTTAATAGGAGGGCCTGTGTTTTCAGCTTGTACTTTGTAGACAGTTAAGCATTTTCTTATTGGGACAATAGTGGCAAGAACAGGTTCATCGATAGTCTGAAAGAATTAGTAATTTTATTCTAGAACTGCTGAGTTAGAAAAAAATCTCCTATAAAGACATAGGGAACATATATTTGGCCTTCACAAAGAGAATAAAGTGAAGTATGCTAGGAGCTCTGCTCTTCTTCTGTACATCACGTGAGGCCAGGATGGTTGCATCCCATCCACTTTCTTTCATGTGACGGTTTGTCTGAACAGGAGCTCTAAAGGCTCGTGGTTTGCCTTGTGGCAGTCAGCACTAAAGACTTTGCCCACTGTCTCAGCAACTGCCTGCAGGGTATTCAAAAGGGCCAAAGTGCTTTAGCATTAAGTCTTTGTGGCTGAGGCACATCAAATGTCTCTTTTCTTAGGAACTTTGTTTGCATGATGTTCTGATTTTCCCTGGACTGGGACTCCTGGATTTCACAGTCACAGTGAGGACAGTGGTGGAGTGTGTCTGTGTACTGCCATGGGCATCCAGTCTAACTGTCACTGAGTGTTTGTAAGTTAAATCCTCGTAACCTGTCACTTTATCTTCTGGGCCAGAAGGTGGGAATAGTTTTGCACTCTTTGAACTTGCATAGATATGCAAGGCATATAAACCCTGATATGTACATTACCTTTATGAACCAAGCCAGTGTATTTGCAGTGTTTCAGCAAAGTATTCTCTTTGGAACGAATGGTGCCAGATTACAAAGGTGTTTAGCAGCTGCAGGTTGTATATAAACACTGACTGGAATTTCAACAGTGCTGGTGTTGGCCAGGTGCCTAAAACCCAGGTGGTTTATACTTCTGATTTGCTTGCATGGGCTGCAGGGCTTTTAATGATCCGCACAGAGAGTGGGAAGAGTTTCTTGAGTCTGTTTTGCTGCAGTTTGAAGTACACCAGTTCCTGGGTAGAAATCACAGCTTCAAGTAAGTGCAGTTGAAAGAAACACATATAAGAAGAGTTTGTGCAAGGTGTAGGTACTACCCTGGATTGTATGACTTCTTAATTACTGGCTTTGTTTAGCTATAAGTTTACATTAGAAATGCAAAAGCCAAAGTAGAATGTGAAAAGAGGAACAGCTGTGAAGTATAGAAAGTAGCTGCAAAACCAAACTGAGATTCACAATTCATTTTGATGGCAAGGAGAGCACCCTATGGAGGAAGCGGTCTGAACAAGCTGCCAGATTGCAACTGGCTAAATTCTAAGGTGATTTTTTTCCTTTACAGATAAATTCTGGGATCTATATTGTTTTTACCTGGAACAGATTCTAGTCCCATTCTTCAGAACAAATAGTCCCTTCTTCCTGCACACCATTTGTGGAAAGATTAATGGGAATCAGTTCTGGCATCAAATACGTCCTGCAAATGCAGGCAAAAGGCCCTGCATCATGCAAAGCCTGTATCTGCTTGTGCACTGCCATGTGCTCCCTCTTTATTTTCACTCCTTCCCAGTAAATAACATGTCATGTCTTAGCAGAGAGAGCTCCTTTGGTTTGTTTTCCTTTTGTTTATAGTTTGCTGTTATCATAGATTATCTCAACGGGTGAAAAGGTGAGTTTTTCTTTCAAGGGCTGTGTTGGAAAGTTGTCTGTAGGAAGAACTACAGGCCTTGGTGTCCTGCCAATTCAGCACACTGAAGAGACTGCTTTCTCTTCGATGGGAAATCCTATTTCTTATTCCCAGAGGGTTACTTTAACACTTAATTTTTTTTTTTAATAAATCCAAGAGTCTAAATTATATCCTTGTGGTTAGGAAAAAAGACATTTTACTAGGGAAGCAACTTGTTATGATCTTAGGTAAAATGCCAACTGCAATGAAAAGTACTTTCAAGTATCATTTATATATCAAGCAAGATTTAAAGAAACATTAGAAAATATCTGGCTGTGTTTGCCAAGATCTATGTAGGTTTTTATTCTCAGAGATAATGAGGTAAAATGTAACTTGTCTCTTTCAGACTAATGGCCTGACTTTTGTGGTCAGTACATAGAGTGGGAGTTTTTTCAAGTAAGCATGATAAGCTTGGGCTCTAAAACCAGACCTGATTATACTCCAGAGGATTTTTTAGTTTCTCTCCAATGCAGAAGCTGGCTTGTGACGTACAACTTTCACAAAAGCTTCCTTCCAAAAATGGTTCACAGGGTATTCTTTTCAAGTAGGGTGGGTAGGAGGGAAATGAATGAAATCCAAGGGAAGTCTGGGGAACCCAGAAATGTATCTACAGGGAACATATTGTTTTGCCATCAGCCCCATGGAGGCAACAGAGGAAAATAAGAATTAAGGCTTGTTTGCTCCCCTTTTGTTGCAAAACATCTTTTTAATTTATGGTTGTGGGCCAATCATGGCTGCGGGGAGTATCAGGTGTTGTGTTACAAGAGCAAATACTGGGGATGTTCTTTCCCCATTCTTTGGAGGGGACAATAAGTCTTGCTGCCTTAAATGAAGAAGTTTCAGGACACTCGCAGATTTATTATAAAACAATTAAAAATCTCTGAATTATGTCTTTCCCTTATGCCACTTCCAAGATGCTTCTTACACAACTCTGTCCTGATTTTCTTTGCACAATCCTCATGTCATTGCTTGAATGACACGTATTGAGTAAGCCAGACATTGCCCTTCAAGCTTTGTCTTCTGAGATGGAGCTTGAAGCAGAAAAAGCAGTGCAATTTTAAACCAGTAAACTTTCTTTTTGAAGATGTCTACTATTTATTATATATTGAACTAGATAAATAAAGAGGAGGTTAAGAAACCTGCATGCTAAGAGCACTATCTATGCAGTCTAAACAAAACAAATGTCAAGCTATATTTATCCCTCCAGAAAAAAAAATTGCTTTGCCATTCTGTTGTATGATGCAGTTTTATGAAAGATGGTGAAGCTTTAAAATTGTATGTAAACAAGGTGAGATGAGAGTAACTGCTTTTATGTTTTTTGGATCTCAACTTTCTTACCTGTTAGCTTAGCAAGAAGGACCAAAATAAACAGCAGTTCAAGTCCAGAAATACCAGAAAGGGGGAAGAGGAAGGAAATGTTGTTGTTTAATTATGTGTTTGTTCTTTTTCTCTCATGCTCCTCACTCACAAGCAAGAAGTTAGTTTTAGTTTGGAAGAAAGAAATCTTCATTTATAGTTCGACGTTATAACTATGTAGTGAGACATACCTTCCTCCACAAGCTCCCAGCTCTGAAGTTCACTTCTCACTTTGGCCCTTCCAGCCATTCATAAGGCTTTCCTCTGATTCTCTCTGACAGTTCATCACCCAAAATCCTGTTAGAATTCAAGGTCTGTTCTGTGTTTCGACAATTACTGTTGTAGGGTACGCTGTGCCCTGAGTTATATACAGGACACATCTTGTGAGGAATTTTATAACCAGAAATCTCTTGAGCTCAGAGATCAGGTTTGGGAAGGGTTCTGCTTCTAATTAATTGAAATTCTTTCATTTCCTCTTTCACATATAAAGCAATTTTTGTTCACCTTTCCTCATACTGACAGAGCACAAAGTCTCCATGCCAGAACACAGGTTTTTTTACCTATTTGTCCTCAAGGATTTAACAAAAAGTCAAGGCTTGAGGAGACTGGAACACAGCCACTGCCATGGCATCTTACAGAGCCAGCTCAAAATATTTACAAAGTTGTAGTGAGAATAGGTGCTCATCCTGGCAGAAGATAAACAAATTACTTGGTTTGGTTCTTAGATAAAGCAGAGTATACAACTCCTATATTTTTGACTGAAATCTGTGTCGGCCTTAGCTGGATTTTCTGCTCTCAGTGTATGTGTTAAAAATCATAGAAAAAATAAGTCATATTGCATTTAATGGTAGCTGCTGAGTTTATATATTGCATTCATAAAAAAAAAACTAGAGGAGAATGAAGAAAAGAAGGAAGCCAAAACACAGAGACAGGAACAAACTGATCCTTGCAACAAACATTAGTGAAACTAGTTATAAATATAGCACCCGAGGCAAGCAGGACCCTTTTGAAAATGTTATATAAATCTGTATTAATGAAGAAGTACTGAAATTTAGAAGAACAATTATGACAGGAACTAGGCAGATGGTTTGAACATCCTTTAAAACTTTAATTTCTCCTGGTCCCATAGGTAGAAGACTTGGGTTACCTTTATACTGCTAAGTACAACATGATGACTGTCTATGTTCTGGCCCTGAGATCATTACAGACACCCTTAATCTGTGTGTCACTTGGCTCTGTATCCCTCTGAGAACCACACAGGGTCCTTCCAGTCATGAACGTAGTTATTACTTTCTCTGGTTTTCCCTTCAATCTCCAAGTGCTCGAACTTGTGAGGTCTGCATTATTGACCACAGGTGGAGAGTCCTCACTGCATACGTGTATGTGCATTTCATGTAGGGCACAGGGGTGCCTGAGGGTGCCAAGTCCTAAAGGAAAGCCTTGGGGGACTTTGTTGAGGTGAGGGAGACACATAAGGCAATTATGCCTATAGTCTTCTTTGGGAGATAGCAGTTGGCCTGGCCTGAGACGTATTAACAGTGAGACAGCCGAAGTGATGAGCAGTTCAGCATACAAGCTCATTACTCGACCCTTTTTCATGTAGTGATACAGATGTAACATAAACATATTTTAATTGCAAAAAAAAAAAATTGTCATTGGTCATTTTACTGTACGTCACAAAATAACTCAGTGAGATGAACACGTCTTTTTTGGCAGTGAGTCATGGCAACTCAGCATAAGGACTGTACATAAGTACAGATGGTTCTTGCTGTTTCATATATGGTTGTCAGCAGCAAAGACTTGGCAAAGTCCTGTCTCATCTACCTCACTGTCTTCATCTGGACCCTGTCCCAGCAGGCCTGAAATGTTTAAGAAGAATTTTTCTACTGACTTTAATAAGGCTGGAGCAGAACTTTGTGCTCCTGCATCTTCTCTGAATATGAAATGTCTTTCGTGTTCAACAAGCACGTGTTTTTCTAGCCTACAATGAGTAAAACCATAGCAGGAGCATAGGTTTTGTTACCAGAACAAAGATTGCTAAGCATGAACAAAGTCAGTGAGCCTTTAGCTCTTGTCAGACAGATGTTCTTTCTATATAGTGCTTCTCCAGGTGAGCGCTAACACACAGCTTGCCATAAAGCACGTTCTGTGAGCATTCAGTTCACATGCATTTTTCACACCTCACTGGGTGAATGAGGAAAGTATTGTTTTCAGCTGATGGAAACACAGTTTAACTCCTGCTGTCATCATTTAGGATGGTGTTTACATGCAAAGCGAATAGCTTGCTGAACAATGCGAGAAGCCTATGAGCACATGTAGATGCATTTCACTGTATACATCCTCTTGTTATCTTTAGCAAGAAAGTTATTCCAAGATCTGGAATAGAGGCAGGGAAAGGAAGTGCTTTCTTTTGCATGAACGCTATTCCCTGATTGCAGTGTTCTCCGATAATGAGGGATGTTTCAGAGATGGTATCACATGATCACTGTTGGTAGAACTTCTTCATTATGCCAAAAAAAACTAGGCTGGAAAATTGCTAAAATCAATAGGATTTTGCCTTAACAGTGCAGGCAAATGCTTGTCACAACTCCAAGTCTGATAGGGCTGGAAGTGAAAGGCTAAGTTTACCCACAAAACAAAAGAAGCAGTGGAGGCCGGGCCTGAGAAGCTCCAGAGGGTGAAGTCCCTACACTCAGAGCTGCAACAAATTCATGGTTCAGTCGCTGTCAAGTCACTAGGCTCAAAAATGTGAAAAATCGGTGCTCTTCCCTGGCTCCTGGCTGAAAGTCAGCATTCCACAGTAGTATCACAGGTCAGCAAGGTATAAAAACTCGTCTTCATCTGAAAGCCCAAACCATGAAAAATTGAGACATTAAAGAAATTTTAATAATTTGCACCTCCTTTCTCCTATTCAAATAAGTCTCAATATGACCATCCAACACTGAATCACTGCAAGGAAGATTTGCTTTTTGTGCGCTGATGCAAAACATCTTATTATAAGAGATTCATGCTGGTTTATGAGCCTTATTCCCATTGTCAGAAAAAGTCTGGCAGATTTGACCTCTGAGAATCCTCAGCCACAAAAGAAAATTTTGCAAAATTTGACTGCAGTGCAGTGAAGCACTTTAGAGTTAAATTTTGTGTGTAATCAGACTAGAAAAAATATTTGGACAAGAACAAGTATTGTAGCAGGTAGTTATTCTCCGTCACTGCTCAGAAATGAGTGAAGCTATTACTGCTGAGTAGCAGAGCCTGTGTGCTCCCATGCCCTGTTGTTACTCTAAAGAGGGGATGTCAGTATAAAATAAGATTTTTTTAAAGATTGTAGGGTGGTAATTGCCAAGAAGTGGGAGAGCAAGATGTTAAAAAAATTCATGTGCAGACAAGGTCTTCATGTTATGTTGAGAGCAAAAGGGCTGTGCATCTGTTGCCTACAGCCTTGTCATGTAATGTGGGATCTCAGTGATAGAAGTGGGAATGTCTCCTTTGTCTACTCTTAAATCCATGCAAGAAGGACATTTCTGAACTAGATTTAACTATGATAATTTTCTTTGACAATGATAATTTTCTTTGACAATGATAATTTTCTTTGACAGGAGCTGAACATCAGCAGTGCTAAGACCATCTTGGGGACCTGTGAATACAAGGAGGGGCAGAGAAGGCAAAATAAAACCAGTGTGGTGCTGGGTTCTGGAAACTGACACTGCGTGAGCATAAAATCAGAGAAGGGAAAAGCAGGCATCCAGTTGGTTGCTTTACCTGTCTGAGAGTCCAAGTTAGATTATATCCAGCACAGATCAGGAGAGGTTTGAGCCCCAGATCTCTGCCATTTGCTACTGGTTGCAGGCTGTGCAGAACATCTCAAGGGTTAATTATTTAACAAGTTGGATCATACACTGCAGGTTTTAGTGTTTAAAATTCTGCATTATGATCACAGAAAGGGAAGAAGTAGAGCCTCTTAAGAGTGCTGGCACGCCCTAGTTGGAACTGGATGTTGTGTTATGCCAAACTCATAGAATCATAAAATCTTCAGGTTGGAAGAGACCTTTGAGATCATTGAGTACAACCTTAAACTTGTGCTATGGGACGTTGACCAGAGGTCTGCAATACTCCAAGAAGCAGGTCTCTGTGGGATTCCTTGGTCCTAGCTGGGCAAAAGTTTCCCATTGCTTTTGAAAGTTGTAAATTTTCCAAAATTTGCATGATTTTAAAGAGATTTTGTTTCAGTAAATCAGCATGAACATGGCCAGCCTCCATTTTTTACAGCCACAAAGTTCCTGTTCTATCACAGATTAGGAAATGTAGTTTGAAGCTTCTAATTATTGGCAAGTCTGTTGCAGGAGCCAGTGCAGACAATTATGTGAGATTACACAAACCCACCAACTAGATGACAGCCTGACACTGAGTGAGGTTACTCTCTCATACATGCTGACATGATCAGGTGATCCTATAATTACTACGGAACTGGTGAGGCTGGCAAGTGAATAGTATCTACCTTAGAGAAAATGACATATTTATGCGCAAACATATAACTTTCTGAGTGCTGTGGTCTGTGCATCTACTGTTTGTTTCTTGTCTCAGGTTGAGATATATACTTTCAGATGCTGCCTTTTCATCCTGAGAAAGTTGATTACATTCCAATGCCATCTAATGTAGCCTTTCTGGGTCCTGCCTTGCACAGCAAAACGTTTCATGGCTGTATTTTACAGAAAGTACATCAAAACAAAATGCATAATTAGTTCATTATTGCTGCCTCTGTCATAGTCTGTTTTTTTCATGGAGACTCCTCATGACATTTCAACAGTACAGGAGGCAGAAGTGGAGCTGTGGTGCCATTCCTCTCTGATTTCCTTCAGTCACTGTCTGTTTTGTAAATTCAGGCTGTTGCCCTGTACTTCGTGTCAATGCAGCTCCCATGACATAAGTACACAATATCTGGCTTTTTCTGACGGGTTTATCTCACGACTCCATCAATGTCACAGAGAGATTGATGCAAAACAGACACAGGAATAAATATTTATTTATGTATCATTATGAATGGAAAAAAGTCCTCGTGTGAGGGCTGGCTGCAAATAGAATCTTTAAAAGTGTTGGGGATGCCTGTCTTCATATCTTGGAGAAAGTATTCATATGCTTCCTGAAACATATGTTGAAAGGCAGATTTTTCATTTGCAGAGGTGATCAGTAGAAGAATAACAGCTGTTTTGGGGGAATGCAGACACATGATAACACTTCTAGTCTCCTAAGGAATCAAGCACATCCATCTGTTCCGGTTATGTGTACCTTATGTAGGAAGTGTTGTAAGGGAAATGGCTCCCCCCACACTCCAGTGCATTTATGTTGCTCACCTTAGTTCTGTCTATGTACAACAAGCACATTTTTTTAGTTCCTATAAAAACAGAGAGAAAGCAAATGTGACGTAATGACAAAATTTATGTTATGATGGATTCATTTATGGATGAAAGAGTTCTGTCAGTTCAAACACACTTCAAACATGGATGGCAAATTTCTTCATCTGCCTGAAATATTGTTCTGGAGATGGAAGTCAAGAATAGTTTTATTAAATCCCCTATTTTAAATTATGTATTTAACTGATGAAAAAGACACTGAGTTTGAAAAGCCTTAATAGGTTCAATTTTTTGTATTGTTTCCCAGCATTTCACTCTCATATATTTACTAGAAGCTAGAAGGTAAACAAAATCACTTAATAAGAAGAGTAAGAGCATTGTCTGCTCAGAAAGGAGACCAAAGTGGGCTTTGACAAGTTTCCCTTGCTTTAAGGATCTGTTTCTGCTCCCATGCAATTCAGTGGCAAAACTCCCGCTCATTCCAGTCATAGAGGACCAACCCCAGAGACAAGAGAACAGGAAAAGGCTTTTACAAAACAATGGAAATACGATGCAAAAAAATATCAGGACACCCATCTCACCTCAACAACAACAGAAAATGAAAGTTTAATCTTTCAGGAAAAAGGGGCCATTTGGAAAAGGATGCCTTCATGAAAAGATATCAGACTTCATAGGAGAAAGCTGTGAATTATGGAAGAAAAAATCTCTGCTGAGAGTTATCAGGACATCAATATCCAGAAAGCTGAATTTTGGAAACCTGTGTGGAATCCTCTGACCACTTCCTAAGAGATACAGTGGAGTGCGTAGGAGTTGAAAGCACTCATCTTTTAGGATGGAGTCTTCTGTGACTTTGGCAATTTGTCAGGTAGTGCCTGGGAAAAAAAAAAAAGGAAGCTTGAGGAATGCAGTGAAATTTGCTTCTTTTATATCCTGTAAGAGAAAGATTTTTTTTTCTTTTTGCCCTGGTTGTTTCTAAGGTCCCTTAAGGCTTGTTTGTTGTTGGAAAGTTTCCTTTTTTCTGCATCTTAAACAACCCGAAACAAAGATCTCTTGTGTCCTTTCAGGAACCTATTCTCCTCTCAGTGCAAAGCAATTGTGGGATTCTAGTTTCTGCAGACTTCCTAAGTGGTTTAAAACAACTCCAAACATTATGATCTTGGATATGCTTTGTCTTCTACATTTTAGAAGGCGGGAAGGTGTTATTATTGCAGACAATTTAAAACCATAACAAAATGTGGGCTGCGGTTCAATTTGAGAACGGAAAGTGAATGGTATTGTAAAGCTTAATGTTTATAGGAAAGAACGCTTTTCCTTTTCAGCCTTTTTCCTAAGTCTGAAATTTGTAAAAGGAAGTTCAAAGAGGATATACACATTAGTTCCTACTTGGTTATTTTCCATATATGAGGTCAGTAGAACTCAGTGGATTAGCCCTGGTTCCTGAACAGCTGAAAAGTTTTGAAATCACCTTCCCGAGGTTTTGAAGTAGGTTGTTATAATTTGCAAAGAAAAAGATCAGTTTCAGCAGGCTGGATGGCCGAGCCCAAAGAGTGGTGGTGAATGGTGTCTCATCCAGTTGGCGGCCGGTCACCAGTGGTGTCCCCCAGGGATTGGTGTTGGGTCCCGTCCTGTTTAATATCTTTATTGATGATCTGGATGAGGGGATTGAGTCCATCATCAGCAAGTTTGCAGATGATACCAAGCTGGGAGGAAGGGTTGATCTGTTAGAGGGTAGGATGGCCCTGCAGAGGGACCTGGACAGATTGGAGAGATGGGCTGATTCTAATGGGATGATGTTTAATAAGTCCAAATGTCAGGTACTTCATTTTGGACACAACAATCCCATGCAAAGCTACAGACTGGGGCTAGAGTGGCTGGAGAGTAGTCAGGCAGAAAAGCATCTGGGAGTGCTGGTTGACAGGAAGCTCAACATGAGCCATCAGTGTGCCCAGGTGGCCAAGAAGGCCAATGGCCTTCTGGCCTGCATCAGGAATAGTGTAGTCAGCAGAACCAGAGAAGTTATTGTCCCCCTGTACTCGGCACTAGTCAGGCCTCATCTGGAATATTGTGTACAGTTCTGGGCCCCCCAGTTTGGGAAAGATGTTAGGATACTGGAATGTGTTCAGAGGAGGGCAATGAAGATGGTGAAGGGGCTGGAGCATAAGCCCTATGAGGAGTGACTGAGGGAGTTGGGGCTGTTTAGTCTAAAGAAGAGGAGGCTCAGGGGAGACCTCATTGCTCTCTACAACTACCTAAAAGGAGGTTGTAGTCGGGCAGGGGTTGGTCTCTTCTCTCAGGTGACCAATGACAGAACTAGAGGGCATGGACTCAAGCTTCGTCAGGGAAAGTTTAGGCTTGATGTGAGGAAGAAGTTCTTGACTGAAAGGGTGATTGGCCATTGGAATGCATTGCCCAGGGAGGTGGTAGAGTCGCCGACCCTGGAGGTGTTTAAGGGGAGATTGGATGTGGCACTGAGTGCCATGGTTTAGATGATGGTTGGTGTTAGTGTTGGGTTATAGGTTGGACTTGATGATCTCAGAGGTCCTTTCCAACCTTGTGATACTGTGATACTGTGATAAACTAGTTAATTTCAAAACAATTCATCTGATAGTTTTTGAAGATTTTAAGGTTGGCAGAAATTTTGGGAATGTGTTCTGTAAATCAGGCTTTTCCCACTGTTGAAATTATTTTTGAACTGATCTGTAAAGGAAAACATGAGGTTTGAAAAGTGTAATTCGGGTTCAAAATATCTTTGAGTTCTGAGTATTATCTAGTTTCCCCAGGAAAAATAGATGCTGAGTAGCCTTAGTTATAAGTGGTTGGTTAGGAGCTCTACAGTTACCACCTTGCTTTCTTTTATGGCCTGCAAGTCCCAAACTCTTCCACAATTTCACATTTAACTGTGGGCAGTTTATGTCTTTCTCAGAAATCTTACATCTTAGTAAAATCTCAGAGATTTTACACCAGAATTCAAATGCTACCACTTCCATGGCTGATTAAACAGTCCTTTCTTGTGATAGTTTTATTGGCGTTGCTTCCCATGACACTGCTAGGCCTGGGATTGACTCTGTAAATGAAACTAAGAGGTGACACTGACACTGTGTCTTTTTTCTTTTTTTTTCCTGTTCCTTAACGACTGCTACTGAAATGCTCCCAGCATTTCAAATAAGAATGGTTTCCTTGTAACAGCCCCACCAGTGTGAAAAAGACTGCAATGGCAAATACAGGAAGTCATACTTTCGGTGCTTGTGTTAGAAGCTTCTCCTCCAGGCTCGATTTGCTTTCAGTGGAGAAGAGCCTATTCAGGCAGCAATTCACAGCATCTTCACTAAGACCTTGCTTTATGAAGATTTCTTTAAGCTCTTGCTCACCCTGGAGAAAGAGTCTCCCTGTTCCCAGGAAAAAAAAGATGATGTTTTGTTCACTTTCTTCTGGCAAAGAAGGTGTTAAATGACAGTGTGATGAGGAGGTAGTGCAGATTGAAGCTTGGAGCGATGCAGTGCTGTTCTGTACAGTGATTGCAATCACCTTTGGATCAGGCCATTGAACCAACCCAGACAAAACCTTCAGGCAAGCCCAGGGTTTTGTCTTTGCTCAAGCAACATCTGAATTGGCTTCACTCACTGGGGAATTATGCAGTTGGGTTTCCAATGTATGTATTTGGAAAATTTTATTTGAGGTTAAGAGATTAATGCAGAATATCTAAACTAAAAGAAATCAGTTTCAAGGTCAGCCTAGAAGGTAGAAAAGTAGTTTTCTTCCCTGTTGCCAGCTTCATTTATATAAATGTCACATCATTTGCCCAGACAGCAATCTGGCGAGGTCTAGCATAATGTTGGGTTTTTTTAAGTGTATTGCACCTCAACAGTTTTCATTCTCTTCCTGGGAGAGAATAGGTTTTCTGTGTCATTGTTGTCACCAAAGGAAATGTGCAAGACTTCATAAACTAGTTTAATTGATTTGGTTTTCTCAGTCCAACAGCTGTTTCCCAGCCGTGGTCTCCTTACCAACATCAGTGCTTCCATCGCTTCAACCTTCAAAGAGAGGTAAAGATACATTCTTCCTAAATAATCTTTCAGTTCCAGGGGATGAGTGTGTGCGTAGGATTCTGTCCAATTCAAATCAAAGTTTTGCTTTACATAGGCTTGGCTCATCTGTATAAGCTAAGGTGTCATTGAGGAAGAATAAACTACCCTGTGGAATATGTCTTATGAGAAAAAGGTGTTTCTCAGCATAGAAGTGTTTTTAAAAAAACTTGTGTTTTTCCCAAACTTCATACAGTCAACAGCAGTAATACTCATGAGATTTATAGTTCTCTATGTCCTTCATACTATACTGAAAAGAATGAAGCTACTGGACTGATTTATTCAGATTAAAACATTCCTGGATAGAGTAAGTTAAAAAGACTGATAGTTAAAATTGTGCCACTTAACTATGTACTACTCTAAAATGTTGCTCTGTTTTCCTTGGAGCATGGTCTGCAACACCCATGATGAATGATACTTAGAAGAAGATTTGATATTTCTCTTTCCACATAGTTCTGTTGGATTCCAAAACCAGCTCATTTTGAACATCTTCCGTGAAAAGAAAAGCTAGGTAAATTGCACACAATTATCCTGTCTAACACAAGTGTAACAGGCCAGCTTCTCCTCTAGTTGTAAGAAATGCTACGTGCCTGTATTTCTAAATAAAGGACTGTTTACATTAAGTTAAAAGATTTCCTCCTTATGATAGAAATGTTAAATGCTTGTGCACAACCAAAACAGGATTCTCCTAAGAATGTATTTCTGGTGTTTTCCTTCCGTATCTGAAATTAAGTCACTGTCATGTAGAACTATATTGGGATTATCTCTTAAGGCTCATGTTAAATCAATTATTCGTATTTTTTTTAAATGGAATCAACTTGTATGGAATCCAAATCCAGAAAAAATATTATTTAAAGAAAGTAGGCACTTTTTGTACACTTCTTTCTTCATAAAACTTCTTGCAGGTAACAAAGGTTTGTTGTGTGCCAGTATTTTCAAATGCCATTAAATTATTTCCTGCCTGTAATTAAAACAGAGTGTTATTATTTTTAAAATTTCTATGACTTATAAATGTTGATTATTACTTTAGTTTCAAACATTCCTGATTTTTAGTTTTTAGATGTCTATACAACCATTCTGTTACAACTTCTAAATTACGTTTATGTGACCTACTCTGTGTACACACCACTTTCATATGAAAATCCTTAAATTCTTCCCACTGGGAATTAAGTACTATCTTCTCTGTTGTTTCTTTATAAGAATTACTTTTTCAAATATTTAACTGGTGCATATGGTAACAATATAAATCATAAATAACTTATCACAAATATTCATGGACAATCTTATTCTGTACTAAGCTGTATTTTGTCAGCAAATTTGGTAAATATTAAACTTTGTTTTATTAACCGTATCCAGGAATATCAATGTCCACTTTAGAAATCCAATTGGATAATTTGTTCTGTAAATTTTTTTGGTCAAATTTCGGACATTGCAATTAGTTACATTAAAAGCTGCTATTCTACTCATAAGGGCTCCTTCTATTTCAAACTAAAACCACAATAAATCAGTTTTAATTAAATAGTTATGTTGACATCTTCCTGTATCTGAGGCTAGAATGCACTAATATACAGGCAATCCACAAATACTGATTTAAATAATGATTGGTTTTGATTCTTGATGTTCTTGGGGCAGATATATGTATGACCTGGGACCAAACACTGTTGTTTAGATTCATACTGTTTGGCATGAGTGTCCAGCTAATGGTTTTACAGGTTTTGTTTAGACCTTGGGAAGTTTTCTTACATGACATCCTTATACCCAAAAGTGGACCATCAAACCGAGTGGAACACTTGCATATACACAGATTTTTGGTAGCTTGCCTAAGGGTGAATACAAGGACTAGTTTCAGCCTGATAAATGCAGTAGCTTTGGTTTAATAGATCATCCTTTGGCTCACTTTTAGGCAAATATGATTGACTGTACGTATTTTCTTTCTTAAGGATGTTGATTTTTTCACCAAGAATCTTCAAGAGTCTATTTTGGTATTTAAGGTAATGGTAGCTTGCAGAACCCATAGCACAGCTCTTTGACATCTTGAAATCTGCTTAGGGCAGTGGCACTTTACTCCAAATAAGGGCAGCTGCTGCCTTGTTTGCTGTGTAAAAAGTCATATGAAGAATGAGGCATCAGTGAGTGACTGCTTCTGATGGATCTGTGTACCAGAAAGCTACAGGTGAGGGGTGAGCGAGAGCTGTTTGCTCTAACTTCAGAGCAGAACCATGTGGATAAGTTAAATCAAGTTTTAAAGGGACTTGGGCAAGAGCGTTAGTACGTTGGCCATGTTTCCTGGAGAAATTACTTTTTCTCTGCTTGTAGCTGTTCCTTCTCCCTCCTGCTGGTGTCAACTCCATAATGTTACATTCAAAATGGGTGAGATTAGCTGAAGACCTTTCACTGAAAGTATTTCAACCTAACACTGACTTTCTGCCTGTCTAATGTCTCCAGGCGGAGAGTGTTAACAGCAATCTCAGTGAAAGTTCCTATCTTAGTGGTGATGTTTTGTCAGGTTCCTTCTTCTTATTAATCTCTGGAAAGATCTGGCTTGTAGTCTCATGTTTTTGTTTTACCAAAACTGGAAATTCTTACTGAATGACTGGCACACTCTTTTTGTGTTTGACTTGAAATGGAAAGCTAATGAAATTTGGCAGGACTGTAATGGAAGGGTTACTGTTGAGGAAATTAGGCAGGTCTTTGTTAAAATAGATTCAAATTTTATATGTGTATTATTTATTGATATTTATAGATCCAGTGGATTGACCAGTTACATCTGTCCTCGGAGAATCTAAAATGCACAAAGCTGTTAGAGAGTTGTCATGGTTCTCCCTACAGGTAGTTGGATTTCGGGTGATAAATTCTTTCAGACAAAGACTTGATTTTCATTACTTATATTTGTGGCTGTGCAAGCAACATGCCATAATCTAAACCATCTGTTTTGTGAAGTCTTTCGGAAAGTCATTGTGAAATGCCTAATTACTATAAGATGATGGTGATTTATTTTTATGGATCCAATGAAATTTCCTTTGCTGCATAGGGTCTATGTGACATAAAGGATGTCATTGGCAACCTTGCAGTTTTGTGTGATTCCCTAGCACAAGCCACTTCCTCAGGATCTGCATGACATAAACAAGAAATAAAATAAAGACCTAACTTTGGTTGGAATTAAATTTCATAGAATGATAGAATCATAGAATTGTCTGGGTTGGAAGAGACCTCCAAGATCATCAAGTCCAACCCTTAATCCAACACTAGCATGATTACTAGATCATGGCACTAAGTGCCACATCCAGTCTTATTTTAAAAACCTCCAGGGATGGTGAATTCACCACCTCTCTGGGCAGGACATTCCAATGCCTGATTACTCGCTCTGTGAAGAACTTTTTTCTGATATCCAGCCTAATTAATTAATAATGTTAATTACATGAAAAGTTCCCTTGAAGTCTGTGGAAATATTCTCTGCTTTTAAACTTGTAAACATGTTTAATTACATCACTAAAATATTTACATTACTAAGGCAATTACTTAAATAATTCTGCATATCAGGAATGCAAAAAACAGTGACGGTGCCCTTTAAGTGGATTAGGTAGTACCAAAACATGTGAAAAAGACAGGGTAAACTGCCAGGGTGAAAATGCAGCCAAAGACAAAACATTCCTCCAGTGATGTGTGGTGTTAGCCAAAGGTGCTCAACACTTCACAGGATCAGGCCTTATACGATTAAATTGTTGTACAAACCTGTGGTAATAGATCCTTAAATTGAAAGCGGAGATAGGAAAGTTGAGTGGGAGCAAAACTAACTCAGTGCATTAGAAAAATTGTTTGAGTTCCCGGTATTTAAAGGCTGGGTTAGCAGTGCCGTGACTGAATTCAGCAGCAATATTGTTCTGGTCAGTTATTTGGTGGCAATGTCCACCTGGGCAACAACACTGTGGTATGTACAATGCAGGACAGATGTTTCTGATTTCTGACCACTTTTTCTCTTGGGTGGTATTTATTTTCTTCCAAGGAAATATGGTAATATTTGGATTTATTCAATCTTGTGACAAACGTCTGCTGCTTATTCTAATGCCTTTTGTTGAACCTGACCCACACATTATCCCTTCAAGTAAATAACTCGTTTAGACCTAAGCCCTAAACCCTTTGCTTAAAGCTCAGTGAGCTGGACTGAAGGAAAACAATGTGTCCTCACATGGAGTGGAGCACAGAGCAAGCATTCTTTGACCTCAAAAATTTGGTTGCCACACTGGGTAGCATTATCCTTAATGGATGAGTGCACATTCAACTCGTCTCCGGTTTCTTCCTTTCCAGGGTCCCGTGAGGAGAAGCAGGATGTGCCAGTGGGTCACGTGGGGTTCAGGGTTCTCTCCTATTCTGCAGCATCATGCCTTACTTGTCGGCACTGATACCATTCACTTTCTAAAGTTTTTCTAACACACAGTCCCAATGAGACAGCAGAGAGTGAATTTGACTCTCTAATTCGTTCCTATAGTTTGTTACTTAATCTCTGTTTGATTGGTCTGGGCATTAACTGTTAGCATAGTCCTTATGCATGGATAGCCATGGACAAACCACTTAATCTCAGAATTTAACAGCAAATCATGAACCAAAGGATTTGTTTGAAACAATCTACAATTTGTTTGTCCATTGTCAGAAATATAATCATTGTAGAGGGGATGGATGTTAAGTATTGCAGTTTGCGTCCTTTCAGTGAGACAGACTTTTTTTTCCACAGAAATTGAGGAACAACCTTTTTCACAGGGAAGAATTTTTTCTACAGTAGATACAAAGAGAAAAAGCACATTACAACAATTTTGCAAATAAAGTTTCTTACCTGTTATAAACTGTAACTTTTATCAGACCATAAGTAATGCATCTTGGAGACATCAGTCCAAAGCAGTTATTACAACTGATTCATCTGTCTTGGAGATCTTGCTACGGTTAAGTTGGACTACACCCTGTGTCAAAACTACTTCCATAAAGAAAAAAAGACTGGTCATCAGCATAGCAGACTCTCTCCTGAGAGGAACAGAAGGGCCAATATGCAGACCAGACCCGCTTCTTTGGGACATCTGCTACTTCCCCGGGGCCTAGGTTAAAGATGTGAACAGAAAGCTTCCTACCCTGGTATGACCTTCCGATTACTATCCATCAGTGATTTTTCAGGTACACAGCAATGAAGTTACAGCAAGAAGTTCAAGGATAACCAAGAGAGACTTTAGAGGCTTGAAATGACTGGTTAAGAGATCAGGAGTGCAAGTAAAGTTCTTTTTCCTTCTAGTTGCAGGGAATGATGAGGGAAGGAACAGGAAGAGCCAGCAGATCAATACATGGGTCTGAGCCTGGTGTTACTGGCAGAATTTTGGATCTGTTTATATGACACCAGGCTTGTGGGTGACAGATGGGGTACACTTGTATCAAAGAGGGAAAAAATCTTTGCACAAAAGTTAACAGGATTCATAGAAAGAGCTTTAAACTAGGTTTGAAGGGAAAACGGACCAAAACCAGGCTCCCTAGAACTAATCCTGGTGGCATGAGAATGTTTGAGGGATGGTGTACTAGTGAGGTCCTTCAGTCTGCTGTCTGAGCAAAGGCAGGGAATGGAAAGCCATGAGACAGCAAAGAAGCGAAGATTATTGATATGTTAAAAAACACAGAAGCACCTAAGTCACGTAGGGTTTAGGGCTTTCCCCCTGAAAAGGTGGTGTGATTGATGGCCCAACTGAAGTGCATCTACACCAATTGTCAACAAACAGGAGGAGATGGAAGATGTTGCACAGTAGGAAAGCTATGAAATACTTGCAGTTGTGGAAACATCAAATCACAGAATCATAGAATAGGTTGAGTCAGAAGGGACTTCTAGATGTCATCTAGTCCGACTCCCCTGCAATGAACAGGGACTTTTTCAGCTAGATCAGATTGCTCAGAACCCTGTCCAACCAGGCCCTGACTGTTTCAAGGGATGGGGCATTTACCACTTCTCTGGACATCTTTTTCCAGGTTTCAATGCTCTCATCATAAAAATGTTTTTCTTTTATCTAGTCTAAATCTACCCGCTTTCAGTTTAAAACCATTTCCTCTTGTCCTATCACAACAGGCCCTGCTGAAAAGTTTGTCTTCATCTTTCTTATAAGCCCTTACAAGCCGGGTGGCAAGTGTCCTACTAGCTCTCCTACTGCGGAGAGCCCCCAGGCAGGCAGCGGGGAAGCTGGGATCATGTCCTGCCTCAGAGCTGGGGCGTTGTTCAGGGCTGGGCAGGACTCTCACAGACCCATGGCACCCACTTTCCTCCCACTTTTCCACCAATGGAATTGCACTCTATAGGAGCAGAAAGATAGGGTATGGAGTGAATGCAGACACAAAGCAGCCAGCTAGGAGGCTGGGGATGTGCTGTGAAAGAGGGGAGAAAATTATCTTGTAGCATGGTAGCAGAAGTGTCCTTTTTGGTCAAGAAAAATAACAAATACTGGAGGTGAATGGCTGGGCAGAAGAGGCCTTTCTAGAAACTTCTGCCCTGTGGACACAACAGCCAAACGCCAGATCTCAGCCCTTGGGACCAAATTCTCCACACAGGAAGTGGCAGCCCCCAGCTTCCCTGGTAATGTGGCTGGGTGGAACAGGGCCTGAGGCACGCCTTTGGAAAGTAAGTTATTTATGTCTGAAATAATTAATCGGGGCGCATTTTCTTGCCAGCTCCAGATGCTGTTTTACTTCCCCTGCATTAGACACTAGGAATGAACCACACAGTAGTATCAGCTTGTCTATGCTGGCTTGCAAAATGTGCTTTCAGCAACAAGCCAATTGTTGGAGGCTTAACCTTGAAGTGTCTAAATTGGGATGAGGAAAGTCCCTCCATAAAAGACGGAACCAGAACCTCTATCTTCATTTCGATGTTGGCCATAGATCTGCTTTGGTAATTCAATCCAAACATTAAAAATCATCACCAGTATTAAGATATGGAAAACCAAGACTAAATGATGTTTCCCCTGAACTTTGGAGGCATTTTTGTTCAGCTCTCTCTTTCAGCATAGGGAAGAGACTACCTCCAGGTTCAGCTTATGTCTCTTTAAAAAAGCAGCGAGGTGATTCTTCCACTCTTCTCCACTCTCAGGAGACCCCACCTGGAGTATTGTGTCCAGTTCTGGAATTACCAACATAAGAAGGATTTGGAACTGTTGGAATGGGTGCAGAGGAGGGCTACAAAGATGATCAGAGGGCCGGAGCACCTTTGCTATGAGGACAGACAGAGACAGTTGGGGTTGTTCAGGCTGGAGAAGAGAAGGCTCTGGAGAGACCTTAAAGCAGCCTTTCAGTACCTGAAGGGGGCTTGTAAGAAAGGCAAATATCAGGAATGTGCTCACAAATAAATATGTCCAAATTTTCTAGAATTTTTTTCATTTTTTCAAATGAAAGGTGTATTTTAGTCACAGAGAAACAAAGACCACAGTGTAGTTTAGGAAGGGGGAGTTCTGGACAGGGCAAGTGAAACATAACAAAGTCCATAAAGTATATAATCTAGGCCAGTTTTTTAAAAACAATTTCCCACAAGGTTTTATTTTTATAATTCATGCCATTTTACTAATCTAGCACTCCTTTTTTTTTTCCTGTTTTATCTAAAGCACGTTAAACTGAAGAAAGAAAGATCTTTGGGGGAGATTTACTGAAAAAGTTTTCAGAAAAGACCCTCTGAGAGAAATAATTCACCAAAATATTTTAAATGCAGGCAGTGAGTATTAACTCTGTTGTGCAGTTCATGGAAAGAGTCTGTGCTTCTCTTGCTCTATTCATGCAAAAAATGCATTTCTTCAGAAGAAAAAATTGAAGTATATACAGAAGAAATTTATTTCCTAAGGAATCATCTTATTTTTAAACTGCAAATCTTTTTGAGAATTTTTTTCACTTTCGAACTGTAAAAAAATATCCTTTCCTCAGAAACAAGAAGAATCTGAAGACATTTCCATGGAAAGTATGTTAGCAGATTTGGTAGAAAAGTATTTCTGTCATTCTGAGAAAGACAGGAAAAGCTCTGCAACTTTTGCAGCTTCTGTTCATTGAAACCAGAGGCAAATGAAAGGGATGCATCTCATTGTAGTTCAGCTGTTTGTGGTGATACCTCATGTCCTGACAGTTTTATTTAGTTTTAGGGGGTCATTTCTTTCTAGGATCCATTTACGATATCCTATCTCAGACTTTTTGAAGGGTTCCTGCTTAAGTAAAAGATAATTATTTTTTTAGGCATTTAAACAAAATGATTTAATTTTTAAATTGAGTCCCAAAGTACTTTTAAATCCCAGGTCATTATTCTCTGCAAAAAAATCATTGTAGGGTGAGCTCTGATGAATACATTTCCAAATATGCTGGAGATGGTTAGTTAATCAGTCAGGTCTTGGAGGCTGGGGAAGTCAGGGAGAAGCTAAGAGAAGAGTTAGTCATCATATGCATAATCTCTTTGGCTCTCTACCTATATTAAATTTTCATGATTATTTTAATTGCTCATATATTGATAAACAGTAAAGGGCAGAGGATGTTTCTGAAAAAGAATATGAGAAATTTAGGATCAATACAAATATAACAGTTTGTTGTGCTTGTCTTTTTTTTCCTGTACTTTATTTCACTAAAAATAACTGAAGGGGAATACCTCTAACTATACTGCTAAGTTTCAAGATTGTTCAAGCTGGCTTACTTTGTGTAAAAAATAATTCTACCTGTTTGTTCTGTCTGGTTGTTTTGTGAGTGCTTTGCCCTCTAGACTTACTTCGTTTTTGCTAGTTTCTGAGATTTATTTAGAGACTGATTTTTTGTGTTCCTTACTCATACAAAATTGAAGAAACAACAAACTAGTTTTAACAGAGGCTGCAAGAATCTTACTAACATGAAGAATAAAGACCATTCTCTTAGCCTGATTGTGAAATTGGGGGATTTCTCCATTCTGTTTTAGTTGGACTGAGAAAATACCAAGCTATGCACTACAGATGATCTGAAGATTGAGATTAATCTCTATTTGCCTGATTGAAAAATATTTGTTTCTCTCTATATCCTATGTAGGGTAAAAAATGTATCTTCACTTTGCAATAAATCTTTTCACTGTTATTAACAGGGGGCATTGCTCTGTTTCCCAGCAATAGATGCTATTGGAACAAGGCCTAGATCTACAAAAGGCCTTAGATGCTGATTTGGGTGGCTAAACTCAACAGTTAGATCCTCAAAATCCTTGTTCATCTGTTGCCTAATCCCGTAGGTGCCTAGAAACTGTGGGAGCGAAAGAGATATCAACATTAAACTTCCCAGTACCTATGTCTCCATTTACTTGGCAGTGCATCAGATGATATTTATCTACTTCCTGGTCACACAGGCATTTTCAGAGCATGTTTGCAGCTTTCAACTCCACAAAATGCAGCAGCTTCTTTCTCCCAGAGTGGTGAAGTGCTCCTTATGCAGTAATTCAGAGGTTGTATTCTGGAGAACAGGGTGGAAAAGGACCAGGTTCAACCCATCGTCTTCTTGCTGGGCTTCAGCTCCACTTTTCCTTCCCTCTGTGATAATTGCTTACCCAGAATTCTTGCTGTAACAATTCTAACCAGGAGCTTTCTATGTATTCTCCTATACTCTTTTCTCTTCCAGCTACATCATCAAAGAAAAAAACTGAGCCTGGGCTAATTATTTATTCTCCTTCAATTCACCATTATGAGCAGTCAATTAGTGAGTTTACAGAGCTATCTCCAGTAAAAGATAGTAGTCAAGTTGCAAAGTCAGGCACTGTTAAGGGAGGCAATGGTGGAATTAGACAAATCTGTGAAACCTGAGGCCTGTACTCTTGTAGGTATTCATTGCAACACAATCTGTAGTTTGTTTTTGTTTTTCTTTGTTTTCCTTTCATTTGTACTCTGCCTCTTTTACTGTGTAGAGGATAATCTTAGTGCTAACTAATCTACCCAGTGCCTTGCTTTATCCGTCTTTTCTGTCTTCTGGAACACTATTCTCTGAAAATGTAATTATGATTTTGCTCAGGTTCTTCTTGGGCAAGTACCTTTAGTTTATTTATTTTCAGAATGCTATAGAATGGGGTGGTGGGTTTACTCCACAAATGGGGTATCCCAATGCTAGCCCACCCAAAAATACATTCATAGCCTGTTTTAGGACATATCCCTCCTCATTTGCTATTCATCTGTAGCTCTCATGTAAAGACTGCCTGCATTAAACCTCAAAAACTAAGAACGCATGTTGACAAAGTGCAAGGCATGGGACTATAAAGGCATGGGATTCCAGGAAGGTGAATGCTGATAACCTATGAATATCAAAGCCTAATCATGATTTTGGAGATACTGATGCTAACAACAAGCTAATGGATAGAGACAATCAGCTGTTCATGTTTTACAGCATAGTGGAATTCCGATATTAGCAATTACTTACAGGATCTGTGTGAGGTAATTGATAAGATTGAAACAGTATGAAAGCAAGATCAGATCACAGGGAAGTACCACTTGAGATAAGAAGAACTGCAACCCCGCTAAAATGCAAAATGTATGAGGAATCTGCTCTTAGGTCTGCTGGAAACTTCTCTTAAACCTCAGGATTTTTTAGTGTATGTATGTTTTGGGTATGCACTAACACATTTGTCCATACAACCTCATTGTGAAAGGTAAATAATGGAAGGTTCTTAAGACATGATAAGACTGTTGAATTTCCTTTACTAAGTATTTTCAAACTTTGAGTCCAAAGTGAAAAATTTGGGAAATGTGACAGCTGCCAGTGCCAGGTGCCATGTTTACCTTCATGGGCATTGATTGGGAAATACTGTTTCTCTGACAAAGGGAACAGAGATGCTTCATGGCTGCTTTTAGCCTAAAAATACCCACAATTCTGGGGTTAACTGAAGGACTTTGTTATAAAATGAAAACACAGAAAACTGAATGTTGGTAGGCACCAGACTTCATGTAAATCAGACATAAATAAAGAGAAGCTGGGCCTTGTCTGTTACAGGAACAGCTTGCGTGCTTTGACAGAGGGGAGGGGGAAGACATTTGATTGACAGTCCTGTTGAGGTAACTGGTAAATAAATATCGGTGTTCAGTTTGGTTCAGGATTTTGATTATCCAAGTTTTCCACTAGATGCTCTGAACTCTTGGCCTGAGACATTTGTAGTGCCAGTAAAATTTACTGTAGAGCAAGTTCGTTCAAAATTGCCGTGTTCAAACCCTGAAGAGCAAAAAAGTACTGGTAACAGCAATATCCCATCTTTATCTTTCTAGTAGAGACTGTCTTTTTTACTCCATGCTATCCCAATGTGTGATTTGGAGAAACAGTCTTATAACTTGGGATGCTATTTTGTTAAGTGTCTTGTGTGCATGTGTTAGAAAACCTGTAGTTTCTACCAGATACTCCCAGCCAAAGGGAAGGAATACATATTAGCAATAATATCTTTAGAAACATGTCAGTTCCTGTTTGTCAGGATCTATCTACCCCACACTTTAGATGGAGATACTTTAAATTTTAGTTTCTAACCTGTGCCTATTATTGTGCTGAGACTAAATCTTAGACTAGATACTATAGTTGTTTTAGTCTCATATCTGAAACTGCCTTCAAGAGAACGTGCTTGTGAAATGGTGCTTATTCACCTAGGTGTTGAATGCTGGTTTTGTTACATTTGTATTACCTGTTTTTCTGGATTCATTCCTCAGCTCAGCTCAGCTCAGCTGAGGAATAAAAATAAGGTAGTTTTTACAGTTACTACTTATTTACATCATGTTATTTTAATGGCTGTCTATTTTGTATCCATTCTTGTCAAGTTAGTTGAAAGTTATTCTATTAAGAGATTTTTCTCCTTCAATGCCAACTGTGAGTCTTTATAATATCTTCTCTTTTTTCCCCTCTTTCCTCTCTGCAGTCAGCTGTCTCCTGACCCTGGCCTTGGCAGAAATAATTCTCTACAGTGTGAGACTCAATCTACAACTGAAATGCTCATGCCAGTTTACAAATTCCTAGGGGAAATCTAACTCATTGTCAGTCTCCAGTTACTGGTTTAGTTAGGGTGAGCTTTTCCACTACCATGAAACAGAAGTGGCGAAATAAAGTGCTGAAGCTGTTATGTCGGTGTGGCGGTGTAGCAGTGTGATTTTTCCTTATGCTGTGGGATAACGTCAGAGAACATTGGCTCCTGCTGCATTATAAATATCTTGCCAAACTACTGAAAAAAAATGGAAGAAGCTATGAGGCCTTTTATACATCCTTAGGGTGCTGTAGTCATGAATGCTTTTCCTTTTAAAAGTATCGTCAGCTACATTAAATCTGATCTCTCTTGTTTTCTCTAAAAGGGTGTTTGGAAATCCCACATGCACATTATAAGCTTTCTCAGACTTCCACTGAAATGCAAAGTATTTCTCCCAGGTGTCTCTCAGTGTTTGAGGTAAGTATATATTAATAAAAATAACTCAAAGCTTTAAACAGTCCAAATAATAAACCACTTCCTCTCTCTATTGATTAGGTTTTGCTTGTATTCTACTGCGGTCACAATCCTACCTGTTATCCAACCATCCATATTTTTCCAGGAAAAATTCAGTAGATTTCCTTATGTAAATAATAGACAGAAATCTCTTTTCCTTCCTTTCTTCTTTTTTAAAAAAAGATCTATTTTTATAAAGATCCTAGTTTGCAGATTATCTTTAAAACTGACCTTGAGTGGTGATTCCAGATGTAATTATATCAAAAACTGTATTTACTTGTTCTAATAGGGGCAATTTAACTTTCCGTTTCTTTGCCATCAATGAGGACTTCCCAATAAAGCCCCTTAGTTCTCCCAGATATTACAGATTGTAGAGCTCATTGTAAAAAATAATATAGATACGAAGGCAAAGCATGAAATTCACCTATTAATGAAAATCATCCTTTTGATGCAGAAATAATACAATTAAATTATTTCCTAATCTTGCCATTATTTAAAATTAAATACATCCTACATTTTTTCCTCTCCCTCGTAATTACAAAAATGCCCAAAATGTCATTTTGTATCATATAGCCTGACTGTGCTGGAAAGGACTGTTTTATTTAGTATGTGAATATATTTTTCTGAAGTGTTTGTTAAATTGGCTTGTAAGTGTGCATGACTTAAACCACTCATTCTTGTTGAAACAGTCTGTATTAGCAAATTTTTTTGCAGTTAGTAGACTCTGAATCTTTGTTCACCAGTGACTGTGTTAGCCAGTTTCCCTCAATCTTCAGAATTAATGATTTTTCATCAAATGTTTTTGCTGAGGTTGATATTCATGGCAACCCAAGGACTGAATATAATGTCCACAGCCTTGCGGGCACAGGTAGCATTTCCTTCACTCGATTAAACGAGCTCAGCTCAGTCACAGGCAAAAGCAGTGCTGGGCCCCATCATTTGTGCAGTTTGGGGAAAGATATGGAGAAGATTTGTCTTACAGGCTTTTCAGTGTGTATCTTGCATCTTACACTCCTCATTCATGCCATACCATGTTGTTTTAACTTTGTCAGGTGGGGATGTGAATGCCACCTGTGTGATTAACAGCAAAGTGCCAATCCACCTTAAATACCCTTGTACAGCCCAGTATAACCAAAGAATGCCCTAATAGTTTCTACTCCTGAGTTAAGTAAAATAGTAGCTAATGGTGTTCTTAGGTTATTTCTTTGGGTTGGCTTGTCCATTTTTTTAACATAGTTGTGGTCCTTGAAGTAGCAGCAGCAAATAGAGCGTCAGGTAATTTGTGGCACCCTTTTCAGAGTTTTTAACCCCTGTGTCAGCACTCAGTGTACCTTCAAAGTGGTTTGAAATCATTCACATTAGCGTGAGAGCTGAGGTTTAATGGAATGCTGTTGATGAGGTGTGCTGGTGTTTCTATGCATTTCCTGCATGCTTTTCTTGGATCTCTAAGGCAAGTGTCTGGAGAGGAAGATATTTTTTTCTCTCCTCAAAACTGAGGACTGGTAGTGCATTTACTGGTAGCTGAGTTAATTTTTTTCTTCTGTGCAAAAGCATAAGTTGCAAATGTTCCCATTGGGAACTCTTCCTCCTTCTGACTAATGCCCACTGTTGAATCCTGTTTTGGCTAATGAATTCCACTTTGCTTGTCATCCCTGTTATAAGTGCCCTCACTTTTGTAAAATAAAGCCTAAGTTCTGTGCTACAGGGAACTAACAGATTTCACAGAGGTCAGAGTGTTTTCTCTTTAATTCTTACAAAAATACCTAATGACCTATATAACCCAGGGGAGGCTTTCAGGGAAAGGGGATAATACTCCTTTTTTCTTGATTTATCGTATATTTTCACTGCTGAAGTCTAGATACAGTAACAGATGGATCTGGCAGATTCCGGATTGCTATATAGGGGTTCCCAAGAGAGAAGAGGGGTTTTTTTATTGCTCAGGTGGGATGCTTTTGCCTAACGTCACAGCCTGTCCTCTGAAAATTGTTACACAGGCTTAGCTGTCCCTGTCACCACTCTTTTTTCTTGGAAGTCAGGTTTCTATGTATTAAACACAATATTTTTTTTGTAATTGCACATATGCATTTTCCTCCAATGGCTCTCTGATGCTTAACTGTATGAGACAGGACTATATTTTGATATAGTAGTGTCTAGACACATTTGAGTGCCCTCAGGGCTTGCCAGTAGTTGTGAACTTCTGCTTCCTCATTATCACAGCATCATAGTATCACAATGTTGGAAAAGACCTCTGAGATCATCTAGTCCAACCTATGACCCAATATTAGCACCCAGTCTTCATTTAAATCATGGCACTAAGCACCTCATCCAATCTGTTTTTAAACACCTCCAGGGACGATGACTCCACCTCCCTGGGCAGTGCATTCCAATGGCCAATCACCCTTTCAGTGAAAAATTGTTTCCTAATATCAAGCCTAAACCTCCCCTGATGAAGCTTGAGACCATGTCCTCTTGTTCTGTCACTGGTCACCTGAGAGAAGAGACCAACCCCTGCCTGCCTACAACCTCCTTTTAGGTATAGTGAGCAATAAGGCCTCCCCTGAGCCTCCTCTTCTCCAGGCTAAACAACCCAAGCTCCCTCAATCGCTCTTCATAGGGTTTGTGCTACAGCCCCTTCATCATCTTTGTTGCTCTCCTCTGGACACACTCCAGCATCTCAAAATCTCTCTTAAACTGAGAACTGCACACAGTACTCAAGGTGCGGCCTGACCAGTGCTGAGTATAAAGGGATGATAACTTCTCTAGTTCTGCCGACCACACCATTCCTGATGAAGGCCAAAATACCATTGGCCTTCTTGGCCACCTGGGCACACTGCTGGCTCATGTTAAGTTTCCTGTCCACCATCGCTCCTAAGTCCCTTTCCACTTGACTACTCTCCAGCCATTCTGTCCCCAACCTATAGCTCTGCATGGGGTTGTTGTGTCCAAAGTGTAGAACCTGGCACTTGGACTTGTTAAACTTCATTCCATTGGAATCAGCCCATCACTCCAGTCTGTCAAGGTCCCTCTGTAGGGCCCTCCTACTCTCCAGCAGATCGACACTTCCTCCCAGCTCAGTATCGTCTGTGAACTTGCTGATGATGGACTCAATCCCCTTGTCCAGATCATCAACAAAGATGTTAAACAGGACCGGGCCCAACACCGACCCCTGGGGGACACCATTGGTGACCGACCGCCAACTGGATGAGACACCGTTCACTATCACTCTCTGGGCTCAGCCAACCAACCAATTCCTAACCCAGCACAGAGCACTCTCATCCAGGCCATGGGCTGTCAGCTTCTCCAGGAGTCTACTACGAGGAACGGTGTCAAAGGCCTTGCTGAAGTCCAGGTATACCACAGGTATATCCTCTCATCCACCAACCGAGTCACATGGTCATAAAAGGAGATCAGGTTGGTGAGGCAGGACCTGCCCCTCCTAAATCAATGCTGGCTGGGCCTGTTCTCTTGGTCATTCTGCAGGTGCAGCTTGATTTCACCCAGGATTGTCTGCTCCATGTTTTTACCTGGAACCGAGGTCAGACTGACAGGTCTGTAATTACCTGGATCATCCTTACAGCCCTTCTTGTGGATGGGAGTCACATTGGCCAACTTCCAGTCATCCAGGACCTCTCCAGTGAGCCAGGACTGTTGATAAATGATGGAAAGCGGCTTAGCAATCTTGTCTGCCAGCTCTCTCATCACCCTAGGATGGATCCCATCCGGCCCCACAGACTTACGAGGATCCAAGTGGCTCAGGAGGTCTCTAACTCTTCTTCCTGGATTACAGGGGAGCTATATTCCATCCTGACCCCACCCACCGCTTCAGAATGCCAGTTGTCCAGTGAACAATCTGTCTTAGTGTTGAAAACGGAGGTAAAGAAGGCATTAAGAACTTCAGCCTTTTTGTCATCTTTCGTTACTCTATTTCCCTCGACATCTAGTAAGGAGTGGAGGTTGTTGCTGCCCTTCTTTCTGCCATTAATGTATTTTTAAAAATACTTCTTTTTGTCCTTAACAGAAGTGGCCAATTTGAGCTTCAGCTGGGCTTTTGCCTCCCTAATTTTCCTCCTACACGACTTAATGATATCTTTGAACATAACCTGATTTACCAAGACTTCTTTCCTGAGGCGACACACCGTCTTTTTCTCGCTTAGCTCCTTCAGAAGCTCCTTACTCATCCAGGCCAGCTGTCTGCCCCTACGGCTCGTCTTATGACACATTGGGACAGCCTGCTCCTGTGCTTTCAAGATTTTGTTCTTGAAGTAACTCCAGCCTTCCTGGACTCCCTTGTTTTTAAGGGCTATTTCCCAGGGTACTTTCCTGACCAGTTCTTTAAATAATCCAAAATCTGCCCGCTGAAAGACCAGCGTGGATGTCCTGTTCATGTCCTTCCTTGTATCATTCTTTATGGAGAACTTGATTATCTCATGGTCACTGTATCCCAGACAGCCTCCGAGCACAAAATCACCCATCAGCCCTTCTCTATTTGTAAACAGCAGGTCAAGGAGAGCCTCACCCCTACTAGGCTCACTCACCAGCTGTGACAGAAAACAATCCTCAATACTTTCCTTCTGGACTGCCTCCTCTCGACTGTGTTAAGTTCCCAACAGATATCTGGGAGATTAAAGTCTCCTAAAAGAACCAGGGCAGCTGATCTTGAGGCAACTTCCAGCTGCTTAAACGATAGATCCACCTCTTCCTCCTGATTGGGTGATCTGTAACATACTCCAACCAGGATGTTAGTCTTTGTTGCCCCTCTGACTCTTACCCATAGGCACTCAATCTGGTCATCGCTAATCTCAACATCTACGGCTACCCCTCCACCCCTTCTCTCCCACCTATCTCTCCTGACGTTTGTAGCCTTCCATGACAGCACTCCAATTATGAGAGTCGTTCCACTATATTTCCGTGATAGCAGCTGTATCATAGCTCTCCTGCTGGGCCAGGACTTCCAGTTCCTCATGTTTATTACCCATTCTGCGTGCATTAGTGTACATGCACTTAAGTTGGGCTACTGATTTCACCCTTGATGACGACTCACTCCCTATAGTCACATCACTGGTGAGCCTGGTTACATTCCCCTCCCCCTTCGGGCCTACTTTAAAGCCCTCTTAATGAGCCCTGTCAACTCCCGGGCTAGAATCTTTTGCCCCTTCTCCTTACATGGGACCCATCTGGATCTAGCAGGCAAGGTGCAGTAAAAGTTTCTCCATGATCATAGAAATCAAAATTTTTTCTTCCGACACCAACCTTTAAGCCATGTGTTAACTGCGTGGACTTTCTTGTTCCTTGCTGTATACACCTCTGGCACTGGAGGAACTGAGCAGAACACCACCTGCACTCCTGCCCTATCGATTAATTGGCCTAGCTCCTTAAACTCCTTTTTAATCATTCTGAATCCCCTCTTTGCTCCTCTCATTGCTCCACTGGACTGGTCATCCATATCATGCCGTGCAGAAACCATGAAAATTTATTCTCTAACTGTTATATTATGAATTCCTGACTCTTGAAACTGAGATAGGAGTTCTCCCTGAAACAAATACTCTAACTCCATCACAAATTAAGGTCTTAGGGTGGGAATTAGTAAATTAAGTTTAGGCCGTTGCACTACACAAATATCAGGGTACTTGATCATAATAGTTTTTTCTAAACTTTAAAAACTACAACTAGGTGATGATTCAAGCAATCAAGGGACGTGCTTTTGAGAACTGTATCTAGTGAAGGAAAGCATTAAAGCTAAAGTAGTTTTCAGGTTATCATTTTACTTTGATGTCACTCTTGCAATTCAAATTGCAATGGGCCACAAGCTCTCAGTTACCCAACAGTAGAATTAGGAAATTTGTGTAGTACCTGTATCTATTGGTTGTAGGTGAACTACTCAACTGCCAAAATATACTGTCCGGAGAGAACTTTGTTATGCAAACACAGTACTACTGGGAGCTGGCAACACTGTGTTTTGGAGAATAAAACACAGAAAGGTACATAAAAGATTCTGCTAGGATCTGTATTTTTATTGGTAGCTGGATGTGAAGCATTCATTTAAAAAACTAATATATAGGATTTCCACTGATCATCTGACTTGGAATTTCAGTGGAAAGACTAATATGGGCCAGAGATCCAACTTGGATTGAAGAGTTTTTCATGACCCTTGTAGGATTGAGGTGTCTGCCTTGGGAGATGGAAACAGTCTTTTAGGAAGACTTGTCATGTTGTTTGACTTGTCTTAATAGTCTTCTGATCTCTTCCTGTATTTTTTTTTGGCTTTATATGAAGACAGATAATTCTCCATATAATTTTCTGTATATCATTAACAGAAAAGTATTGGTGAGAATTATTTTTGATAGATTCAGAGGAAAGACTGTCTTCTGAAGCTTAAAATAACAGGAAGATACTGTGAATTAAAATATGGAAAGAAAACTTTTCCAAGTTCCAATTTATACCATCAAATCAATATTTGAACCCATCTGTAAGTGTTAAATCCATTCCAAGGCTTTAAACATGGGAATCATGACTATTGTTGTATAGACAGATACTGTAAGGAGTGACCGTGCGTTCTAGTTCCCCAGCCATGACAGAGAAAGGCTGAAAACAAGAAGTAATGAAATTCTATCTGGAAATCGATTACATTTTTTTTCCTGAGTCTTTCTTCTGAAAGGCTCCTCCAAAAGCTCTTTTAAAGAGGAATATTTAGATGTAGTTATTCACTACTGGTTTTTACCATCTGGTTCTTTTGGTATGTCATTATATAAATACCGCAAATATTGTCTTTCAATTTATATACCTTTTCTCCACCATTAAAGTCTATCCATCTGTGTGTTTGCAGAGAGCAATAATATCTCCTTTCAGACTTAGAAAAACAAAACTCCTTCTGTTTCCCGTGTTTCCTTTTGGATCCTCCTGCTAACTCTTCACTGAAGCTCTTCTGGCTTCAGTTAATCTGTATCAGACATAAAGGGATGAGAAAGGCACCCAGTATTTCTAATGAGTGTTCTATTTTTCTTGACATGAAACATGCCTACCTTTTCAAAGGCTCTAACACATAATTGCCTGGGATAATCCCTTCTATCTAGGAGATGTTTCATTTTCTCCAGCTGTAGTTACCCTCTGTGTGATAACAGTCCACGTGTAAGGTATTGTAAAGTATAGATCTGTACTGCAAGGTATTTAAAATCTAGTGACACCAAAAGTCAATGGCTCACACCACTTTAACAAATATATTTAGAAGTTGATTTTGTTAGGATTTCCTCTTTATCACCTTCATACCAATTGAAATTAACTTAGCTGAATAGATTCATGGCACAGTACAGTATATAGCTACTGTTACCAAAGAAAAAAAAAGAGAGAATAAGACTTACCAGTAGTCAGCTATCTGTAAAAGCGAATATATGAGTTACTTAAAGCTGTCTCCTTCTGTTCTTCCTGTAAGAATGCCTATAGATAAGCACATACTGTGCAGGGATGCTTTTTTCAGCGTATGCATAAATTTTGCACAAAGGGAAGTGTTTCACTCAAGGGTTTTCCAGGGAGCATGGAAGAAATCATGGAGAGAAGTCAGTGGATAAATTGCTGAAAAGCTAGAAAGTGGCACTTACACAGGCATAATAAAAAAATGAAACATACTGGGATTCCTGCAGTATGTTTTTAAACTTCAGAATTTGAAACATTTTATGTGCGATTAAGTAAAATATGATCCAGTGATAAAATACAATAGTGAATTGCTGTGTTCTTCAGCCTTCTTTCAATGTTTTCTTTACCTTTGCACATAACTGGCTACTGAGTTTTAGAACCACATATTAACACCCACCTTCTAGGTTGGTATTGACTAAAATTAAGAAAGGGATCTTTGGTTGAGAAAGCAAGTTATTTCCTTTACTGACTCCTCCCCAGTGAGGTGCCTGCAGAACATTCCAATTAAGTTTTAGGCACAGAGTCCATGTTCTGATATGGATGTGACAAACTCAGGTTCATAAGAATGGCATGAATGTCTATTACTGGACCAAAGGAACATTTTTTGTGGTCATTCAGAATACCACTGTATATCAGAAATGTAGTCTCTAAGGCATCTGAATAAAGTTCACTGTCTTTGCATATTTCAAGCTCCAATGAAAAAATATGGACATTTTGTCTTAGTTTTCTGGCTTACTCCTGAAGTGCACTTAGTTCTTAATGTCATCACCTCACTGATAGCAAAAATCTCAGTAAAAATTCAGTAAGAACTTGGATTTTATACATTTTTGCCTCCTTTACGCTGAAATGTCTTCAGTGTTGTCTACTCTAACAGATGGATTGTGGAATTGATATTTCACGTCTTTCTACAGTCAGATGCAAAAGAAAATGGACGCCACAATTGATTCAGTGGTTTATCAATCATTCAGGATTTTTTTTTTGATGATTTTGTATGCCAGATACATCAGCTTCCCTGGTAGTAAAGCATGGTGGAGATGAAACTCGTTCTAGAGCAAGTAAGTTCCCCTTTCTCTTAGCTGTGATAGGCACAAACCTGGAAGTCCAGAGTTGAGTTCTAAGGTCCTTCTCCTTCTATTTTTGATTGGTTGCTAAAATCAGTAGATAAGGCAACAAGACTTTGAGCCCAGCCTCATTTCTAACTGCTAGTTCTGCCATAATTCAAGAGCTGCTATAAATTAAGAACCTCTGGCCCTGTCCCAGAATGAGTGTATGTTTAATGCAAATAATTGTGAGGCTATGGCTATTCAGCACTGTTCCACAGGTAGTATTTTCACTTTGGATTGAGCTCTATTAATTCAAAAAATACTGATTTTGGAATGTCATGCAGAAACTTCCATGTGGGAACAAGGTATATCTTCTTTGTATAGCTTTTTCTCAAAACTAGAGAGATATAGACTTAATGAATAGACAGTTTGATAGATGAGGGGTTGGTTGGATGGTTGCATCCAGAGAGTAGTGATAAACAGACAAACGTCCAGATGGAGATCAGTGATGAGCAGTGTCCCTCAGAGGTCTGAACCAGTACTAATACTGTTCAATATTTTCATCAATGGCATAGACAGTGGGACTGAGCACACCCTCAGCAAGTTTGCAGGCAACACCAAACTGAGTAGTATGGTTGACAGGCCTGAGGGACAGGACACCATCCAGAGGGAACTGGACAAGTCTCAGAAGTTGGCCTGTGAGAACCTCGTGACGTCCAACAAGGCCAGGTTCGAGGTCCTGCACCTGGGTTGGGAAACACTGGTATCAATACAGGCTTGAGGATGAAGAGATTGAGAGCATCCCTGAGAAGGACTTGGGGGTAATGGTGAATGAGAAGCTGGACATGAGCTGAAAAATTGCACTCAAAGCCCAGAAAACCAGCAGTATCCTCAGTTGCATCAAAACAATCATAACCAGCAGGTCAGAGGAGATGATCCTGCCCCTTTACTTAATTCTCATGAGACCTCACCTGGAGCAGTGTTTCCAGCTCTTGAACTGCAGCACAGAAAAGAACTGGACTTGTTGGAGTGGGTCCAGAAGAGGACCACCAAAATGATCAAAGGCTTTGAGACCCTCCCCTACGAAGAGAGGCTGAGAGACTTGGGATTGTTCAGCCTGGAGAAGAGAAGACTTTGGAGAGATGTTATTCTGGCCTTTAGATACTTAAAGCAGGTTTATTAGAAAAACTGAGACAAACTTTTTAGTAGGGTCTGTGATGATATGTCATGGGGTAATAATTTTAAACTAAAAGAGGGTAGATTGAGAATAGATATTAGGAAGAAATTTTTTATGATGATGGTGGTCAGGGCTTGGAACAGGATGCCCGGTGAGGTGGTAGGTGCCCTATCCCTGGAAACATTCAAGGTCAGATTTGACAAGTCTCTGACTAACCTGAGCTAGTTGAAGATGTCCCTGCTTATTGCAGAGGGAGTGGATTTTATGACATGTAAATGTCTCTTCCAACCGAAACCATTCTAAGATTCTGTAATTATTGTAGCTGAAGGAATTGATTTAATACCCTGAAGACTTCATGGACCTTCTGCTGCATGTGACTCTCTATTGAAAGAGATAAGACTTACTAGGTGGAGTTGGCAGTCAACTGTTTCCGGTAATATCTACTATCTTTTGGAAAACTGTATTTTTGGCTAGCTCCTGGGAAAACTTCTACCTGTACATGTCTGTGTTGGATAGTTGATCATAAGGGATCTTTGGGAATTGTTACTCTTTAAGTGATTTTGTTGAGTTTTCTGTGATGTGAGGTCTGAGGAGATCTGATGGTTTGGAGAGGTCCCTCCCAGCCTCAAGGATTCTGTGATTACGTGAAAGACTTTTTTGCAAGTTTCAGCTAAAATCACAGCAGTCAGTCATTGCCCTTTGTCATCTCAGTTTCTACAGCTGTCACAGACAGCCTTATTTTTTAACTTACGTTAGATTCTTTCCATTTGGGAAATAGGCTACCTAGAGTTATAGAATTATAGCATCATAGAATGGTTTGGTTTGGAAGGTACCTTAAAGATAACCCAGTTCCAACCCCTTTACCATGGGCAGAGACACCTCCCACTAGATCAGGTTGCTCAAGGCCCCATTCCAACTTGGTCTTGAATGCTTCCTGGGATGGAGCATCTACACCTTCCCTGGGAAAGCTGTGCAATGTCTCATAATTCTCATCATGCAGAATTTCTTCTTAATGTTTAATCTAAATCTCCCAGTTTCCAATTTAAAGCCCTTGTCCCTCATCCTATCACTACTTGCCCTTGGAAAAAATCCCTCCTCAGCTTTCTTTTATGCCCCCTTCAGGTACTGGAAGGCTACTATAATGTTTCCCCGGAGCCTGCTCTTCTCCAGGCTGAAAAACTTCAACTCTCTCTGCCTGTCCTCGTAGCAAATGTGCTCCAGTCCTCTGATCATCTTTATGGGCATCCTCTGGACCCATTCCAACAGTTTCATATCCTTCTTATATTGGGTCTTCCAGAACAGACCACAGTACTCCAGGTGGTGTCTCACGGAGCAGAGTAGAGGGAGAAACACTTCCCTCGACCAGCTGGCCATGCTTCTTTTGATCCAGCCCAGGACATGGTTGGCCTTCTGAGTTCATGTTGAGCTTACCATCCATGAGCACCCCCAACTCCTTCTCTGCAGGGCTGCTCTCAGTCACTTTGTCCCACATCCTGTATTGATACTGGCAGTTGCCTTCACCCATGTGTAGGACCTTACGCTTGGCCTTGTTGAACCTCATAAGATTCACACAATCCCACTTCTCCAGCTTGTCCAGGTCCCTCTGGATGACATCCTGTCCTTCTTGTGTGACCACCGCCCCACTCAGCTTGGTGTCACTTGCAAACTTGCTGAGGGTGCACTCGATCCTGCTGTCTTTATCACCAATGAAAATATTAAACTGGTCCCAGTACAGATCCCTGACGGACACCACTTGTCACAGGTCTCCATCTGAACATCAACCCATTGACCACTGCTCTCTGAATGCGACCATCCAATCAATTCCTCATCTATCAAACAGTCCACTCATCCAATCCACACCGCTACAATTTAGAGAGAAGGATGTTGTGGGAAGCCGTGTCAAAGGCATTAGAAAAGTCCAGATAGATGACATCCATTTCTTTTCTTGTCTCCACTGGTGTTGTCACCCCAACACAGAAAGCCACTAGACTGGTCAGACAGGACCTGCCCTTGGTGAAGCCGTGTTGGCTGTCTCGAGTCACCTCCCTGTCCTCCCTGAGCTTTAGCATAGTCTCTAGGAGGTTCTGTCCCATGATCTTCCTGGGCACGGAGGTGAGGCTGAGAGGTCAGTAGTTGCCAGGGTCCTCCTTTGTACTCTTTTTAAAAATGGGAACAATTCTATCCTCTTCCAGTTACCAGAGACTTCCCCTGACAGCCACGACTTTTCAAAGATCATGGAGAGTGAGTTGGCAACTATATCAGCTAATCCCCTCAGGACTCTGGGGTGCAACTCATCAGGTCCTGTAGACTTATATATGTATGTTCAGGTTCCACAGATGGTCATAAACCTGACCTTCCCCTGCAGTGAGAGGAGCTTTACCCACCTGTTCACAGGGAGGGGTAAGGAGAGCAGTTTTCAGTGAAGACTGAGGCAAATAAGTTGTTGAGTACTTCAGCCTTTTCCTTGTTTGTTGATACGAGGTCACCATTTTTGTTCATTGGAGGTGTACGCGTTCTTTAACCTTCCTTTTCTGGTTGATGTACCTATTCAGCCCTTCTTGTTATTGTTTCCTCTTCTTGCCAAGTTCAGCTCGTGACCTCTACACAACTGGGCAGTGTTTCTATACTCTTCCCAGCTTGTCTGTCCCCGCTTGCACTGCCTGTGGAGTTCCCTCTTGCACTGCCTGTGCAGTTCCCTCTTGCTCTTCAGTCTGACCAGCAGGTCTCGACTCAGCCATGCAAGTCTCTTCTCTTGCCTGCCTGGTTTCCTGTATTAGGAAGGAGAAGGAATTGATTTGCAGTCTGTTTAAAATGCCTTTTGGCAATTTCTAATATTTTCTCTGCTATTTTAAAGCTAAGGATAATATATACAGGACCAGGTAGTGTTTTCAAGAGACTTAAAGTTGTTGAAGGCTCTGAGCAGAGCTTATCATAGAATCTTCTGGTTGGAAAAGACCTTTGAGATCATCGAGTCCAACCGCACCCATTATCCACTAAACCATGTCCCTCAAAAACTCATCTATCTGTTTTTTAAACATCTCCAGGAATGGTGACTCAACCACCTCTGTGGGCAGCCTGTTCCAGTGCCTGACCACCCTTTCGGCAAAGAAATTCTTCCTAATATCTAGTCTGAACCTCACTAACTGCTAATGGTGTAGTAGTTAGTGACTACATCAGAGGACAAGGGAAGAGCTATGGATGTTATCTAACTGGATGTCTTCATTCAGAAGATATTCAGAAATCACCTTCGTGTCAGAGCATGACTTCTGTTTCTGTCAGAAGCGTGGCTGCCACAGGGATAAGACAGCCCAGTTTTGTTAAAAACAGTAAGCATCAAAATAATCATAACACATTCACTCTTACTTTGGACTTCTGATTTACACGGGATTAGTGGGCTAGTGTGCTCATTTTGAGTACCAGTAGTGAGCCTAGTGAAGCAGTACAGATCTTGCAGAAGGGGAATTTTTCAGTAGATATTTCAGCCTCAAGTCTGCAGAGGTTGGATAGTCTGGATGAGCTTCCAGTAAGTATCTGAACACGCTGTACTATCCATACTGCCTTCCTTACTTATCCTGTGGTCGGGAAACAAAAGTGGTGCCTCACAATCTCTCTACAATTTTTCTCCTTCCTGGGTGCCTTATTGTGCAATGTGTGTAATCCAGGCCCTAGCTAAATATACATGGAAATACACAATAATTTTGGGTATTAAAAAACTTCTGTTAAACAAAAACAAAGTGCCTCTTTCTTAATCTATAAATAATCATAATGCTTGATTTACATATACTTTGGAATATCCTCAAAATAACTGTTCCAGATCTATAATTTCAGCTGCTACATCTGGCAAAACCAGATTTAATCAGGTTAAAAAATGTAATCCTAGAAGTATAAATTCTAAATCTTTGCACATTCCTAGGATTCCAAAAACATGCATACTTAGCTTTTGTAAGATCAAACCCTGAGTGCCTTCCTTACCCCCTGACTTGAAGAGCTGAACACATTTACCATATCAGCAGAACAGAGAAATGAAGGAATTCAGAGAAACCATGGAGAACCATTAAAAAATGAATTCATTCATTTAGTTTAACTCTGGAGATAAGAATTTTTTTCAATTAACTGCTTCCTTCTACAGCCACCATTTCAAAATTACAGTGTTACAAAACATGGCCTCCTCTAAGTTCTATTTTCTTAAAGTCTGTATAGAAAAGAAGTATGCACTTACTAACTTTCTAAAACAGATAATTCAGCACATAACCATAAGTTACCTCTGATCTGGCTGTAGGTTGAAACAGGAAGATTAAAGAGTTCGTTGCACCCTGCAAAGCCCCATGACCACTTTATTCCCCAGCATCCATTCAGTTTTGCCGGATTTCAAGATAGGCAAAACCAATCTAGTTAGAGATTGAGGGATGTGTGAAATCTCAATATTTCAATGCAGTATCAAAACTGGCAGTTTTATTGCATTTTTAAATTTTTCCTCTAAGTTGAAGTTTAAACATGCTACTTGTACTAATTTATTTATAGACATGTAGTAATAGATACATATGATGAGTGAACTGGAAAGTTGATGGAATGTGTCAAGGAGAACTAAAGTCACAGCCTTTGATGTACTGGCACAATACTAACACTGGTAAATAAATACTAATACTTGCAAATAAAGACTAATACAGCATTTTCACTGGGCATTGTGTTGTCAGACACTGTAACAGTCTTCCTGGAGATGTGGTTGATTCCCAAGCCTATCAGTGTTTCAGAGGCATTTGGACAATGCCCTCATCAACATGCTTTAACTTTTGGTCAGTCCTAGACTAGACAGGCAGTTGGACTAGATGATCATTGTAAGTTCCTTCCAAGTGAAATATTCTCTTCTTAGTTTTGGCAACAGTTTTCAACTTGATGGAGAAAGATTTTTTTCCACGCATCTTTCATACTTCTGTCTGACTCTTTCTGTTTATCTGCCTATATGACTTTTCATAATTGTTTTTGTTCCTACTATCTCTAAATTGCTACCAAGCTTTGTGACTTTTGCTCTTTGCGATGTCTTTGATGTTATCACCTTCGTGCAGATCATTTCCCATAATGGTTTGTAAAGCTGCTCCCAGTCCAAATCTTACCTAAAGTGCCATCATCAAGCTGACAAGAAATTAAACACTCGAAAAGAACAGAAGGTCTCATAGAACAAACTAACTGATGATGATGAATAGTAGCTTCTCTTGCTTTTATGTGTTACCTGAAAGCACTGTGACACTTCTTGAAGAATCATTATCACAATAATTACTAATCTAATAAGGCTAACATAAAAAGAACTAAACTCACTGTTACTTTTTTAATATTCCAAGGGAGTAAAGTTCCCTGTTACCATTGGAAGAAATGGAAAATTAATAATTAAAGTTGAATGAGATAAATATTTTTCTTTTCATCAGTATTCTCTCGCATAATATCATGAAACAGCAGAAATTCTTGCTTAACGTAATAAAGTTTAGCATATTAAGAAATTCAGATGCATCTGATTTCAAGACAATTTAAACTGATAAGTAGTAGAAAAAGTGCCATGATGGGAATCAGAATATTACATATACTCGCATTTTGAAAGTAAACAGAAACATGGTCCTAAATGCTGATGTTTGCTTTTGATGAAGCCACAGCCTCTGCCACTGAGTCTTCTTCATCATTTAGGCCTGTGCAGTTCTTTGTTTCTCAGCTAAGACTGTTGAATGCCAGTTACTGTCAGTCCTGAAGGTGGCTGGATTACATTCTTGAAACATCTCAAGAGACCTTGCTTTTCACTGACTCAAAAGACGAAAAAAACGAGGTTTTGTATTTGAATTCAATATTTTTTATGAAAATGTAGGTTCTTTCTCTTTTTTAACCACAGTATAAATCAGCACAGAAAACAATGTAGGTTTTGGCATCTGTGTTGTGTTAGTTTTGAATGATGAATACATACCAGGTTTAGGAATTACAAAAGCTGCTTGTGTGGTATGTTAGAGTTTTTTCCAGTGTATCTACAAGTACCTGAGCTTTCCATGTCCTAAATTCTCTACTGTGCTCCTTGGCATAGGCCATTGGGATTTCCCATTAAACACAAGGAATCTTCTCTTGGGATTCATCTTCCCAGGAGTGTACTACAAAATGATGAAAACGGAGAGCTATTGGGAAAAATAACACATCATCTTATCTTAAAGGAAGTAGATTTAGATTAGATATTAGGAAGAAATTTAGACTGTGAGGGTGGTGAGGCACTGGCACAGGTTTTCCAGGAAGGCTGTGGATGCCCCCTCTCTGGAAGTGTTCAAGACCAGGCTGGACGGGGCCTTGAGCAATCCAATCCAGTGGAAGGTATTCCTGCCCATAACAGGGGGTTGAAACTGGGTGATCTTTAAAGTCTCTTCCAACCCAAATCATTCTATGATTCTATGTTTATATGATCCAGAACTGTTCTGAAGCAGAATCAGATATTCTTGCACATACTTGACAGGTATTTTTCTGAACAGTTCTCTAAGCTACCCAGGAGATAACACAGCACGCTGAAGTAGTCTTTTCCAGTGTTTCAGCACCTTTTGATTAGAACATTTTCCTTAATATCCAACCAAAAATTTTTCTGCAGTCACAGTTCCAATATTTCTTCTTGATCTTTTGTCTGTTCGCAAGAAAAACATTTTTTCATTCTAGTATTTTCAGTCTTTTATATATCAGATGGCTACAATCATGTCATAGAATCATAAAATCATAAAATAATTTGGATTGGAAGCGACCATGAAGACCATCTAGTCCAACTCCTCTGCAGTGAGCAGGGACATCTTCAACAAGATCAGGCTGTTCAGAGCCCCATCCAATCTGACCTTTAACGTATCCAGGAATGGAGCATCTACTACCTCTCTGGGTCTCACCACCCTCAGTGAAAAGTATTTCTTCCTAATATTTAGTCTAAGCGTCCTCTTTGGAGGACTGCCATTGCATTTTTAACACTCTTTACAGGTGTTAAACAGGGTTCATAGCTGACAAGAAACAGAGTTATTTTGTAAGAGCACACAAAAGATCACTTAATCCTGTATCTTGCTTCCAACCTGGTCCACGAGCAAAATCTTCAGAAGAACAAACTTGAAAACCACAGAATAGAGAATTGTGGTAAAATAGATCCAAAGGGAAATTGCCTCCTAACCCTGTTTCATGTTGGTTGCTTATTCACTGAGGAATGAGGTCCAAAATTTAATCATGTTCTATGGCAGAAAGAGTATTTGTACATTCACATCATGTTTAACCTTGCTGGGAGTCCTACAATGACTTTCCCCTTCAGTTAGTCCTGTGGTAACAGGTGGGTAATATATAATGGGCTATTATTAAAGAAAGTTTGTGTTTATGTATTTCTTACTTTTAACAGCTTTAAATGATTCACCTTTTGATTCTGTCAGATGTTGCTTAGTACATGAGCAAGTAAGCAAATAAACAAACAAAAATATCGACCTACTCTGAAAGGTTCAGAGGTGTCCCTCTTTGCACAAAAATCTTATCCAGTCATGAATTGTTACCTGTTTTCCTATTTCTATTTCTGCTGTTCCTGGTTTAATTTGGAGGGCTATGATGTTACTTAGGAGTAACTTGATGTCATTGACGGAATAGGCACTGCATACTGCATTATTGCAGTACACAATGAGAAGTGAGGGGCAGAATATCTTCGTAGCCTGAACTGATGGGAACTACATAATCACAGCGACTTAAGGTCTTCGTGAGTATATTTGTGATGAAGTGTGTCTAAAGCGAAAAAGTGAAAGGTCCCACAAGGCCCAGGAGTACAGCTTACAATTGTTGCAACATCTCACAACATCTACTGAAAACTAACCCAAACAATCATTTAATAGGGTCATTAGATTCTGAAAGTTTTGATTTAGAGTTTTTATGTTTAAAGCCGTTGTTTTGCTCCTATTTTCCTAGTCTGCACCCTGTGATATTACCTCTCTCCTTTACAGGATGTAAAGCTAAAACCCCAGATGCTCAGAGTCCAAAGATGCCAGAATACTGTTTTGGCTCAGATGTTGGTGACCACATGAAAGTTTTAAGTTTTCTCTTGTATCTTGTGGCTTTTTAGTAGGCTGGACAACGAAAGTAGTAGGACGAGGCTACGTAGCACATCCAAACTTACTGTAGTTCATTAAAAAAAGGAAAAGGAATAGGTGACAATGAGAAAAAGACTGAGTATAAAGAAATATTCAGCTGAGAATATTTTATGACCTTCTAAGCATAAGCCTCAAAAGAGTATGTACAGACAATAAAATTAGTCAGTTATGATTGCCAGTTTTATGGATATATTTTCAGGAAGAGCTTCAGCCTAAATAATTACCAGACATGAATCTTTATTGATAAGAAATTTTCATTTTAGATTACATGATTGTTCTTCAAATGTGATGATTTCTATCCAATAAATCTGTCAATCAAGAACTGGTTATGGGGCTAGCAGATTTGTGACAGTCTGTGGTTTGAGCAGGCAGAATCAGTCAGATCAATGTAGTCTAATTCTTATACCCTCACTCCAACAGTTGCCAAAAGCAGATATGTAGGGCAAGATATGTAAATTCTGTCAAGCATTCCTAGAGCAATGCCTCAGTGTGTCATAATATGTGACTCTGTGGCTTTCTGACAATGTGTGGTATGTATATAACCTTCCATGGATTTCTCTGCCTTGAACTTTTCCCGTCTCCCATTGGGCCATGTAAATTTTTAGTGTCGTAAAAATGCTCTGGTAGAAATCATGTAATTTGGTGTGTTGTGCTTCCTTTTGGCTTGTCTGTTTGCTGTTTGTCTCTCTAATAATTTCTCTAATTTCTTTAAGTTAATTTCTTCCGTAATTATAGAGGGTGCAGATCTTTGCCTAGTTCAGAGGCTATTCAAAGTTACCTGTGAAACTTCTGAAGTTTCAAGATCTGCATAATGAACAGTTTAAAATATTGTAAAATGTTTCTCTGCATCCCAACCAACTTTTGACGTACTTAGGCTTGTAGTCTAAACCGGTTGCCCAAGCTTCCTTTACTACCAATGGAGAACAACAGAAGCTTCTGGGTGGTGATTCATCCTGTTTATTTTAGGCATCCATTTTTGGCTAAGCTAAATTGCCTTTTGGAGTGCCTTGCTCCTCCTTGAAGGAGGAGTCTGAACGGCCAGCTTAGAAAAGCTGCTCTGATTTTACAACTAAAAATACGTGCCATGAATCTCAGTCTAAGAGCTCATAAACATTATTTACTTCTCTCAGAATTTGGAAAGACATTGTAATCTGAAAGCAAAGGAGGAATAACTTGATGAAGCAACAATGCACAAGCATACTAACACACTCTTCCAAGGGGCTTCCAAGAACTGAATGAATAAGGCAGCCTGGCAGCAGATACATCCTAGAATACAGAAAAAGTCTTGCAGAGTCTGGATTCAAGTCAGGCTCAAGTAGTCCTGAAGAGGGTTGTTTGGGTCAGATACTCTGCTATGAGAGGAGAAACATCAAAGCAGCCACAAACTGGATAGGTGAAACATAAAATTTTGTGTTCCCACCATACAGCTAGTGTCATTTATGCATAACACGAAGGTCTGAAAAGCATTGTTTGCTAAAGCTTTCACTGCATAGACTGTTATTTTTGGTTTAACGGTTTCTACTGATACAGAATTAGGCTAGATGCTTTCAAGGTTTAGCCATGCAGACCTGTTTTGTTCTTGTCCCATACGAATTGTTCCTTTGACAGTGAATGGGCTACATTTTCATTTTGATGCAATTAATTATGTTGTATTGACCCAAAGCTGTCAGCATGAGTTTACCAGAGGGACTAACAGGGATTCAACCCTCTCATTAGCAGTGACCCGTATGTGCTCACTTTTCACACATGAAGATATTGTACAGCTGCATTGCTTCAGCTTCCCTATTTGAACTGATATGTTTCCATCCACAAATTACATATGTTTTTTATATGTATTCTCAGACCTTCCCATACTGTGGGTCATGAATGAACTGCTGATGGTCCATTTGCTTGTGTCTGTAGAACAGTTTTTGCCTCTCCTTTGTTGCAGCTGCTAATATAGGTATTTGGCCGCTTAGAAAAAGTCTGGGGGGCGCAGAAACTGCTGGAAACAGAGGAGCACAGATAATTCAACCTCTTCATCCAGGGACTGCTGCTGCACTGGAGCCAAGGCTCAGCAACAGCCTCTGCTAGGAAGGTAGTGGCAGCTCATGACAAACTCTTGACAATCATGTAAGTATGTAGTCTCTGTTGCTCATCCCTGCTGACCAGTAACTAAAACCTTTTCAAGGGGGTGCTTTCTTGTCTTTTTAGTCTACATATCAAAAATCGTTCAGATTTATTTGCTGTTTCTTGCGAACTTCAATAATGTCTTGTCATGTCTTTTTCCAATTGATGTTCTAATCTTAATTCAGGTGATACATAATATCCTTGAAATGAATAAAATTAGGTCAGGAGTATGTTGCTTCAGTTCCAGCAACTGCATTGGGCTTGGTTTGAAGAAGCGTTGGTTAAATATCTTTTTGTCACTATTTATAAAGAAATATGTCTATGAATATGGGGGCAGAGAACACCCAGTTTGAAATCATCAGGCAAAACATTTTTCTTTTTACGCATCAAGCTATTCTACAATCTAGACAAGATTAATGTTTCAAAGTGATGAATCATAGTGCAAAATGTGAGCAATATAAGACCTCATTTCCGAAAGAACAGAGGAATACTAATCAAAAAAAAGGAGAAACCTCTAAAAATTATTTCCAAATAACTGGCTAGTGTATACACCTCAAGATTTTAGCTTAAATGTTGTGACATATTTTACTTGTGTGTATATGTGCGTGTGTGCACGAGTTTTATTCTCATCCAGCAAGTGTTTTGACGATATTAGGAATCAAAAGAAATAATGCTATTTAGTCACTAAACCACGTCTTCTCTAGAAAAACAAGAAGTCTTATGACTTGAGGTTTGAAAATTTACCTAGCCATGTTAATATCTAAATCGCTTTTGGACCTTTCTTCTTTTTCCCAACCACTGTCCCTCAAAACCACAGAAAGTTTCCTGTTCACTTAGGTGGGCATTTGATCCAGCTATTTGGTGATTCCTGTTGTATGATAGTACTGCCGGTAAGGGTTGAGCACTGTTGATTTTGGGCCTGAGTGAATTTCCTGATTTCTGGTGGTTTACAACCTGGTGGTAAAATTTTATATGGCAGGAATATGACCCTGAAGGTAGTAACTTGGGATAAGTTTTGGAAACCTTTACTACAAAGAGAGCTTTCTGAAATAGTCCTCATGATGCTCCAAATTTCTTTTTTCTTTGTTGTATTAAGGCAGGATGCAGAAATGGTGTTTAAAAAGAGTCACTGATAGCTGAATTTGCATGGAACAGATTTATTCTAGGGGCCATAGCTACTAGAGGTATTAGGCTAAGGTATTATGAGTGTCCCATGCATAAAACTACAACCATAAATTAGTTTTAGATGCCAGACAGCTGACTTCTAGACAACAATATAATTGAGGTGATGACACATGTATTTCCAAATTCCACTCTTTGGCTTTTAGTTCTTTTTTAAAAATAATGGCAAGACTGACGTTATGAATAGAGCAGAAATCTTCAAAACAGAACTCAGAAAAACTAGGCTTTATTTCAAAGTTAATATCCTGGCGAGACTTAAGGAAAGGCTTCACAGGGTTTGTGCATCCACCTCAGCCAATGCATGCTTCCAGATGGAAATTCTGTGAGACGTTTTTTGGTTTTGTTTGATGGCCTTGGACAGTTCAGAAATAGATAGCTTATCCACGTTTTGCACTGTGTTCTGGTTTCCTTCAAGCAAGAGGCTGTCGAAGGCAGCAAGGCTACGTAAAAAAACCCTAGGAGTACAGATAACTACAAACTGAAACCAGGAATTCATCTGCCTTTCTTGGCAAAGCTCACACATAGAGCTTGAAAAAAACAACCCTGAACTGTAGTGAAGACTGAACAGCCACAGCTCCATTTACTGCATACATTTCTACTGTACTTATGACTGCTGCAACTGGGCATTACTAAGTACAAACCAGTTTCCATTTTGCTGGAGGAACTGACACATCTGTGTCAGCACAATATTGGGAAATTAATTGCTTGCTCTGAGATATTTGTACCTATATGGAGACCAGTTGCCTGGGGAGGTCACAAAATTTCCAATCCGAATCTCAATATATGGAGTGGACACTTGTGGTGTGTTTTGGACTGAGGGAACTGGTCCTTGGTAGAAATGTAGCTTCCACCTAGCATCATTCATACACTTCTTCAGCCTCTGTCTTCTGCTCTCAGTTGCCCCTACATTACAATGCTTTCTTGAGCCACAACTTGATTGTGCTTTTCTGGACTTCAGGAGACAGAAGGCATTTGACAAATGCTGAAATTAACAGCAACTCTGGCTATGTCCTGTAGAGGAGAATGATAGCTACAGAAATAGAAATAGGAAAGGAGAAACTAACTGGGAAAAATCACTTGTTTTATTCCAGAGCTTAGGCTGAAGCCCAAAGCCAGGAAATATGATTGCAATATGTTTTGCTATTCTTTGTTTTGCTGGCGAAATTAAGTAAATTCTCATTAGAAAAGAGCGTATGAATGATTAGCGGACCCTGAATTCTTTGACCATAAAAGGGCTCCAGCACATAAAATGTTGAAGTGAATTAATAAACTCCTATAAATCCACATTCAAGGGAAATAATGGCATATTTGGGTGTAGTACAGAAAAAGCAGATCATGCATAGAGTATATCTCATTACTGTTCGAAGAAAGAGTAGCTAAGGTTTGAATTGTTTCAAGTTTTCTAAGACTTGTTACACTGACAATTCTGCATCTATTCCTCCAAGGGGCTACTGTCTTCACAAAATATCTTCTCTCATGTGAGCACAGTCTGCCTCCCTGTATTTTCTGTCTACTTAACCTTTTTTCCTACCACCTTTACACAATAGTAGAATCCAGGGATAACAGCAGTTCTTCATAGCATCTCTGTCTCTCTGAAAAAAATTTCTAGGCCTTTCTGGTAATAATTCCACCTTTCCTCTCTTTCTCAAAAAGGATTGCCCTCAGAGTTTGCCCTTCAATTTTATTTCATATAGACTCTGTGTTTAGCACTGTACTGCCTTTTTCAGCCCAGGTACTGCGATTGCAAGCTGGGGGGATCCTGTATTCCCACTTGTATATATGGTTATTTGTTTGGCCAGATGGCATCAGTTTACTGCCTATACAATTTCTAGTGTGAGAGAACGAAATACTCAGAACACACAAATGCATGACATAATGATACAGAAGAAACGCGTGTTAAGGGCTTCTTCCCATCAGCAGAAGGATGGTCTCTAGAAAACACTTTTTACAGTGTATAAATATTACGTTTTACAGTCTCTTTCTGTACCTTCAAAATGAGCCAATTCAGCTGGTTTTCAACCAGATTAACTAAAAATTAAAGGAGTTTTACTCTGAGAGGGAAAAAATGTATAGGCTTAATGCAAATCTTTTATCAGTGATGAATGCATAAGAGTTGTTCATATTATCTTCAGACACAGGTAGCTAATACCTTTTGCAGCAAAGTTTCTTTTTTGATTTCTGATTCTTCCTCACATAACAACCTCACTGGAGACTAACAAGAAAATTTTTAGGATACGGATAATTCTCATATTTAAGCATAACTCCCTTTTACTTTTGAACCAGGGAAGTAATCACTTTTGCCTCAGAGCATTTGTAACTGAAACTAAAGCAGAATTGCAAGTGTGTAGATCAACTCTTCAGGTACCTCTTGATCTATATACTGAACTGTCATTTTCTCACCTAGCACAAAAATATCAGTTTGATTTTTCTTCAGTTCTAGTTCTTAAGACTGAGTGTGGAGGGAAAAGTATTAGATGATATCTTTGCATTTTCAATTGGAGAGAAAATAGATAGGAAACTCATTCCAGCTCCTCAAAGTTTTAGTTATGATTGTTTTCTCTCTCTCTTTAAATTGTGTGCAATTGTCTGACCCCAGCAAATGGTGCAATGTGCTTTCACCATACTACTGCTTAAACTAACAGTTGTCTTTGGCAAGTACTGTAACACCTCAGGCTCTTTTATATGTCTGAGGTTCTTACTGTGGTCAGCACTTCAAGTATAGCCCAACCTAAAAGATCTGAGGAGAAAACATGGAAATGAAATTATTTTTTTCCAATAGTGAACAAATGGGCTTAGTAGTTATTAACATTTTACAAGCATCTAAGGCTTAGAATTTTGAAGCAGAGTAGCCATTGTTAACATTGTTGATGTCTCCATTGCAAAAAAAAAAGCCTTTTGAGTTTACTCTTTGGCTCTTTGAAACAATATGCGAATCCAAGTTCATTTCACATTTCATGTCTCTATAAAATTGTTCTATATATATATTTTATAGTGACATTTGAGATTGATCTCACAGTCTTTTTTCTGCAGCTGCAGGACTCCATAACATCCATTTAAATTTTTTAAGATATTATTCTCTAAGGGTTTGGTCTTTTAAAAATTAAAACATATTTTTTTGTTTGCAAATGGTTAATGTTTCTACAATCAAAACATAGTAACTTTTTCCATGCTGACATTTAGACCAGTGTCATATTAACATTAACTCCTTTTGAGCTTGTCATAAAACCTGAAAGACAACCTCAACAGAACATGTTTGTCAGTGGTGATCATATCATGACTTGGTGTCTCTGGGGGCAGGTGCTCCCACTAAAGTCAACAGCAACCTCATATGTAAGCTTTAGCAAAGAGTTTAGTTCAGTTCAGTGCAACTTCATGGAGGTAATTGGTATCTGAAAACCCTTGGCACTTCTTCCTCTGTGTCAAACACTGGCCCTGCAAAATAAATGTCTCTGTACAAGCAGGTGTTTCATTGCATGTATTTATTTCATTGTATGAATAAGCCCAGTAACTGGTACTGTTCACTTCAGACACATTTTGTACAATGTTCAGGAAAAGGAAGAAGTCAGTAGAGTAACAAGAAAGGCACTGTTATTTTAGAAAGCAGCTCGCTAAAGAGCTGATTGCTTGAAGACAGTTAATCTTTTCAATAGGGAGAGGTGATTCAGAGCCGTAATATGTTTTTGTCAGATGTTCAGTAGTATAATTGCAAGAAAGTAAAACTACAAGTAAGCTAAGGCCTGTGTTAGTATGATGCACTTATGGTTTAAATAAATTTTACAAAAAATCTGTCAAAAAATACATGGCAGCCTCATTTTGGAAGAAAGTAAACAGAACTGAAAGGAAGGAAGTAACAGATAAGCTGGTGTAATTTTATGAATCCAATGGGATTCCTCTTTAGTACTCAGGTGAGGGTCTGTGCTGCTCTTTTAAAACTAGGTAAAAGCTAAACACTGCATTGGTCCAACTGGTATGGTGGGATGATTATCACAAGCCATATTGAAAAATTTATAGACCAACTTTTGCAATCACATGCAACTAAGTAATTATTCTAGCTGTAAAATATCAATCTAAATAGCAAGGATAGAAGATCTAATAATTTTTTTAAGTACTTAGTGCTTTGTTGCACCAGGGCCATGTATCGACTTTATTTTATGAGCAGTACTTAAATGAAAGATTATTATGTGAAAGTAGATAATATATGGTTGAATTTACCTGTATATCGCACAAAAATTAGACAAGAGATACAAGGTCCAACACATAAAAAAATGAGACTGTGCTTGTAACTCTTTCTATTTAATGTTAAGAAAATCAGCTATGACCACCTTCAGAATAGTTCCCTTCTGAGTTGACACACAGCTGCATACAATGCTGCCAATGTTCAATGCTATTCCACAGACCATTTTCTGAAAGGCTGTTGAGGATCTCCTTTATTTTTGCTTTCAAATCTTCCACAGACAAAAAAAACCATGTTCCTTTGAGCACTGACTTGATCTTTAGGATGTCTTCATCACAAGACTCAGTCAATAATTGAAAAGATTCCTCTGAGAATTTCTTCAGTTTCATGAGAAACTTGATGTTAATTTGCTGTTCATTCTTGCCCGCTGCCATTTTCTGACTGAGCTGAAGAAAACTTCTGTATTTGAATCCATGTCTGCTCATACTGAGTGAAGCTATCAAGTTGAGCCTTAGTGTAACAGGTTAGAAAACATTCCACAACCGTTTTCTTGTCTCTCCCCTCCCCCTCTTGGTCACCAAGCTATACAGTTAGACTCTGGGGTCTTTGTGTCAGGTGTCGTATGTATGTGGACACTTCATGTGTACATTAAAAAAAAAATAATTCTCTTTCTGGAAAAATACTACTGGTTAAAATTATCTAAAATGAATTTTTGACTACTATTCTTTATTTTAGCTTGTTGCTGGATTTTTTTGTACATTGCATGTGAAGAAGCTTTGTGGAAATAACTGGATTACTTAAGAATACAATGAAATAAATATATGCCAAATAGTTTTAAAAGTTTTAATAGTTTTATTCCTATCATGGGTCTGTTGCAGAAAGCTAGAATAGAAAACTTAATGAAGGAACTAACAAAAAAAAGTAATACATTTAGGGATAACTTACTGCATGGATAGTTTTTATTATCTGACATTGCCTGAACTGTTCAATATTATGCTTGATAAGATGATGGGAGCATGATGTTTTTTTGTATTGAATGAGCCTAGACATAGATTATTCTTTTCCCACACCTTATGTGTAGTGACCTATAGGGATGGATATTTGAGGAAAGAAAGGTTGAAGAATACTTTTTGGAAAGCCATGTTTTGTGCCAAGAGTGTATAAAACTGAATTAAATGCCAGACCCTGGAGACTGGTGTATGTCACAGCTGTTTGTATTAGTTAATTCTACCTTTTTTTCCCCTCTTCTTCTTGTTACTATAAGGATTTCAAAGTTCATAGAGAAGAAAAAAAAGCCTGTTGATGGAAAATTTTTCTACTGAATAATGGACTTTCTTTGTTAAGTAGTGAAAAAGAAATCTGAACTCTGCTGGGTGAGATTCTTTCTAAGCTGAGAAAATGGATTTGAAATGGTGCATAGAGTCTGTGTGGATTTTCTGTAGAGAAGAACAGTTCATCTGAAGAAAGGAAAAATACTGATGGTTTATTTTTTTAATTCTGATTTTGTAAAAAAGGTAGCTCAGTTGGCTTATGGATGTAAATCAGGTAATTATCCTTGGTAGTTCTGGGATATAAATCTGGAAATTACTTTCCCTCTAAAATGTAGAATGTCTGAAAACTCCCCCAGAAACCTTTCCATTCTGCTTCTGGAAAAAATCTTGGAATTAGACAATACTTACTTGTTTTACAAATTATGTAAATCATATAAATATATGTAAATCAAATAAATGTACATCATATAATGTCCATGCCGATTACTTTCAGGTGGAGTAAAAAGCAGGCAATTGAAAGTCAAAATTTCTAAACAAAGAAGAAGTGAACCTTCCTTCTCTGTTGCAAAATGTTTGGGTAAAGAAACAAGTTAATCTTCTCCCCTACCACGTAGTAGAAATCTAAGTTTATGCATCCGTGTGGATAAAAGTTCTGTAGGGATTCCCAAAGATCAGCAGCAAGGAGTCTGATACTCAGAGAAAGAGGAACACTGCATACACAAGATAGAAACCCAGATTATTTTTTCCTTTTAAACTAATTTTTTGTTTTATAGAAATGAGACCTAGTATTGGAAGGTGAGATATAAGGAAACAAAATGAGGTTAGTGCCCTTTAGAAATGAAAAGGTTTTCAACTCTTTTTTTCCTTTAGCGTTGCTGACAGTCATCTTAGGAGATCAGAGAAAGGGAATGGGAGCCTTCATACACCCCCTTGTAGCAGAAAAGGTCAGAATCTTTGTCCTCTGTCACTAAACATCTGTTTTTGAATCGTTACTTCACAACAAACAAGTAGATTTCCAAATATGGAGGATCAGTCTTTCTGTCAGCTTATTATGAATTCTCTTGCTTATGACAACCCACCATTATCTTTCAAAAAAACCTTGGAGTAAAAAATATGCGAAGGGAAACCTACAAAAAAGTAAGATTTTCTCATACATTGAAGAGAAAGGTCACAGCCTAATTCTTCCATTTATAGATAAACTTGAAAGTGTGGAACAGAACAAAGCTCCTTCTGTGCAAGGTTAAAGAACATCAATGCAACAACAAAGATCCATAGTGGGGTTCTGATTGATGAGAAGCTCAATATGAGCTGGCAATGTGCACTCACAGTCCAGAAGGCCAACTGTATCCTGGGCTGCATTAAAAGAAGCTTGCCCTGTAGATTGAGGAAGCTGATTCTCCTCCCTCTACTCTACTCTACTCTACTCTACTCTACTCTACTCTACTCTACTCTACTCTACTCTACTCTACTCTACTCTCATAAGAATTCACCTGGAGTACCGTGTCCAGTTCTGGAATCCCCAACATAAGAAGGATATGGAACTGTTGGAACAGATCCTGAAGAGGCCCACAAAGATGATCAGAGGGCTGGAGTACCTCTGCTATGAGGACAGGCTGAGAGAGTTGAGGTTGCTCAGTCTGGAGAAGAGAAGGCTCCGGGGGGACCTCATAGCATCCTACCAGCACCTGAAGAGGGCCTACAAGAAAACTGAGGAAGGACTTTTTACAAGGACATGTAGTGATAGGATGAGGGAGAATGGCTTGAAATTGGAAAGGGAAAGATTTAGATTAGACATTAGGAAGAAATCCTTCGTGATGATGGTGGTGAGGCACTGACACAGGTCGCTCAGGGAAGTTGTGGATGCCTCCTCCCTGGAAGTGTTCAAGGTCAGGCTGAATGGGGCCTTGAGCAGCCTGGTCTGGTGGGAAATGTCCCTGCCTATGGCAGGAGGGTTGGGGCTGGATGGCCTTTAAGGTTCCTTCCAACTTAAACCATTCTGTGATTACTCAAGTAATTCTATCAGATAATGGTGGATAAAATATTACAGTAAACAAATAATGTGTTATTCAAATAACGTAGAATTCATCCAACAATTAAATACCGGCGTATTTGAAGCCTACTGCGTCACAGATGTACTTGAGATGTACTCCGTGACTGTTGGGGTAAATACTTCTCTTAACTATTCAGACAAGGGAAAAGACAAGTGACCTGAAAATAGCAAGAGGTCCACAGGACTAACTTACTGATTTTTCTCCTTGGAAGTGGTCTGAAAGATGAGTTGATGCTGTTTGTCCTCTCCATGGGAAAGATTTCCAAGAACCTTTTGTCAAAGGTCCCTCGATCACTCCTGGTGAAAAGTTTGCTCCTCAAAAGATGGAAAGAGTCAAATGCAGCTCAAGAGGATCACGTACAGCTGCTGCTGCCACACCATTGCCTAATGAGAGTTGTAGGAATCAGGAACACCTGGACATAACTTCTAAGGGGAAATTTTCAGTGATCTGCTCAGAAAATTCAGTTTCTATATCCATAATACTAAATCAAACAGACCCAGGGCTAGCTAGCTAGTTGTGCTGGTACAATTAACTATTAGGATGGTACCCAGCACAGCTTGGCCCTTACGAGTCTTCTTGCACCATCAGACTTCTTGCTACTACACTTTACAGAATTCTTACCCTTACAGAAGTGTAAACTAAGATTCTTTCCAGCATGGTGGGAATGAAGAGCCTTCGCTCAAACCATTTCTTCTCATAGTCTAAGAGCAACAATTCCCGAATAGGATGTATGCTGGCAGGTACCCCTGTCAGGGCAGTGGTGTCAACACAGGGTTCCGTTGCCAGTTAGACTCAGTGTTGCAATACAGTCTGGAGCACATTCACTGCCCTAGTTTAAGCATAAACATATTTTTCTCCAATGGCTCACAGTCTAACACTCTTGAATCATTTGGAAGGGTATTTTCTAATTCTGTCCTCAATGGAAGTTGCTGGAAAGTTTACACCCAAAAAATCAATATACTACATTCCTCCACCGTGCACAGAAGGGTTGAATGTAGTCCAGTTTCTGAGTTCACAGTCAGTGGAAAACACCATGAGACCAAGCAAGCTTTTGCTGCAGCTTAATTCTTACATTGGTGATGAATTGAAGAGACAAAAGTAAGCAAAAATGGTAGACACATGGATAGCAAGGAGGACACCGAAAGAGGTACCTCTGATGAAAACTGAAACCCAAGCTGTAAATGAAAACAAAATGGTGCAAAGGACATTGGTCAAAGTTATCTCTATCTGATAGAAGAATATAAATTATTTCAGTTTAAAAAATGAAAATATTGGAATTTCTGATATATCAAAGTAGAGATTATAGGCAACAAGCCGTGTCCTCTGTGTGAATCTCTACTACTGTAGCAGAAATCTAAATATGACCCATGATAATTTTTCAACACTATTCATTCATTCTTTTCTCCCACAAATTAAAATCACATTAGAACTTCTTTCTGGATAGTCTTAGCATTGCATTCTGCTTTCCTATGCTAAACATAAACTAAGTGGATTAGAAGTGGGAAACCTAGCATTCAAAAAAAATTTCAGATGAGAGGAGTGAAGTCTTCCTAATGATAATTTCAAGTTGACAGAACTAGGATAAAAGTGTTTGTATGGTGTGAGTGTTTAAAAGATATAGAATATAGGAATTTTATTAAAATATCTTCTAGAATGCCTCATCACACTGACAAATACTTGACAAATGCTAGTCTGAATTAGAAGTTATTTACCATCTTGGATGGGAGAACCTAAAATCACTTAGAACACCTACTATCTCTGTAGTGTTTTACAAAGAATTAAAACTAATTGTCAAACAAGAACGGTAGGGAAATCGTTTTCACCTGATTGTAAGCCTATATGGCCAAAGGAAAAAAATGGTACAAGATGCCAAACTGCAGTGACAAGTCATTTGTGTGAGCATTTTTACCTCTGAACACAAAGTGCAAACTGTGTTTTGACTGCTTTGTTCTCAGTGTGTTTCCTTGACTTTTTATTATTTTTATGTTATCTTTTTTATCGTTGTTATTCACCAAGATATGTCCTAGTAATTACATGGTATAAATTCCTGGAACTAAATTAATATCCAATATGTTATGTTCACCAAAAAGTCCATAATATGGTTTCTCTTCTTTTCAAAGACAATTTAAAAGCTGGAAGTCTTTAAAGCTTGGATGTTGAAAAGAAAAACAAAAAAAAAAATCTTTTTTTTGTAGACTTGTCTGGTGTGAGCTTGTCTGGGTTTCCAGCTCTATGGGAGTTTTGCCTCATTCTAGTCTTTAAATATTTATCCTGAAAAAATGTTTAAAAAGAGAGAGAGAGAGAGAAAAAGAGAGAGAGAGAGAGGAGGAGAACCTCTCCCCCTGTAACCGTTCCCACAGTCTGCTGTTTCCCAGCTGGAATGAATGGAATCCCGGTAACACTTACTTGTTTGGAAAATCTCACCCAGGCAGCACAGAGACAGCTTTAGCTGAACATTGTACAGAGCTTCAGATTACAGGAGAGAGAACGATAAAATAATTAAAAACAGTATCATCCCTGAAAAATTGAATTGGTATGGAAATGACCACCTCATTGCTACAGAGGATATTGCCTTGAAAAAGATATTGAGATGAGTTTCTTTCAACCTTTATTTTGTAAGATGTCTGTAGTAACATGCCATCCTAAAAGGTTCTGTTTTGTATTTTCCTTAACTGCTTCAGCTTTGGACATCGGAGGCTGGAACCATTTGACTGCCACTCCACAAAGTCCTGGTGGACACCTGTGATCCTTGTTTCTTGTATTTTCTTCTAAAAGCTTTTATGTTGCAATTCAGAAGCTAACTGTTAGTAGTAGACCCCAGAGATCAAAATCTCGGGTATCTGGAGTGGTGTTTTCTATATAACCAAACATAGCATGAATCTCTATCCGCATGAGGTAACACACATTAAATGAAGACATAGGTATGTTATTTCCCTGTGAAATGTCAGCTAACACTCCAAGAGCTATGCAGAGGTCTTTCAAAGATTTAATTAGTTAGAAAGACATAAAGATCAGCTAAGGAAAACCAAAATCTAGGTATTTGAAGTGACTATTGCTGATTTGGGTTCACAGCCTACAGGAGGATTTACTTTGAGAGATGTTATCACATGGTTATGTTCTCTTGGTGGTAAACAGAACAGATGATGAGGTACCTGCATGTTCAAAAAGATACAGCTAAAAGACCATATCTTTGTTTTGAAGGTGTGGCTTGAAATGAAGGAGTTGATTAGAAATATAAGCAAAGCAGAGAAAAAGAAAGATATTTTCTCTCTTGATGGATATTTAAGTAAGTTGCTTGAAGTTTTGGAAGCATTTAATAATGTTTCAGTCTGTGAGTTGTCAATTCAGGATTTTGAATAATAACTTTAATTTTTCTTGAAAAGTTTTTGCAGAAAAATACCTGGAAACTGAAGTCATTCCGGTGAATGGAAACTAATGTTTGTTTTGCTCAAAATGGGATAACAGCAGCTGCAACCACTTCCTTGAGATTTAGACTTGAGAATGGCACTGACAACTGAATTGGTGGGTTTATAGGCTAGGGTTTCATCTTTCATCCTACAGGTAGGCAAAGTACTCTCCAGCTACTGTCCTGATTTCAGCCTCCTCCTTTTGGGCAAAATAACTAAGAGAAAAAAGTAACCGTCAAGATCAAACAACAGATGACATTAGCTGACCTCACATCAGAGTTTAAACCAGGACAGGGTGCCAAGGCTACTTTAAAACTTCCTTCAGGCTATAAGCACACATGAAATAATTCCTGTCAAATGACTGGACTTTCCTGTAGCCTTGACAGGGCTAAACCCATTAGCACTATGACCGGCATCTTTGTCCCATAGCAGGAGTATATTTGCATGATCTGTTAGATTTCTTCTTAGTAGTAATGTGCAACTGCTCTTTCTCTCTAAACATATTGCAGAGATCAGTGTGAACCTTGGGTTTTTTCCCTTCTCTTTCAAAATCTGCGTGAGACTTCTGGGAGAAAGGGAGAAATAAACACCATGGTCTTAGCTACCAACAGTAGAAAGATAGCACCCTATGATTTATCTTGCTCTTTGCTTATGCAGCTATGTCATCACATCTGATGCACCAACACAGGTCAGGAGATAACCTTTCAAATGAGAAACCAACTGACACAAGCTGAAACAAGCAATATGAAAGTGGTGTTTGGGAGGGAAAAAACATGTAGGCATTCAACCCACAACAGTGCAAAACCTTTGCAATACTCTTCTCAACAAGCCTGAATGCCTGCCTTTCTTTTACTTTCTGGCTTGCTAGGAAATTGTTCAGAGTGCAGGTCAGGACACAACAGCCCCTGTGTTTGCCATGCTCATTCAAGAGGACTGTCTTACTGCATTGAACTCTGATGTCAACTCAGGGAATAACATATAACATGTCTTAGGACCTGTGACTTTGGCTGCTATATGAACCCCTCATCCGTTCTGTGCTCAAATAGAGAGCTGGTTCCTAGTTCACTTGTGACACCAGTTCAAGCGTTTGGATCTAACTTCAGTAACAACTCGATAGGTCTTAGATCTTGAATTGTGGGGTATCAACCATTGCAACAACTCTTTCTTTTAAAGCATGCAGACCACAAAACTGAAGGAAATATTTGTAATATTTGAATCAAAATCTCTATGACATTCAAACATATTCCTTGTTCCAACACACTTCCCCAGTTTTCACACCTGCCAATGTAACTTGCCTCAACTTACTCCATGTTCCCAGCAGAATCATTGCTAGTGTTGACACTTTGACCAGCTAGTTTAACAATTTTTCTAATTGTTTAAAATATTCATTATTTTATGAGTTTTCCTTTAATAGTTATTGTTTTCAGAAGTACCTACCTGAACTGAAAGTTTTTAACCGGTTAAAAAAAGAAACTTAGATGTATTTATTTCTAAGTTTTGAATGGAAACTTTAACAAAAACAAATCATTATTTAGGACTACCACAGTAGAGAATTTTGGTCTTCCAGATATTTAGAAACAGTCTGAATTGAAACATCATATCAAAACACTCAGAAAGTTGGGCAATGCAGCAGTTCCAATTTGTATTAAAACAAATGCCCAAATCTGGTCTGTGACTAGAACGTGGAGGCAATTAGAGAAAACTATAAGAGAGGGAATTCTCTGGATGCTTTAGAAAAAAAACTCTATATATATTTTTTTTCTTTTTTAGGGAAAAAAATGGGAGAAATTACTTAGCAAGACATATGTTGAAGAGACCTGGTCCTTACAGAACCTTTGCAGAGCCCTCTGGAATACAATATAGTTTCCTAATGAGATCTGTTTGGAGACCAAATTCTACATTTAGTTATTTGCACAGCTGAATGTGAGTCCATGAATTTATGCCAAAATTTGGCTTACAGAAACCTTATTATCATTGATGAGTCACAAGACAGAACTTAGCTTGACCTTTAGATCAGATTGCATTTGAAGGGGTGATTTTTAGAGATGCCATCTTTTGCGTTTCGTATGTGATTCTGAGCCAAATTAAGTATAAATGTATAAAACTTTATTAATGATCAAAAGACTATCAGACTAACAGAGTTTTTCAGACAGATAGGCCAAGGGGAAACTACAGCTACTCTAAGATTAATGAATTTCTTTGAAATTTGGTAGAAATCACCTCCCAGACTGTATCATATTCATGTTTAATTCATTGCTTTAATGTAAATGCCCCAAACCTGATTTAATTTATTTTAATTTTATGTTGCTCTGAAGCAGAAAAAGGAAGACATAACATAATTCAGTTTAATAAGATTTCTCTCTTCCCAAATGTACTCATTTCTATATTCCTTCTATACTCATTCATACTCATTCTATGCTGAGCAGCACAAGAACATGGTAAAAGGCAGTCTATGCCATAGCAAAGAAATGTAAAATAATGCAGTGGACACCTACAATCTTCCCACAAATAACTTGTGCCTTGAGTTGACTGAATTCCCTAACATATGAAACTCAAGGCTTAAGGGGTAAAGAGAGACCAAATATCTCCACGCAGTGTATCCACTTAATCAGCAAAATTATCCTGAGACAATTTTAATCACAGAGCATTGCTAAATTTGTATAGTTTTGTTTAATTCAACAGGAGGAACTAAGGAACTCATTAGAAATTTGAAAACTACCCAATGGTACAGATTTGTCCTCTCAGTGCACCAGACCCTTATGAACAGGCACAGAAACAAAATCAAACCCTTTCCCTCTGCCCTACCCCTAAGCAGCTATTCCAATTGAGCTCATATAACTCTGTTTTAGAAAAGTATGTGCTGAGATTCATATTTCTTCATATCAGACATGAGAAGTGAGGAAAGATTTTTAAAAGCAGTGCAGGAAGAAAAATTTCATAATTTGAGGAAGTTGGAGATTGCTTCCAGAAACCTAAAAGATACATCTGAAAAAGCATTTAGGAGTCTACTGTCTGTGTCTTAGGTGTTTAAACTATGACATGAATGAGCAACCTGCAGCTCCTGCCTCCTACTTTCCTAATTTAACAGAAGGACAACAGGCATTAATTTACCACCAGTGAAGTTACCACCAGTTACCTAGAATATTGCAGCTTCACATATCCTGAGATATTTTTGATTACTGTTACCTAAATGACACTCAACTGTTTGTGCACATCTGAATTTCCCAAAGTCAGTTATCCCACGTGCAAGTTTTATGAGTGATCTAATCACAGGGATAATCTAAGAACATAGCTCTTGCACACTGACAGCTCATCCATGGCAGGTCCAGCCAACTTAACTGAAAGCATGGAACTGAATTAAGTTCCACCAACCTTTTTTATAGTGGACTTTTAAGTTAAAGCACTCACTCAGGAATGGCAGCCTGTGCTTCAGCAATGTTCTGGGTGCACTGCGGATTTCCCATGAAAACCAGAATTTGGGGGGCTGGTATTTGCTGAAATGCAAATTAGTATTATTCTAAATCCATTAACAATTCCAGGGAATGTAGTCAATAGCAGTAAATTATTTATGGATATTTTCAAAACACACAGTGTACCACAGAGCCCAGGACTCAAACTTCTTGCACAAACACTCTCACCACTAAACTACTACAAAAAATGTGGCACTATGAGGATCTCTCCCCATCTTTTAACGGATTAGAGTAACGAATCTCCCACATCAAATGTGAGAGTTGAGTCAAAGATAGATTTGACACTGTACACATACGTTGTCCTACAAGCATCTGCTGTGGTGTTACAGATATTGCCTAATCTTGAAGCAAAGTGGCTGTTAAGACATAGAGTCATAGAATCATAGAACCACTTGGTTGGAAAAGACCTTTGAGATCATCGAGTCCAACTGTACCTTCCCACTACTAAACCATATCCCTGAGCACTTCACCTGTCCATCCTCTAAAGGTAGCTGTTCCAGTACCTGATAACGCTTTCGGTGAAGAAATTTTCCCGATGTCTAACCTGAACCTCCCATGGCGTAACTTGAAGCCATTTCCTGTCATTTTATCACCTGTCACTTGGCAGAAGAGACCAACAACCATCTAACTACAACCTCCTGTCAGGTAGCTGTCAACAAGGTCTCCCCTTAACCTTCTTTGCTCTAGGCCAAACAATCTCAGTTCCCTCAGCTGCTCCTTGTAGGACTTGTTCTCCAGCCCCTTCACCAGCCTCTTCGCCCTTCTCTGGATGCACTCCAGCACCTCAATATCCTTCTTGCAGCGAGGGGCCCAGAACTGAACACAGTATTTGAGGTGCGGCCTCACCAATGCTGAATACAGGGGCACGATGTTTCTGACATAGGCGAAGATGCCATTGGCTTTCTTGGCCACCTGGGCTCATTGCTGGCTCAGATTCATCTGGCTGTCAACACCCCCAGGTCCTTCTCTGTGAGACAGTTTTCTGGCCAACCTTCCCCAAGGCTGTAACGCTGCATGGGATTGTTGTGTAGCAAGTGCAGGACCCGGCACTTTGCCTTGTGGAACCTCATGCCCTCAGTCTCAGCCTATCAATCAAAGTTACTAGGGGTACACTCAATCCCCTCATCCAGATGATGAAAAAAGATATTGAACAGGACTAGGCCAGGCACTGAGCCCTGGGAACACCACTCGCGACTGGTTTCCAACTGGATTTAACTCCATTTACCATCACTCTTTGGGCCCGGCCATCCAGCCAGTTTTTCACCCAGCAGAGGATGTGCTCGTCCAGGCCAATGGCAGCCAGTTTCTCAAGCAGAATACTGTGAGAAACAGTGTCAAAGGCCTTACCAAAGTCCAGGTACACCACATCCACAGCCTTTCCCTCATCCATTAAATTGGTAACCTTGTCATAGAAGGAGATCAGGTTAGTTTGGTAGGACCTGCCTTTCATAAACCCATGTTGACTGGGCCCGATCACCTGGTGACTGGGGCTGATCGCCTGATCCCATCTTTCTCTATTGTTAATCCTGTTTTTCAGTGCAGATGTCCTCCTCTGTGAATGTTTTTATCAAGTGTGTTACTCACAGCACAGTGGTTTTGCTATTATTAAATTAATTTGCTATTATTAATTAAAAAATTCAGTGCCTGATTCCACTTAATTAAAACACTTCAACAACAGGGTAAGTGGTAAGTGAATACATTAGAGGTCCAGCAGTCACCACTACCTTTTGGCTTAAGGTTTTTGTTTTTTGGTGGTGGAATATATCTTCATTCACCATTTCCAGGTAAATGTGCTGCTTTGGATGGCTGGAGCCCATTAGCTGTTCTGAGATGGATCTAGTGAAACATGTGTAAACTTATATAAATGCTTCAAACCTCTGATATTACATAGAGATCTGAAATTCTCTGAAGAACAGACCAGCACAAGAGAAGGCCAGCAAAAATAGCTTTCTGCCTAACAGGAAACACTGAAAGAGTAGACTCTGTAATAGTAATTATTTATAATTCAGCTGAAAACAAGAAGATAACATCAGGAAAATAAAAAGCTAAGAGAAAACAGTCAATTTGTTTTAATCAAAAAAATACAGAGACTGGTCACATTTTCAGCAGTCAAAGGCATAGACGAATACCTTATTTACACATCAAAGAATGTATGAAATTTATCTAGACACATTAAATACTCCATTTAAAAGAACACCTCATAATATATTACTTTTTAGGAGTAACTGTTGAGAGCCTAAACATTCCCTTCTGTGAGGCTGCTATGCTTAATTCTTTAAATATGTTTTAGACTAGCTAAGATTCTGCAGCAAATGTGAACTCAGTTGTGGGTGGTAAATGGTAGAGGTATTTTCAGTTTATTTGAAATATTTAACACTTTTTGTTTGCCTTGGTCTTCAACCCCCATAAGTGAGTAAAATGGATGATCTTAGGGTTACTGACTCATATTTCCTGTCCTCATGATAAAACGCAGAATAAGAACAAACATGGACAAATTAAGAAACTAGGGACCAATTATAAGTTGGGGTACCTTCAAAAAAAACAATGCTATTCGAAATAAATACTTTTTTTTTCATTTTGGAGTATAAAAGTACAGTATTACATTGAGTGAATTCTTACTCCTTAAACTTAGCAGCCAATAGGAGGGCAACCACTGGAATATTTTTAAATAAATACTTTTAAAGAAATATAGGTTCTTTCATCCTTGGGAAAAATGAAAGTGCCTATGTGAGTTGGCAAAACACAGGAAACGGAATTGTTATGCGGATTATTAAGCCTGAATTATGAGCCTGCTTTCCCTACGGAAAGACAGAGTGCAATTCAAACCATAAAACACCATCCATTGTAGCCATTTGCCAAACACCTCAGAAGGAACTGCAGTACAGACACATCTATGTATAAGTGAACATTGCTTTTCCTCTTCTGCTGCCATCAACCGTTGTCTTTCAATGTGGACTCCACATCAAAGCCAACAATGTGTCTGATTTGCTGTGCTCTGGTAGAGCAATTTTCTCTTTTACCACCTACATTGGTGTCCCTGCAGAAAATCTGGAGGGCTGAGTGAGAAGATAAGAAGGAAGACTGGATGGAGGATGCTTCCAAATGCCCTTTTTCTAGGACTGGTTCTGAATATCCATCATCAGCAGTTGATTAGGTTTATTGGTGTTGAAAGAGATATCCATATTCATAGATATTTTTGTCTATTTTGAGTATTCATGTTCAAAAAATAACCATATTCATAGATTTTTGTTCATCCTACAAACCTTCCTGCAAAGCTGGATTGATTTTAATTTTATTCTGCTGTCCTTTCTTATTGCCTTTTCTAGCATTTTTTGCATCCATTGTTTTTGTCTCAGAAATGTTGACTGGAAGAAGCCGTGGATATCATCCAGTCTGCTATCTCACTTGGAGCAGGACCTTTGCCAATACTAGATCAAATACAATTGTTTTGTATGATGAAGTGTTAAATATCTCCAAGGATGGATACTCAGCCTTCTCATTGAGTAATCTGCTGCAGTATTTTAATGCCCTCCTAGTGACAAAGTTTTTCTAACGTCCAGCCTGAACTTTTCAAACCTTAACTTGTGGCTGACAGCTTTGTTTTGTAATTGACCACTATATCAAATAGTTTGGTTCTGCTGCCTCTGTGAGTCACTCAAGTAGCTACGGGCAGAAAGTTTATTGTCTTCATTTTGGAGATCAGAATAAAGAGATGATTTATTCTTTCTGGAAAAGAAAATGAAATATGTTCCACTGATTTAACAATCCAACTTGCAGGTCCTTCTGACATTTTTCAATATGCCACATCTTCTCCAAGAGGGGATGTTTCACCTCTGTTCTGGGCCTAGTAGAAGAAAAAGAAAAGACGATTTGAATTAAAGTATTCTGCTGTATGATCCTAGGAACAAGAATTTGAAACTGAAAAGTTATCATTGCTTTTTACTTCCTGTTGCATATGTAGTTCCAAAATGCATTTTCAGAGAGTGGATTACTCCCACTGATGCAAGGAAATCTGACTTTACAGACCGACATGAAGGAATAAAATATTGTAAAATGTTAGGATATCAAAAACCTGTGTCAATACAGTATTTGTAGTTAAGAATTATTTCCTCTCTGATGTACTTGTTTGATTATTCTCACTCAGGGTAATTGTGGTGTGGAATATCCTTGTGGTCAGTTGGGGTCAGCTCTCCTGGCTATGTCCCCTCCCAGCTTATTGTGCACCCCCAACTTGCTTGCTGCTGGGGTTGTGTAAGGAGCAGAAAAGGCCCTGAATCTGTGTAAACCCCAACAACAACAAAAACATCCCTGCATTATCAACACTCCTTCCAGCACAAATCCAAAACATAACATCCTACCAGCGACTATGAAGAAAATTAATGTTATCCCAGCCAAAAGCAGCACAGCAATGGAACAGATTTATATCATTTCCATCCTATCAAATGTAAATATATTGACCTTCAGCTCAAACTGCAGAGTATGTTATTCTTCCTAACATATTTTGAAAAGGACTGTTTGTTATAACCCTGGGTAACTAGAGAATCCCAGCTTGAGGTGAAAGTTTGGACATCATTGCAACTGTATATATGTTGTTTATGTGAGCACTTTTTCAGGGAATAATCTTTGAGAAGGCATATTAAGGGCTGTAAGACATTATTGCAGTAGGGTACATATACTGAATAGCAACAATATGTACTCCAGGGAACTGTCATCTCCTCATTACAAACCCATTAGACACAGTCTATCGGCTAATGCTGGCTCTTCAAAGATACAAAGGAACGGCTGACTCACTGAAAGGTCTATCCAACAAATCCTTATTTGCATGCACTGCGTAGAACAGACATCCTTCCGGATTTGACCATAAACTCCTTGTCTCATGGGCTGCAATATTTGAATTACGTGTATTCTGCTGCTTCCTCAGACAATAGCTCACGTGCTCTTCACCAAGGAATGTCTGATGCTCCTCTTCGCCCAGAAATTATGACCCTGCAAATAAATGAATACATAATTAGAATTTGTTCACATTAAGCTTTCTATGAGGATAATGAAAGCATAGGACAAAAAGACTTTTCCTACTTCAGATTTAAAATAACTTTCCAGTACTAGTGGGAGAGAATTCAGCAATTGTCAAGAGAAGCAGATGGAATTCTTAACACCAAAGTGAAGTGTCCGTGTTCACAAGATCTTAAAACTCCTGAAGAGGGATGTGGAATAAGTCTTCTGGAGATGTCAGCAACACCACAAATATCTTGAGAAAAATTAAGCAAAATTTTAAAATAATAGACTACAGGTGGCCTGTGGGAAGACCCCCAGTGCACATGGAATATGTTTTTGGCTTATACCAAGAAGCTCTGCAGCTGTGTTTTTAATATAAGCTGAAATCTGTAACAAGATTCAGTTAGATGGCATGTAAAATGGAATGATAGCAGTTATACCATAAAACTATATTATTAATTCAGCAAACTTAGCTGCATTTGAAACTTTTTTCCCCACTGCACTATTAATGCTCTGTGTGTAATGTATATCTAAACTTGTAATTCGTATCTACATTATAGGAAAAGGCTGATCTGAAACAGAGGCAGGATCAGATACCAAAATCAAGTAAAATCACTGATAATTTCAATCTCTGATTCCTAATTTTCAAGAGTTAAGCAGTTTTTCAAAGGCTGAACGTAATCAGTATATTTAGTATAAACTGCCATATTTGATTCCTGTCTTCAAGAACAACTAACACAAACAAGGATTTCAAGCTTGACAATTGTGTGCCCTGTGTTCATCCCCACAGGCCACAGAAGGATAATTCTTAAACCTACAAACGGTCTCGTGCAGCCTCTCTTTTTTTCCTGAAAGACTATCCAATTACTTAGTGCTGTGCTGGGAGTACCTGGGGAAATAGTAAAAGGAAATACAACTGAGAACCACTGTGGTTTGACTCCTCTCCAGATACTTTGAAAATATTTTGGCAAAAACAAGATTTTAAGTAAAACTGTTTCCTTTGGTAACATACCCAGAACTGCAGGTTTTACATTTTTGTACTTAATATGGAGGGCCAAAAAATAAAAAAGCCCTTGTGTGAGAAGGTTGTACACGTGGTAGTAATATTGGTGGGGAAGAAAAAGAGAGCAAAGGGGGGAAATTTGAACAAGATGCAGAAAGAAGACAAGGAGAGAACATATTACAAATATCTGTCTTCTGCTGGGAGAATGGACAACAGAGTGCTGCAAGAAGTAAAAACCCTTTGAGGACTTTTAAGTACTGACAGGAACAGTGTGGTAGTTTGTTCATCAAAAGATGACTGCGATACCAAAGAAATAAACCATGGTTTCTTTTTCATCATTAAAGCCAGTGAGGGAGCTCTTGAACTGACAATGATAAGTTGCATTTGTTTTTCTTACAGGATATTCCTTGGAGTACTTCTGATTACTTTTTTCTCTGAAGAAAACACTCTACACACATTATCCACACAGAGTTTTCCAGTTAATTAGGAGGCCTATGAATATTTAAAGGAATGAAATGAAACATTAATGCCTTTACCCTTCAAACTGCTTACTTTAGAAGATCTTTGTGATTGTTTGGCTGACACTGATTACAAACTGGTTGGTTGCATGTGCAAATTCTAAGTCTCTCACATTTGTCATTTCATTACTGTCCTGCTTTGCACACCTCAGGTACAAGTAACATAATGATTTACATTCAAGAGAACAGTGTTGGTTCACTTCTGTTATTCACCGTAAGTTAATTAGCCAGATAAGCACAATGTCAAGGCTTCTCTTTAGTTGTTAATTTCCAAATACAAAAAAAATAAAACTTCTTATCACGGCCTTCTGTTTCTCTCTATTTTTGTTATGTCTCCATTTTTGTTCAAACTATGAGAGGTTTTTTTCAAGGCTGAATTATGGTTTTGCCTCTCGAAGTGCTCACCTTATCACACCTGTTCAGCCTCGTTCTACATTTGCTGGAAATGTCTTGGGTTTATCCCTGTTCACATCACAGTTTTTCTTCAAGATACTCTTTCTGTCCTGAAGCCACTTGTTACTGAGAGGGGTGCAAAGAGGCCATTCTTTTAAAATAGCTGTAGGATGGATGTCAGCTTCAGTGAGATTACACAGGTGCTTACTTACTGTTTATCAAACTGGATTGGTGTGGAATTATTGTATTGGGCAAGGTTACCAAGCATGTGAGGTGTGAGGCTAGAAGCTGTCACAAGGCAAGGCTGCAAATCAAGGAGAAAAAAGGGAGAAAGGGTAGGTAATGAGTGGACAGAGATGATGAGGATTGGAGGGAATAGAGCATATTTGGGAAGTAGGTCTTTGAAAATATTCCATTAAGCAAGAGGCAGAAGGAACACATTAATACAAGGCTCTAAAGGACAGTGATGGAACTGACTTTCAACATCTGAAAAAAAAATTGTGAAAGGGTGTATTCCTTTAACGAGTGTGTTTGAAACCATAGGTTTGATTTTCATTTGAACAAAATGTTTGGGTTAATTGTTACTTGGCGGAACTGGTCAGAACTAACATGAAATGAAATTTAAGAGGCTCTTTTCAGGGGGAGAAAAATCTGCTAACATGAAACATTGTATAAAGTCCAGTAACTAGCAAATTGCCTCTTTCCTGTACCATGCTAAATATTTTTTCTCAGAGGCTGAACTTCATTGTTCTTTGTACCTTGTCGAATTCCTTAGTTATTACACGTTGAGTTCTAGTATGTTTAACCACGTCTGTGTAGCCTATTTCTAACAATTCTGTAAGAAGCTATGTTTATTAAAAAACTCTTTCTGCTATTTGACCCTATTCAACTTGTGTGCCTTTTTGTTTTCTTCTTTTCTTTTGTTTACAGTTTGTTTACCCAGGAAACCTGGACATGCTGCTAGACGCAACCAGTTTTGGAGGGGATATTAACCTCATGTAAGTGATAGTACACCAGCATCTAACAGAAGCATCTGATTTAAGAATCCAGGCTCCTCTTTTGGTGGTCAGTGGAAGGAAGAAGGTTTCCAACACAACTGTCCTTTGATGGTTATCTTAAATGAAACACTTTTGGGTGCTAAAATTGAAATAATGTTTTACGTAGGTTTTTTTCAGGAGGAGGTTACAAAATCAGCCTGCAACTTTGAGCTGCTGTTCTGTTTTCTGTTTCTGAGATGTGAGTTGGTCAGAGACAAGTTGGTTTTCTTGACAAGAATTTGAAAGAATAAAAAATGTGGCAATTTGGTAGAGCAATTCAGGGAACAGTCTTAATTCAAATAGAGAAGAGTTAATTTGTGAGAAAACACTGTGTTTTCACATATCCCGTACATGTGGGTCAGTTGTTCCATAAACGATGAGTGTGTTCCACTGAAGTGTTTTGCCAGGAAGCTTTAATTTCTACACCTAACTCTTTCATGATCTGGAGCCAATTTTTTAAATGTTCATGTGCTGTCTTCAAAAACAAAACTTCAACAGAGAAATTCCCTGGATTATTTCTTTAGTGGTCTGTTCTAGTGGCTTGCAGCACACATTGGAGAACAGAGGGAATTCTTCCTGGAATTCCTTTAAGGTCTACTTTTTAGTCATTTGCATAACTGTTCTGAAATGAACTGAGTCTTGAAACTAGTACTATTGTAGTTCAGTTTAACTATCTTTTTAGAGGTGCCCTAGAGGTGCTTATAGTTATCACTTAGAACAAGAATCGTTGTGTGTGTTCAGACTTTGGGATATGCTACTGATCTGAGACCTTCTCCACAATGGCAAAAACTTTGGAAGTATGGGTCATGTCCTCTCTGATGTTAGCAAAAGGTCACAATGGCCACAGCACACCCCATGTTATTCTCAGCTCACTACCAGGCAGAGCATTCACTAGATCCATATTCTTCTCCAAGCCACAGCTCACTTACTGTCATGAGGTTTTTTCTTTCTGTCCTTTTTTCCCCCCTTAACACCTTTTATCAAAAAAGATATTAGGCCTATTATTCACCTCTATGTATACATACATACATGTATGAAGCTCTGAGTTTACCTTCCATATTCTGGCAAACAACCTCAGCTGATGCAAGCTTTTCAGTCTTGGGCAGTTTGAAAATTCTTTCTGTTGGGTCTATTCAGCGTCAGGCAATACCGGAAGATCAGAGGCCTTTGACTCCCACTGGCCGGCAGCTATTTAACTTGAGAGAAAAGCTGAACTCACTTTCACCCTCAGACATCACTCTAGCCTCATAGAATGAGGAAACAGAGCCAAGTACTTGAATCTATACTACCCCTTTTCCCACTTATTTTCCTACTTATTTTCTCTGCTTACTCTTCTTTGCTTGTATTCATCATTGTTATAATCTTAGCTTTCCATGCCCTGTCTCCTCACTGAGGGAGGGCTCTTTGCTCTTTCCTTCCTTTGCTTTCCTGTGAGACCATGTCCGATACTGCCAGACTCTGTCAGGTGAGGAATGACAGAAATGAAACAACTCAGACAAGGTCAGATTCCCTGCAGTTTGCAGTCTTCCTATGACATGCCTGCATCTCTTACTGTGATGGGTGACTCTCATTCACACCTTTATGAAGCACAATCAGGACAGTGTTGACACCTCAGATTTTAATGGCATTGACGCCAGTGACAATTTAATTCTGTGAGTATTTATTGCAATTGCAGAACGTTTAATAACATGCAATCTGCTTCAAGATAAAATAAAGTAATTGGTATACTTAGAGCTCTTGAAGATGTGTAGTCCACATGTATCATTGATTCCTAAACTCCTTTCTTTTTCTACTATTGCCCTATAACTCTTTGATTAGTTTATGGACTGAGAGGAAAGGTAGGCATGGGATGGCACTCCAGTACAGGCTCACTTTCTGGAGGCAGGATTGGTGCACCCTGTCAGGTGCTAATAAGATTAACTTCATCGGCAATAAAAAAAAGTCTCAGTTATGTGTATTTGGCAAACTCTCATGAATAACTGTGAACTGCAAGTCCTGAATAATTACTATTACTGGTTAGTAGTCTCTTCTCTCAATTAGTTGTGTTAGCAATAACTGACAGCTAATGAGATAGATATTTGCTTTTTAGTGATATTTCTGAATTTCTTTTTTCTTTGGGCATAAAATTGCATTGAGACAATACAAAATTCATAGCCACTCTTATTTTAGGGTTTGTCTTCCTTTATGCCAACTCAGTGTTTCCTTAAATCAATAGATTTGTTGTAATGTTCTTCTGCTGAATTAACATTTCATCTATTAGATTGGCACATAAATAGCAACTAGATATTCAAGATGAAGATGCCATAGTTAATTGATTTAATTATTGGTAGTTTGACTATTATTGTTCTACAATTTTAAACAACATAGACAAAGCAGATTCTTTGAATTTCTTTCAGCATTAATTGTATATAGACCTAGATTAGCAAGTGTGATGAAAAACGTTTGTCATTCCTTTACATGCAGAGTTTTTATCAGAGGCAAGACAGAGAGAGAAACTGACACAGAGACATCTACCTGTAAATCTCACCACAACCTCCTTTCACGTAGCTGTGGCAAGCAATGAGGTCTTACCTCAGCCTTCTTTTCTCCAAACTAAACAGCCCCACTTCCCTCAGCCACTCCTCATAACACTTGGGCTCCAAACCCTTCGCTATCTTCATTGCCCTTCTCTGGAAGGGCCAAATTTACTATGTTGAGTCACATTCATCTGCAACATATTGATAAACACATCACCCTTAATATTTTCCAAGAAAAAAAAAGGTATTGAAAGAAGAAAAAAGGAACAGATTGTTTTAGCATCTTCCTCAAAAACAGTGGAGCACCTTAACACTAATGGCCAGAGTCATTGCCTGTGCTGCAACTGCTCTATACCATGCAAAATAACAGTAAAACTGATTAATGAAGATTCACATATCAAATACAAAATGTTCAGTTGATCTACACTGGTGAATAAGGGAAAAGTAACTGACATCATCTACGTGGACTTATACCAGCCATTTGACACTGTCCCAAATGACATCCTTTTTTCTAAAACTGAGAAACACAGATTTGACACAATCTTTTCTTAAATGTATTTTTCTTTGTTCCTCAAAAACATGTTTATTTCCTTTTGTGATAAGTATATACAGTAAATTATTTCATTAAAACAATTTTTTAAATTTAGAGTCAGAATTGCTTAATTGCATTTCCTATCAATGTCGCTAAGTTCCTGGAAATTGCTAATAAAGGCATCAAACCAACCATATTAACCTCAAATCATGGGTCTTATTAATCAAAACCATAATACCTGAACACTCACACAAACATCCCTCAGAGCAAATTTAGTTTTATTCCAATATATAACCACCTACAATCCACATCGCCACTTCTTATACAAGGGAGAACTCTTACTCACTGTAAAATACCAGAAGTGCCTACAGTCTGAAACATTACCTAGACACAGGTGTACAGAGACTGATGTTTCTATTTTACCTGGTGGATTCAGATAAAATTAAGGCCTCACGGGAAACATTTTCAAAAGGGTAGTGATTATTGTGTCTTTTGAACACTACAGAAAACCTTCCGAGTTTTTAGAAGAGTTAACCCTCAAAGCTAAATTGTGTTGCCAAAGTTTGAAAAAAATTTGAAACGGTGTTTTGTGAACTCAATAAGGAAATGCCTCTGTTCTCTCTCTGATGTGTTATCATTTTAATCTTAGTTATAATTCAGTTGTTATACTTTTATCCTCTTAATTTATTTATGTTTTCTATGTTATTTTTCAAGAAACAGAATGTCACTGATTTAGCTAAATGACCAATCTACTGCTGCAGTTGAGAGAGGGCTTCGTTTTGGCCTAGAAGCTTGTAAATGGGAACAAATTATTTAAGAACTGCCATGCTATCATGTACAGGAAACAGCACTGAGTGCTTCTGATAAGAGTGTAAGAATGACCTGTATAGACTCATTTTCCAGCCAGCCTACTCAAAGCTTTCAGAAGCTAGTGGCTAAGGACTTCTTGAGTTGAAGACAGTATCAATAAAGTTACCTGCTATTATTTTATCTGATGTCTTTTCATACCTTAATTGACGCAGGTTTCTGACCTTCAAACAAAAGAGGGTAAGTTCTTGCTCCTTCAGCTTCCCACAGATTGAGTCTGAGTTGGCTGCTCCTCTCCAGATACTCTTTCTTGCCCTTCTTGAAGACGAGTGACTTTTTTTTTCCTTCGTTTTCTTGAGATACTCTCCAAACCATTGAGAGTGACATTGACCAGCTAAAAAACTCTGTGAAGTTAGAGAAGACCTCACCTGCCAGTGAAGCTGATGAAGATGTTTTGTCAGCAGCATTTTGGAAGATTGGAAAGTCCGTGTAATTCTGGGTACAGTTCAAAAGCATACCTGATACCATTCCTTTGAAAAGCCCCTCGGTTATTCATGGTTCAGCTACCATAAATATTGCCTCTACCTCGCTCATTCTAGCTTACTTCATTTTTTACAAAAAATGGCAGAAATGGATCAAATGGAAAGATTTTCAATGTGGAAAAGTATACCTGAGAATCAGGATACTCAAGCATGGTCATCCAACCATTTCCTTCCCAGCTGGAGTCTTTACAGAAGTTGCTGCTGCTGCTTTGCTCACATACAATACCCTGCCAGGTGTGCCTTCTAATAGAACTGTACTGGTTTATTTTGGAATGGTGTGCGAAAGTAGTTTTTGAAGTGCTTCGTCTAAACATCAGAGTCATGGGAGAATGACATCTCTGGGAAGTCCTTGTCTTCCACAAATGAACCATGTGACTAAACAACTCCTGAGCCTTGATTCTCTCAGGATATAATGTTAAGGTTTTGTTTCATAAGCTTGTGCACAATATTGTTAAATACAGAGTGATTGGAAATGTTGCCCCTCCTCTACCACCACCATCAAGAAAGAAAAAAAGCCGGAAAGAGGAGGTGGAAACTGCAGAAAGCAGAGCCTGGGGAATTTTCTGTGGAGATGGAAAACTTCTACTACTTGTCAGCATTATTCCATTGAGTAGTTTTGTCACAGATTGTCACAAATTACAGTGGAGCCATAGAGATCTTCTCTGAAGGAATCTGCGACCTCTGAGCAAATTTTACCCTTTTTCTTATCCTCCCCCCCCTTAACAGCTGCTGATTGTTTTGTGTTTTTTGTATTAACTGTAACATGTATGATGTGAGGCTCCAGTCTTGCTCACAGATGTACATGAGGGGGTCATCTTTGACTCTAATAAAGAATTTCTGCTGAAAAAACAATTTTACTGTTCAATCTCTACATACATAGATGTATTCTGGAGCAAGACTTAACAGCAGATGTTTTTAAAATTCACTGGAGATTGGTCTTGTATGTTATTTTTAATAAATTCAAGTTTAATTTAAAAAATAGAATTAAAGGATTTAGTACAAAAGAAATTCACATGAAAGAGAATTGCCTTTCTAGGTTTCTTAGCTTGCAAACCAACCTGATCTAATTCCTTGAAATAGATATATTTTGGCCTTCTTTTTTTCCCAGTAGTTTCCCTCTCCCTCTTTTTGTCTCTCTTCTCTTCCGTACAAGAGAAAACCAAAACGGAGTAATCCATCCCATGGCAGCAGCGCAACTGAAGAATGGACATTGTGATCCTCTTTGTGAGCTGGAGTTTCTTTATTAGCAGCAGGTGATGTTGATGCTTTTGAACACTTGCTGGAGAATCAGCCCAGAAGCTATGTAAGACTCTGCAGCTCTGAACAACAGCTCAAACATCAGCCCTGGGTTTCCTACTTTCTCAGTTCTCCTGCAGATTTGAGAGCTCCTGTGCTATTTCAGCATAGTCTCTGTAGCTTACTATTCAATTAATATTATCATTTTAATTGTTGTTTAATTTTTCTGTGTACGTATACTATATGGGACAAGATTGATTTATTCATGTTAAGGTAACAGTAAACCCTGACCCATTTTATTTGCAACATGGTTAAATGTGGTATTCACGGCAGTTCCTCTGAATATTTTTGATGAGGTCTTTAAGCACATGTAATACCAAAAACACATTCGCATTCAGTAGGTCCATATAAGACATTAAGCCCAACAGGGCAAATAACTTCTAGAAAAATTCCATAAACATTAAGCATATTTATGCCATAGTGTTAAGCTTGGTCAACTTGAACCTTACTGTATTGTGGTATAAGAAGCATCTTGTTTGCTTTTATTTACCTTCTCAGTAGTAAATGTATTTTGGTTAACCACAATGGCAAACCTGGGCACGACATTTGTGTCAACAGACCCTTCTTCTCAACAAAGTCATATTGTCAGTTTCTAGGGCAGCAGACTGGATTCTGAGTAATAAGGTGTTTATAAGTCTTGTTGTAAATCTGAAACCATAAACATGCCTACTTTTCTATTAAACCTGCTGCTGTGTTCGAGGCACAGTAAGTTCTCTTTTAAATTTGATGGTAGCAAGCATGTTGGTTTTCCAGTTTTGATTGCTGTTGATTTAACAGTTGCCAGCACCTCCTGTCGAGCTTTTGACCTAAGTCATGGTCCCTGGTGATGTCATTAACAGTGCCTAGCATTTAGCAGTTGATAGTACCTGCTGGTAGGCAGTAAAAAGTTTCATACATCCATTGCTTCATTGCAGACATGTTTGGGAACAGTAGTAAGAACTGGTTCTTTTCCACAGCTGACCTCTAATTAGTAATTTTTTGATAATAGATTTTACAAAGATACAGACCTGGTGAAGTTTTAATTGAGACATTTATTTGCTTTTTGTAATACAGGCTTTCAAACGTACCTCAAACTCTACCATGAAATGATTTCTGGAAGGTTTCTTGCGTTCTTCAGCCACAGCAGGGTACTTTCTTCCTAGTGAGAACAAAAGAGTTATTCCCATGAGCAAACTCTATTCACATTGGCAAGGACATAAGGCCCAGTGCCCTTGGTGTATTCTTTTCCTTTGACTGTATTGAGTTGTGTGCTGAATTATTTCTTCTGAATGCTTCAAATTGCTATGTCTCATTTATTGTGCTGTTACAAGCAACAGAAGATTATGCTCTTGTCTGCTCTGAGCGTGCACAGAATAGAGGTCTAATATCGAAATGAAAGTCATATATGCATTTTCATAGTCAAAGTTTACTGTAAATTGGTTTAATAAAAGAAGAAACAAGTAGAAAGCACAGCAATGCTTATCTTCCTCTACTATTTCTATCCTCATCTCAACATCAACAGTTAGGACACAAATGCATGTACTTCATTAAAGGCGTCATCGTATGACACAGCAAACAGAATTATGTTATTTCAACACTTGTAGATGGGGGATGGAACCGATCCAAGTTCCTTAATCCCTGTGGACAGCTGCAACTGCAAAACCAAAAATTAGTGTGTCCTGGAGAGGCCCTGGATTTTCTTGAGGTTTTTCCTAAAACTAAATCAAGGAACAACTGAACTTCAGTAATACACTCCATCTAAAACATGGTTTAGAACTTCTATGGTGCTTGGAAAAAATGCCTACACTCCCCAACTCCTGGATACTTTCTAGTTTCTCTATAATCAGTTTGCATCCTATTTCTCATGCATCGGGTTTCACAGTTTCCCTAGAGAGTCTAGCAATTTTAAGGTCTCAGTTTCTCAAAAGACATCTTCCTAAAAACACTTGCTGAAAACTGCAGAAAGTAGACCAGATAAAAGTACGTTCAGGAACAAGCAGGGCAAAGCATTGAGAGAAGATTCCTGACTGAATATATTAGCTTCTTAAATTTTAAACTACACTCCCTTGATAAGTACTCAAAAGGCTTTACATATATATAATACATGCATATGCATATGTGTATGCATATGCTTATGTATACACTTGTATTAAAATATATGTATATCACACTTCTGTTCTTTGAAATGTCCCTGAATCTCAGTGTAAACCTGAAGTCTTTATGAAGGTGTACTACAAAAATTACTTCAGCTTGCTAGGTTTCACAAAGGAAAACTTTGCAGGAAAGGACAGGAAAGGACCATGTGCTTTGTGAAGTTTGTCTGATTCTGGCTCATTTGCAGGAATTACAGGAACTGCAGGTTTTGAAATGGCTTAGAAAGGTCTCCTATTTGAAAGACACCTGTGAGTATCAGGCCTTTGGCCTAAAGTTTAAAGCAGGACTCACAGTAAGTTTCAGTGCTGTTATGCCCATCTCACACCCTTATTTTCTAAATCACGAGCCTGGGTGCTTTTGCAAAACTGAAATCCTTTGGGACCAGGCAGTACTTTTCTGCCAGCAATCACTTTAAAGCAGTTCCAAACGATGGTATTTGTGTGTTAAGAATCTCTAACAGACATGTCTCAGCTGTTCCTGCAGAACCAAAAAGTTCAGGAAACTGATCTGTTTGATGCTTTTTACCTATTTATACATGAAGGACAGAGAAGAAGTGTTCATCTACCACAGTGCCAACAGATTGGACTGCAAGATCTTCTCCACTTTGAGATTTGGAGAGGCAGCACTTTAATGACAGGAAGAAAAGACTCCAAATACTAAAGTACAAGTCTAAAGACTTATTAAAATTAAACAAAAACAGGCTAAACTAGACTTTATAGCTGAAACTAACGCCGTTTCTCCCTCTTCAGAGATCATTGTACTTCTTCCCACCATCAGATCACTCTAATGCTTCCAATAAATCCTGGACCATGAAAGAGCAAAGATGCAGAGTATCCTTCCTTCGAGGGTAAGAGTTTTCATGAGCCTCTGAGCTTATTAGGGGACAATGTGTGACGACCAGGATGGCTTGAACCAGAAGGAATGGGTCTGCAGTAAAACAGTGCGTGAGAAGGAAAAGAAAGGAAAGGAAGGAAATGTATGAAGAGAGGCTGGATGGCAGAAATAACTGTAGTATCCTAGAGAAACAAGTGTAGCAAGAGGAAAGAGACACACTGAAGTATGAAGCTAATCAAAGATAATAGCCTAAGAGCAAAAAGCACAGCAAAACAAAAGAGATAAATCATTTCACAAAATTCTGACTGAGTAGAAAGCACTCTAAATTAACTTGTCAAATGTGATGAAGAACTGAATGGGTGTTCGGGCTGGTATTTCACCTAAGGCAGCAAAACGCCAGGAGCAACTCTGACTCATGTGTTTGTGAGTCAATTCTTCATCAGATAGCTGCTAGAACAAGAATGGTTTCACGTGAAAATACATTTTTGTGCTGATCTAAACAAATTGAAAACATTTTTGTTTGTTTTTTTTATGAGCAACACAGATGTTATTTGGCAACTTCCACACAAAACACCATAGATAAAAACCGTAACAGCACAGAGGAAATGGATGGAGTCTATTTTTTTAGCAGAACCAAAGATCTCCTAAGTTTTATACACTGTTTGCCAGGGAATGAGGGAGGATTAAATGAGTTTGGAGTATCTGTGTTTGTGTAGTTTCATCCATCTCACATGGAAACAAAGGAAAAGACCTCTGGAAATTTCTTCTTAAGCTGGAAAGGGCAGTAGGCTGGAAAGTGTAATCCACTGAACAGCTTAAGTTTATTCAGTTGCACTGTGTACGTTCTCTCTGCAGATTTAAACCAGTAATGGAAAGGCTAATATGAGAGTTTGCAATGAATGTGTATCTCACATACGAATTGCAGAGCAGAAACTTTCAGGTTTTGATAGGTAAATGCTGTAGTCCGTTCACCAAACACTTGTTTCCACAATGATTTGAAGAGTTTACATATATAAATCACACCATTTGTTCACTCAGAGCATAAATTACACATTATTATCTACAAATTAATTTTGGAGTGAAGTTGCCTTTACTGTCTTTCTTTGTGCTCACTGGCCTACACACAGGTACACTTGATAAACCTACAGACAGATAACTGGCAGTCAATCTAAAGGCTGTTTTCATATGTTGTATGGTGGAGGGCCAAACCTTTCTCAAGAACTATCACTCAATATTATTCCATTTCATTAACCTTAATGACATCCTTATAATATCTCACTAAATAATTCATATGATTTTTCAGCCTCTTTGGCATTTAAGCCTTTGAATACTGTACTAACAGACAATTAATGTCTCCCTTTAGATATCTCATAGCCAAGCTATATATATTTTTAGTTATTTTATCTTTCCTCATAAATTCAATTCTTTCATAATTGTTTCGCTGTTCTCTGAATCCATTCCAGTTTGGCACAATCATTCTTATAGTAAGTTGCTTAAAACCAAATGTATTTTTTAAGTATGGTCTCACCAAAACCATATGGATGGGGTTATACAATCTGTCTTCCCCACAAACCTACTGCTCCACAACTTGTAATTAATTTTTTTATTGCTACTGTATTGCACTGAAAAGTCACATTAAATGTCTTATCTGCATTTCTTTCTAATCTTTTTCCATATCTCTCCCTTCCTCTCTTTCTTTCTACACTTCTCTTTTTGTCCTCATTTGGCAGTAACTCATTTCCCAGAATTGTTTACATTTTATGTTTCTAGTTAAAACAGAAGAAAGATGGCTTAAGATACTAGTAAAAAATTTGAGAAGTTTGTGTTTGCTTTCCTGCTTTATAAAAAAGGAGGCAATGCAACTTTCTATCACTAAATGATGCTGTGAATAAAACACCAATATGTGCTGATACTGTGGCTCTTTACATGCCTTAGATACAGTGTTTTTTTGTTGTCATGTTTTAGATTTCAGTAAATATCTGAATAGTATTTTCTATTCTTTGTAGTGTTTACCCTTTTCAATTTGTCTGGGATTTCATAGACCCTGCTCCAACTTCCTCTCAAATATCTGCGTAAGTTTAACACAACTCTAGAGAGGCTGATCCATGCAATAAAAAATATTGACAAAAGAAAAGAAATTTCCAAATGGTTAGTTGGAAGTTGTGAGATAATTTTTCTGCTGTCAGGCTAGACAGTTCAGCCACAAACAAGGCATTGAAATATGTCCAAGTGGCGTATTTCAATGTAAAATATCACTGTCTTTCTTCATGTCACCTGAAGTCAGCATCAGTTACTGTTTCTGCCGTTGAGCTTAAATGTTTTATTTATTTATGTTTATGCTAGGGAAACCATATGCATTTGTGCAGTGATTTAAGTGCATCTTAATATTCTGCCTCTCCTAGCTAGAAACTTCTGGGGAGCTGTCAGTGAGTAATTGTGAGTAAAAGGTTAGTTTCAGGCTAGGAGTACAGTATATTGGCACTTCAACAGCTCAGTATACTTGGGACCCCTGACCTAGCAAACCATTGTTTTAACCTTTTAACCCTGAAAATGCATCTTGTAATGATTTGCATTGTGTTTATTAAAAAAGACCGGACTTACACATCTTATTTCAAGAGCCATAGAACAGACAACTGTTGAGGATGTTGTGATATTTAACTTCTGCTGATGCATGTGTTAAAGGAATGCCTTGAGGTCTCAGATAACAACATGAATAAGAATCTGCCACTGAGTTGAAATTCACAGGAAAAATCTCTACTTTATTCTTAGCAAATCTTTGTTTTGTTATCTGTGGGCTTGTACTGGGAATGTCTCTTTAAGCTCTTCTTTCAGGCCAGGGCTGAGTGGCACAATGGAGTAAGGTTTTAGCTGGCTCACAAATTAAGCTGGCTGTTGTCAAATAAAGAGACTCTTACCTGTCTGAACTAATCCCTGGTTTTGACACATGTCACTGACTGTTACTTAATTTGGAAATATCACAAATACCATGTTTTGTAACTGACAGCATAATTACCATCTACTGATTAGAGTTTGGCATAATAGACTAATGCCTTGGATTGCTTTAGCTGTTAATGCTTTGCATGAACATTTCATAACTTAGGATCATAAAATGGCAAGATAAATTAATTCACAGACGTGAATAGACCTGAAAAGTTTAACCTTGACTGCATTTTTTCAGCTGGTTCTCTATTCCCAGTAACCCTCTCTTGTTGCAGCACTTGTACATATTATCAAAAAGAAAAGTTCTATCACCAGTGTCACTGAAATATAAATGTCTGTACACACAGTGCATGACAGGTTTTATGTAGGCAGAAGCCTCCTCCTCCCCACTGGCCTGAAACATGCTGGTTTATTTCAAGTTGTGTAGCCCTTTCGGCAGTTACAGACATGCCAAGAGTGAAGCTTTGGCTGGGATGGGTTCTCTTTGCATCGTTACAGAGGTCCCTACCAATGTCCCAGCTCTGCTGACTGCAGTGGGGTGTTGTTCACCGGGTACAGCAGCACATCTCTTGTCTGCTTGTTGCCCATTACTCCAGCCTTACTCGTGGCCTCAAAAATATGGGCCCGCTGCTTCTGGATGCTCCCATACCTCAGCACTGCTGGTGCCAGACAGGAGCAGACGCAGATGCTTGTTAAGGAGGAGAGCTGCCAGCGGAATGCCTGCCTCAAAACAAGAAGAGCCAGACTGTCAGATTCCTTACTGAATGTGTGCTGGCAGTGGCAGGTTTCAGGAAGGGTCTAGAGCGGAAAGAAAAGCTAAAGGAGACTCAGGAATATAAAAATCCTCTGGGATCATCAAGGTTAGAGAATGGGTCCTGTGATGTTTTGCATGGGATGACTGGCTTTGTCACCAAGAAAAATGATTTGCTGTCAGTACTTTAGGATGGTGAATTCTGGAGAAAACCTGTGTTAAAAATCACTTTGTGGTTAACTGGCCGCACTTGTCAACAAAATATTTTGTCACTAGGTTATTCCAGCAAACTCAACAAGCCACATCATCAGATCAAAAGCACAAGATTGAAGATGAGCAAGAGTGATATGATTGCTCTTGAAGAAAGACCTCATCGGATTACACTTACAGTGACTACTGTTCTTGAGCGCAGGAGTGAAAGGAAGGAATGGGCCTGAAACCTTCCCTTCTGTCTCCAGTATGTCCTAGTAAGACTAGCTTCCAGAGGGTGGAACAGTAGTCAAATAATTGTGTCCTGGATAAATGTCACAGCTGTGCAACATTGCATGTGTCAGCCATGAAGCTTCGATAGTATTTACTCATTTAGGTACTTCAGCTCCAAGGCAGCCTGATCAGAGAGCTGATCCCATCAGATGGATGACACAGAACTGGAGCTGGTCTTTAGTTTTGATCTAGGCTAATGTGTGTGCAAAACCTTCTTTTTCAATTTCTCATTACTGGACTTCCAAAAAAAAAGGGCAAAGGCTCCTATTTCCTATGAATTTTTTGCCCTATGAACTCAACGTTAGGGAAATTATTCTGCTTTCCTGCAAAATTATGAAAGCAACATATGGCCTTGTTGCTGTAGGAATTGTTTATCTCTTCACACAGCTCTAAGGACCTGCCAGCCTGAGCATCCAAAGCAGATAACAGAAGAGGACTGAGAAAATAGTAAAATTTTTACCTCCCTATTGTTTTTTTGCCTTTCTCAAAAGCTGTAAAACAGAAGCACCAGCAACCAAGTATGAGAACCTGAACCTTTACCCTAGTTTTTTTAGGCTGAACTATTCTGACATCTGTCTCTAGGGAGTGTTTGTCTGGTGTAAAAATGATCCAGGATGCCAAAACATCAAAAAGCCAACAGGGCAATAAAGGCTGATTTATTATTCTTTGTTTCGTTCAACATGCTTCATAAAGAGAAACTGGGTAGAAAAATTATATGTAAACCCATTACGTGAATCCCTACGAAGATATAAAATCCAAGTTCAGTTTGCAGAGAGACTGGTAGGGAATTACAACATTATTGAATCATGATTATTTGGACAACTTTCCACTCTATCAGAGAACGCTAAGAAATCATAAAGGAGTTGTGTATTTTAGCACAAATGATTAACGATAGCAAAAATCTGTTCTCTTTTCTTCATGGGTTCAAGTTTAGGGTTGGGAACAAAAATATCTTGTGCAACGTGTTTCTTGTCCTGTATGTCCTGTGATCTATCATGGGTAGTATTTGGGCCATGAGTAAGAAACAAGGCTGCCTGGGATTCAAAGCACAATAAACAACTGGAGTGGGTTGATGTAAGCAGAGAAATTTTCAGATGCTGAGCAGATATGGACAAGGGCCAAATCACTCTTCTGTTAGAGATAAGGAGACAGTTGTAAGGTTTTCCCTAAGGTATGGCCACAGTAGTGAAAGTATGCACTCCCCCACTTTGAAGGTTAAATTGCTTTCCTGTTTGCAATGCATGATTCAGGCAAGAAAACAGAAAACTCAAAAGAAAGATCTGCAGAGAAAGGTTCATGAAGATAGTCTAAAAATGTTTAGCAAATATGTTGGCAACGATTTGAAAAGTAATGGGCACTTTCAAAGGAAATTACAGCCTGTTTGTGATGGGTCACACAGACTGTTATATTTGTAATTTTGTATACAGCAGCAATGCAAATAAAATGCTTATTAATAGGGAACAAAGGTATACCTAGATGCCACAGTTTCCTTCCCTAGACTCCACATCAAGGAATGTTCCACATGTCAATATCAGTGTTGATTTTCATAGCAACAAGCATTATACAAACACAATTATTTATCCTGTAGCCGTGATTCAATCAAGAATCACTCCAGAGTGTCCTCTTCACTTATCACAGCTTCTCTCACTCAATTTACCTTTTTGGGATGGGTGCCGGAGATTAACATCCACCTTAAAAGTAAATAAAGTTTAATTGTTTTTGAAACAGCTCATTCCACATAGGTGTCTTCAGTTTAGAAACTGAATGCCAGTGTGTTTCAATATTTACCCCTACAGCTAGATGAGGTGGCAGCTAGAGGAGTAGTTTTGGAAAGTTAGATGAGATTTTTTTGGGGCCTCCATTGTTTAGAACTGCAAGGACTAGTAACAGAAAAAATATAACTCAATGTCTGAAATCTCATTTGAATGAATTCCTGGGACATAGGCTATGAAAAGATGGGTCAGTGGGTTTCAAATAAATCAACAGATGCAAACCTTAAGTGAGAATCCTATGTCTTATGGTAGCTGTCCTATGGGAGACTACTTAATCTAAGTACTTGAGAACTGCTGGGAACCAGCCAGTACCTCTCCCTTAGAAAGCTCCTCCTCTCTGTACCATGAAGATGTGATCATGCATAGCCTGATTCCAGCAGGTAGATACATTTGTCCAAAGCAGTATTTCTGTTCATCCTTCAGCATTAAGTGATTGAAAGGGAAAGTCTCTGAACTTCTGACTGCTGCTACAGCTTGCATTGGCCCAAGAGCGCTGCACAAAGGAGTGTTTTGTGAAAAATGAATCAGTCTCTCTTTGTGTCCTAGAGGACAAAAACATTCTTCACTGTGAAACGTAGATGGCTAATAGCACCAATTGCCAGATTTACTGGCAAATAGTTCACACGTCAAGAATTAAACATTCTGAGCTGGGTTCTGAGCTTGGTAACAGCAGTGTAGGTTATGTTAAAGCATAACTTTGCTTACAACAGATTTAAAATCTGTACATTTGGTTGAAACTGCTATCGACTACATTGGTTTCTTGTCATTATGGTTTTTAAGCACAAAAACACTTGGGCCACAGTGATTTGAGGAAAGTTGTACTCTCTTTGTAGTTGTTATGTAGGTAAATATTGTGGTTTAAGTGCTAAAATGCATATAGTTGAAAAATAATTATCCATGGTGTTAGCCAAGAAAAACTTGGCAAGCAGTCTAATGCCATAGACCTGGAAGGTTATAAAGCACCTTTATTTTCTTAAATAAGTAGGATTTGATAAAATATGTCAGTCAAAGACACCTTTTCAACTACTTAGGAAAAAACACCTCTTTTTTATTTCTTTTGTGGCTTTTATCTCAAGAATCATATTTTGAGGAATAATAAGTAAGACAGCATACTTAGAGCAAATACTACAAAATATTTAAGGAAAAGTAATTCCCAAAGTCTGTCAAATCAAGAATTGTACCTTAAATGCTGTTTTTTAAGTATAGTTCATTTAAACAGAAGTATACTCACCAGACACACTGTGTTTAAAAATACATTTATGATACTTATTTACAGACATGAGAGAAAGGTATTTGAACACTCAGGTATTAATACTGAATACTTCCTATAGTGCCCTTATTGAAAAAACTTCTCTTGAGTTCAAAAAATTTTATATTAATATAGTTTTACAATTCTGGTATGATTTTGAATGGATATATTCCTGGAAATAGCAATTGTTAACAATTGTTAACAACAATTCGTAAAATACAAAATACATCTAAGGATTTGTTCACTGCAGTTCTCTCTCCTTCATTTTGATAACTGAATTCAAATATTTTGCTATGAATATTATATGACAACTTGTTTTAAAATGTATCAGTAATTTCTTAAGATGCAAATGTAGAATTGTAGGCTTTTCACATGATAAACATTCCGTATTCACTTTTCTGTCTTCATAGCACTAATAGAAGTGATTTATAGATTTCCTGTGTCACATGTGGAATATTTTATACAGATTTTTCTTTTCTGTAGCCTAAGAATACTTGTTCTTCATTGCACAGTAAGATAAATTGTGTTAATTCCTAGGCAACCTTAGCTAAAATAAATATGTTTTGTACTTTGTAGAAAAAAAGGGGTTACTTTATTACTACTAAATGCAAAGTGTCCCAAGTTTGTTATCAATGCACAGTGAATGTTTGCCTTAAGATGAACTTAATATCAGCAACCTCACAAATGAGCAAATAAAAACCAGGCACTGATAAAAATGTGCTGAAAGCATTCCTTTTGTCAAACGCAGTTAAAGTGCACATGCACCATTCGTAGTGCTATGTTGCACTCTGGGGTTAGACAGGATTAACCATTTCCAGTCCATTCTATTTAACTGACGAAGATTCATGTGATTGGGATGAAGGATACAAACTTGCAAATAGGATAAAACTTTCAAGAGATGAAGGGAAACAGAATAAACAAAAAGTTGAGAAGCGTGCACTCAACATAATTCTCATCCTATACATCATGAGAAAACTGAAATACTTTAAGTATTGTCAGCTGTCTTATTGGTGCATGAGAGAAAATACTCCAACTGCAATGCTATATAAAGCAAGGACCCAGCAGAAGCCTGGGAAGACTCAAAAGTTCTGTTGACAGACACTGGAGATCTGTTATCTTTAAATGAACTGTTTTAGGGCCATTCCAACCTGAATTTTTGTATCCAGGTCTTTTGGTTAAGCCCAGAGGAGATCCAGCTGGTGTTTTGGCAGAAAAACCTCCTCATATTGCCTCCCCCATGTACTCCAATGCTGGCTTAGATAGTGCACCTGTAGAATCGGGAGGAAATTTCTCCCACCCCACCCTACTCATTTGCTTTCGGGCTTGACCTGTCTTCTTCTGTTGCGGTTGCCAACAAAGTCTTAAGTCATAGTACTGGTATTTTTCATCTTTAGGCAACAGAGAGTAGAACTGAATGTACTAATTCATCCTATATGCAACCTGGAATAACCGCTGAATCTTGATGTGCTTTGCCCCCTTCCAGTTCAACTCAGCGATGTAAGGCCAAACACCTCTGTTTCTCGATACTAATTCCATCATCTGCAAAAAAATTATTTTGCTTCAGCTGTGTTACTGGGGAATGATAAAACAGCATGGTGGGAAAACCGACAAATATGTTGGTTTTTTCTTTAAAGTTAAACTGAGAATGTTTTGAAAAAGTTACACCAAAATGTGACACAAGAATTCGTTCAGTTTACTTATCTGTTCTGTGGGTTTTTTCTGGAAATTTCATGGTTTCCTGCAGGTCAGCTGCTGCAGAGACTGAAGGGATCATAGATGCATGACTGGAGGTGGGACACTTTTCCTTGGTGCTTTGTGCAGGTTATAGAGGTATAATCCCTTCGACCCTCCGTCCTGCATCCAAACAGTGTTCACTGCCCACTATTTTAATGCTGATGAAACATCATTACCATGAATCTCCTTTTACTACAATAGAAGTCCAAAGGGGAAAAAAAACATTTTAAACCCTCAACGAATGTTTTTAGTTTTCTGCTGAATTCCGGTTAGTTCACAATGGAGAACTGCAGAATGAAACTTTAAATTTCCTTAAAACAAAACAAAAAATACTCCCCACAATCCAAAGCCTTTCTCATGAGAAGCAGTACCATGTAATCCTGATTTTGATTGTATAAACCAAAACAGATCAACAGAAAGAGTTACCTGTGATTTACCCACCTAACAGGGAAAAGAATAAGCTGCTGTCCCTTGGATCCTGAAGAGAAGCAGAAAAACTGCAGGGCAAGTTGAGGGAGAAGTCGTGCTGAGATGCACAGCACCAGTATGCAGACAGGATTTGTCACTTTTGGCTGTCACCTCTCTGCAGACACTCACACCCCATGCAGGTTGACCAGGCTGATGTGGTTCTGTCTCAGGAGCCTACAGCTCAGTGGAGACTTGCCCTTTCTGGCTCTTCTCAGTGACTTCATTTCACTTTCATTGAATGCCTTAAACTCCCAGGAAGCATTCTAACATCGAAAGTATCTTCAGAATCTTAATAGATATAGATGACTTTTTTAAATAGTTAACATCAATGAATTCAGTTTCATGATGGAGAAATGTCACCCTCCTCCTCTGGTGCCTATCAGATGACATGGCTTTACAGCTACATCTGTCATCTGATGCAGTCAGGAATAACAGGGTCATTCAGAGGGTTGGTTTCCTGCGGCAGAGTCTCCAGCTTTGAAAATAAACATCTCAGCTTTTTCTTGACATTTCGTTTTGATAGTGACTTGAATACACTTCAGCATTTGTCTAGCAACAGGAGATAATTGCACCAAAGTGAGGTGATCTCAGAGGACCCTTCTGTTACACTTCTGGAGTTCCAGTTGGGACTGCTCGCTGCCTCTTGATCTTTCCAGTGATCTGCCATTCTGTGAAGTATCATGCAGCACAGCAGATGCAAACAATTTACATTCATTGAAGACTTTAGTTGGAATAATATTTTTTTTGCATTTTGTTCTGCCTATAAGTCTTTTATATGGAAGCTTTTTTAAAAAAAACAAGTAAAACTAATATGACATCTTAACCACCTGTTTATTTTATATCACAAATTATACATTCTAATGCTACAATGTGAAAAAATACAAACTTAAAAACCACATCAAGATAAATATATAATTACTGTATACAGTCTACATTTTTTTTGTGCCATCAAATATTGTCCAAAGATGTTAAACAAAACTCTGCCATCTGTATCTATCATGCAGTTTGTCAGAATGGCAGCTTATCATATTACTGTTTTTTTTAGGGATAGGTTGTTGGCCTATCACTCAACTCCTATCCCATAGGCTGCTTTTTGTCTGGATTTAGCTCTTTAATGTCTCCAGTTATGTGGACTTCCCGGAATTTAAGCTCTCACCAGTTTAACTTAATGGTTTTCAGAATTTTCCTGCCATTCCAAAACATTAAGGAAGAATCTCCAGGGAAAATGCCATGTTTACGCTGTACTTTACTACCTCTTGAAGACTGCAGCATATTTGCTATACTGTGTTTCTATGATTATATGGTCATAACCAGATGGTCACCTGGCCTTCACTTTGTTCTTAATTTCCTCTGTTTAGAAATTCTCTGCTTATGAGAATGAGAGGAGAGAAAAGGTCTGAACTCACTTTGATGTCTGACTGTTCCTGGACCAGGCTAAGAAGGCACATGTGCTATGTTTTGTTTTTTCCTTTTCCTTCTGAGTGATTCCAGCAAGAATCCTTAACACTCACACTGCAAGGATATTACAATCATAGCTCCCTCCTGATTGTACGGATGTGCTTTAAAAACAAGAAATGGAATAAAAGAAGAATTACATTCTTATGTAGGTGTCAATAACGCTCTTATGACAATTCGATCTTTATGAACATCTTTGTCCCTGATTTAACATAAAAAGTGCGCTATGTGAGGTAGACGTGTTCACAACTTTGGTAGGCGAGTTGGCACTCTTTCTTTGGAACCTTTAGCGGTCTAATGAGGTGCAAATCTCTGAAGGCTTTATATTTAGGTTGAGTTTCCATATGGATTTAAAATGTATTCAAACATCTTGAATAAATTGAAAGGAGAGCAGCTTTCCTCAAGACATTTGGCAATTTAGATGCAATCAGAAACCAAAAGTGTAAAAGACTATTGAAATGGTTCTAAACTTCAAAAAGCAATGTGATTTGGAGGTAGTAGTAGGAAGAGGGAAGATTCAAAGGTTATAGGAAATACAGAAACCTGTCTGTGTGTGACCATCCAGTTCAAACCTTTGTACCACCAAACCCCTTCACCCCTTTAGCCAGCTTCCCTTGTGCTGAACACTCAGAATTCTTAGAGCACCAAATGTTAGTAACCTTTTCTAATATCAACATTAGATTTTGGTATAAACATGAATCAAAAGGCTTTTACCTGCCAAGAATTGAGTTCAGAGATCTGGACTTCTTCTGTAACAGCAGATGATGTTGCTCACACCTGAAGTATACGATCTACTTTATGTATTAATTTCTCATACAGCAAAATCCAGAGATATGAAGTTAGGTCCTGACAATAAAAAGAGGGGTGCTGATTTGCACACAATTGATCTTAAAATAAATTCATTAGCAATCTGTATCCAAGTATCTTGAATTTGCAGCTGGTTCCTATTTTTCTTACTATCAAGCCCCAAGTCCTTGCACTGAACATTCTACTTTTTGGGAAATGTGGTTGTGGATTTAAACTTCACGTCTCAAACCCATTTTTGGAGTTAAATTGAATGTCCAAATCAATATATATGGGACTGTATCTGTTCTCGTACTCAGGCAGGTCAGAAGTAACTGTACTGAATTCAGCAGAACTGACCCTAAATCAATTATGACTCCTATATCAATTGAATTTCACTTACTTTAATGGAATTCATTTTGATTTACATTGATTGAATGAGATTGGAGTTAGACTTCATGAAAAAGTCATTATTTTTATTTTGATTTTAGTAAAAATCCAAATATAGTGATTCAGTAATAGGATGAGATTTTTCTGCTGGAAGTGCTGACTAAGTTTCTTTAAAATAAATACATGAAAATTCTTATATTGTCTCTATGCAGACATACATGCTGTTAGCTAAGAGAAAGCAGAAATGTTCTACAGCATTAAGTTGTATTTTATGGCTCAATCATCTGTAAGATTTCAGTATATCCTATTTACATTTCCTTCTTATTTTATGCAATACAGAATTTTTACATGCATTGACCTTGAAAGAAGAACTTTGGAAAAAATGAGAGTTTATGACCTTTGGAAGAAGAGTCAGGCCATTCAGGAGGACTACATAGATGTCTTAAGGTTGTGTAGGGAGAAAATTAGAAGAGTCAAGCCCAACTAGAACTTAGGCTACTGCTACTGCCATAAAAACAGTTAAAAAATGTTCCTATAAATACATTAGCAACAAAAGGAGAGCTAAGGAGAATCTTCATCCTTTATCGGTTGCATCCTTTATTGGTTGCATCCTTTATCGGAAACGTAGTGACAAATCATAAAGAAAAGGCTGAGGTACTTAATGCCTTCTTTTTCTCAGTCTTTAACAGTAAGACCAGTTGTTCTCTGGGTACCCACTCCCTGAGATGGAAGACGGGGATGGCGTGCTGAATGAAGCCCCCACAATCCAGGCAGAAATAGTTAGTGACCTGCTACACCATTTAGACACACGTGTCCATGGGGATGGATGGAGCAGATCATCTTGTGTACCATCACATGACACGTACAGAACAACCAGGTGATTAGGCCCAGGTCCTGGCCTGATGAAAAGCAGGTCCTGCTTGACTAACCTGATCTTCTATGACAAGGTGGCCTGCTTAGCCGTTGAGAGAAAAGCTCTGGATGGTGTCCACATAGAGTTTAGGAAAGCCTTTGACATCATTTCCCATGGAATTCTCCTGGAGAAACTGGCTGCTCATGAATTAGACAGGCACACTCTTTGCTGTGTAAAAAAACTGTCTCCATCACTGGACCCTGAGAGTTGTGATGAATGGAGTTAAATCCAGTTGGTGGCCAGTCACAAGTGGCATTCCCCAGGACTCAGTGTTGGGGCCAGTTATATTATCAATGATCTGGAGGAGGGGATGCTGTCTACCTTCAGTAAGATGGCAGACAACACCAATTTGTGTGCGTGTTGATCTTCTTGAGGGAAGTAAGTCACTGCAGAAGGATCTGGACAGGCTGAGGCCAATTGTATGAAATTCAACAAGGTCAGGCGCAGGGCCCTTCGCTTGGGCCATAACAACCCAACCACATGCAATGCTATAGGCTTGCGGAAGAGTGGCTGGAAATCTGCCTAGCGGAAAATAACCTGGGGTGTTTGCCAACGGCCAGCTGAATATAAGCAAGCAGTCTGCACAGGAGGCCAAGAATGCCAACAGCATCGTATCAGAAATAATGTGGCCAGCAGGAGTAGGAAAGAGATTTTCCCCCTGTACTCTGCAGTGGTGAGGCCACATTTCAGACACTGTGCTCAGCTTTGCACCCCTCTCTACAAGAAAGACATTGAGGTGCTGAACTGTGCCAAAGAAGGGTAACAAAGCTGGTGAAGGATCTGGAACATAAGTTTTATAAAGAGTGACTGAGGGAACTGGCATTCTTAAGTCTGGAGGTTTAGGAGAGACCTTATTAACCTCTACAGTTACTTCAAAGAAGGTTGTAGTGGGGTGGATGCTGATCTCTTCTCCCAAGTAACAAGTGATACGACAAGAAGAAAAATCATCAAGTTGCAGCAAAGGAGTTTTAGATTGGATATTAGGAAAAATTTCTTCATCAAAAGGGTTGTCAAGCACTGGAACAGGCTGCCCAAGGTAGTGGTTGAGGCACCATCTCTGGAGGTATTTAAAAAAGGTGTAGAAATAATGGTTAGGAACATGGTTTAGTGGTGAATTTGGTAGTGTTAGGTCTCAACTGGACTCAATGATCTTTAAGTCTTTTCCAAACTAAACAATTCTATGATTTTGTTAAAATAATGTATGGAGAAGCCTATCTAGTTATTTGATTTAATGAAAGTCTACAGTTTTGTTTTACAAAAGAACATTAATAGTGAGAGTACAAAGCTCTGAAACAAGACAATGTTTCTTTAAATCATCCTTTTTTCCCATTTTGGTTGCCCAGATTGAACTCTGAAATAGTCCCATAAAATGTGATAGTTTGATGTATTCTGCCCAAATCAATGATTTATCAAATGCAGTAATCACAATGAATGAACCTGAAGTTGGTTTTGAAAACTTGATATGCAAGCTTGAATACATTGCAGTGCCCTTTTATAATTTCTGTGCTGATCTTAAAAATGCGAGACAGTTCAATCTCACCCTGAAATTCTTTCTAATAATCAACTGCTGCTGTTCTAACCTGGGGTGATGTATAAAGCCAGGTTTCCAAGCACGGTGCAGAAGACATTTCTACTGAAGAAAGGAGGATTATTTTAGGGACTGCAGGATGTGACAAAATAAAGATTGAATCTGTGAGCTTCTTAAAAAAAAGATCTGGATGTAAAACCTGTCCTTACTTAGAACTGTAACATTCCATTAAATTGTATAAATACGGATTTAATCTGAAGAGTTTCTTGTATTTTATGTCGAGGCATCTTGGATTGATGGGCTATTGTGGAACTACATGATTAGAAATAAAGAAATGCAAAGAAAGAAATGTAGCTATGTCTGTAAAAAGGAACGCCACAAACAGATTAGCTTTGTAAGTCAACCATCCCATTCAAATCAGGTGGAAGTAAATGTAGTTCCTATGGAAATGTCTGGGTAACATTCAACATGGTTCACAGAAAGTAAGCAGAGCAGGAAAAAGACAATCCTAATTCTTTCTACTGCCCTGAGGAAAGCTTGCATGTTTTGGCTTCATTCCCTGGACTTTAATGGAGGGAATCTGGAGGTACACCAGTATCCTTTCAAGATGGTTCATTATCAAGAAGCTTGGCAGAGCAACAGTCAGATTTCTTTGTGTGTGTCTGAATGTTCCTGTGTGTGTTCAGCACCTTGTCTCTTGTTCATGTTAATCACTGCATCTTCAAAAAACAGTTGATTAATTTGCTGCCGAGTACTTAGGCAAGGAGACTGCTTTCCACAAATGATGATATTAAAAAACATCTACAAGCACTCAGTTTGTACACTTGAACAAATCTTCTCTGCAAGCAAAATATGCTGAAGTCCTTAAAGGTGGGGATGACTAATAGTACAAGGAGACTGTAATTCCACAAGACTTTTGGGAATGGTACATTCAGGTAGACATACTGTTTACTTTTGTATTTGGCATCCTGGACAAAAGACAGACTAGTGGAGACAAAACCAAGATTCAAACACAGTAGCATACATTTTGTAACAAAGCAAAAACACTTGAACTCTATTTACTCTTCCTCTAGTAACAAAATAAATGTTTTGTGCTCTTGACTGTTTTCTTAGTATGGAAAATAACTCTCCAATACTGAGTAACTGCAGGGCCACTAATAGTATTAATGTGTGTAACTTGTGGCTCAGAGGCAAGTCTTGTGGCTCCTGTCCCCATAACCCTCAGGTCTTTGCCAGGATAGAGGCGCCTATACTGATTTGAGGAAGGACAGCTGGGGTCTGGAAGCAGCTAGAAATTTTGTCCGTGATACCACACATACTGCATGCCTTGCAAGGAATGGTAAGACCGAAGCTGATGGATCTGCCTGGATTTGCACTGTGTTAAGCTGCACTTAGTGGGTTTATTGTCTCAGGTTCCTCATGTATTGTAATTGCCTAAACCTCTTTTTGTTGCATGGTGTCAATACAGTCCATGTAAAGTGCTAATCTTTCTGCGCATTCACAGCATGAAGGAACTTCCGAAATCCTTCAATCTGAAGTTATGTTTCAAGCAAAAATCTTCTTCAAAGTCGTTGTCTTAGTTGTGGGTTTGTATCAAAATGTGGGTTTGTATCAAAATGTGGATTCAAGCGAAGTCAGCAAGGCAGTGACTACAAATCAGTCTAGCTGATTGGAAACCTTTGGAAGAACAGCTCATGACCTGAATAGATGGTTTCAGTTTAAAGTTTACAGCAAAGTCCAAGGTAATTTGCTACCAAATGTTTCATGTGATGGTTAAGATTCCTTATGTATCTCCTTAACAACCAACACATCACTATTGTTTGTATGACCTCACCAGCAAGAGGGGTCACACTGAAGCACAGGAATAACCTTTAAAGGTCTGCTACCTATACCAATAACACCATAGATTATCAGCATTCACTTGGCACAGCCTGCTACTATTGATATGGTGTGGGTTTTACTTCCTTCCCCATATTCTGCAGACAAGCAGCTAATCAGTCTGACCATTTACTGAGTGAGCTGACAACTGCAAGAACCAGATGTTAAGTTCTAGAATTTATTTTTCCAGCAGGGTCATTTACGTCTCTGATTTGTTTCCTAGCTAGCTCTTCTTAAGTCTTTATCTGCATTCTTGGCTGATTTCCATCAAAACAATAAAGCATTTATAAGTCCTAGTTTCCCCATAATCATCATCTCCAACTGCTATTCCAAGAAGTCCCCTGTGTAACGATGTGAGGATTTTATTTTCCTTGCGAAAGCTGTGAATGAGGTACGGATTTTGTTATGTCAGATACAATACTCATATCTTGTTTATAACTGCTTGAAAGAACATACTGTGAAGCTTCATTCACAGAATTGACATTTCAAACTTATCAGAACAGGACTTACACTCTGATGTTTGTACCATTACAAAAGTTATCTCTGATGGGTGGAGGAACAAGTTTGTTTTGGGTGGAGTGAATCCATCTATGTCTCCATGGGGAGCAAAGAAAGGACATGAAAACCTGGGATAGCCTTTGCAGTAATGCAGATAACAGATAGTCACCCTGAAAATACTGGGGAAAAAAAGAATGAAAGTGTATGCATTTTCCTAGTAAAGATTCTTATTCTTTGCTTACTTTCGTCCAGAAATTAATTTTAAACAGAGCAAACTTCCAAGAAATACATATAAACCTTTTTAAGAGTGCAGTTTTCAAGCTCCACATATTTTGGTTTTGCATAAAGGAAAACATTAAAACGAAAACATTGTCTTATATGTTAAAACTTATTTGTCAACATATGACAGAACTGTAAGTATACCTTCAAATTTTTGCCCCTTCCTTAGCAGATTTTTTTCCCTTAAGATTAAGATTATAAGTCTCTCTCTTTCGCTGTTCCACTATGAAGGAGCTTTTGGTTCTAACAACCTCCTAAGTTACTTTGCGACTTTTGATACATACATGTGCTTTCAGGAAATACTTTCAATTAGTTTTCCACCTAAGCTTGAAATCATTGGTATTCTGTCATACAGTTTTGAAGGTGTCTAGAATATGGTTTAGATGGCAATTATGAAAGATTTTCTATAAGCACCTCACTTTCAATGAAGTGCTTCAAGAGAATGAATCACAAAGAATCCTAAAAGTTGTGTAAAAGGAGTGTAAAGATAGAGATTTGGCACAGCTTTCCATAGAGTACTATGGTGATACCATCCCAATGTAGAAATAGTTCCTAAAAATATATCAGTAGTTGTCTCCAACCAGACATTAAATGAATTCTGTTTTAGATGCAAATCCTGGCTCAGAAAGTCCATGAACTTCCTGTTGCCAGCAGCAGACAAGGTGTATCACAGAAGCTTCCCTTTCAATAAAAAATCAGTTACTACATTTAAAATATTTCAATTTAGGTACCTGTTTTTCTAGGATCCTACCATTTCAGATGACACTTGGATCATGTGTAAAAATCTTAAATGACTTTTCTTACCGTGCAGATTCCAAAATTTTCTTCCTTTAGTAGTGCCATCAGCTTCGATACTACACCTAAGAGAAAGTGGCTTTACCTGCATTCTGTCCTCTCTGCTATTGCATGATATGGCATGATTTGATACCTCTCCTGGACCCTGTTTAAATCATCATCTCATGTAATACAGAAAATGTCTAGTTCGGCCTTCTGGGTTTCATTTCAGGAGTAGGCACGCATCAGAGTCTATGCTTAAGGCCTTCAATCATCATGTTTTCTCAGGGAGTGGGGAAAGTCCTGTCGCAGCAGTACAGTCTGTACTGGTAGGTTACTGTTGTGACAGTTTTACTGAACCTGGGAAACAATATATTGGAAGATGCTGAATCTTGCTTACGTGGCTTTAACTGAAACTCTACTTGGGTCTTTGTTGGCATATATTTCTGGCTCTGTGGAATGATTTTTTTACTCTCCAGTCAGCTCAATATGCAACCAAAAGTCTGAAGTCTAGACCATACATTAACTTTACTGTAGGTCATTTGATATAAGAAATATGATACTATCAACTGTTCTTTAAAAATTCTTCCTTTTGTTTATTTAGTCACCAGGGTCAAATCCATTGCAAACTGTGCTCTGAATGAACAAAACTTCAGGGAACTTACTACTTTTATTTCATTGCTTTACAAATCATGAGAGAAGTTTTGAAGACAAAATAGCTTTCCACAGCTAGCAAAATTTACTTATAATAGCTAATAGTAAAATACTATGGAAAAATTATTAATATACACTATATTTTGATTCCAGTGGATGCATCACATACTCATTTTTGGTTACCAAAACTTTCTAATTACTTTTGCTGGCCCATCTTAATTTTATCTGGAATCTTGTGTCATATATTTGTAAAAACTGATGAAGAGAAGCTATGATTGAATTTGCCTAGTTTGGCCTTAGTAATATAGCAAGAAGGAACTTCTACATTCTGCAGACTAAGAAAGAAACAGACTGGGCATAAAATGCTGCTCTGATTTTAGACTGACAGCTTCTAGTATAGTTCTGAAGATTATGATAAGTGCTTCTTTGTTTATTTTTAATCAATTGATTAATCTTTTTCGCTCTTCGACACTTCTTAGATATCATGTTGGCATGCATGAGCAGGCCTATGACTATTATACTTCCATGATTAACTGATGCTCTTCTTGGTCAGTATGACTTCATAGAGGAAACGGCAAAGATTTCCTATTTCTGTTCATCATGCGTTCCACAAAGAGGTCTTCAGTATGAATATACAAAATTAAATATGGTAAATATAATGACTCGTATGGAAAGAAAAAAGACAATAACAATATGTAAACAGCCTAATTGCATCTTGAGTTATAGTCATCTTGAGAGGTGTTTCTGGCTGTTCCCTGAGCTGTTTATACATAACTGTCTCCTCCTTTCTAAAGTGGCCTATACACAAATGTCAATTGTTAGCCAGTGTACAAGTCCCACTTCAAATTACACAAACTACAAGTTATCTTGGAGGTTTTCCTCTGTTCCACGGATGCTAACACATATACGCTCTATTCTGTTCCCTGTTTTCAATGCCCTTTCATGAAGAGGGACAGATTCTGCATAACAAATGTGGACAGAAAAGTATTCTATTACTGAGTTCAGCTGCATAGGGTGACTTCAAAGACTCACAGTCAGATTCCATTCTGGAGTTCATCAGAAATCTCAAATGCTTTTCTAAGGTATCAGAAAAAAATCAAAATCCTGTCAGTCTGTGAGTCTTGTAAGAAACCTCTTTTTAACTGCAAGATAACCAATAAGTTTGTTCGCAGATTGTTTTGGTTTTATATACAAAGAACTGGTATGTGCCTTCAATTAACATAGCTTTGATTTTAGATTAAACCAACAAAATAAGGAACAATGGAAATTTTCCATGAAAGACCACAACATCCGTATCTTCTTTGTCTTTAGGGAAACATAAGAAAGTAAGTGCCTCTCTCTTTTCTGTAATGAGACAGGAAAAATAACAGAAACATTCCAAAGATTTAAATATTGAATTTGACTTTGCAACATAAATGAGAAGAAATTTCAGGTTACAAGTACCCACTTTCCTGAACTGATTAATTCTACCTCACCTGAAATCTTAAAATAAAAACAGAATTTAAATTAGTTTTCTGAAAGTTGTGAAATCTACTTCTGGTGGTAAAGGAGTCATGCTAAGCACAGAAACAGGAGTGTTTATATCTTTGCCAGCATCCTAGCAAGAAATTCTGTCCTCCTTTCTGCCTAGGTGGGAATGACTATGACCAGAATCTTTCGCTTTGTGTCTTTGCCAATGTTAGAGGAAGAAAATGAGATGAGACGAGTGTTGTTTTATACCTTGAATATATCACTTTACATGGCAGATTTTAGAATTCTGTTTACAGAAAGTTAACTCTTCTTGTTAAAGAGAGATAATAGCTACAGGAGCCAGTTAAAGCATCAACTGCTTTCTTAAATTGTACCAGACTTTGTTTGCACAACAAAGTCCATTAAAATAAACTCTAAGGAGGACATGAACAATTGTTATTTGAAATGTCACCTAAACCACCAAAACTTACTGACCCTATCATGATGTTCTTCCTAACTAAAGTTTATGATCTACTGGGGTATAACCTTCATTATTCATGAAAGGGAGGCTGTGATTGATGGACAACCTCGTAACCAGTTAGATAGCAAGCTGCTTTATTTGAAGTAATAGGAACCAAAACCAACATATACACATTCTCTTCAGGGGACTGAAGGATTTTGCACCTATTGCAGACCATTGTTCTGTTGTCCTGGCTTTCATCATATAAAGAATTGCAGTACTCTGACTTACAGAACAAAGTAATGGCTTTGAATTCTCACAGCAGGTTATGGCAATGCATATAACATAACCTTCTCTGGGCAGAAAATCTAGTAATGTTCTAGAATAATAGATAGGGCTGGAAAGAACTTTTGCTCATTTTCCTTTATCTTTATTCACTGTGCTGTGGTGGATGACCGACTGCAGCCATGATTTTCGAAGAAGATAAAAACTTTTACAAGAGCAGCTTCTACAGGTAGAATAAACAGTCAAAGCTATGGGTCATATAGATTCTTAAAGATAAACAGCAGTTTCTAAGCATGCAGTAGTCGTGCTGAGAAAAATTGGTCTGAATTTAAGTTCTGTTAAGCAGACAATGTGAAACAAACAGTGGTCAGTGGCGCTGGAGCAGTAAGAGTGGTTAGGGTGGAGAGAGGTGATTGTATGGTTACCTCCGACAAGACCAAAGAGATATCCAGGCAGCTACCAGCTACTGAACACTAAAAGGATAACTAGAGGTGTTGGAGTACATCCTGTGTTATAAAACCTATGCCTGCAATCACTATGAACCTTACAGCACCTAGTAGAATTTTATTCTGAAGACTGACCGTTGTCTTGAAGTCTCCACTGAGGACAAGAGTGAGTTGCAACAGTTTTTTTGTGAAAAGTATTCTTTCATCAGTAACCAGATGCTTGAATATAAGACCAGAAGATACTTGGCTTACAGCATCAGTGTTAGATCCATTGCTAACACCTTCCCTGTGCTACTGACACAGACGTTTTCTCCCAAACCTTCCGAAGGGTATTATCAAGTACTTACTTTGCTGCTTCTGTTGCAGACTTGAAGAAGGGTTTACACTTCTGGGGGAGTGACTATTTTTGTCTTTTAATTTGATTAAAAAAACACTGCTTCTCCTATGGGTTTTGCAGTATTCAAAAAGTTGTTGTGTCAACAGAGGATTTTGTTTCAAGCTCAACAATGTTGAGGACATTGCTTTAAATCAAAGTAACGACTGAGATCTACCTCAAGCTTTCTGTGAGCTAAGTTTAAATCCAGTATTTTTACTTACTATATTCCTATCAGGGATCAAGCGAAATTTGCCTTGTAATCTGTTTTACCATCTTAGATACTTCCATTTATCATCGTGTATTTAAACTCCCTGCAATCATATTCATTTTAGCCAACACCAGTGTAAGTTATTTGCTTTCTTTCGCTATTATCATATGCCTCTTCTGACTCTAAGCTATTACAGTTTAAAATTCATTGCTAAAGTTATAAAAGCTTTTTATATCCACTTATTCAATTATCCTGGTGTTGTAGTTAAGAACAATAAAACTAAAACTGCAGCTCTTGAGATGCCATCTTGACTATCTTTGTGTCTGCATTTTCACTAGTTAATAGCCCATACTTCTCCCAAATGCAGCATAGAACCACATAGCTACTCACTCAGTCCTCCCCTACGTATTTCCCCTCCCTATTGTAAGGTGGGGAGGAGGATCGGAAACAAAGAAGGTAAAACTCATGGATTGGGATAAGAATAGTTTAAAAGGTGAGAAAAGGAAGAGAAAATACAATGATAATAACGAAATGAGAGTTAATGCAAAGCGAATCGCTCATTGCCTGAAAACCAACAGCCAGAATGCTCCTGATCTGGAATCCTGAGCCATGTTCCACAGCTACACATCTGAACTGAGCTGTGAAACCAGGCCATGGTTTTCACATCACTAACTGCACCACAAACCACATCACCTGCACCACCCCCAGGCAATTACTCCCCTTATATCCTAAGCGTGACATCATGGTATCGAATATCCCTTTGGAAAATTTGGGTCTGCAGCACTGGCTGCATCCCCTTCCAGCTCCTTGAGAAAGTTAACCCTATCTCAGTCAAACCCACAACACTTTTTATGTTCATTTGCATGCACTGATCTTGATAGAACTGAGTTCTTATTAGAATAGCAGGACAAGTTTGCAACATAACACAATTAAAAAACTCCAGAACTTTCTCAGACCTAATGAATAATTCATGTTCTTAAGAAAATATGTTGGTTTAGGATCAGAAAATTACATAAAAAGAAGAGCCAAATGGATTTTTTTTCATATTTCTTGTGAAGCTCTTCTTGTCCATAGATGCTTCTCCATCACGCAGATTAAACTGCTGGCTTCTTTATTTTCCTGTCTCTGTGAAAAACGGTGTCAATTGAGAACACACTCCTCCATGGGTAAAAAAGAAAAAAGTTTAAGTTACCAAATAAAGCATTTAAGAGCTGTGGATTCATTTATTCTTTCTCTTTAGACTGTTTTCTGAATATGACTGAGTTATCATATCTCTCTGTATTTCAACTCTCCCTCCCGAAGACAAGAATAGTAATGTAATTCACAGTATGGTAGGAAGATTAATATCAGGTGCTGTGACAGTGGTACCATATAAAAATATGAACAAAAGGAATTTATTTTTTGTGTCATATCAGCATTCATGAAAAAAGGACTGTGTATAAAAAAACCCAGATTACAGAGAACTGTGGATTTCTTCCAAAGTTCCTAGTACATAGTTTTTCTGTGCATGCTTTAGAGTAGATAGACTCACACAGCAGCCAGATTTCGTGCCAGGGATGCTCATAGCACTAGTTATTTTTGAGAATTTACTTTGAGATCTTTTATATGGATGTAAAATAGAAACATTTCAATGTTTGGGGAAATTTGAAATCACAATGGAACTAATTAAGAGATGTCATAGCTATTCCTCACTGAAGCACCAAGTACTGCTGTTCTGGAGGACCTAATAGGAAGCTGTGTTGCTTCATGGAACTGGAGTCATACAAATTATCAACACTGCAACAGAAGCTGAACAGGCAAGATTAAGTTTCCTAAAGCCTTTTCCCTGCAATCAGTATGTGTTCAGTGGGATCACAGTGTCTGCAATTAGGCAGTGTTGGGAAAATCGCAGATGCACAAATGTAATTCAGGCATTCTCCATTAGAGCATTTACGGAGCCTAAATCTCCACCTGCAAGTAAAACACTCAGTAGATAACCTGGGTGCTCAATTTATTGTGGGTTGTGACCTTCCAAAATAAAAAATGACAGAGTCTGTTAAAATTAATTTTTAAACAATCATCCCATATGTATGACCTACTCTCAGCAGTCGTGTAACAAGAACAGGATGAGGTGTGGACCCTTGTCTATGGGATAAAAAATCCTATTTTAAGTTTAGGGTTTTTTTTTTAATTTAAAAAGAATGTAATGGAGAGGTCTGTTCACAAATTCTTAATGAATATTTATCCAAATACTGTATTTGCGCAGAAAATGCTTACCTTGGACAAAAAGAAAAAGGACACAATTTGTAACTTAAAGCAATACCTCTCATTAACTTAACTAGAGTAGCTGGAAAAAAAATAGCCAAGGTTCTGGGCGTAGAAGTTGTTCTTTAGGTTTCTGGGAGAGAGATGAATGCCTATATTTGTATTTATTTTAATTCTCCTATCTGTAATGCATGATTTGATTTCATCTTCCATTCACTTTACATTTAGTCTGTGAATCTTGTGTTTACAAAGACGTAAGCACCACAAACCGCTTTGACACTCTCTGGTTTCTTCATCTGCAGCAGTAATATTATCTAAATCAAAGGGGCTGTCCACTTGAGGAAGGAGACTTAACAAGGGTTTTCGCAAGCCCTCCGGTATTTCCATGAAGCTACCCCAAGTCATGAAAGTAGGAAGGGAAGAGGAGAAGGGCCTGCGGTAGATGCTGCTGTAACAGCCATTGTCCAGCAAGATCAAGCTGTGTAAATGTCACAAACATAAAAGAGATACTAAGAGGTGAAGGTGAAACTATGTTTGTGCCAATAGAGAGAAGAAAGAATTGCTTGGCACAACTTGTGCTGAGATTGCAAGTCATAGCTTGTGTGCCAAAGAAACACATGCATTCGCACGTGGTTTTTGTACTTATTTGAGATACAGGGTGGCTGCACTGGAAAATAAATATGCAATGTACTCTGTATGATGTCCTTTCCACAAGACAGATGCTCACATTCTCCTCAAAGGACCCAGTTCTAGTCTATGAACAGTAAACTCTTCATTAATATGTATACCATGAGATTTCCATTAACTCCAGATTTGGAAATTGAGTCATTCTGTGGCATAATCCTTCATTCTTATCAACTTTCTTTTTTTTTTTTTAAGACCGTCCCTATGGTGCATTGCTATGATTATTTATCTACCTGCATTCTTGGGAGGAAAGGTAAAGACAGCGTCCCATACTAAAAAAAAGGGAAACTGAGGCATTGACTTCCCTGTGTTGTGTCTTTTGACTTCATGTTCATGCAGCTCTTCCCTTTCGGTTGTTAAGATCCTTTCCTCCCTGGTAAAAGGCAATAGTTTTGTCTTTTCTCTGAAACCCCATAATTTACTGGAGTAAGCAAATGAAGGTCTGCTTAAAGCTTGCTCTCTTTTCTAGCTGATTTGTCATGTACAAGCTGCAGGAATACGTAGGTGTACTGAAGTTCCTACATTGCAGTCAGCTAGGACAGCTGGTAAGGACAGGTTAATCTCTATTCTTGGGTTCTTAGAAACATTATGAAATGTTCTTACCTCTTCCTTCTGCATTCTCCTGTTAGTACCATTCTTTCCTAGACAACTACAAAAGTGGCACCTTTGATGATTTTATTATTGCCCTTCTCAGTAAGAACTCATTCGTCCTTTTCTTCAAACTGACTAAGTACAGGAACTTCACCCCCAACATGGATGTGTGCAGCCTGTAGGAAAACACATTACATGAAATATCTTCCTAGATTTTTTGCAGAAACCTTAGTTCAAACCAGTGCTTTTCAGCAGTTGCTACTGAAGCAATAAGAAAAGAACAGGCAAAGCAAAAACCACTTTACCTCAGTGCTGCACTCTGGGAACTGCTTTCTTGCTCTTTCTGCTGCTGGTCCCATCACTCTCTTCAGCCAGCATTCAGATTCCATTTAATGCATGCACTGTGCAGCAGGAAATAGATAATGTTTCTCTAAATAAATGTCCTAAATTAAAAAATATATATTTGCGAAACCTGTGCATGGTGATTCCAAACTTTTCTCTTGTATTCCAAAGACTGAAAGACAAGTGACCAAAGTATAATGGATATTTAACATGTTTCTCTTCCTCTGCTGCTGTCCAGGTGTGCAGCTGGGGCTAAGACACTTCAGGATACAGAAATATTCAACAGCCTCAAACACTGTAACAGACAATTAGGTCCTTGCATGCACGTTGTTCTCCTGTAAGACAAAATTCTATTTAGTGCTGAATAGTTGGTTTTTCTCACTTGCTATTTATGATTTTTAGCACACTAAAGTCCACATCTAGAAAGAACTGACTTTTTGGCCAAGCAGAACTAATGGTTCTGTCACAAAGTAACTGTTTAACTAATTTCCTTCTGGAAGTCATCCTTTTTAGTGTTAGGAACACATGATCCAATACATTTAATTGCAAGGTCAAGTCTTCTGCCTGATCTGTTTGGTTTGGATTTAGTCTCTGATAATAATTTGTATGGGTTTAAGAAGAGAAAATTTCAAAGGCAAAGCACTGAGATTAGCCATCATCCGTCAAACAGCTAGATAAAAATTCACTGAATATGGATACTTGAGATATAAAACTAATACTAATGCAACAGCAAGGAACAATGTAATAACCATACAAAAACTCTAATGTTAGCATTTACCAAACAGAAAAAATGCAAACCTACAACAACATAGCAAAGTGTAAAAGGCAAGAACAAGCAATAATTGTGGAAATTGCAGCTCTTCCTTATCTTCTTTAGCTTGTATTTCTCTGACCGCTTCTACTTCACCAGTGCTTGTGCTCGGCTTTCTTCAACATGGTCAAGTGCCTCGTTCAAACCTGCCTTTGTTCACAGAAGTCCTGTACAAATTACCATGCAAAATGTACGAGAGTATTGTATTCTATTTTAAGCCCTCCTCCTCCCTGCTCTGTAGCCATGTTACGTACAGACATCAACAGAGTGCTAGTAACTGAATAAAAACTAACAAAGCAAACCATTAGGGATGAAAATCAATGTTACAAGGATCAGAAATACACCTGAGTGAGTCATTACAGTATGTATGTGTGGGTTTGAGTGCAGTTCCTCTCATCTTATATTTGTTATAGTCCTTTTCCATCTTATCTATCTTGTAACCTCTCATCCTGAGGCAGGGAACGTACCTTTCCCTGTGTTGATAATGGTATGTTGGTTCTGTGCCCTCACATTCCTCCCTTTCTAATGGGAACTAAAGGTGGAAAGATATTTCCTTGACCCAATTCTGTGCCAGTGCTAACTTGAATTTCAGTTGGTTGTAATTTGTTATTAGCACATAAATATCAAAACTAGAGCTAAAGTCAAACAAGTGAAGCAACTGGATTCCACTGGTACCTATCCACGCGTAGGTTCTGGAAAAGTGCAAATCAGTTCTCCCCTAGGTTGTTGGAGGACAAGGTATACTATTCCATGGGTAAATTAAGTCTGTTGTGCTATGCTCCCTGAAACTACCATGCTGCTGCTATCCCACACTATACTGCACACAAGTAGAGACTGAAAGTGGGAAGATCCCCAAAAAAGCAGAAGCCATCAAACTGTAGAATGGTCAGATTGTAAGGCTGGAAGACGTCTCCGGAGGTCATCTTGTGCAACCCTCTTTTCAAATCAGGACTAGTTTAGATTAAGTTGCACAGGGCCCCGTAAATAAATTCCCGTATCAGTGGAAACTAACTGTTTCTCAGAGTGGAAAATCTACTGTGGCTCCAATTAAACACTTTCTGTAACAAATTGGCGCTACTGTTTGTAAAAAAATGCTCATTTTTAGCCTGTGTTTGAATAGCTTTAACATCTTCTATTCTTTTAATACTGATTTCTCATTTAGATATCGATTGGCCGTTGCTGCCATCCCATAACTCTTTTTGATAAAATCAGCCATGAATCTGTCACCGTATTGATTTTTCCATGTTCCAACTGCTTTTATAACCCTGCTCTGAGCTTTCTTTGATTTATCAACACACAGATAACAACAACTGTCAAGTCCTGAGCAAAAGAGCTGGACAGAATTTTCCTACTTGCAGCGCCAAATACAGAGCTAATGTGTGTCATTCCTGTTTACAGCCAAGATCCTCTTTTTATTTATCCAAGGATTATAACAGCACTTTTGGAAATGGCACCTTAATGGTAGCTCATATCCAAGTTAACATCTGCCATGAACCTCAATTTACTCTGCTGAGGAAAGCCATCCACATCCTGCAAGAGTATTTCTAGGTATAGGGCTGCACATTTAAACATACCAATCCTGTGATTCTATGAATTTGTTTGTGATTTTCTTATCAAATTATAAAATTATTATAAATAACCCTCTCTACTAATTACATTACTTCCAGTTTTTGCGTCATCACCAAAACTGATGAGCAGAGATTTAATGTTTTCTTCTAAATCATTTAAAAAAGTGTGAAATTTATCTCAGAACCAGGAAGAGGGCTTCCAGGGTCTCACTAAAAAAACCACCAAAACCACCTGTTTGCTATTATTTTATTCAATATGTGCAATATTTATATTTTATTTTTTCTTCTTTCTTAATCAAAATACCAGAAGGTACTAAACAAATTTTTAATAGAACTTGAACTGTATTACATTCATATTAATTTGGAGACCAGATGTAAACGTCAGAGTTGAGGCTGCATATGTGGGAGAATCCTCTCTCTGCTTATTACTAGTATGTGCACTCTGAACTTTCATTTGAAAATCTCTGTTTATAGGAGAGTTTTGTCCCTGAGAGTTATTTACTTGTTCAGGCTAGGAGCTTTTATAATGACATATAAAATTATTCTCTGGTTATGAATTTCCAGATGGACTGCTCTCGGGCACAAATATTAAAAAATATTAAAAATTACTCACAACTGCCCATGCACTGTGGTATATCAATGCTTATATTGAAGAGGAGAAGATTAATGTCTTTCTTTTTTTGGTTTTGTTTTGTTTGCTTGATGTTTTCCTTAAAAGTTTATCTTATATGAGGGAAGGGAAATATTTACAACCACAATGGAACAATGGCCTGGAACTAAGGAAGGGAAAGTTTAGGTTAGGCTGTAGTAAGAGCTTCTTAACTCAAATAACCTTGGAATCCGAAAGAAGTTGTTTGAGACAGCATCACGGAAGATTTCTATAAACTGCAGGTGAGACGGTACAGAGAACCATCCTATAAAGAAATAGCTGGTAAAAGTTGAATAGTAAGCAATTATCACCTTTTTTATAACCTTTCTTTAGCTAGCACTTTATTAGCAACACAAAAGGGTATCTAAAACTGAAGAAAATTTAAGAACATTACATAGGTAAAAAGATATTTCTACCACAATACAGATCCCATTGAGAATGACAGGTCAGTGGAAAAATCCAGGCCTAGCTTTATATTGGTTATGATTATGGTTAAACAGGAACATTTGTGTGCTGAATTATTGAAAGACAGATCCATAAAATATAGCCCCTTGGTCCTAAGAACACGCTAGACTTTGAATTGCCAGCAGACCAAACTTTAAACAGAAGAGTTGGGGAAACAAAAGTAAGGTTTCTTAAAAGACACTAGAGATCGTACCAGAGTAGTTAAGATTTCATTACTTTACTCTTACTAATCCTCTGCTGAACACAAAATATCTAAATAAGGAAATATTCAATTCAATTTGGTACTGATTTCTATTTACATATTCAAAGAAGTGAGTGGTGTTTATTTAACTAACTAATCATGTTTCTTATTTAAATCAGAATTTAAACATCCTCTATGGCATGAAACTCAGCTTTCCTAGTTATACCATACAAAATAAGCCAGGAGCTGGATGGCACTTGCTGTGAAGTGAGTCCATTTCATGTAGTGAAAAGGCTGCAGATTTACTTTATCGGAAAAATGTTCAGTCTGTCTACATCTTTCTCACCACATTCATATTTAACAATTGCAGTTCTCTGCCAGACAAACAGAAGTCTGAACTGAAGGAAAAAATAATTTTGTAGGTCAGATAACTTCTAGGTATTAGTTACTTTCCTCATTTTAGAGGAGTTACATTAATGATATTTGGCCTGCTAAGGGCAGGATCTGCTGTCAACAGTGCCAGAAGTACCATTTCCCTGAAGCTGGATTCTCTTCTGTTTCTGTGACATTTGTCCAGGATTGAAGAAAGAGTAAAAATAGTCCCCCTAGTGTGCTGTTGTTGTAAAATACTTAGGTCTCTACTCAGACGAAGTTTATCTATGGGCTAGCTGGTAAGTGCTTTCTATTTTCCATATTTTTTAAGGTACTGATAAAATTCTTGGTAAAGGACGCTTCTCTTGGCCATTTTTCTTAGGATTATAGGCTTCTGGGATCGAAAAAATTCCACCTGATACTAGAACAATTCTTACAGAATGCAAGATAAGAACTAGATAGTATTTTTCTCCTGTTTATCAAAGCCTATAATAAATATCTCTGTATTTATTGAAGTCATTAACATCTATAATTTTATTATAAAATTTAATTTTATAGCTGTGTATATCCAACTCTTTTCATTATAGCTCTCTGGATAATGTTTCTGCTGCTTTCAAAAACCCACTTTTTAGTTAAAACATGATCAGATCAAACAAGCAACAATTATTGGAAAGAGTCTTTAACCAAAATTCTCTTCTGGGACATGACTCTAAAAAATGCATAGTCAATATGATTTTGATATTTTTATAGTGTTTGATATCTATTGCCTGAATTATATTTATAATAAATACTTGTATTGTGCACAGACCATCAAAGACAATGGAGTTGTTTTATGCAACTGCATGGAACTTGATGCTGCACAATATCACTGACTCTTTACTGGAGAACCTTGTTAAGCTTGAAGGGAGACCGTGAGGAAAATGTAAACGAAACAGTACCAAATCAGACTCAAATTTCTACACGGAAATATACAATAGGACATTGAGCAAGAGAAGTTTGAACTTGAAAGGCCACATCCAACATTAGTATTTCAGAAAATATTCAATGATTATCTGGAATGTAGCAACCTGTGTCTGGGAGTTGTTTGTGCAAGGGACCATAGACAAATTTACAAAAGGTAGTTACAAAACAAAAGGTAGTTATAATCATGAGAAAAATTTGGATTTGTCTTAAGAAGGGATCCGTAAAGGGAAATTCCATTGTCATGAAGGTACATGGTATAATGTAACATACTAGTCTGACATCCAGCTTCATCTTTGCTAGTAACCACTTCAGACTGGTAGTCTGCAGCTTAGTCTTAGGGTTTCATTTCTGTGAAGTAAGAAGAAGGTTTGAGCCTAGGTCATCAGGTGGAGCACTGTCAGCCAGTCTTCCACATAACAAGCCCTACATCCACCGTATAAACGGATATAAATGGGCTGGGGAAATATCATCTTCACCTATGTTTTGAAAAGAAGTAGCTTCTTCTAACTGAATTTTGAATGGACTGGTCTCAAAGGACCCACTTTCAGAATACCCTCAGACCACACCTTGTATGGAGAACTAAAGGAAGTCAAAGAATGCTTAGCTGGTGGACCCCAGCAGGATGTGGTCAATAAGCCAGGGCTATTCACAATTGCCATGCCTAGGAAGACACAGGTACCTTGAGAAATGTCTTCTAAAATCTGAACTGCCTGCAGATTACAAGCTGTAGTAAAGTGAGATTTTGTGCATCTAAGTTTGCACTTTAGACATCTAAACCTGCCACCTAGATTCCTGCTTTAACTATCTAAATCTTCCTATAGATTTAGTGCAATACATCACTAAATACTCCCTAAATGAAAACAAATTTAAAGAATCAATACCACCTGTTAGGAAGGAGAAATGGAACAAGCAGAAGTTTGGTCACTGTTTATCAGTGATAGTATAATTATTTCTAAGATACATCCCCTTAATACAGGAGATGAGAAGAGTTTCTGTAGAGAACAATCACAGTGAAGTATGAACATATGCTTCTGGAGTGATTATTACACCGTCAGAATACACATTTTAGGAATATTTTCAACGTGATTTGTGGTGTTGCTGTGAAGAGAAACCTCCACTGATGTCCACCTACTGAGCTTTCAGCAGTGTAAATCATCATTTGTATCAGCATCAGGCAATGGAATTCATGAAACAGCATTTTAAAACAGAGAACATGACAGAGCAGGAGCGGTGTGTGTCCTGCCTAGAGAGGGGGATCTGCAGGGGCAATTTTGAAGGCAGGTGATCTGCAGCCCTTCTCTTGTTGTCTGTTAAATGTAACCCAGTATTCTCGCAGCAGTATCGCTATAATCAAGCATATTTTAAGCCAAATATTTAAAATATGTGAATAAACTGGCCACTTTCAGGATATTCTCCGTGTGTTCTGAGCGTTGGCAGGTGCAAAACTCTACATAAGTAGCATTGATAATATGGTAAATGAAATCTTTTCTCAGGGCCACAATTATAGAAAGTTACAAAATAAACAGATGGAAACATCGTAATGACATTTATATTTGTTTTCTCAAGATTCATTTATGAAGGTTAAACAGCAAAACATTCCCACATTTCCCAGCATTTTATGTGTAGATATACTGTGTCCTCCCTGGAAGGTGATCAGGTTTGGATTTCGATTTTAAAGTAACTATTTCTGTCTGCATATCTGTTCGATTATAAGAGGGAATTCCCACTATCACCAATTGCTGTTAGAAGAATATTTTGCCTTAAAACTCTTTCAAATATGCTTTTGCATGATTCCCTAAGCCACATGAAACTCCTGCCTCTACAAACAGAAAATAACACTTGAAGGTTTTGGTATAGCCACTTTCAGGATGGAAGCTGCCTACTAATTTTCCCCTCTAAGTTCACTCTAATTAACATAGCTCAACACACTGCACGCACACAACATACAGACTCTGAGCTCTATCTTGGATATGTTTCAGATGAACTTCCGTGGAATCTAAGCAATCTTTCTGGCAGAAGATTTTCCCGTGGAGAATCAAATTCATCATATTAGGGGAGGACATTTTGAAAATTAAGCATACATTTCAACAAACAAGGCATTCAGCCTTGCCCTCAAGCTTGAGCCTTAGTTTTTCAGCCCAGCAATAAGGGTTATTTGATTCAGAAGAAGCTCTACAATGCCAGCTCCTTGGAGAAGAAGAACTGAAGTTTCCTTGCTTGGTATGCTACCTCACAATCCTTTGCATCAAATTGTGCTATGCTATCTGCTCTGATACTGTGCCAGTTCCTTGGTTGTTATGAATAACTCATCGAATTTATTGGGTTTAGTTATCTGAGCTTCTGACTCTTCTGAATCCTTCTCTCCTCTTATTTAAGGTTAAGAAAATATGTTTCCAAATTGTACAGCTAAATTTCGTGACATTTGAAAACAAAGCTGGTAAACTTCCTGTATTAGAGCAACAAGGCAATGGCTGGAAAAGAAAGAAAAGCATACATTTTTAAGAATTATTGAATGCATCCCAGGACACCTGGCTTACAGGCTCCTCTCTTAACTAGGTTTCATGAGTATGTGGATAGAAACTTTTTTATGCTTTGTGGAGACAAGCAGGGCAAAACTAAATAAACGTTAAACCTAGGCATGGTATAGATAAATTCAGGAGAGAGTAACAAACTCCTTAGAGAATTCTCCTTCTCAGTTGGTATTTGTGGCTAAACTGAAATGAGTGCAATGCAGAAGTGTAATACAAAGAGTAACTGTGTGAAAAAAAAGAGAAGCATGTGTGACAGATGGCACATAACCCTGTAAAAAAGACAAGGGTCAAATATGGTTCTTAATCACTTCCCTGTAAACCTGCTGAACCCACGAGGGTTGCCTGAGGATAACTGAAATCCAAACCTGATCCATTTGGTTTGCCACAGCCTCTGTCAGTCTAAAAGTGATTTCAACCAAATCAGAACAGTAACAATCTATCCTTAGCTGGCACAGATGCAAGAGTTCACTCAAGGAGAAACGAACCAGTGAAATGTTTTGGAGCAAGAGGTTCTATTTGACTGATTAAATTTCAAAACAAAAAGGACAGTAATTTTTTCCCCATTTTGCAGCAGCTGATGCCAGGTCTATGGGAAAACAGTAGCTGTAAAAGGGCCACCCTGCTGCAATATGTATTTCCCTTCCTTGCTGTGGCAACCACTGACACTGTTCTTAAAATGGAAGTTTGAGTTCCAGTTTCCTGAGATTCTTTTACTCCTCTACCAATGCCAAAGAGCAGCCTCAGCTCCTGGTCATCGGTCATGGAACTGTTTTGGCTAGGAAACAGGTTCTGCTCTGAAGGAGCAGCTGGTGCAAAGACTGGAGATGCTAATTTCTTGCACGGCCTGGGTCACTGGTCTTTGTGATCCTTCAAAGAGAAACATGAAAGGCTAAGAGGAAGAAGCCTGGAGAGTGTAGAACAGAGCCTGAGGAGTTCTTTCTAGCTAGATCTCCCAGCATCCACACTTCACCTTATCAGGAAATGCACTTTCAAATACTGATGAAAGCACATTAGAAATTATGTATAGATTGATGTTGTCTTCAGACCAAAATGGTTCCTGTGGATATATCAAGAAAAAACACTAAACTACTTCCAGCTCACCTGCTCCACACTGCATTTACCTGATTGGCATATAACTACAGTAGAGAGAAAAAAAATCTTGTTATCACTTGTCAAAAAAGTGGGAGCGCTGCTACTGCAACCACAAAGGTCAGAGGATAAAACCAAGGCAAGATCTGAAAGACATCTTGCTGAGCTTTAAAAACAGAAATGGTTGCCTGGCAGTACCTCAGGACTGTTCATCAGGAGTTCAGAAGTATTTATTTCCATTTTCTAGGGGAGGTACAATAATTGCCCTAAGTTCTGCTTTGGAAGGAATTGCTAATTTTTGTAAGAAACATAATAAATATGTTGTATTTGATTTTTAACTCAATCCAGTGGAAAAAAATTAATTCCAAAATGCCATTGTTGGATCTCCTTCCACATTTTTTGGTCATAAAATATAATAATTCCAAACAGAGATTTCTTGGAAGATAGGAGGTGTTTTGGGGGGAAAGAAATTCAAATTAATGAGATGTTCTAGGTTTCAGCGGAACTTGAAATACGTAATATATTATATATACAGTGTAGAATTATGTTTATGACATTTTTCAGAATTTTTCTCCCACTTGGTTCTTTTTCAGACATTTTTCTGATTAGCAGATATTTGACCAGTAATCAAAGTAGAAAGGCAGAATGTGACATTTCATCCGCTAGAGTCACCACAGATTGTAGTGTAAAACTGTGTACTGATTCCTGAAATACAGATTATAGCTTAGAGAGAGAAGATGGAAGATTTTCAGAAGATTTCAATTCACTTATTTGGTGCTTTCTATTCATTTTGAATCTGGGAAAAGGAAAGCCAAATTTCTTCTTCAGTTTTTGTCACATCCATTTAGGTTTTGTTCATTGCTTCAACATCCAAATTATCTATAAGGTGCCTAAATTGCCAGCTCAGCTTCTCTAGATTCTGTTTATATTTTAATGGATAGTTACATGACTTGTAAGGATAATTTTGCTTTAAAGGTGAGTAACTGAGTTATGGTACCTTTCTCTTCATTGATCATAAAAGACTGGGGAAAAATGTGCATTAGAAGGCAACACAAATAAGCACTTAAAGTTAATGGGAATGAGTCCAGGCCTACATTGTTATATTATACCACTTAAGCTATTCCCTCAGCACTTCATTCTACGTACAGTTCCTGTTGTAATCTAAAATTAGTAAAGACAGTTGTTTTAGGATTACCAGACTTAATTTTCACTGTGTATTTATTTAACTGTACTTTTTTTTCAGTGTTCCCTCAGGCAATGACATTTAAACTTAAAGTTCGCATTTTCAACAGGATGCTCAGAATTCGTACACACTTATACAAAAATCTATGTATGTATATTGTTTCCACATGCATCTATGCATATCAAAACTTAGATACCTGGCAAATAACTTCAAAAGGTGCTATACTCCTAAAGGTGAACTCTATAAATTAGGATTTTACAGATCAATTTTCATAAAAAGATGTCATCTGAGAGATGTAAGGGCACATCATTCAGTGGAGTTCTTGCATTTTACTATATTGCTTCTAACAACCCCCTGCACGATCTCTGTCGTGTTAACTTTGTGTTAGAACCATAGAATCATAGAACAGTTTGGGTTGGAAGGGATCTTCAATATCATCTTGTTTCAACCCCCCTACCATGGGCAGGTACATCTCCCACCAGACCAGGCTGCTCAAGGCCCCATCCAACCTGGCCTTGAATACTTCCAGTGAAGGGCATCCACAGCTTCTCTGGGCAACCTGTGCCAGGGTCTCATCACCCTCGTTGTTAAGAATTTCTTCTTAATGTCTAATCTAAATCTTTCCCCTTCCAATTTAAAGCCATTCCCCCTCATCCTATCACTACATGCCCTTGTAAGAAGTCCCTCCCCAGCTTTCTTGTAGGCCCTCTTCAGGTACTGGAAGGCTGCTATGAGGTCTCCCCGAAGCCTTCTTTTCTCCAGACAAACTCGCTGAGGGTACACTCGATCCTGCTGGCTTTATCATCAATGAAAATATTAAACAGCACTGGTCCCAGTACAGACCCCTGAGGAACACCACTTGTCACAGGTCTCCATCTGGACATCAAGCCATTGACCACTGCTCTCTGAATGCAACAAATCCTGCTAATTCCTTACTCCCTAAACAGTCCACTCATCAAATCCAAATCCCTCCAATTTAGAGAGAAGGATGTAGTGGGGGACTGTGTCAAAGGCTTTACAGAAGTTCAGATAGATGACATCCATAGCTTTTCCTGTGTCTGTCGATGCAGTCACCCCATTGTAGAAGACCACTAGGCTGGTGAGACAAGACTTGCCCTTGGTGAAGTCATGTTGAGTGTCTCAAGTGACCTCCCTGTCTTCCCTGAGCTTTAGCATAGATTCTAGGAGGTTCTGTCCCATGATCTTGCTGGGCACAGAGGTGAGGCTGACAGGTCAGTAGTTCCCAGGGTCCTCCTTTCTACCCATTTTGGAAATCAACACTACATTGTCCTTCTTCCAGTTACCAGAGACTTCTCCTGACTGCTATGACTTTTCAAATATCATGAAGAGAGGTCTGGCAACTATGTCAGCCAATTCCCTCAGGACTCTGGGATGCATCTCATCAGGTCCTGTAGAACTGATGATCAAGTTCCTCAGGTGGTCACGAACCTGATCTTCCCCTACCATGGGAGCTGTTCTACCCGCCTGGTCCTCACCTTGTTGTCCATTGACCCAGGAGGGTTGAGGAGAACGGTTGTCAGAAGACTGAAACAAATAAGTTGAGTACCTCAGCCTTCTTGTCTGTTGATACAAGGTCACCATTTCATTCATCAGCGGGGTAAGCTTTCTTTAACCTTCCTTTTCTGGTTGATGTACCTATAGAAGCCCTTCTTGTCATTCTTTCCTTGTCTTGTCAAGTTCATCTCCAGCTGTACCTTGGTCTTACTGACCCCATCCCTACACAACCAGGCAGTATCCCTATACTCTTCCCTGCTTGCACTGCCTCTGCAGTTTCCTCTTGCTTTCAGTCTGACTTAGGCATGCAGGTCTCTTCCCTTCCCTGCCTGATTTCCTACATCTGGGGACTGAGCACTCTTGCGCTCTGTGGAAAGCATCCTTAAATGTTTGCCAGCTCTGTTCTGCTCCCTGAGGGCCATTTCACTGGGAGTCCTACTGACTAACTCCTTGAAGAGCTGGAATTATGCTTTCCGAAAATGTAGGGTTCTTACTATACTCCTCATCTTCCCCATATCCCTGAGGACCTTGAACTCTACCAATGTGTGATCACTGCAGCCCAGGCTGCCTCTGATCTTGATGTCACTGACGAGCTCGGTTGTGTTGTTGACCATCAGTTCCAGTATTGCATACACTCGGTTGTTGGTGTCCATTATCTGGCTAAAGAAGCCCCTACCTCTTCTTTCCCCTTATATTCCCGCAAATCTAGCTTACTATTTCAACTGATTTTAAGTTAAAATTTACGGTTGTTCTCTTCTTAGGCAATAACTACTGACTTTTTAATGTTCTGCTGACCCAACCTGCTTGGTACCATTGAACATGAGTAAATAGCGACCAAATAGCTCTCCAAACAGGAAAGGGATATTCATTAGATAGAAACTTCCCAGCCCTTACAGGGGAATGAGGCATAACTGATTTATTTCCATCAGCTTTCTCTATTTAAGGTAATAAGCATCTTTCATGTTCAGCTTGGTCCTGAGCCCCTAGCTTTTGGCCTAGTGATTGAGCTTACACCATTCAGTTGTGATTGGTAGACAGGTATGTGTCTCAGCTGAGATGTGGTAACTGATAGAATGTGGAGTTTAATCAAACAGTTCTTCTGCTTTCTATTGCACTTCATGCCTTTCCCAGTACTAAGAGGGAGCCTCTGGTATCAGATGAAAGATAGAAACAGCTAACAAGTGCATGTGCTCAGATGAAGCTCCTTTAGCAGCCTTTTGGTTTGCACAGAGGAGTTTTGTATGACAGCTTGATCCATCCCTGTTTATTGGGGCTCCTGCATCTTCTTTGTTTGAGCTGGAGAGGAAGGCAAAGACTGTAGCATATATTTAAGTGCTTACCAATTTGAATTCAGGCAAATTTTAACTCAATCACAGTCGTTCACCTTAGTTTAACAGATGGAAAATAGTAATGTCTTTCCACCCTTCATTCTTTCTCTAGATCACGGGTGGCGAATACAAATGACCGTGGGCTGAATCCAACCCTCCACTTTATTTTATCCAGCCTTGTTTCAGCCCAGCGGCAGAGCCGAGTTCCCTTCGCCTAAGCTCCTGCCAGTGCTTGTCACGTGCGCTGCTTGTGACGTGCGTTACGGTGCAGGAGCAGGCTGATGTGGCACCCAGTGAAAACCAGTTTGACACACCTACTCTAGATAAATACTCAAAGCCTTTCACTTTTACAGGTCTTGACTATTCTTAACTAAAATTAGAGGGGCATCTTGACACAAATCATAAAAGCTTAGCGATTTCAGCATCATTCCACTCAAGTATTAGCTGATATCTGGCTATCAGGAACATTTCTCCTCCTTGTCTATGTTAGTCCCACACACCTGAGCAAATGACACATTCCACAATGTCAGGAAAGTACAGCAACGTGATATTCATCATAGCCTCAGATTCCTGTTTATCATTACTCTACACTATGCCCTTAATAAATAAAAAAGAAAACATCCTGTCTCAAAGAGATTTACAACATAAAAACATCAGGAGGATTCCAAGAGCAGATGGCAGAGGAGGCAGAGTATAAAGAAGGAAATCAGAATGCTGGTAGGTTATTCAGCCCCTAAATCTCACTGATGACCTTGTGAATCTTTTTGTATAAACACTGATTGCAGCACTACAAGGACACTGGAGAAGAGAAGCAAATTAAAAAGGTAAGAGATAAAGCATGCAGACCTGTGCACTGAGCACTGTACTGAGCTCGGCTGGGTAAACCAGATTCCTGGTGATCACACAGCAGGACTTGTGAAATGCTTTTTTACAGTTCCATACAATCTTTGGCTCAGATTTTCTTCTAGCAGTACGACACACTGAAATCAGTTGGATTCTAAAGCACCTGTCATCAATTGGAACATTATTTTCTAATTACAAGAATACAAAACAAGATTTCTTTTTTACAGAAGGGTTCTGTTGAGAAGAGAAAACAAATCAGAGTCAAAGGATGCAGTCCAATCCAAAGGTTCCCATCCTTTTGCTCACCATCTGTGGAGTCAAAGATAGCAAAGGCTTCCTTGCCATTGAATAATGCAAACTTGGGGACTTCCTTGACGTCACTGTGAAGGGTGGGTGGTCTATGTGAGAGAGGTGGCAGCATGCCAGTTATCAAACATGTTAGAACATCTTCAACGGTAAGAGATTAGAGGTAGCTCACAAAGAAACTCAGCATATCTTTGGCCGTATTTGTATTGTCCTTCCCTTTAAAAATACTTTAAAGAGGTTTACTACTTTTGTAATAAATGGACTGTCACAAGCTAAGCTTGTAATCCATAGAGACATGCAGAAAATGTTTTAGAAAACAACCAGGCATCTTGAGAATAAAAGCTACAATTTCATCTATGTAGGTATGATACCTACCTAGATCAATTGATCTTTCTGAGTTTCTTTGCACTATCCAACCTTCTAAAATGATGATGACGGAAATACTGAAAAAACTGCAACTGTCTTCCTGTTCCAATTCCAGGCACAAATCCTGTGAGGAAGAATGATATTTTCTAAATCATTTCCTGCCCCTTTTCAGAAACAATGCAAGTACTTGGGACTTCAACATCTGGGAAGTTCCTAAAACCTGAAGTGACCTCTCAGAATGAGTCTAGAAAAATGACATTATTTTTTTCTAAGCAAGTTAGCGTCAGGATGAGATTGAATGCAAGAAAGTCAAATGCTGTTGAGCAATCTCCATTAGCGGGTTATTATCACTTCATCTGGTATCTGATTCAGTATTTCTAGAAGTCAGGGAAAATGTTTTTCACAACATCAGAGTTAAAAGAGATTCTTCCATTGGCTTCATCTACTGAAAGTATCCTTTGTTTAGTTTGGTGCTGCACATTTCTAAATCAATCCTGATTCACATTAACAGTTCCTAAAACTATATTTACCCTCTCTCTTCCTTCAATTAATTTTAGATTTCACCTCATGGAAATGGGTAGATTAGGCAAATATTGTCACAGAGTGAAAGAAAGAATCGTAGCAAGCAAAAAGACAGCGAGTTCCCTGTGGTCCAGTCCTTTCCTTGACAAAAGGTATCCACCAATTAATTAAAAATTGCTTATGGGGATCCAAAATCTTTGGTATTAACTTGGCCAAGGATTGACACTAGATCTACAGGACTTCCCTATGAAGAGAGGTCAAGACTGTATGTCAATCTGTTTCTACAGATGAAATTTGGCAGGTCTGTCCGCTTCAGCTTGGTGATGTGTTCAGAAGCATCATGAGGTAGCAGTTGTTCTTTGAAGAATTTGGTGAAAGGGCTCAGAGTTTTTTTTGGTGTGACTAAATAATTTGATAATAAATGAGAATCAAAGTTGACTTCAGCATAGAAATTGTAGATGGCTATTTATAGTGCTCACACACATAGGTATGTATTTATATACAGCTATATCCTGAAAGTAACAAATGAGGTAGAATGGCTATAGGTAAGGTTACCACATACAGATAATTGATATCTCAAGAATATACCAAGGATGGTTTCTGAAAACACAATGCAAGTTACTCCCAGTACATGTATCAGCACTAATAATCTGTGTGCATATACAGCTCTTCCTGGCGTAAATATCCAAGATTGTCCCTGGAAGCTTGTAAGTAGTCATATCCTAGTCATCCTTTTTCACTGCTCACCTCAAACTGATCAGAATGTGAGCATCATGGCAATTAATGGATCCTCTCACTGTTCTCACAGTATACATCAGTCACCTGTTTGCAAGTAACACTCAGATCAGAGCAGATCAAGGCAGCCTTAAGCCATCCATGAGCACGCAGCCTGGCCCTCAGTCTCCTGGAGGTCCCCTTCATCTTCCTTGGTCTTCAAACGATTTGCATCTGTAAAGGTCAGCCCTCAAGGAGCTGACACTACCCTCTCATACCCTCCAAGTTTTCTGAAATTACAGCATCTGTGGGTAAAGTCATTCAATGAAGAATGTCAGGCACAAGTGGATTTCAGAAAGAAGAAGATGTAAAAGATGAACGAAGGAACAGAAACAAGTTAAATAATGTTCTTTAAATAATAATGAATAACTAACTCAACTACCAGTATATTTACAGGAAAGTGACATAGTGTAATCCAAATATCATTTAAAATAATTTATGGAGTAGAGAAATATGTTTTAAAAACAACATAGAAATGTACAGTTCAAAGAGGTAGAATGACATGTAAATCCCTTGACATTTTTCTTCAGCCCAATCTTACAACCTTCTGTTTCACAACGAAAAATTTTGCTCCTCATCTCTCAGTGACAATGGGTATCACTGGAAAAGTCATGATTCACCATGCCCTAGAATTTATCATGTCCTGTTTGCTGGTTTTGCTAGTCTTAACGGAAGATGAAACAGAAAAAAAAGCTTTTATGCTGTACTAGCATATAAAACAGAGGTTCCAAGAGCTATGTCATACGTAAATCTCTCCTGATCTCACCACTGTAATTTATCATAACAAAACCCAATATAATTAGCAATGAAATAATATTGTAAATCTCTGTGGAACAATTTAGTCATTGATACTGAATGCTTTGCAGTTAGACACTGCCTGCACTAGCAGTAGCTTAAAAGATTGAGAGCCATTGGTTTGATACTGGCAATGCAAAGGGGTCATATGTTGAGTGTAGTCACTTATTAACACTTTTAAACAATTGGAGTAGCGTGACACCTATTTTCACCAGAAGTTACCAGATGCGAGTGACTCACCATGGATAAAAGAGTAGATGGTCTTAAAAACACTAATAACCAAGGGAAGACAAATATTACAGTGGACTCTGTAAAAAAAAAAACAAACCCTCAAAAACTCAAGCAGTGTTTAGAAAGTGAAAGGTGCCTTTAATGTTGGAACTATTAAATCATAAACGAAGTGAAACAGATGGAAAAAAAGCTTATGGTACAGATAACCAGCAACAGCCAGAAGATGGGAGAAGGAAAACTGCATTATCTCTATTCCACACATGGAGGATTAAAGAGATTAAGGATTTTGCCCAAGGAACTAAACCCTAGATTCAGGCCTCTGCTTCAACCATTAGTTTTTGAATGAATAACACTGTTAGTGTTAACGTTCAGTTTCTTCGATTCTGCTTATGTTGTAGGAGATGGGACAAAAATATAGTGGATATACCACCAAGAAACTGAGAAATTATTATTTTATATCACGTGGAAATAGATAGGTCTGCAATCTTGCATCTTTTGAGCTCCAAGACTGAAGCACAGAAGTTAGGACACTCAGGACACAGTGCTTGGCTGCTACATCATGTCATGCACAGGCCTCTTACTGGGTCAGGACAGAGAAAGGTCCTCAGACGGTTATAGAATACAGTTCATTATCTGATAAAACAGTATATACACAATTAAAATAAGGCAATTATAAAACAAATAGATAAAAAATGAGATTGGTACGAAAAAGAGCAAGTTTTACATATACAAAATACCAAGTAAAACTCTCCATTTCTTGTAAATGTTTCCTGAAAATTTTAGAGAATTTAATCCAGTCAAAATATCAGCTTTCCACATGAAATAGAACACCACTTTGAACAGCACTATTCCTTTACATTTCAAGACTTTTTAGTAAACCTGTTGTTGCTTTCTGCCTATGTACTTTATTGTCTCCTTCACATTCCAGGGTAAGTGGCCATGAATTGGGCTAAATTTTAAACATAAATAAATGGTAAAGATAATGACTGTAATTTACAGGTTTCCTTCTGCATATCTGTGAGGCGAAATGATGATTTTCCGTTGAGTATGAATACTGCAAAGGTAAAAAGAACCAAGAGAAAACAGAAACAAAAAAAAACATGAATAGCAACTCAATAGAATTGACTATGGACTGACAAAGATTCCCTCAAGAACGCTGCACCACAGGTAAGAAACTATACAAACAAGTCTGGGAGCAGAGCTGGAAATGGGCTCACTGCACTAACTGTGATAAGGAAATGCAGAACAGCCATTTTTTCACTAGCAGTTCTACCTGACCAGCAAATTCTCTTCTAAAGCCTGGTAGCTGGTAAAAGTGCTGTCGTGCAGACTTGTCAATAAGGCCTAGGCTAGATAAAACTGTAAAGGACCCATTTAAAGAACAGCCATTGTTCTAGAACAGTCATATGAAAATTGGAATAAATCCATTTAAATATCCTATTGACTACCTTTTTCTAAAGAACAGTTTACACTGCACGGCTAACTTTAGTAGAATTTTCGATGTTTTAATGTACATTAAGAACATTAATCATATTAGATACAACTACATATATTTGCATTTTCTTATAGATAGTATAGTCTTTGATGATTTAATCAAAATGATATGTACCAAAAATTAAATTATTTCTGGGCATACTCAAGAGACATGGAGTGCTGAAGAATAATGGAAATTTAAAGCAAAGTCAGAGACAGTGATTCCAGTTTTAATTTGTTCATTCCATTATATATGAATTTTCTGGTTGTTCACAAGTCTAATACGTCACAGGTCAAGGCCATCTTTATACTTGGGAATTTCCAGGTTTTCTAAAAGTGCAATAGTGTTTGTCACACAATTAAATATTACAAGCTCTTACATGTGTGAACATTGCTTCAGGGTTTTGATGAGAACTTACGATATATTTCCAAATAGTTTTTTATTTCTTGGTAATATATGACCCATGACTGCTTTATCTATTTCTGTCACAGTAAAATGAAAGGAGGGGAGAAAAACCGTAAAACGGTCTGATTTCTTTTTAAGATTAATTAACCAGTTACTTTTGCTGTTATTATTTTCTTGTGCCTTTTTTAGAAAGGAATGTTGCCAAATCATAGGATGAGTGCCACTGACTTCAGCAAAGTTAATCCTGCATATACTGTGGTGCGGCTGATTGCATAAATCACATATCCACTAAAGAATGAGAATGCATTTACAAAGGCAGTTATTTCCAGCCCTTGCAAGTCAGGCAGGAAGGAAAAGCCTAAATGTCACTATCATTTCCATGACAAACCACTAGACAGACCGAATGAGAACTTATCCACAGTATAACACACTGCGGAAAACCAACATTACTTGCTGTGCGTGTGCAACCATTTGCATGCACACAGGTAAACCTCCCAAGAGGCCAACAAGAAATAAGGCTATAACAAATGGGGCACAAGGCAAAGGCCAGAAGATCTGCTCTAATGGGCTTTACTCACTATGGGGGGTGTTGTCTCAGGTTCCATTCACAGATTATGCATTGTTTCATTACCTTTGGGGACAGAACATTCTGTGAAGTTCCTGAATTGAAAATACTTGGCATATTTGTAGAAATGTTTGCCATGCTTCTGCTGTTCTCCATGCACCCGCCTATGATGACAGTTAGGTTGGATAGACCTTGAGCAAGACAGTTGCTCTGCTTTTGGACACCTGATGATGCAAGACAACTGTAAGTTGTGTTACCATAAATCAACTTTAACCAAATTTAAACCTGGTTTGGATATTTCAATTTCCTAGCTCTGTATCACTTGGGTTATTTTGTAAACTTAAAATATCACAATGTGATAAAAATAACTTTTTGCTTGGATGCATTTGAAGTTCTGGTCTCGATCAATTACTGGCAACGCAAACTCAGCATCGTTCAAGGAAAAGGTCTTTGCCATTTCTCTGTGAGTTCTTTCTTGGCAAAGGTTGTACTGAGACCTTGGTTCCACTGAAGTAAGTAGGAGTTCTGCAGTTCATTCTATGCATCTATATTCTGCTCTTGTTCTTTATTTGTCATGTTTAACAGCTGATCTTATAACAAATCTCACAATGAAGTGGGGAATGTAGCTGCAAAGTTATGTTTAAATAGACTTAGTGTGAAAAATGTTCATCGTTATTACAAGATATGTTAATTCTTGAGTAGACACCACAAAGAAACATGGAGAAGACCTACACTTTTCAAAATATACTGGTAAGAGTGCTTCGATAGGCAGTCTGAGCTTAAGCTTGGTCAGCATTCCCTCACAAAACCCACTGACAGGTATTTCATGTCATTTATGTACAACACAACAATCTTTTCAGAGGGGTGTGGTCTCCATTTTTGGAAGAGGTTAGATTTCCGATTTAGACTTAAGATGAGTCACCACCCCTGGAGACATTTAAAAGACCTGTACATGTTGAGCTTAGGAACATGGTTTAATGGTGAGCTTGGCAGTGTTAGTTTTACAGTTGGACTTGATGATCTTAACAGACTTTTCCAACCTAAATGATTCTATGATGTGCAACCACAAAAAAATACTAATAGATGTTGAAGTCTTTAACAATTGGATATTGAGATAGAAAGTTCTTTGGTAGATGAAGCCCTAAAATCCCAGGTTATGTTTATTTAAATGAGTAACTCTATGGAACACGTCTGAAATTCTATGCATGCCACACAAAAAAATTTAGGTACAGGTAAAAGCTATGATTTCCTAAAGCAATTAATAGTTGTTTATGCCCTGCTGTGAGTAGAATGGCAGAGCCATCACTCAGGTTTCCCAAGCCAACTCATAACAAAACCTTCCCATGCCAGTTCTGAGGCTGAAGATACGTCAGCGTGGAATCACTGAGGTCACTTCTCTTCTTTGTTATTCTCCTTTTTGGCCCTCTCCTAAATTCAAAATTGTTTTACAGCTAACAGGATTTACAATTGTGTAAATAAAGGACATTATATTAGGTTGCATATCAGATATGCTTGTTTATTTTGTCCAAGGAAGAGCTAGTAATAGCATTTTCATGACATCAGAGGCGAAGCAAAGGAAGCCATTCCAAGTAATTAATCTAGTACTGTTTATCAAGAAATATAGACAACTGATACATGTAATTGTTCTAAGGAGTCACAGTTTGCACAGTATATTTAAACAACGTATGACTATTAAGGGCAGCTTTGAGGATAGATTTTTAATTTATCAGTGCAAGGTACTTTCCAGAGCTATCACAAGCGTCAGGCGCACGACGTTGGAGATTCAGAAAATTTTCTGGCTTGTCTATACCTAAAGTCCAGCTGGATTTTTGGGACCAATGACAAGCCTAGTCTAACACCCAGTAATTTATGAACTGCCTACAACATTGTTAATAGCAGACATTAAGATTATTAGAATACCAGATTTCTTCTGATATTCTAAAACTTTGTACAAGAGACAGTAGAACTTAAATCGTAATTCTCATAAATTGTTTAGATTTTCTTCTACTTGATTCTCACTTGAATACTTGTCATTTCTAATCAGTGATTTGTTGGAACTACAATACATTGTAAGAGTACAAACACCGAAAGAATAACTCTACAGCCAAAAAGAGAGTTAAATACCGGAATCATATGAAGTAACATTGTTTCATGTGAAGAACACTAAACGTCTGTCCAAAATTCACATTTGTATGTAAGTCTGAATTTCATGGGGATTTGGAAGTAGACCACTTAAGCTAAAAATAATTTAACCAGCCTTCTAAGAATCTGTATTTCTAAGATTCATTTTGTTTACTTAACAAATATTTTTACTAATCCTTAACACTTTATATTAAGCCTCATTGTGAACTTTAGGGGAAACTGGACTATAAACACTGCAAATTAGTACTAGCTTATACCATTGCTACCACAACTTTTTCACCACCTGTCTTTCATCAAACAATAATTGCAACTTTTCTCTAGTTTTCCTTCTGTCAATATGTATGAATCAGTAGTTTTATCATGCACACTGGGTACTTACAAGATTGGTCAGTTCATGTTTAACTGGAAATTGTGTTCACAATGCTACTGAACACAAGAATTAAATTTATGTAGGCTAGAGAAATTTCAGAGCTGTGGTGTGGAAAGCATGTCTGTCAGCTCTCTACTGCCTTGCACACTGTCTGTTTTTTCAGCACGCTGCTACGCTTACGTAATGTTGCTTTGCTATTTCATAACTAAAAACTAGATGTGCCCTTCACCTCACCCTATAAATTTCCCCAACCTCCTGCCCCATTGCCAGCCCCTGAGCCTAAGCCTAAACTACCTCCAGGTGGTCTATTTTTGAAGCAGTGACTGCAGATCAGGAGCTGAACTCAACTCTCCTTAAGGCCTCCAGTTTCTCAAAAACACTCTTCGATGTGAACACTACTGTTACATGCAGCCTCCTCTACTTCAGTTCAGAGGTCTTAAAATCACTTTTGATTTCTCTTACACAGCTTCCCTGCAGCAGCTTAGCTGAATTCCTTCACTGAAATATTTGTGACTGCCGTGTGAGAAGAGAGGAGAAATACCTGAGACAGCTGATGCCTTTCTCCAGAAATCAAAATGGAACAGGTCTTCTTTTTATTTTTTTTTTATTTCAAAGACATCTTTGAATTCTTTTCACAACGTTTGAAGCACACCAGAAACAACTCAGAAAAATGCATGCTTTGTGACTCCACAGTCAGTAGTGGCTGAAATGGCCCTCCTTATCTTTGCTGACATCCTCAGTCCAAGAGTATCAGCTGAGCCTCCAACAAACATAGGAGCAGGTTAAAATCATGGCTGAAATGCTAAATTAATCTATACTTAGGGCTTTTCATTTTCCTGCCTGTAGTTGAATTTATGGTGGATGGTCCTTCCAAAGTGTCCATTGACTTCTAAGGTTAAAATCTAACCTCACACACCCACACAGGACCAGAAGGGAGGACCTTCCTTCACACTGCTCACAGGGAGAAGGGTTGCCAGCCCAGCCTCACAAGTAATCACTTGCAGCCCTCTTTTTGCTCTGTTTTTCTGGGCTGTGTTTCTGCTTCTTCTTCTTACAAACTCTGAGGGAAAGGGATGGCCAGTTTTTTGGCTTCTAAGCCATGAGTGATAAGAGGAGATAGAAGATGTTTTGTGTATAAAATTATTCATGTGCTGGGAATTTTCCTTTAGGTTTCTATGAAATTCTTACTTAAATCACTCAATCTACAAAGGAATAGTAAATTCTGTTAGGACTGGTTGTATTGTGACTTCTCAGAGAACTTCTTTTGATTGATAGCTGAGCTAGGCAAAAGACCTGCTCACAGTGGCCTGTGGCCAACACACAGCCACTGGACCTGTCACCCAGCCAGTCTGTCCTTGCAAAACCTACTGAGGGTAAGGAGTGGGGATGACAGTGGAATTCCTGTGTTTATATGGGATCTATTTAATCAAAATAAAGTTTTTCTGTCATACCTTCCTGTTTTCAGAAGTTATCCAGCCACTAGCTTCCTAATCAAGGGAGATGTGGCAGCATGCCACAGAACCGGGACTCTCTTCCAGCATGTAGCCCAAAGTATTTCCAAAGACAAGATTGTGCCTAGGAACACACGCCTTGGGTGAAAAGTTGACTTTTATGCTATATGCATCAGAACATGCCATCATTTAAAAAAGATATATACAGAAATGCACCGAGACCGCCTGACCGCAGAGTGAAGTCAACAAAAAATCCCCGTGGGTCTGAGGATTCACCTATTGTTCAACAGATAGATACATGTTTAGTTATCAGCCCCTTATACTCGGCACTGGTCAGGCTGCACTCTGAGTACTGTGTCCAGTTCTGGGCCCCCCAGTTTAAGAGAGGCGTTGAGATGCTGGATAGTGTTCAGAGGAGAGCAACAAAGGTGGTGAAGGGACTGGAGCACAAGCCCTATGAAGAGCGACTGAGGGAGCTGGGGTTGTTTAACCTGGAGAAGGGGAGGCTCAGGGGAGGCCTTATTGTTCTCTATAACTACCTAAAAGGAGGTTGTAGGCAGGCAGGGGTTGGTCTCTTCTCTCAGGTGACCAGTGACAGAACTAGAGGACATGGTCTCAAGCTTCGTCCGGGGAGGTTTAGGCTTGATATTAGGAAACAATTTTTCACTGAAAAGGTGATTGGCCATTGGAATGCACTGCCCAGGGAGGTGGAGTCATCATCCCTGGAGGTGTTTAAAAACAGATTGGATGAGGTGCTTAGTGCCATGGTTTAAATAAAGAGTGGGTGTTAGTGTTGGGTCATATGTTGGACTTGATGATCTCAGAGGTCTTTTCAAACCTTGTGATACTGTGATACTGTGATGCCCATGAGGGAAATAGCTCACAAAATTATGTGGTAGGATCTTCATGTTCTTAGGTTCCCGCAGCTGCAGCTGCTGCCCCATGAGCTCTGGCACTCACCTCTGGCAGCGGGAATGCTTAACAACTCCCACAGCATGGGAAAGGTAAACAGTGAGGCCATGGTCATTATTTTCACACCAGCAAACAACTGCCCTGGTCAACTGCTGACTGTGCTGTCCCTGGCTCAGGTTCTGGAAGCAATCTTTTAAAATCAAGATATCCTCATCAATAAGGGTGTTTTCCATGAAAATTCGACAATAAAAAGTAATCAGGTATATTTGCTAAAAAATCTAGAAGCTCACTGCACTTGGTCATTATTTTGTTTTAATTCTCATGTTAATTTGAGTCAGATCATCACAATTTGACTCACCTGTGTTGTCCAGGATATCAGGGGCTCAGAGCAATCTTTTTGGAGTTCAATATCTATGAATCTACAATTCAAATCAATATTTATTATAAACAAATGTCATGCAAGTGGTTTTGGCTTTATCTCAGTGAACAACTGTAGATAGTACAGAGGTTTGATATGTGTGTGATCTTCATCCCCATATGTATGGAACTGCAGCTCAGCTGAGGTCATAGATGCAGTGCAGAGACCGGCAAACACTTTAACCCCTCCTGCCTTGCACTCCACATGAGTCCTGGATTCCCCTGGTGTACAGCTCAACATGACTGCTTCCAAGAATATTTCAGGCTGCAGATTTCCACTCATTTCAAGCACTTGCATGTCTCATTTTAAAACCCTTTTGTGAAATTTTCTGTGTGGTGTTGGTGCGACCTGAAACTGAAAGGAATGTTCATATGAAAATTTGTACCAAGATTTACTTAATCTAAAGCCGAGCATTATCTTTTTCACAAAAATCAACATATCTACCTTGATATGCAGCTCTTATCTGAGAATTGATGTCACCTTATGTATAAAAATACTTTCCTCATAGCTAATGATGGATACTCGGTGTGCACTTTTTCTCTTCCTTTCCTGGTGCACATCTGGGCACCTGTATTTGCTAGTCTGGGAAGTTTTGCTTTAATCAAAGGATAAGTGGGGTTTTTGGGTATTGTCACACATTCATTGTGTGGTAACAAATGTTCATGACAAGGACTGTTGACTTCTTATTGCAAGAGACATCTGTATATATGTTGGTGTAACTCCTTTTACATCTGTAATTGTTCTTGTCCTTGAACACAATGCTACAGGCATATTAACCTAAATATGAATGAAGAGTTTTTAGAAGAATTTTGACAATTAATTACTTCATTTGAATACAGTAAACCAAAGACTATATGCATTTGCCGCTTGTTACATCTCCTCCTGGGTAATTTACATTAAAGATCAACAACATAATAGTTTTCCAAAACTAAAATCATATTAGAAAATTTTAAAACAGGAACAGAATCCTAACATGATTATTACCTCCTACTGCATCAAATTGTAAATCTCTGTGTTTTTAATAGGAGTCTTTGAGGTACAAAATGTCTAAGAATGTTTCTTCTTTCAGTTAATGAGGAGCCCGTGTCTATTCTGTGCACTCAAGTGAAATCAAACAGAAATGCTGGCCTAGCCAACTAAAAAATCAATTATTTGCACAGTGCTATATGCAAATATCTAGAATCAAATTTTTCACAACTTATTAGTGAGCTTAATTGCATTCATTTTTGAAAGCCAAGGAAGCTGAGCTTCAGTTTGTATGGTACTTATACACAGAAATTAGAAAAGTGGCTTCATACTTAATGCCAAGATGTATTTTTGCATGGTTCATAGATCTTTGACAGCAGGATCTTTGCTTCAAAACCTGTGAACACACCTACATCAGACTATTTGCCACATTTACTCTTTCTGTAATGCCTGATACATTTTTCTTTTTGTATTTACTTGTCAGTTGATGTGAATTCTGCTGTCTGCATTGACAAATGTTAGCTTCTTGTGTTTTGCCTACTCGTTAGATGACTAGTGTTTGTACACTGCTGTTTGTACACTGTTTGTACACTTGTTCACAGCAGTCCTCCAGTGCTTTCCCATTGTCTGCTACCTTTCTGATTGGTTAACTATGTGCATCCCCATGATTCCTCTGCTTTTTACACCTGGGATGCTGTTTAATCATACAGGATTGTGGAGGAGAGCAATAAAGAGACTGGGAAAATACACCCCTTGTTACTGACGAGGAGTTCCTCCTTGAAAGCCAGGATTTCTTGTAGACATGATTCTCAAATGGTGAGGACATCTGTGCAGAAGTTAGCGAAGAATGAATGAATCCTGAGCCTTAAGAATAGCAAGATGAATGTTCTGTTTCAGTGTAAAGATGGACAGCGTGTTGGAACTGTACAGCAATGAGACATGTAAGGACGCATTTTCCACCCGGCAAGATTTTGGAGGAGTTCCCCTGGTTCAATATTTTTGCATATCTCCTCAATACACATTGTCTCATGAACAATCTCTTCTAATAATATGAAACACAAAATTTAATATCCAGCATTGTATGTGCTGCTTGCATACATGCAGGTGCAATTACTGATCTGCTCCCATCCAATCCGCTCTCCCCTTGCCTCAAGCTCAAGGCCTGTGGCTGCTTCATTGTTTGAGTGCTAAACAAGTCCCACCACACATCGTAAATCCAGATGCTGTTGTTCACTGGTCCAGACCATGACTTCACACAACCAGTAGCATTATATGGTTCATTGCAGCAAGATTCATAATTTGGCACTGAGAAAGCACAATTTGTCTTGTGTAAACTGACAGAGCCTGAGAAAAGTTAACAAGAGCTAAAACTTTTTCTTTTTTTCCATTTTCTACAAACATTATAAACAAAATGCCGAGACATTCAAAGTGAAGTTTATTATTGCTAAATAATGACCTAATGAGAAGGAAAAAAGAAGATGAGCCAAAAATAAATTCATGGGAGAAATTGAAAATAGATGATATCTTGTTCAGGAGGAAAGAAAGAAAGTTAAGTCTCTATCTGATTACTTGCTTTTACATTGTTCTGATATGAGAGAGCATTTACCTACCCCGAAATAGTATGCAAAGGTCAGAGGCAGTCAGAGGCAGCTCTTGGAATTGATGAAGAGACAAATGATTTTGCATAAGTGCATGATATTACTGTTTGTTTCTCAGAGACCACAGTAGCTTCAGGCAATGCAATGATCCAGTCATATGCATGAATTTTTGAGAATACTGCCTGCTCAGAGGAGAGATTTTCTATGCAGCACGTTCCTCTATGCATATCCAAAACCCTCCAGGGCAGATAGAGCTGCTGGTGATGGGACTTTCTGCTTGAAAGTGAATTTGTTCTGCCTTGAGAAAAGAGGTCTTAGAGGAGATCTTATCCAATATTTAAACAGTGGCTACAAAGAAGATGGAGACTCCCCTTTTACAAGGAATTACATGGAAAAGACAAGGGGTAATGTGTACAAGTTACTCCTGGGGAGATTCCAATCAGACACAAGAGGAAAGTTTTCTCCAATGAGAACAGTCATGCATTGGAATAATTTCCCCAGGGAAGTGGTGGATTTCCCAACACTAGGCGGTTAAGTTTTGGCTGGACAGGGTGCTGGGCCATGTTGTCTAGACTGTGATTTTTCCTTTAGGTCCCTTCCAACCTGGTGTTCTGTGATTCTATGATTCTACAATATTTTCTACTTTTCATGTAGAACACAAGTCCTCTTTGAATTTGTTGTCCTTTCCAGTTGCGATCTGGAAACACTTCTTGATCTTTGCCTCCATGAAAATTCTTTCCTTTGCTCTCATCAGGTAGAATTAACTGAAAATAGAACAAGCAAGCAATCACTCACAAGGGAGGTAGAGTTTAAAGTCATCCACTTGAGCACTCTCTTTTGCTGCTCAGTCCTTTAAATGCCCACTCCATTTTCAACCTGCAGCTTCTCAGGAAAAACCAATAGATCCTACTGTGCAACACTCTTACTTGAAGTCTTCAAGGGCAAGGGGGATGGCAGGTAAACTCTTTTTTTCCAAAACAATATCAATGATTTAAACACTGTGATCATTCCCTGCGGTTTTCTGAGCTATGTCTTAGTTTTTTCTTTGTATATGTGAGTTTGTGACTCTGATGCTGAGGAAGCTGCCATACTGAGTAACCAGGCCATCAAAAACTAGAGAGAGAGAGCTCTTTAACCATATCTCTTTAGAATGTTTCATCCTGGTGTAGCAGGCAGAGTATGCGCCCATGTGTGCCATTAATACATGGATATCACATGCAAACAAGCAAGTAAAGCCACCAAGAATCTCCTCTGCCTTCTGTGTTTTATGGTCCATGCTGTTGGGCTCCTACTGTAGCCATAAGAGTAGCAGGGCAGCAATGCTGAGCCCAGAGATCATCACAGTACTTGTATTTTTATCATCTCCACGCATCTGCAGCACAGTGCTTTCCTAGCATGCTTTACACTCAGAAAAACAAAATTATTTCAGAAACAGTTCATTCCTTTTTAGTATTCTTGTCTTATTCCTGGTGCTATCAATTCATTTGAGCTGCTAAATAACTGTCAAAATGGTGTGTGTTGCCTATACATAAATTCATTCAACCTGGAGATCTCAACCTCTTCGTATGAGAGACTCCAGGGGGCATGGCTGACAGAAGAGTTGTCTTCCTGGTAGCTGACAGCAACTTGGAAAAGCTTGGGTATATCAAAAGGAGATGAACCAGTGGAAATGAGTAGTTTGACCACAAGTTCTGCAATTCTGGCTGTTTCCAGCCAGCTCTGTTGTATAATCTCAACACACCATATGAGAGGATCCAGAACAGAGACAGCTTGCTCACCATCTGGAAAAAACACCATAGGATTCCTGCCCAGAATGCTATGTGCTTACTTTGAAATAGGCCCCTGCTGTCTTTATGCCACAGTTGTAGAAACTAAGTAAGAAACAGCTGGCCGTGTGGACACAGTTATTGCAGAATATCACTCCTGCAATAGGGTAACAAGAAAGGTCACTGAAAATGTCCACATGAAATGAGATTTCCATACACACATGAGTTTATCAGCTTGCAACATCAGTTTTGGAGGTGAAGCTCAATTGCTTTTGCTGTTGCCTTTTGCCTCCATAGTAAGTCAAATATCAGCAACAATGTCAAGAAAAATTCTTGCACTTATTACAGAGATAATAACGGAATGTGTTTAAAGTACTTACACTTTTTGGTGATTGTGCATTCAAATGGCATTACAGAGAACTGCAGCTCAGGACAAACTAGCTTTTCATGTCTGAGCTCCCAAATAGATAGAAATTAAGCAAAGTTAGTCAGCTTGTCAAGATAAAGTAAAATCACAAAAGAAAACTTTTTCTTACTAACAGATATTTTAGAACAGTTTAGAGAAGAGATTGTTTCAATTCTCTGCTTTGAAGGAAAACTCAAATTACAGTAGGAAGGAGAAAATGCTGAACTCCTTAGAAGAGTGACTTAGCCCCAAAGAATGCTTAAGTGTGAGGAAATCTGAAGCAGGCAAATATATACAAATGGCTTATTGCTTGTCTGGATTTGGATATCACTTATGCTACCAGAAGTAAAGATTAATAGATTTGGATCTTTTCCAAGGCCTGTGTGTGTCTGCTTCCACCATCACACATCCCTGAAGACATGAACTGTAAGTCAGACTACCCACGAAAGGGAACTCTGTGAAAGGTTATGCTGAGACACTGGGGAGTCTGTGGCTGCAGTACTAATCACATTGTCTACACTCAGGGACCACAGACTTTCAGCTCTCAGAAACGGGTGATTAGGCACCGAAATCAGATGTAGGAACAGAATGATCATTTTACTATTCTTACTTACCTCAAGAGTGTCCCAAAGAAGTGGCTTGACCAGTTTTCCAAGGACACACACTTCGCACAAGTCCTGTTTTGACTTAGGATCAGCCCCTTTAATATTTTTATTCAATTTTTTAAGTGAAATTAAAAGGATGCTTGCAAATATATAAATGCATTGTCAGATTTGAATTACCTGAGATAAGGATTTCCTCCTTGTGCAATAGGGTTATATCTTTTGATCAGTACTCAGTAAATCTCTGTCTGAGGAGGAGCTAGAGGGTTTTTTTAAATAGACTTAGGCTTGTCTCTAGAGTTGATTTAGATCAGTACCCCTACAAAAAAAAAGTCTGCCTTATTGCTATAGAATGCATTTCAGATACTTATGAACGAATACATAGCAGATTTGTGAAACAGCTAAATATTGAAGTTGCGTACCGTAAGCGGTGCCTGGGTGATTCATGTGTACTCCCACTAAATATGAAAGTAACTTATGCATACTTAGATGCAGGTATTTCTGTGTGGAAATATTAATCTAAAACGGCATTTCCTTCCTCAACAGATGTATATATATTTAAGTTGTGTAGGCAATGAAAGTTCACACTTCTCATATTTGGAGCATAAATTGTGTGCAGTGTTTCTCCAGCCTCAGTTTTTCAAACTATTTTCTTAACCATCCAGAACATCTGTCTGAAACTGCACTACAGCTTTTGAATCTGTTGGTTGATTTCAAGCCCATTTCACAAAAAGGTAGAAATTACTTTCCTATTAATTTCCTGAAAATCAATTGATTAGTGCTGCCATGGTCAAGCGGAAGGTTGCAGGGCAATATCTGTTTGTATTTGAACATACTACAACAGGCATTAATTTCTTCATAAGCAGGCTTTAGAGAAGGTGGGAAAGAGAGGAAGTACTAGGGAAAATGAATGAGATGCTCTAAGGTAAATATGAGAGAGTGAAGAGTGATATGGTGAAAGGGTCAGGGAGACATGGTTATTAAAAGGGTAGTATAGCATTCCGGATACCACAACCACCAATTATTAGATCTTCCATTCATGAAATATCTTTTTTTTTAAAGCTGAAAGCAACAGAAATGTGTTTGAATTTTCTATACATTTTTTGCTGTCTGATAGTAAATGTTCCATTCTGTATTTTATACAAAGCAAGTATCCTAGACAACTTAAGCTTTTTCAATTAGAGCAGTACATCAGCTCTCTATTAGTGCTGTGGGAATACGTACAGCAGACAGGAAATAATTTCTATGAGAAGTGGTTAGCACTTCAGCTTGATTAAAGGGAGCACCACCAGGGTCAACTTTCTGTTGCATGACTTGCTGGCCTGACTACAATTTTCCTCGTACTCACATGGAACTAAAAGTATTTTAAAACTGAAAAATTGTTTGAGAAATAACCACCTCCAAAATTCCTTCTGGAATGACTAGACAGATTTGTTATGACACAAGGTGCTGGCAAAAATCGAGGTGCATTGCTTCATGTCCACATACTCTTGAGAAAGCTCTAAACCTGGCTTAAAACCAGTATTTTTATCTGAGTGAGGAAAGTGTCCTTTACCAGCCAGACTTCGCATCTCTGTGTTTTGCTCTGGCTCTCGAAATGAAATTGCAGGAGACTTTTTCACCATGCTGAGGTAAAGCAGCATAAGGAAAAAGAAATTGCAGGAGATTTTGCAGGTCATATAGATATTCCAACAATGCAAATCCAGTCAGCAGTAGTCATTCAGTATTCCAATCTCCAAACACAACAACTTAAGCTGTGCAGAGTCACAAAGGAGCTGGAGCATCAGGAAGCTGACAGTCATCTGAATTAGTTTGGTCACTGTCAGGTTCATGCTGTCGTTTTTATAGTGTTAAAGTATCTCTCTCAGGAAAGTCATAAAAGGTATGTACCACTTGCTATTTTCCTTTAGTTGTTCCTCATGTTAGATGAGCAAAGTACCACCTTGAACCACTGCGGATTTTTACCACAGGAAAAAAGTCCAGAGGGTCCATTTTTAATCAGTATCAGAACCCATTTTCAAAGATTGACTGTGTAATAGAAGTAGTCAAGGCACAGGAATATCTGACAGAAATATCCTGGAAACCTATCAGAAAAAAATGCTCTTTTTTCACAGGCACGTAACTACATGAATTCAAATAGGAATCCAACTTTTATATAGGCATTGTTGTTTATGTTTATGCATGAATGCTTTGTTTCAGGACACAAAATAATCACTAACTGATATAAACTGGGAAAAATTCCTCCTCTGGGAAAGCTTTACCTGGTAAGATTTTTCTCAGCTTTCCTCAAAGTCTCTGATCACTGCAGAACACAGTGTAATTGCTACTATGAAGTTCCCTTGGAAAATCTGATTTCTTTCTCAATATTATTATTATTCTCCTGAGTAATGCATACAATTCTCACTAACGATGATAAAAGTCATAATGTCCCTCATCAGGAAGAGGCAGCCTCCCTGGTTTCTTTGCCCAGCTATAGCTATATACATAGCTTCTTTGATATTAACCCAACATCCCCATCCAAGCTTAGAAACGAAACCTTGTCTCAAGTCAATTGAGTGACCATATTGACTTCACTGTAATAACACTTACTGCCTTATGCAGGGGAGGAACTGAAACCCCAGACAAATTAATGTTCTTCAGTTTTGTCTGAGATGCTGAATACCAGTGGTCAGACAGTTCGGCTGGCATGTTTTCCTCACCTTTCAAATCGCTGTCACCTTTTCAAAAAATCTTGCTTTTTTCCCTCCGCCTACACCCTCTCCCTCACCCCCCAAGCCTCCAGATTTCCTCAATCTAGCCAGTGGAGTGAATTTTCTTTCCATTGCAAGGAAAAAAAACAAACTAAGTGTCCTTCTATCCACTTGTCAGAAAAGATTCTATAGAGAGTTCCCAATAGAGATGAGATCTTGTGATTATCCAGGATAGCTGCAGAAAACTGAGGAAACAACTGAACTTTACAGGCCAGGTTATGGTCTCCATGTCAGCAACATAAACTCTAAAAATGTTTCAACTGGTAATACTAGCAGTTTCATAAGCTCTATGCCTTCCAGAAGTGCTGAGTCCTTTTAACATGCACTCAACAGGTCAGGAAAGCAGATGAGGCACTTGCTTCTCCTCTCGTTGCTACCAGTACTATTTCTATAACTAAAGATAAGTGATCGGAATATCCTGAGTGTGCAGGTTCCTTGATGTGCCTTGATAAATAAACCAGAATAAAAGGGATGATTCCTCTCACATGTCCCTTTTATTCCAGTCAGTCCCATCAATTTCATGGAGGAAATGTGGATAAATGTAACATTCAGCACTGTGTAAAAATCAGTTAATAACATGGTTAATAATATGTGTAGTTTTCCATTAAACTAGATGATCTAGTTAACAATGCACCAAATATTTTGCAGCATTGCTTTATTTTTATCTGTTCATTTTTAAAACTCTCTTTTAGAAACATTAGCTAAATAAAGTATTTCTTAACTAGAGAAGGCTCTAATTTATCTGCAGTTTAATGTTGAATATTATTAGCTTCATTTGTGCTTATGTGCTCTACAGAGTAGTCCTTTGGGAAAACTTGTTGTTGAGCACTTTTCATGGCATTTCTTCCATCTCTATATTAGACCAGCTACAATGCAAGTGAGTTCAAAACAAGTGCATTTCTTTCTCTCTTTTCTTTTTTTTGTGGTGTGAATTTTAGGCCATTTCAGACCAGAAGAAAACATCAGAAAATACCTTTTGTAAACAAGAAGTGGTTAAGTATTTTGCTTGGAGACAGAGTTCCTACGCCTTTGGGAACAATGTTACTTGAAACGTTTGTTGTCACTTCCTCTTTTAAATAAAGAGACCTTAAACCAAAGGTTCACAGTGATATTTGCAAAAAGCTAAGATAAAATTTTTAGATTTTTTTTCGTCAATTATTTCAAAGGGGAAAGCCAGCATAATTTAATATTAATTGCTGGTCCTATTTCCACTGAATGGTTTGTATTGATAAAACAGATGTAATCACACTCTCCCTGAAAACACTTACATACTATAGTTGTGGACAGGGTAAATGAATCAGAACAGAATAGGAGGAAGCACGGGTTACATGAAAGAACTATAAACTAGTGTGTAAATATTTTATCAGAAATGTGCTTTTGTAAAATGCTATTTGAATCATTTTGTGGTCATTCCTCCAGAGGTCAATTGTATAGTCGCTCCTGGTCCCTCAGAGTCCCAGTGAGACAACACTGCAGGTGTGCTGGAGCTCTATGAGGAAGTGAAAAGATCAGCTGTATTAGTAAATTACCTCCATCTTCTGTCACCTTGGGCAGGAAGAGAGGCTCCTTGGAGGATCTTGTAGGGCTTCAAGGTATTTCTAGTTGCTACAACCCCTCTCTGGGCCATTTCCTAGGCAGGGATTTTTAGAGTACCACAAAGCCTTGGCCATCTGTTTTTCAGTTCTGATATACATCTTACCCTGCAAATGCAAACCCCATTTCCATGCTGAATGAGTGGTGTTTGGAATCATTTGTAATGTTTTCTTAGCATTCAGGAATGAGTCATGTTTTGGTGTGCCTTTCAAAAAAAAGTCAATTTCTATCTGTGGATAGTACAAAGAAAATGCTATAAAGGATGGGGAGACAAGAAAGACATGAAAGAATAAGAGGGGAAGATTGGAAGCCACTGATGTGAAAAAAGAGATAAAAGAATCAAGCCAAGCAGCCAAATCCAGACAGGCAAAGAAGCTATAATCCTGGGACAAAGTGTAGAGTAATTTACTAAACTACATATTCACAGTATTGGAAATTCCTGAATAATCCGTAGTCAAAAAAAGAAGCTGATTCTATTTCCCATAAAAAAATTAGGAATATTTCAGATATTTATTGAAAGAATGGGATTAAACTATATTGTAATACACAGCCCAATTCATGATTTTGCTTTATTAGTGATTAATTAAATAAGCTGAAAATATCTGTAGAGAGAGTAGTGGATTCAGACCAAAATGAAATGAAAGAAGGTTTTTTTTTTCACAGGGAAAGATCAAATTAAAAACTCCAGAACATTTCAGGTTATCTGAACTCTACTGCTTAAACAAAATTAAATGCTTAATTTGATGATTATTTGGTTAAATTTTTCAACATTTTCAGCTGGAAGTATTTCATCCAGCTGCACAGCTGATACAGGCATTTTAACCCAAAGGGCAAGCAGTCCATTTAGAAATAAATCCAAGAAAAAAAGCCAGGAACAAATGATGAAATATTCTCTGACCCTTCTATTTTTCTGCATGGCAGATAATAAAAGCAAGCATTACAAATTCTACCTTGAAACCCAGAGAGAAAGCTATCTGGTAGAAGAAGCAAACCTGATGCCTTTTCCAGTGTTTTAAATCACTGTCACTCTTTCAGTAATTAAGTAAGGCAAATATTTGAAAATGCCTTTAAAAAAATCTTACAATGGATCTGTTCTCATAAGTGAATGAATTAGGATATAGAACTCGCTTGAAAAATTCCTTATGGTTTTACAAGTTGCAGCAAGTCTCGAGGGAGTTAGATTCTGAGCTATAAACCTGCCAAAGTACACAGATCTATGTGGTGTAGACAACCTTCGGAAGCTGACAACTTTCCACAACAAAGACACCTCTGATACTGAAAACCAGAACTCTCTGGTTTTCTGTCTGCTGCGTTAAATCGTACTTAACATAGGCTTAAATATAAGGTAATAATGATAATGTTAGGAAGAAGGAAAATTCCAGATAATAGAAGAAAAACAAGATTAAGCGCAGTTGTTCTCAGTTTAACAATCCTAGGAGGGTTTCTTCCTCGTTTCCTTTGCTTTGCAAACTCCTGTAGAAATGATTTAATGTTCATTAGTGTTTTAGATGTGTTTTGCAAAAATATTTATCCTTCCCTTTCCTTGTCCTTTTCCTCTGTTTATTTCAATGCCAAATGAAAAATAATTATCCCATCTTAGGCTACCACTATTATGAAATGGGCCTGGGACAACACGGTTGATCGCCCGCTCAGTGTGCAGATTTATACTGGCTAGCATCAGGCCAAAAGAAATTATAAAATCTGAACCCAGCTTTGATTCGTTCCATCAGAAAAAGAATCAAAAATGTAATTAAATTAGACAGCTGTTTCAAAACTTGTCATTGATGGACAAACTATTGGAGGCTATAATCACACTGCTTTAGTAAACCAGGCAAGAACAAGGGAAGGCATAATGAGACCCTTGATTACAGAAATCATTCCTTTAACTTTTACTTTTCCACAAAACTCTTGTCTGAAACTTCTTTTTCCAGTAAAAAATGGTGAAGGTAACATTCTTAATATATTTACCTTATCTGTAACTAATTTCTTCCTGTTTCATCCTTGCAGAAAATATTAACTTGTTTTTTAAAAAAAGAAGACTGACAGAAAAGAATTGGTTTAGTTCAAGAAGACGCAACAGTTATTCAAAGGTTGTGAAGGAAAGAGTATTATGAACATGGCTCAACAACATTTTCTTTTTCACAGTACAGATGAACATCTTTAAGTCAGCCTCACATACAAAGTTTTCATATGGGATCATCAAACCTGGAGTAAGAACGTCAAAAAATAGAAAGCGTATCAAGAAGTTTCATTAACTGGAATAGGCATTGTATACCTTTTGTTTTGATAGTATTATGTACAAGTGTTTGTGAGAAATCTTGCACACATGTCTTAAGGGCTAAGTTCAGTGGAAATAATTCTACCAAATATATTTTGGCAGATCATATAATAAACAATTTCTAAAGCTTCTCCTTTATTCTCAGAGTTATATTTTCATTTTCTGAATACTGCAAGCCCTAAAGAGTGTTGTGAAAATAAGGATGGTCAGGGAAGACAAAAGACCTCTCATCTCATTTCCATTAAAAAACTGCTCCTTCTCAACTACTAATTTTCTATTCAACCATTGGAGAGAAATGTCTATATCTACAGAGGAGGCATGTTTTTTTAAGTATACAAAGCATTTAACTCTGATATTTTGCAACTAAAACATAGATACACAATCCAGCTCCGATTCCACCATATAGTTAATGCATGCTTATACTAATTGCAACATATACATATGGTATAATCTAACAGAAGAAAAGGTATTGTGCACAAGCATGTAGCAAAAAAATTAGGCTTATTTTGCATGAGTAAAAAAATTAGATTTATTAAGTTGCTGTTAATGCTGTATTTAGCTAGTATAACATTATGTCCTTGATTTTTGAACCATAACCACAATAGGGAACAATTTGCCTCATTAGCAGAACAAGACACATCGTTTCCATAGCCACCCATCTTCCTGCCTCCCACGTAAGACATTAACCTTCTTGGGAATCATGAGTTAAGCCAGTTAGCCGGAACCACAAGGAGCCTAAGCAGTATACAAAACATAGAGCAGTGGTATGGTGTAAATGTAATGTAAACATGTTGACATTTGAAATTACCAGAGCTGCAGACCTGAGAATTGACACAACTCCTGGAATTCTAGAAGCCCTGCTTCAGATTGCATTTTCGATACAGGTGTTAGTCAGGCAAAGACCTCAGATTGGTCACACCCATGCAGCTGGCAGGGCTTCTGTAGTTCCAGGAGATACTTGTGTCAATTCTCAACTGCGCAAGGAAATTAATTACTATAATTTCTGACTTTCTAAATAAAGGGCCATATACATTTCTAGATAAATATTTAACTTGGTTAAAAATAATTTGTCTGTTTTATTGTGGGGTTTTTTGCATTTCAAACTTTCTCATACAGTTTTCTTGCTGTTTCAGTGTTTTGCCCATATGTGCATTTTTAAAACTATTAGTGAGAAGAAAACAGTTCACAAAAAAAATAACATAATAATCAGTACTCCAGTAACTTAGGATTTGGATGTTGAAGAGGATTTGGGGACTGACTTTTTTTCAGCTTCTGTTTTCCAAGTTATTTGTGATTTTGTTCTATTGTGTATGCATGGGCCTGTTTGAGACAACCTAAAGTAGATCTGATTTTCTCAGAGTCAGGCTTTGCCACTGGAAGAGTCAAACTACATCAAAGTATTGCAAATTAGGGACTCCCTGAACTGAGAGATTTAAAACTATTTTCAAGGCATTAACTACTGCATCTGGAGGAGTTTTAACCCAACCAGCCTATTCTGTTCTGATGCAAATAAATTAAGGGGTTTGCCCCAAAATCAAGCTCAATATTTACCAAAATCAACAACAGAAATACAAGGGCTGCATCAGATGCCTGATTTGTCATGGGATGTATCGACTTACATAGAGTTTCAGTCAAGTAACTTACTTCACAAAGGAAAATTGAGCTGGCCTTCAGCCAAAACACTAAAACACTCCTTGAGAGGCAGCACTGCTCATGGTCGATGTCGTGCAGTGCACAGTATTTAATGTCTGCATAGACATTCTTACCTTTGCAAACCCTTATGCAAGATGTAGTCTCAATTGGTGTTTGACAACCTTCTCCTGTAACGTAGTTCTCTTTGCAGGATGCCAGCACAACTCTTCCTAGTCCTACAGGTCTGTCAGATCTGAAGCTGTGTGATCTGCAGACCCATACAACTGTTGCAGGATTTGGCTGACACAGTCAGCTTCAGATTTGACAGGCCTATAGGACTAAGAAGAATCATGCTGGCGTCGTGGGATAGGTACAGGTGTGCCTTTGCCTTCCCCCTCTGCAGTGGTGTTATCCTGTTGATATTAGTCTGCTAAGTTAAGTACATTATGTTCTAGCAGAACACAGCCTCCTAATAACATTTGTTTGACAGACAATGAAATTTATTTTCAGCATGTGATCTGTATGGAATTGAAGGCTGCAATATTGCAACTGGATTTTTATCATTCTTCGAGTCTGGGAAGCTAGGGTCTAAGAAATCAGACAGAAGCCAGTTATTTCTACCAAAATCCCTACCCTATTCAAATTGTCCTAAGGAAAGCTGTGTTATCTTTTATGAAAAAAGCAATCACGACTCTGTGTGGTACTTGCTAATGGACAAGTGACATATGCAATGTCCTCAGAAAGAAAGCAGTTGTTTGTGGTTATTTACTGTGAGCCAGAAATAAAATCAGAGCCCTGTAGTATTAGAGAAAAATTTCTCCCTCAGTAGCAGATCCTGGGACAACTCTCTGCAAAAAACTCTCTGCAAAAAACTCTCCATGGTGGTACCCAAACCCTAACACTCCCAGTATAGAGTTGTCCCACAGAGAGTTGTCCTAAGGAAAGTTGTCTGCTGCGGAGAGTTGGCCACTTAAGACTTGGCCATGGACAGTCAGCCCTTTCCAGTCCCTGCAGCAGTAAGGGGGCAAAACAACACTAAGAGCAGATCAGTGATGAAGGAGGAGAATGTAGCACTCCTCAGCACAGCCTGACCCAAAGGAAAGGCCCCTGGACCAGAGATCTGTTGCCTCCGGATGTCGGCTTGGCTGAGGCCTTTTCTCCAAGCATGGACAATGCAGGTGTACTCTTTAAAACAAGACAATCCTTAAAATAGCTTTAAAGAAAGAGAAAGCAAACACACAGTAGAACTGGCAGGCAGCACGAAGGAAGAAGGTTAGGTATGGAGCAGAGTGACTACGGAGGACAATGGAAGAAACAAAGGGAAAAAATAAAGTGAAAAGAAATGATAAAAGGAGGGACTATAGAAAGGACTATAGAAAGGAATGTAAACGGGTGAAATAAAATATAATCTATTATGCAGACATTCATTATTAGGAAAGGTTACTTCTTCTTTGCTTTTATTTCCTTGGCAGAAAAGAGGAGCTTTAGGCAGGAGGAAATTAAGTGTTTGGTGCTGGTGCCGATGGAAACTTCTGCTTCAGTTGCAGCTCAAGCAGGGGAAGATTTTCCCATGGTCAAACCCAGGTGAGGGCTTATAGAGCAGTTATATCTGTGCTGTAGGCAGAAGCCCTTAATAACTATATTAATTTGTGAGGCCTTGAATAAAGAAAGCAATGTTAATGAGGATTTAACATTATTGCCACTGACACGTGATACACATCTATAAATATTCAATGAATGATGGGATCACTTAAGTACTGTTTTTTTGTTTCAGCCTCAGTTCCCATCCCAAACAGAACTGGAAAAATTTTTATGGGCTTTGGCTTGCCTCAGTTAAATTAACCCCCACCCCTCTTTCTATATCCTTTCCTGTGCACTTCTTCTGAATCACTCTCTAGAGCTGTGTCCAGGCTGCTTTTAGCTCTGGCACTGAATTGCAGCTTGTCACTAAAGGCATCCTGGCAGGTACATAAAAGGGATTTGGAGGTGGAAACGACCACCATTTAAATCACCTCATTCTCCGTGTAGTCAGTGAGGGATTGTTGCAGCAGGATGCTCCCAAGGGTTTGGGCTTTTAATGGTTTGAGCAACAGAAATTCCACCGCCACCCCCTTTGGGAGGGGTGCCTGAGGGCTAATAGATCACACTCTTATGTAATTTTTCCTGATACATAGCCTACATTTTCCTTTGTCTTTACTGCGTTACTCCTATTTATAACTGGTGCTAGTTGAATCCCAGGTGGTTCTGAGACAGAGACTACTCCACATTCTTTAAAACTTTTGGTGCCTTACTGACAGGCTCAGTTATTTCTTCTCTAAAACTGCCCAGGACTCAGTAGAAAGCCTCATTTCTCTCTGTCCCAGGAGGTTAGGAAGTTGGATAATCGCCAGTCCTCTACTCTGGTAAATCTCTTCTGAGAACAGAGACTAAAGCCCTGATCTCCCCTGTCTGTAATACACCTTTTTCCAGTCATTACCCAGTAGCCTAATTCCTCCAATTTAAGTTCATGCACTCATCAAGCTTTTGCTGTGCTGCTTCTTCTCCTTGACCTAATTGAGGGGATTTATCAATTCCTTTTCATTGGAACTGCTCCTTTGATGCCTTTAGGATGGAAGGTACTTAAGAATTTTTTCTTAAGATGTTTTTTTCCAACTGATATCCCACAAAATACTGTAGTAATCAAATGGGAGCAAGAGGGATTCCTTCCCTTGTTCTGAATAAATCTTGCATGAAAGGATTCAGCTAGGGGCTTTCTGTAGGCTCTCCATCCTGCACAAGGAGAGAAGTACTGCAGAGGGAGTCTCAGCATACTCCACACTCCAAGGTTCCCCCAACAAGGAGTTCAACAAAATCTTTACTGGCAGTCCTTTTCAGCAGAGGCATATTACACATTTGTGCAAGTTCAATGACAGACAGTGCCGTCAGGATTTTCTATTTGAAACTCATCATAAGAACAACTTTCTCCTTCTTCAGATGACAGAGACATTAGTCCAGTCCTTGATTCAGGCATCTAATTTGACCAGGACACAGAAGTCACACTCAGGGGAACTGTTACTACTCTTGCCCTTTTAATAAGTTCTACTTACTAGGGCTGTAACAAATCCCAGATCATATCTTCTATTCAGTTTGGAAAGGTATTGAAACTCACAACGCCACATTGCTGTTAGAACAGCCCCTGTGCTACTGTGTAGAGTCTTTCTTCTCATTCTTTCTCTTTGAAGGCTAAATAACAATCTAAAAAGTGTTCTGCTGCAGCAAGAGAAGTGAGAAATGCATGCTGTAGTCTGGTAGTCTAAGCATTTAGATTACGGGAAAATTATTTTTAAATGCCTTTACCTGTGCCATTTTCACTTTTTTATACAACAGGAAACGAGTTCAGCAAGACATTGGTTCACAAATAGCATTCTTACTCAGATAATTCTCTTACAAGGCAAAAACCCTACAGTTCTATGCCTGATCCAAATCCAGGACTCTGGTTTTCCCCAAGTCACGTCACTACTACTCTTAGCTACTAGGCAAGAGGTAGGAAGATGATAACACAAGCATTGCTTCTCCTGTATGTTTGGTATAGTTTAAGTGTGCCATTATCCCACTAGACCCCAAAAGGAGCCAGGAGGAGAAGCACCCAGTTGTGAACCTTGCTAGCTCATATGCCAGCACAGTAGTAGTTAGTGGTTGTTCAGATAGTGAATGCTAGGAACACAGCAGGCTGAGGAAACTGGTTTGGTACTGCAGAAATGTAGGTGGGAGAAGAATAGAGCTTCCATAGACAGGAGCTTCCTGTGTCCCCTTATGTCCTGGACAAATATAAATCCACGGTTACCATTTTTGCCATCAGGTAGTTTCTAAACTATTATATACATGTATCTAAAATTAGAAGCCAAGGTTTATTGTGTAAATTGAATGGCAGTGTCAAGAAGTAACAGACACTAATAAACCACTGCACTGCCAGAACAAACAGCTGCACAGAGTAATCACTTATAGAAAGGGAAATATGATTTTTTTTTTCTGAAGACCATCAAACCAACCCTAAGATGACTCAGGAAAATTCACCAAGAGTAGCATATGCACACAGGGAGACCCTTTTTTGGCTTTACAGACTGTAAGTTATTGTTATTCCTAGGAGGCAACAAAAGAGGTTCTGTCAGTTGTACAACTACTTTTTATTGGCCCTGCTCTTTCAATTCAATAAAATATTGAGAGATTCAAGACCAAGATTTGGCTCAAATGCCACCATAATTTATCAGAACTGCAATGAATGTTCCTCAAGAAATAGTTTCCTAAGAAAATGTGTCCAGCAAGGCTACAAGATATCTAGAATGATATCCAAAAGTTGCTACCACTAAAGATCAATTGCTGTTAAGTAATTTCACCAAATAAATTTTTTACCTGTCAGACTGGATGATTCTCTGAGAAAAAGACACATTTGGCTGAACCATTTCATAAATGCTGATGAATGTGTCCATGTACACATACACAATGCACCATCTCAAGAATTCATTTTGAAGAACAGGCTAGTGAAAAAGAAAAAAGTCTAGCAACAATGGAGAAACTTCTGCCACTACGAAGGTAACAACACATTGGACATGGACTAATAGAGCATAATCATCAAGCAAGACAAATGGTAATTTCCATCTGTACAACATTCATACTATTAGAAGCGTATCTCTGAGGTGGTAGATTAAAATCACCTCAATTCCAACATATATCAGGAGTAACTTCTACAATTTTGGAAAGTTAATCCCTCTGCACTTTTAATCAGCTGTGAATATCGGTAATATTAACCCTGTTTGCATTATTGAGTTAATTAAACCTAGTGGCAAATTTAGAGATTTACCCATGAAAAGCATTGCAGCTGGGAAAGAAGTTCAACCCTCCCATAACTGAATGGGCCTCTCCAAGCCTATATTTTCACTCTTCGCTTTTTTCTTTCCTAGGCTGCAAAAAGATATTAGGTTCAGAGTTAACCCACAGGATGTTTCCATTTCTCCATAAATTCTCCAGTGAATTCTTGTAGTACTTGTAGTTTTGATAAAATTGTGATCACAAATTTCTTCTTTATACTCACTTCCAAGTTATTTTAGATTATAAAGATCTGGCATACTCTCAAACACAAATCTTAAATTTGGCAACATCACTACAACAGACACGTGCAAACAGACAGCAGAAGGCTAGACAAAACAGCATAATCTGAAGACCACATTTAAACCCACAGGAAAGAAACAGAATTAAATTCCCTTGAATTGATAAGATTGCTGCAAATAAATGAACTTGTAGATTATTAAAAAGTGTAAGTTTTGCCCCTCTGCAGGCTAGAAAAATTAATGCTTACTCATTACAGTTCCAATTCATTTAAATAATTTCATTCCCATTAAATTGCATTTCTGGAGGACCGAGAATAAATATCTAAAGTTTGTTTATAACAAATAAACTCTTCCCAGAACTTAAAATACCAGGGGGAATTTTCTTTCCAGAGAAAGGTTAGATCCATTTCTCATTTAATCAGTTGCTGATGATCATTAAAATCAGGGCTTTATACAGTGTCTTAGTCCCAGAATAACACTCTTGTTATTAATGCTGTACCATCTGATAGTACCCTCCATATGAAATAGACCAAGAATGTAGTGAACAAGTGACAAAAGACACAACAGCAACAGATAATAACATTTTCCTATGTTTTTAATGGAAACATTCTGTTACAATTCAGGTTATGTGATATTCTTGCATTTTTAAAGTGTGTAAAGAAAATACATAGAATAAAAAGTCAAAGGACATCAATGAATATAGTTATTTTAAATGACCAAGTTGTAAAAGAAAATACATTACACAAATAAACAAAGGTTATATCCACAGTCATGAATATGCACTCTCCTCTACACAAAAACAACAATAAATAAAATCACATTATATGCATATAGTTCTACTTACATCAGTACAATATACTGTGCAGCTTTCCATTTGTTTTCTACTAGACTGGTATCCAGTTGTCTAGTATTTTTACATTGATAATGAACAGTATCACCAAAAAAAAGGGGACAAAGTTAACGTCCACAGTGTCTAACCTGAGTCCTCTTAGTTTTGTGATAATTAAACTCTACACACAAGAAACACAGCAAATTCTACCCATTGCCTTCATCCTGCCACTCTACACATCTCAGCACTTCTAGACCAGCAGAGTCAAGACAATATGGCCACCAGGTAAATACCCAACCTAAGTGCATGGAACATCCTGAGCAGGTCCTGTACACCATTTAAATCCCATTTAAGTTTTAGGTAAGGGGGCCATGTGGGATTTAAAAGGTGAATAAGCTTTCTGCTGATTCTCTAAGAGTAGATATTGAACAATAAAGCCAGTGTACTTTCCCTGTATTCTCAACAGATCTTTTGGTCCTTAGCATCCTATATTGCAGAAGTCATCACAACATCTGCCACAAAGCTGCATCATGGGGACACTAAATTCAGGAGGAAACATTTATCACCTCTCATGGCACCAAGATAAATGTCCACTGATTAGTCTAGGGTATTCCTTTTCCATGGTGGCTCACTCCTCTGTCACACTGCCTATGCAGTTCACAGACCCAGAGAAGCCCAGATTATCACCAAGCCTGGATCAACATACCTGGATTCCTCACATTTGCTGATGCTTTAGTGCAACATTAGCAAAACCTCTGTTCATAGTTTAGGGGGGAGAATTGTGTGTTTCTTGTGCATACCATTTGAGACTACAAAACAAACCATTAAAACAAGATTGTTTTTTAAATACCCTTTTTGGTACATTTTCTTTGCTTGCTCAAGTGTCCTCTAGAAACATTCACATGATAGAAACACCAAGCAACAGTTCACACAGAGTGGATTTTAACCTTTCAAAGACTTAACACCTAATAGATCCCCATAAGATTCCTTAAGTACTATAGCTTAACATACAAACTTTAACAGTGTCAGGTTATTTAGAATATTTTGCCTTTGATGCAGAATATTAGCTTAGCAGTTAGAGATTTTGAATGAACTCTAAGTCTCTCCTCTCAAAAGCTAGTTTTGTATGCTGTAAATTTGGTGTGCTTCAGTTAGGAGTTGCTCTGAAAGGTAAATTCTGGAAGACGTAATAACATACTAAAATATTTTATGTAATGATACACTGGACATAATTAAACACGCGCTGAAGAAAGCCTCAAAGCCGTGGCAGCAGTATACGCACAAAAGCCCTAACATTTACCTCTATCCTTTCTTCCCCTAGGTGTGAGAGAAAGGGAGAGCTGCATTCATGCCATATTTAAGGCTTCATGGGGGCAAACCACAGTACTTAGTCTTCCTGTCACTCTCTAGTGACACTATCAAAAAAAAAAGACACTATCAAAGTCTGCCACATAGCCTGCTGACCCCTGTAGACAGTGAGATCTGAGGTCTCTCACAAACAGCTGTTTGTTTCAGTGTCAAAAATAATTTTCCCTCAATTTCAGAGCTCACATGATAAAAGGTATCTGAGAATGAAAAAAAACCCAGGCCTCAAGCCATCTGAATTTCTGCCTCTAAGCAGGGATATGCACAGTGCTAACACTTCCATTCTTCCTCTTGAAAGGTTTCAGGCACACATAAATCGTTTTGTGCTTTCAATAGCAAGGAAGTGGGGGGAGGAGAGGGGACACACACAGCACATCTGAAGACAAAACTTTTTCCTGCAAATACATTCCAAAAGGGAACTTCTGTATTTATCTGTTTCTAAAAAGGGCTAAAACTGCCTCCTACAAAACATCACTTTGCTGAAATTTGTTCCTTCATCACTCACTATTGTGACACAAGTTACTAGGGCATGTTCCTGACCAACAGAAAAGGTAACATACTGTTAGAAACTTACATTTCTGTTCCCATATGCCCAGCTTGGAGAAGAGTGGTCACTAGACTTGATGTAATTTAATAGCAGTGAAATTAGGTTGGGGGAAAAAACCCTAAAACGAAACTGATTGACATCATCTGACATCACCTCACCAAGCCTTGACTACTGCATTTTCTGTAAGACCAGTAGCACCCTGTAATCACTTTTGTTTTAAGGTGACTGCTACTAAGCCACAACTTATGGTGCTAGCCTTAGGCGTTTTAATAAGGAAAGGATGCCAGTTGCAAAATTCAGATTAAACTTCAGAAAGTTTTTGGTGAATCTGATTTTTCAACTTTGCTTGAAAAGCTGAAAGGCAACACCAGAGAATTCTGGGTCTATATCTACAAGAAGCGCTAGTGCAGTCGTGGGCCAATGTGAGGAGTGCCAGCAGCAGAGCAGCGTGGTGAACAATGGCTGAAACTATCTAAAAGCCACCCCTCAGTGAAGAGGGAGCATTTCTGACCAAATAATGGAAAACAGCATGTTCTTTTCCAAAGTATTTCTGATGATAGAGAAAAGAGAATCAAAAAAATCAAGAATTCAAGAGTGTTCATGCTGCCCCAGCAGAAAATAAGAAAAAATAACCTCAGCTGCTTTATTTAAAGAAACAGAACAGCGACATGGCTACTCTACAGCACAGAGGAGGGTAGTGAAGGATGTGGAACTGTCCTGAGCTCCAGAAAAGGTGGACTGAATTGCCAAAGACATTTATGACCAGGACTATTAGCTTCCTGTCTTTGATGTCTATTCTTGGCTTTCCAGGAGCATTATGGCATTCATGAGGTGAAAACCATGCTGAAGCCAAGGTCAGCTAAGGCTGATGCTGCCTATTCTACTGCAAAGCTGAGAAACTCACTCTGAACTGCTTCAGGATGCTGTGTTTAAAGCCTGAAGACACTTAACTGAGGGCCTGAGTTTACTTCCACTGACAATGACAGGTTTTTTCATCAGCTTAATGAGACTGTAACTGCCTTTCTAAGCCAAAAAATGAATCTGAGATAAACCTCTCAGGAAAACATACTGTAAGGGAGCACGTTCTTATTTTGTCCAGCATAAATGTTTTCAAAGCACTAGATTTACCTCAATAATTCTCCACTAAAAAATCCAACAAAACACTCTCAATGCAATAAAGCATTCCTTAAAAACAAACTGAAAACAAATCAATAAAATTTATTTTCTGAAGTAAATGAACATAACTTTTTAATAAACTGAATTCTGGTTTCATCTTGAAAGGTGCAAACCACCCTCAATCAAAAGTTTTAGCAATGACTGAATGTTCTCAGAATTAGTTTAGTTTGGTCTTCAGTGAAGGACAACACAGAACGAACTGGTAATTAACTGTGGTAGTCACAGGGAACTTAGGACATACGAACTGTCCAAACCCAAACCTTCTATAATTATCAATGGCCCGGGACAATGCATCTGGGTATCTGACTCGAAAGCTGTGGGTCTCAGCATGCTAAATCAGTTTTAATAAAGGTTTTGTTTCATCTTTGTCAACTTGCAGTGGAAGTCTACTTATTAAACATAAGAGTGAGGAAGTCAGGTAATTTGTACATAGAACCCTCAAAGAAGAGGATTCTGAGGTGAATTAGCTATTAAACTCACCAGTATTTAGTAATTTAAAAAAACCCGCTCTATTAGAAGAATTTGCCAAACTCTGATAAACAAAAAGTATGAAGCCATTAGATCAGTTTCAGTTTAACAGGCATAACTGCAAGATTTAGCAATAAACATATGGCCTATTGGGCCATCCTTTCTCTGATTCAAGCACACAGCAAGATTCCCTTTGGTACATCCATGCCCAGGATCATACCCTTTGGTCCCAAAGTGAGCGAAGCACTTAGAAACTGAAGTTGTGCCTATTTAAATCGTGTTCTGAAGTGCTGAGCTGAACCAAGGTCCTCCTTGTGCTGCTCTGCAAAACAGACGTATGTTTGTAATATGGGCAATTTGTTGAAGCCAAAAAACATAGGTTTTGAAAACTCTTTTGAGATTCAATTATTATATTGATTAGACATTCCCTTACAGAGTTTGAAGTCTAAACATTGTGGCATTGAGCTAATGCAAATGAACCAGAAAGGAAAAGTACATTATCTGGTAAAGAATCTCTCTGTTGAATAACCTAAACTCGAGGCAGTTTTTGATCTATGGTCCATAGAAAACCTGGGAACTATTAACAAGAGGCCTGTGAAAGGCAGCTAAGGACAGTAAGTTTATTTATGCTATACAGGAATCTACTTACGTGAAATGTCTTAAAGATCTCCATACTTCCATGGGAAAAAATGCACAGGTAGGTGTGCACCAATTTAGAAAGGTAAAATCCATTGATCCAAAATTTTCTGATGTCCAAGAAATGTTCAACTTTCTTGGGAGGTGCTGGAATATAACGTTGTGATGGCTAGGCCTCCATCAGCATCCCACCAGCAGACACCTCATGAAAACACTTGCAAGGCCACAATTAAAATTCTGACATGAAACTGTGCATCAGAATTACTATCCCTTTAATTAAAAAGTAACTTTTTACTATTTTTTTTAAATATGTCAACTTATAGTAAGAGACCAAATTAGAAAGCTGTTTTAACAACATATTCTCGCAGCCAGATCTCTTGGCTCGGGTCTTCTGGTCTGACCTGGCTCTGCATGACACAGGAGAAGTACAAACTTATGCTACTACCTTGCATCCTAACTAGTGACTGTGTATTAGTTCGCACTACAAGGCAAGTCATAAAAACATCCCTTCAAAAAAAGTTTATGCTTCAAATCACACAGTCTCTTTCTCTACATCTTTTCATTTCCTTTTTCTGTGGCAAAGTAGTCAAATGGATAAAAGAAAGTAAAAATACTGAAAGGCTTGTTTGCAAAACAAGAAGCAGATCAAAGCTTCCTTGGAAATTATTTTTAAAAACCCAACCCTTAAGCATGCCCAGGGCTAGACAAACTCAACTACCGGAAAAGAATTCCAAAAACTAATCAGGAAGCAATTTTTTCTCCCCAACTCCACCTCCAGAGCAATCTGAATGCTGCTGTAACTTACATTCTTCTCTGGTGCCCATGAGACAAGGAGGCTACTTCATAAAACTGTCCACTGACTGTAGTGGTACTGTAGCTAAGGCACATTTGCAGAAGTCACACAGGCCCAGAATGGAACACAGGATGATGGAAACAACAGCTGTTACAGTCAGCCCCCAAAACACCACATCTACCCGGCCTACAGTAGCCATCTATACGAGAGCTGTCCTGACAATCAGGAAGCTCTGTCCTCTGGCTGCCTGGAACTTTGGACAATATTTTACAGGGACAGGGGATGAACCCCTGCATAAGCAAAACAATGAAAAATAGTCCAAGGAAATACTCCATGATCTATTTCCCCATCAACAATCACAAGGCAGCAGAAAAAAGACGAAGCCAAGTTTGCTCTCACCTCCACCTACCCCACAATGGTGCCTCTGAATTCTCCCTGTGGCTTCTCAGGGCCCAGAAGCGCTGTAGAATAGGGGCATTGGTGCCAGTTTTGAGATTAACTTTCAAGTTTGACAACAACTGCTGAGACCAGAAAGTTCTGCTTATGAAATCAGAACAGGATAAACAAAAGGATTTCATGCACAAGAACCACAATCATAGCTGAGTTTTCCCACAGGCAATATTTTTATAGGTCACCTTCACCACATTTATAATATGTATTGTTCATTTCCATTTGTTGACTAGAAAAAACAAAGCTCTCCTTTGTCCACTATAAAATAACCTGTCAGTACCTAATTCACCACAGATTTTTATTTTGCTCCTGGTAAAGTCAATGGTAAAAGTCCCTGGGATACTGATGGCAGCAGTACTAAAATCAGCCCTAGTGTAGTGCTTTACCACCCCAATTCTTGAAGGTAGTTCCTTGCATATTTAATTGTACACAGATGAACAGTTAGTAGGACTATTTAGCATGTGAGAAGTTCATTATTTTCAAGACCAGGGCCATCACCACTTAGACAACTGACGAACTGCATTTATATTGTTTAAGTAACTATTTGAATGTTACACATGCCTGGAGAAACGTGGTGGGCAAAAAGTCTGATACTATCCATGAAGTCATGTCTCCTCCCCTAAATATTAGATCTAAAATATATGTACAGCTGTTGACTGTCCCTGCATGTTACTCCTATCATAAAAAATACGTCTTCAAAACATCCTCTCCCTTAATTTTTCATCCTACGAAAACAAATATAGATACTTTAATAGAAAAATACAAGATAAAAAATATTCTAAAAATAAAATGGTAGCATGGAATGTCATTTTTTACACAAAAAAAGATCCCCTTTTGAATTGCTTCTGCTATACAAACACTTTCATATTTACAATTTTGGATGTAGTCCTGTGCTCACTGAAGTTAATGGGATTTTGCCATTGACTTCACTGGGAACAGGAGCAGGCTCTACATGGACTATAAATACCTCTCTGAAAAGTCATGGCAGTGGAGAGAAAAGAACATAATAAAACAAATATAAGACTGAGAAAATAGCCAGAATTCTCAAGAGGTCTGACAGTCTTCACACTCACTATTTCACACCAGGGACTCCTCTTCCTTTACTGGAGTTTTTCTTAACTCCCAGCATCTAATGCAATATTACACAACAGGGAAAGAACGGTTTGTGTGTGTTTTCACCTGCCTGACTTTCTCAGTGGAGTTAATTACACTCCAGTGGAGTTAATTACACCCAAGTGCCAGTTACCCCCCTGAACTAAACTCCATATGTTCAATATTGTATCCCCCGTAATCAATGGCAATGATTCAGTGATGCAGGACCATACTCAAAATGAACCTCCTTTTCTGTTTTGACACCAAACCACTACCTATGCCTGTAAAACCATATTTGATACCTATGGGTGAGATGCAATTAAAGGAGGAGGTGGTCGTAGGAGCTAAAAAAAAATAGTCATGGAACAGAATGAGGCATTCCCCACCAACTAAAACCAGATCTGCTGCCCTTAATATATGCCTTAGAAATGCTGTTTTTATATATTAAGTACATTCTATAACATCAAACTGCATCATTTTATGTCTTCATGAGATGAAAGGCCATGCGGCATAATGTGATTAATAAATCATTCCTGAGCTTCTGAAAGAATATCAGACAAAATTACTGCTTAATAGTGTGAGTTCTTTAAGAGCCTCTTCTTTTTACGCTGTCGTCTTTGGTTGTGTCCTTTTCCCTAATTCTTTTTATTCCCCCCAGGAAGAATAGGATTCTTTTTCTTCTTTATGCAGCAGAAAAATGAGATCTAATGGAGTCTTCACGTAACTGCCGATGTTTCCCCATGTTACAGTCCTCCTGTTGAGTTCGTCTCTCAATAGTTATTCTGTACTTCTTTCTGCATGAAAGAAGAGGAACAGAGTGAGAATCCTTCTCCAGCTATAGGATAACAGGACTTCCTTTATAAAGAATGCCTGTAGGGGACAGCTGTGTGCCACTTGAAAAATGAAATGTGGCAGAATGTGAAACCTTGGTCAAAGATTAAAGTAGTTTGCCTCCGAACATTTTACCCAGGCTCAAGAACGCCTGTTAATTTCTACATGGCAGTCTCAAAGCATCAAGACAAAGACATTTGCTTCTTTGAAACTTTCTGATCTAAGTGATTAGGAAGTTTGTGAAGTGTCATGAGAATCATATCACATCACTGCTTTATATCGATCAAAGCCAAATTTCTCTCTAGTATATAAGGGGCCACTTTCTGCAGAGTTCAAACAGATGTGAGTCTTCATTCTGTTGTGTTTCTGACTGAAACTATATATTAACTAAGTAGTTTTCTCATTTCCCTCTGAGAAAGCTACTATGTTTTTAATGCCAGAGGAGTTGGTACAACAAATTAAGAGAGATGCAGAGGACACGTAAGAAGTAAATACAATTGCTGATGCATCACACAGTTTTTCCCATGTGTTTTCCTCTAGGGCCTTTTGAAGAATTCTGTTATGTTGCTTTACACATCAAACGAACACTCTGCCTCCCTTTCAGTTTCTCCTTTCATACACATATCTCCTCTTAAAATCATTAAGATTCCTATTTATGTTTGACGCATTTATGCTTTCACTCACTTTCAGGACCAGTTTTCAGAAGGAAATTAGTTTGGCCCCATACACATACACTACTGCTTGTGCAGATATGTGATAAAAAGCTTGCATGCCAAGGAAAGCTCTGCTTCACTTGTACACGTAGCAGAAGTCAGGGCTAGACATGTAGCAGTAGAAGAATGATCTTCAATCAGCAAGATTTAGTTTGGGTGATACGGTTCAACAGAAACTGGGAACCTACAAGTGCTGAGAAGATACGCTACACTGTCTGTATCAGTAGGCTCCAAAATAACCTGAAAAATGTATGTTCATTACTTCATTTACATATTTTCAAGTCAGATTTTTCCAAACGCCAGAGAATGCACAGTAGTAGCTCATGTGCAAGGACAGGTCCACATTTTAGAAATATAGCTCTAAATCTAAATCCTTTCAAAGCTATGGATCAGAACTACTACACAGATCTTTTAATAGTTTGCATGCACATTCAAAACTGCGTTTGCATGTCCATTTGTGGTAATTACAGTTCCAAATGAGATGTCACCAGAAGGTATATATATAGTTCAAAAGGTACAGAAGCTGCAGATTACTTCCAGACACACAATTCCTGGACGTGCATCTTCTGAAAATCTGACCCATACGTCCTCATATGCTATGGTTCATACGTTTATTCTAATGGCGGAAACAGAAAATTGTCCCTACTACTGTTTTGCTGAGTCTTAAATGTCCCTGGTGTGCAGTGGCTTCCTTCAGACAGTGGAGAGAAACAGGCATTTCTAAGAGGCATTCTTCTGACCTGGTTTAGCTTTTACATGGGGATGACATGAACTGCACCCAAAATTGTGCTAATTTCTCCCCTCCGACCCTCAGTACAAAGACTGGGTGTTGAGCTCAGCTGTACACATATACTTCTGCAGACACTCAGGTATGCTCACATGGATTTCCAATCCGAAACATTGTGTCAGATGATGAAGAATTTAAGGCCTGTTCCTACAATGATGCTTTGCATAGTTTTACACCAGCTCAGGACATGTCTTTTGCCTCATTTCTTGTCCTCACATACCAATTCCCTCCCAGCATCAGCCATGCTAAAAAACACACCTAAAAACTATCATCTCAGATTGGGAACGTATGAAAGATGCAAGAACCTCCAATGACATACAATACAAAAACAGATTTGTATTTTGTTTTTCTTCAACAGACAGTTTTTAACCAGTCCCAATTAACTTATCTTGTCTCAAACATAGATAATATATAAGCAACAAAAATATGCAAGAATACAACCACCCTGCAGAATTTTGGTCGTGAGCACACAATGGATAGCCCTGGTTCTGGGACATTTTGAAACCCTGGGAGTGTGCTGGTGAAACAGGTTTTCCTTGTTTCGTTTTGTTAACATTTTTTTATAAACATTTACTTTTACCGGATAGAATTCTTTCTTTCTTATATGCAGATGTTAATTCTATTCTCCTAGCTGTCTTTTCTCTTCATAGGATGAGAAGATAAATTATAGTATGTACAAGAGGCTGAACATATGTAACTAATCCATTCTGTCAGTATAGGATCGACTCTCAAGAGTTTAGATTGGCTGACTAGTAGTGTAAAAATTATTTTACTTAAGTAGGAATAAAACACTCATCACCATGGACTGACCTCAGCTTATTAACTTAAATGGACAGCTTTGAAATCCAAATGCTTTCTCATACCAAACAGAAATCTCTTTCTAGTTTCCAGTACTATTCCAGTCCATACTCAAAAATTGTGGTACCAGGCAAGTGATACAAATCTCTCGCAGGGTCACAGCCTGCACTATTGTGCTGGCAAGAAGTACCAAACAAAGAAGGCTTTCAAGGCCAGGACACTTTACTAAAGCAACCATGAATAACTGCAACTCACTGGAATTACTTCCATGCGTAAAGTTACTCTGAGATATAAATGGCTACAGGGTGAGGCCCTGAGTCAATACAATGATTTGAATACACACAAACGGACAATCAAAGTGTGCTCACTGTCTTTGGAATGTTAACACAGATGACAACAGCTCTGTGTCTGATCAAAGACATGCTGCCAGAGGCTGAGAGGTTTGGGTGACCAGTAGAGTTTACAGAACTTTTAATGAATTGGACTAACCTGAAAAAGTAAAAAGCCATTAGCAATCCTGCTCCGAGCAAGGCGCCCACAACTATTCCTGTCACAGCTGATTCTCCTAGACCACCTGCTTGAAAATGGGAAAAAGAAACAATCGGAATTCACATTGAGAACCACACCCATTCACAAACTGGAAAATACACAACTAGGAAATGAGTGACCACATCTACAGCTTTTCAGATCCCAGGACTCCAAGGCAACCTCTTCCTTGGTTCCAGTTTCTTCATGTTTATATTTTGTCTTGCATTTCTTGCTCCCAAGATCAGTGTCAGATGAAGACATAATTCTGAAGGTGCAATGCACGGGAATGTTGCTAAAAAAAATGGTCTGAACAGCTTTGTCTGAATCACACCACAGACTGGGACTATGAAGACAAACATAATAGGAATCAGCACTGATCATGCCCTGAGCCATTATAACAGAAACACTCATTTCACCTGGCTTAGCATCATAACTACCCAGGTTTATTAAAATGACTGTATAATTATCCAACAGCTTCTCTTTTTTTTTCTGAACTTATGCTGTTTCAAGTGAAAGCCATACGAGCCTTCCCTTGTTCCAAATCTAATCAAAGGCACAGCAGGGACACAGTGGCTGAAGGGGAGCCCAAGAAGCATAGAGGGTATGGGCTAGAAATAGTCTCTACAGCATACATGTACACACAGGTTTTTCAGGGATGGAAGAATTATCAGGGTGTAGATACCTTTTCACTGCAGGACTAGCAATCTGTTTTCTGTGAAAAGCTCAGACCACCCTTTGCCACTGAGGCACCCATATCTTTCTATCTTTACTTACTCACAATGTCCTGCTCACTACAACGTGTTTATATGTTGTAGATATATCTTTAATTGTGAATTTAGTACACTGGAAAACAAGGACAGCTATTCTGTGTAGGATAGTCCCTGCCTTCTGAATTCACAGGTGTTGCCCCATTCAACTGACTTCACTTCTCAGCCTCCTGAGTCCCTTGCAGTGCCTTCTTGCAGCACTGAAGATCCTTCTGTACTTGGAGAACACTTCTCCCACCAGCACTGGTCTCTCCAGCTTCTAATTATATTAATATGATTATTCTGTCTGGGGCTTCAGCTACACACTTTTCACTGGCTGAATGAGATTTTACCTTTTAGCCTTGGAAAGTCCTAAAGTCTCCAGGGCCCTGGCTGTGCATCATGATTACTGAAATGTTTAAGTCAGGGGAAGTGATTCAGACCACGTACTACCCAGGGTTGCCAGACCTTAACTTCCCAAATAGTCAGAAGAGAGAAACAGTCACAATGTCTCAGTTGGACAACTGTGCTAAGCAATTTAATACGGCCCATTATGCTGCATCACCACATGGATTCCTCTTCTCTGACAGCCTGGGCAGAAGCATTAAGTCACTAAACTTACATGATTTACACGGTGTATTGTTTGTGTGCTCTGAAACTCGGCTTTCATCTACTCGCAGCCTGCCATGATTCCAAGGATATTTCACATTTGATCGAATTTCAAAACGCCCCTGCTTTCCATAGTAGTCCCCAATCACCTGTGCAAAAAAGAAAGGAATGAAAAGACTTTGCCGTCAACTTAGAGAAGTTAAACAAACAGGAGAGTGGCATCATTCACTTGGACACCAGTGGCAGGATGCTGCGTCACAGAGAATAGGTCTGAAGGGGTCTGTGGGAGGTTATATGGTGTATGCGCTGCCCCAGGGCAGCATCAACTGAACAAAAGCATTCCTGACAGATGTTTATCTAACTTGGTCTTAAAAACAAAGATGGAGACTTGACAATTCCTGTAGGCAATTACTCTGGAACTTTGCTATCCTTACTGTCACTGACTTTTCCTAACACTTAACCTATCTCTCCCTTGTTGCAATTATTTTTTATAGTTTTCAAATTGCCAGTGGGCACAGAGACTCCTCCTTTATGAAATATCACTTTACATATTCGAAGGCTCTTATCTGTTCTGCCCTTCGGCTGCTCTTCTATAAAACCCCAGATCACACAAGGTTTTTTTAATCCTCTGGATATTCCTCCTGCTCTTCTTAGGTTTCTTCAGTTGCTTCACAGTAGGCTGAAAACTCAGGACTGTCACCCAGCTAAGTGAAAGTATCATTTCAAATACATTGTGTGCTGAAGCTCCCGAATACACACTCTAAACTGGACTTTCCTGTTTTGCAAAGATCTGTAGATACTTCCTCCAGCTCAGCTACAATCTTCAAGTCTTCTGAAGAACTACAACTCTGTATTTCTACAGTTGTTAATATTCACATAAAAAGGGCCCTTTGTGTTTATTATTCTGGTAGCATGGACTATTATTTCCGACCAATTCATCAAGATACTTTAGAATTTCAGTTCTGTCCTCAACAGTAAATCCCGGTTTATTCATGATAACATATGTTGGATCTACTGCAAAGGTGCAGGACAAAATTGTGCTAATTGTAGTAGATCACTCATCTATCTGACAGTATTTCCAAAACGGTAATAAAGGCCAACTCCCATGACACTGAAGTAGTAAGAAGTAACAGCAGAAGCATATCAAAAGGCATATTTCCCTACCATGGATAAAATACATTTATTAATACACTAGGTTTAAAATTCAAACCACTGATAGCTTCTTTAAATCTTTCACTAAATTTCATTTTGAAGGGAAAGAGTTAGAAGGTAATATTTGCCCTGGTCAGATATAGAAAGGCAGATTTCACACTAAATACAGGAGCTAATTTCTCTCCTGGTTTTGCAACTGGGAAATAAATCATTAGAAGAAAGACTTTTTAAATTTGGCCAAAAATCAAGATAAATTCAGTAAACTGGAAAAAACCTCAGAGACCATTGGCAGGCAGTATACTATTCATTAAGAGATCATTTAATTTATCACAGGAGTTGAAGAGTTCTCTGCCAGCAAGGGCTTACTAAATATGAAAGCATGCAGAAAGGCTTAAAAAGAATACACAGTTGTAAGCAGTGACCAACAGATCCAGATCAGAAGCAGGGCATAGATTTTTGAATACCAAGAACGGTTAAACAGTGGAACAACCATAGAGGCAGTTCCTATTATTCAGTTTCTCCAAACAAAAATGAATGCCTGTTACAGTGTGAGGTTTAGTGACAAGTAAACTACAGGGCTCCATACAAGGGTAAGGAACCTGCCTGCCTGTAATACAGGTCAAACTAGGTAATTTGGTGTTTTCTTCTAGCTTTGAACTCTGTGAACGGACCTGGGAAAACAGCTCTGTCCAAACACCCATTCATCTGGCTCAGTTCTATAGAGAAACATTCTCATAAGGACACAGAAATAACTGGAAAAATGAGTAAAACAAGGCATCAAAGAAACAATGTTTGTAGAGTGAGGCATGTGGGTAGAAATTAATGTAGCAGACACAACTAATAAGTAATCACATGAAAAATATGTTAATTGCATGTATATTTAGATGTATCTTAAACAAATCAGAGGGAAATTAAAATGACCAATATGTTAAAAGGAAAAATGTAACATCAACTAAATAAAATATTAAATTGCAAGTAAAAAAGTAATGGAAAGAAAAGCAGGAGAGGATAAACAGGAATGGATTGAACAAACAGAAGATTTACAAGTTGTTCAAACCAAAGTTGTCCCAACCAATTTTTACTCCGAGCATTGATTAAATGATCATTACTTCTACCCCAGGACTGACTGATGTTTAGTGCTGTAGTTTTTCAATCACCTTTAAAAACCAGAATATACTAAATATTCTGGTGCTTTTAAAAAGGCTCCTTGAGTTTGTCTCTGCCATAGCATCACCGCACGAGGAATTTAACTTTGTTGGATTCAAATCCACATGTAGAAATCTCCAGCTCAAATCTAATACTGTCTTATGTTTGAGCTTGATGAAATAGAGGAGGCCAGCAAAGCTTAGGCTGATGTTGACTTTGCAATTAACAAGTGTTATGCTGCAGCTGGATTTAAGGAAATGCACGCATTAATAAACTCAAACCAGTCATGCTACTCAATATGTGCAGCTGTCTCACAGACCGTTTTCCATAGTCTGGTTGCTTGCACTCCTGTTAAGTTCAATGGAATAATCCACATGGTATATACGGAACTTTCTGATTAAAATGTCTCTTAAACACTGAAAACAAAATATTCAGGTATTACTGCCTGATAAACAAGGTGAGGCAAGGTCTGCACTCCTGTCTGTGGCACACCACAGGATAAGATTAAGATATCTGTACTCACTGTGTTTATACATTAGGGTAACTTGTGCACCCCTGTTGCTGTAGGATCAAATTGCTTCTTACCAATGAATAAAAGGCCTTGCTCATTTCAAACAATAATTTATCATATTCAAAATTTATCAGTGCTTAGCTTGCCTGTGAGATTTCACCATTTAAATTTTAAAGACTAGCATCACATGAAGAAACACGTATTGTTATAAAAAAGAAGGTAAGAAAGTTCAAAAAACCTTAGTATAACTACTTCAGATAACTATTTTACAGAAAGGAAGTGGTCTCCACGTTGATAAGACTAAGCAATACCAATTTAATGTTTATATTAAATACACAGATGCCCATCAAGTAAATAGATGATATGTTGTTAGATTAAACTGTCTAATTTGTCAGTGGTCAATTGCAATGGTTTGTTTCCTTACCTCCTGTGTGCCTGTTTCTGGGTCTGTCATTCCAATCACAGAGAAATCCCCGTATCTGTCTCCATTGGCATCAATGGACACTTGCCCTGCAATGCCTAAAGAATGGCATGTGAGGAATTAGAAAATTAATTAGTTAAATACTGTGCCTTTCCAAGGAAAACAAGAAAACAGTGGACAGGTTTTTACAAACCGATATGACAGGAAATCTCATCAGTCTCCCAACATTTTTGTTGGCATTCCAAAAGAAATTGTAATTTCATCTCGGTGTCTGCATTCCTGAATTCTTAACATTTCTCTTTTTTAAATATCAAATGTGTGAGACTTTTTGGGGAATACTTGAGAAAAATCTAATCCAAAAGCCAGCATGCAAGAATAAAACACAAATACATTTAATGTGAATTATTTACAGAGAGTCTAACCTTGAAATACCTCACTAAGGACAATCTGTCTCATGTGCTGCAGATGACACAAGGGCACAGCCCTACAACCCACAGACTGATGAGGCTGGTGCACCCATAAAGCCCATATGATGGGATACTGGAGGGGACGTGGACAAGAGGCACCTTGTGCATTATATATGCATTAAGTCCTGCATTCATTTTACACAGGATTAACTGTATAATATGGTGCTGTTTGTTTTATATTTTTAGAGCCCGGGTTTACTTTCTTCCTTCGCAAGTTCTAGAAAACTTTAGGGAAAATGGAAAACACAGCCTTGTCCCTCAAGTTTGAAGGGACTCGAGGAGGTCTTTAGCCCAACCTCCTGCTCAGAGCAGGGTCAGTCAGGAGGTCAGAATAAGAGGATGCACAGTTTTATCTGCTATTCAAAACCTCCAATAATGGAAATTACACAACCTCTCTCAGTACCTTGTTCCAACTACCACGGCAAAAAACACTTCCTTGTATTCACTCTGGACCTCTTCTTTCAAAGTACGCCCTTATGTACAAAAAGCATGGCTCCAGCTTCTTGTGGTGTAAATCACATAGGTTCTTAACATCCCCTAAACAATACCAATTAACTACGATGAAGACACTATAAGACCTTGCTGATGTGCTTTACAACCTCAGATATCCCCAAATGTGACTCTCCACTGCCTGACACCAAAACACAGCCATTTACAACAGTGCAAGTCAAACAGGCATTGTTTTACATCAACTACATGACTAACCTAGGCACAATGCAGTGGAGAATCACATTCTCAGTGACTGTATATCAAAAGAAATACGTTAGATATTCAGCCAGAGTATAAATTGCACTCAATATACCTACTGACAATAAACATGCAACTGAGTAACACACCTACATTAATGTTGTCTCTGTTTCCTTTTAGTGACATCAGGAATATGTCACTTACTGTGATTTTCAAAACATGTAACGGTCATTAAAACATTACTGTCAATCTTCTGTTTCATTGTAACAATACATTAATCAAACAATTGCCAATTCGATTACTGCAGGAAAACAGAATGGGTATAATGACCACCTGTCTGTGAAAGCACTGGAAGAGGTCATTACGAAGAGCTACAATGTCCTTGCCTATGGTAATTTGGATGCTGGATCTGACAGGAGACATTAATTGCAACAGACATCTACCTGGCCTAAGAAAGCCAAAAGTCAATTTTTGGAAGTAGGTACTAAAATTTGCTGAAACTCAGAATTCCTATAGGATTTTTCTAATGGAAAAGATTAACTTTTAACTTTTCCATCTGAACCAAAACAAAGAGTTCAAAACGTCAACATTTTCAGCAGTGTTCCTCCTTAAGAAACACGTTTAGGAAATTCTGAAACAACTTTAATGAAGAACTGCATTTCAATGAGGGTGAAAGGATTTTATCCACACTTTCTTTCTATTCTGTAATGTACATAAATACAGAAAAATCTGCTACTTTTTCAGAGAAAATGCCCATTACCCATGAAGAGGAAATATTCTCCATAAAGTGTGCCCTGAAGTTCTAATAATTCAAGCAATAAGAAATCGTTTGATCACCTCAGCCTTTACCTTTCCTAAGCACACAATGTTGCCTGTGCAGTCATGCCTGTCAGACTGTGAACACTGCAGGAAAAAGCACCCACATGGCATTGGAATTCTGATGTGTCACTTATTCAGAGCAGGCTGTAAAATGACATGCCCAAGCAATCAGATATCTAGATGTCAGCAGTTAAGTTAATGTCTTTTATGAAACTGGAGTTCTCATCATCGAGGCCTGAGGCGAATTACAAAGCCCCAGTCCTGGAGTAGAGGTTGGTGGGTGTATGAATGGACTGTACTGTGGAAGAAAAGAAATGCAGGGCTTACAGGCAGAATAAAGGGACTTGAGTTCCTTAAAAGAACTGGCTTGCAAGACATCAAATTAAAGGCCTTTTCAATGTCAGTTTTATCCTTGTAATCAATGTCCAGCAAAGCACATTTTCAGAACAGCTGTAACAGGTCAGCCAGCAACAAACTGATTTTCAAAACTAGGGAAATGGAACATTTCTTCCTCCTGGCTGGTTTTACAAGAAAGGTGTGAAAATCAACCACATAAATTGCACAGAGCACTATTGCACATTGTACTATGAAAGACTTGCATGGGCACACCAGCTGGTGGCTTCCTGGAGCAGAGAAGCAGGAGTAGAGAAAACACAGACAGGCTGTGCAGAGGCAGCTGTTCAGACGCAGGATGTTTAGGCATCAGACAGCCTCTGCTAAAACAGTGTGTTCTGGGAAGTCATGGATGTGGAGGGAGATAGTGGAACATCAAGTGCAATCTACAACCAGTACAGGACTCCTTATGGGATGACTGCACCAGCATAATTTAAAGCAATCTTGATGTTCCCTTATGCTACCCTGGGGACCCTTTTGTCTTGTGTTTATGCCACACTCTGAGCACAGAAAAGAGGTTTGGAGCTGCTGTCAATCTTGTCTTCCTCCACTACGTCCAGTGTGTTCTTATGGCAGAGAACCTAGCCAGTGAGGTTTTTCTACACACTAAAATTAATCATTTGCTTCTTATCTAGGGGAAATGTTTCCTTCTCTTAGGTATTTCCATAGGAAATCTTGCCAAACCTACACCAAAAGACTCAAGTATTGTAAGAGATGGATTGGAATACTGCAAAGAGACGGATGGGCATATTTTAAAAGAACACAGATTAATCCAATAATCCTTGGTTTATTACAATCCCTACCCGACAAAAGCACTTGTACCGTCTTGCATCACCAGGGTGACACACACGCCAGCCGCACTGCGGAATTGCAGCCTACAGGATCAGGTACAAAAAGGCACAGTGCTGTTCAGCTGCTGCCTCTGAGATAACATGCATGGCTCCTGCAAGGAGGCTGGGGGAAATCTTTTCAAGGCCTGAAGGAGCCACTTAAAAAAAAGAAAACAACCAAAAAAACCCCCTGGCACCTGCTTCCTTTTATCTGTTCTCAGGCTTTTAAGACAAAAAAGTAAAATGGAAAAAATGAGGCAAACTCAGAGCTAATAGATGGACATAAGTAAAGCAAGCAGCTGTAATCTTTTCAAAAACAACGAAGCAGTCTGAGAAAATTACTGGTATTTCTTTACAACACCAGTGACTGTCATTAAGTTGTTATGAGTTTTTTAAGCTGAATGAGACTTCAAGAGTTGGTGCAAAAGGAAGTCAGACTGACGAGGTATGTGAAGCAGCTTTAAAATGTGTATGATTTCATATAGTTATTTTCCTTTCCTGTAAGAGTGGAATAGGCAGAGGTCTTTCCTCTGCACACAAAGACCTGAATTATTTTGACTCTAAAAGATGGAATTTCATAACTCTTACCTTCATATGTTCTGTTCCGTGTTTGCTGAACAATTTTTTCCCCATCTTTCTTACTGAAACCAAACTTCAGGACTTCCTGTAAAGCTAGAGCATAAAGAAGAATAGCATCATGGAATCCTTCCACAAACATGTTCACCTAAAAAAAAAAAGAAAAAAGCAATGGCAATTGACACATGAAAAACTTCTCTTCCCTATGGAATTGATTAACTAGACGGGATCTCTATATTAAACAAAATTACTAATTTGGAGGATTATTTTCTAAACTACTGGAACACAAAGGAATGTGCCTCAAAAAAGCCCAGGGGAAAAAAGACATTAAAAACAGTTAACTGCTATCTTCTATTCTGAACACTCAAATCACACTTAATGTTGTATCTGAACAGCTCTGCAGATAAGGGAGAAATCTGCAGATCACAGTTCCCATGCCCAGACACACAAATTCTGTGGCTGACCGTGTGAGATTTTTATAACATGCTGAGCACCCTCATTCCACAGCACCAAGTACAACCTCCTCCCCCTGCACAGAGGACTTAGCACCTCTCAGAATTGGGAAGTATGTTCTGCCATGATTTTTTTTGGAGAGCACAACTGTTGAATTTGCTTGTTTAATGATTACCACTTCCATTCTGGCCCTTGCTCAGTTGAGTGTTGCTCCACTAGCAAATGAGCGATGGAGGAAACTACTTACCCTCTACAGTAATGCACTCTCAGGAACTGCCAAGAGAACACTTTCCTGCCCTTTACAGTTTTTTCAGTAAGTGCCATGAAATGAATGAAATGTTGCTTTCTAATGCTAATATAAAAGAAGACTACTGCCCATCAGCTCTTCCTCCCATGAGTCTATGCAAGTAACCTACAGCTTTTGGTCTACATCACTATGAGAAACAACAACAGTTAAAAGCAGACTGCTGCCAAAACATTACAGGTTTGTTCACAGGAACCTGGTGTACTTCAGTGATGAAGCAATAATTATTTTAGGAACTGAGTTCAGATAGAGACGCATCAGCAGAAGCAGACACACATGGCTTGAGCACCACAGGTACTCCTGTGAGCAGCAACTCATATCTCAGTAGTGGCATGCACCCTGGTTTGATGCACAATAATTCAGAATGAATTCTCAGCTGCAAGAAGGATATTCCCATTGACTAAGTTTCATTACAATTGAAAAGCTCCTGACATCCTAGCAAAGGTGTAATCAATGATTATATAACATTATGGGGTCTCTTGCTAATGTTTCCAGTGAACAACCCACTTCTACAAACATTCTCCTGGACAGAAACAACATTTAGCTTACCTTCCAATTCAGTGTATCTAAACAATTAAAAATGGTGGTAAATAAAGTGCTACTCTAACTCTCACAGTTTCAGCTGGACATAAAAAAGTGAAAAGATAAAAACATGTAGCCAGTTAAGTAAATAACTTCTCCACATATAAAAGGTATTACAAAGCTGACTGGCTAAGCCAAACTAACCCCCTGGTAATGTAACTACATGCAAAACATTTCTTCACTCCTAAATGAGTTGCCAACAGTAAGAAGATTTCAGAATTATTTACTGATAACACAGAAGTTCACACTGTTCCGATATTTTAAATTGGACTTTCATATAACTCCAATTTATGTTTCATTAAGAAAGTGCACAATCAGAGCCCACAGTGCAGAAAAGTTTAGCTCTGCCTGACAGCCAAAGACTAAAAGGCAGCTGCAGTTACTTTGACCTAAGGAGAAAGCATTGAAAGAAGAGGTGAAAGTCAGGCTTTTTGTGGAATAACAACAGTTGATGGACGGTGCACAGTAGGAAAGGCTTTGCCAGTGGAGGGTCTAATTTTTCAGAATTGAAAAAAAAATCAAACTAAGAAACCACAAAGCCTGACAACCGCTCCATGCACCAGCATTAGATTCCAAGTGGCCTGTGGATGATCAAAACACGGGCTTTCTTGATGTGACATTCATTCTCTCAGGAGAGAAATGAGTCTCTCCAGTTGCTTTACCTCCCTGCTGGCTGATTTACAGCTTGTGGCTGGCATCTGTTTCAAGGAAAGCTATTTGTCACTTACTTTGTCCATGACAAAGACCTTTGAGTGTAACACAGCAACCTTCAAAACCCATTCTGTCAGCTAATTTGCTCAATCTGAAATGTACCCAAACCACCAGCCTGAAAGCTCTCCCGAAGACGATTTGCCAGACGATTTGTCCTGTCAAAACTCACTTGGCAGTCTGGGAGGTTACCATCACAGCCCCTTGTTTTGACTCTTGGCCAAAAGCTCTGACATTATATACGAAAAAATCACATTAGAAAATAAATCATCAGAAGATCACCTGTGCCACCTCCCAGTTCCTCATGCACAAACCCCAGTATTTTATCTTACATTGTCAAGGAAGGTGAATCTGCTGGTAATACTTGCCATTTCAAATCCTCTTCCAAAAGAGTAATATTTACTGCTTGAAGGTGAGACCGCATCTATAATGCCCAGTCAAACCATACAGTGGGCACACTGGCTACTTTTCACATGATTCCAGGAACGTGTTCAAGCACCAGTTCTTGAAAGGAGATACAGAATGACATGAAGGGCATAAAGTTTTCCTGCATATCACCTTGCTCAACCATTTACAAATAGCCATGATCCTCCACAGAGAACGGGTTGCATGATGTGTTGGACTGCTCTAAACTAGAAAGAAGAAAACCTCAGAGACAGGAGAAATATCACAATGCAAAGTAAAGGCAGCAGATAATTTTGAAGGCATCACTCTCTCTTTGTTCCATTTCCCACCTGTCCAGAGCTCACTCAGGTCCATTTTGCAGCCCTGTTTCCTGTGACCGCCTACAACAGATCCTCTGAATAAAAAGAGGATTTACAACAGATCCTCTGAATAAAAAGAGGATTTGTGGAATAAATTTAATCCATCCGATACCAGTCCCGACTTACTGGAACAGTGTCCCAAGCCATATAGTCCCAGGATTTCCCTTCCGGACAGCACTAACTCTGCTAAGGATACCTCATATACCTCATGGGTATGAAGGATTTTCTTTCTTCCTTTTTTTTTTTTTAAATTACTTTAACATAGCTTCTGCTCTGTATTTGGTCCTATCAGAAATAATGAAACAGATTGATGTCAAATTTTCCACGCCACTTTTTATACTCTTTGGCCAGTGCTTATCTGAATTTCAGAATACTTGACCATCCTTCCTTTACTGCAGGAGAAGGGATAAAAAGGGGCAGAAGTAGTACATGTTCCACAACTGTTTTAAATGGGGACAAGAGTAAGTGAGAAGATGTCTTTGCAAGTTGCTTCAAGGTCTCCACTGTAATTTAAACTGTGTGGTTCAACACTAGACAGATTATAAAAGCTATTAAAGATCCACTATTCTTGCAGGTAATTAATTATAATTTCTTTTAGTCGAGCTCTAATAAAAAGTAGATATTTTTAATTACAGTATTTTATGTTTTGATTAATGCTGTTTTTTAACTACAGGTGAGAGCTAAGCCCTAAACGTTGTGATCGCAATTTGCACATCAGGTCTACTAAAGTGTTGCTGTCCCTGAGCCATAATACACAGCAGAAACACTCCTCAATTTGTTTCACAAGCAATGTGAGTGGCAGCAAAGAACCTGCCAGGTTTGATGAACTTCTTTGGACGCTGCAACACAAAAATTTTTTAAAATCTGCCTGCTAAGATACCTTCCATATTACTTTCACATCCCATTCAAGGTACCATATATTAAAGAGCAGGTAAGCTGTCTGCATAGCTGGATGAGATAAGCATACATTTGCTCCATTTATTTTCCTACCTTACTACTCTAATTAACCATCTTCCATCAGACAGAAAAACCCTCATGGAAATCACATAAAATTTATTCATGTGATTCTCAGCTATAGTTCCCCAAGCAGCTGTAGTGGGGCCACGCTATTCATACAGACCAAGGTGTTAACAGCATACACAGCAACGTGAAATACTACTGACATGGAAGACAGCCAAGCTACTGCTAAGCAGGATCCATAACATTCCATATCCTGCCCACTGACAGTTAAGTAAGGTTATTCTCTTTCATCTGTAACTGCCTAGCTCTGAATTACATCAACTACAGTAATTCATGTCACTTCAGTGATAGGTGGGGGGATCATCATCACTTTTTCTCCACTGCAAAAGCAAACAGTTGATGTTCCCCAAACTCAATCTGTGTATCTACTTCCCAGTACACCCGCAGTAATTTTCAAGATGTCAAACTACAGATCCAGCCAAAATCAGCGAGGATCCTGGGGGTTTGCATAGGGTGTATCCAAGACACAAAATTCTTTCCAATTTACATACCTGACATGATACTTAGGCGAGCTAACACTCACTGGAAGTCCACTGATATTTCACCTTGCTTCAGATTATTTCAGCAGGGTAAAACTTTAAGCAATCAAGTACGGAAGTTTGATCCTATAAACACATGAAGGTCATCTAACCTCAGGACTATGAATACTGTAAATGAACCCTCATGAATTGTAGCAGTACTGTGTTATACTCTAAAACTACAGCATGACACAATAAAAATACCATAACAAAGTTCAAATACAGGAACTATATTTCAAATATATATATGCTATGATGTACTTTAAACCAATCGCATGCCAAGTTGGTTCACCTGCTCTACGACTATGGACTTCTCCAGCACAGTAGCACATCTTACATAGACAAGAGATTTTCCTACACTGTTTCAACGTATCTCATCACAACAGTCTTTTTCTAAGCAGTTGTAATTTAACTGTCAAGTCTCTCTTTTTAATCCTTCTTCACCAAGCCAATTGTAATTACAATCCTTCCCTTGCAAGCTTTTCCAAGAAACCCTGACATAGCTAACTTTTTCACGTGCATTTCCTGACATGTATCTTTGGTTATTATCTGTCTGTTGACTTACTATCCAGTGATGCACTCTTCACTCAATTTTGAAACATACTATTTGCTGATGTTACACGATCCCATTCAGGGTATCGCCACCATCGGTGTCGTTACAAGTATTCCTTTACATTCTTGGGATGCCCAGAGGCTCTCTGTAGCTGCTAGATGAGTTGCTATGCCCTTGCTCTGAGCTGCACAAAACCAGAACAAGGTGATCATGATCCCCATGCACTAAATGACAGCCACATATAAATCATTTGGTTTATATTTTTCAAAGATAAAATGATTGTTACATACTGTTCTTCTGTTAAACTTTTAGTTTGCATAAACTCAGTGAGAAACTCTAGATGGAAGTGAGATCTAGATTGACAACGTAAAGCTGAGTGAAGAACATCCTTACATCTGAGTATTACTTGTAAACAGATGAAGTGTATTTCAAATCATTAACGCCACGTCCAGTTTCAGCTTTGCAGTGATTTATTAAAACCATATATAGTTTTAATATACCATAACAGTACAGCATATATATATATATATCCTGCATGTTATAATCATAAGATTATCACAGTTCTCATCAACTCACCACCCAGCTCCCCAGATCCTCATGTAATTTCTTAATGTCACCATGCAACAGAAACTCACAGAGTTCCGGAACCTCACCTATGGATAACAGCTACCCCCACCCATGGAGACTGGGATTTCAAGGACTCCCAGCTGTAACAAATGCAAAGGAACACAATTCAGCCATAGGCACAGCATGTCTCATGTGCCTAAAGGCATAGATACATGACCCAACCTGTGCCTACAGACACCGACGCATGACCTGCTTCCACGGAGACCACATCACTGTGAAACCAGCCGAGCCCAGCTGCAAAACAGTTCATCAAAGCTGTGTGTTTAGATGCACAATACTAAAAAAACCAGCATGTTCACTTGGGCAACCAGACCACTTCCCTAATGGAGCTGGACCTTAGCAGTTCAAAGAAAAAGGAAGACAAAAATAACAGAACCACATCTTCTCTAGTGAAGGTCATTTCCTCAATATTTAATCCACAACTGAATAAGAACATACAGAGTTATGCCAAATCCTGGGCAGCACAGCTTTAGGAAAGGACAGCCTCTCACTGTATGCACTGATATCAACTCTTTACAAATACATATATACGTAAGCTGTCACCTGCTCAAGAGCACAAGGCCAGAGCTCAGGACTTGGTTTTCCAAATGACAGATAACTGTCCCAACTCTCATTTGCTATTTGGGGCTGGAACCCACATCTCTCCCTAAAAAAAAGAGGATGAGCATTCCCCAGTGTAAGAAGATCTCACATAACAATAAAACCCTGTGCACATTTAAGAGAGGTTTATTCAAATACTCCAATTTTCACCAAATCCATCTTTCAGAGAAAGACAGTCTGTGTGTGGAAACCCATAGGAAACACTTATTTTAGGGGAGCATGTGACTTTATTAAGTAAATTCTGCAAACTGAGGCTTTCAAAATATAGCTTAAATATTCAGCACTGAGGTCAAACAAGACCTCATTTCCCTTTAACTTCAAGGAGGCTTCTTCCAACAAGGCTGCCTACTTGTATGCATCTCCTCACTGGCATTTACTGGTACAGCAGTAATGCTGTGCACAAAGATGAAGTCTTGTGCCTCCTCCTAAGCACTCTGCACACTAGGAAATATGGCCTCACCATGAGGACTTGCCAGTTGAACTGCAAGTTGAGAAGAAGGTGTAGGTAGAAAAAAAACAGGGCAATGGTTATGCCTGGGGAGCAAGCAGTGGACAGAGCCCATCAGCTGCCCATCAGCTGCACACCGCCATCACGGAGAAGCCTGCAAGCACCACTTGAGAGTCAAAATACATAGAAAGAGCTGTGCTTTTACCACACTTTCTGTTTGTTTTGGACACAAAGGTGCTGTGCCACAGCTAAGCCCTTTTCCTTCAGGGTTAGACTGTGCCTTTGCCTGCCTGCACTGTTCAGCCATGAATCTGACCAGTTGGTACACGAGCTGATGTGCACCCCAGGCATGTCAAACCGCTGCTACCCTTGATCCACCTAGAGAAGAGGATGCTTGCTCCAACAGGTCTGAAATACCACCAGTGACTAACTCCCATCCACTTTAAAGCCAGATGTGGACAAAAAGCTGGCACTTTGTTCCACAAAATGGTTTGCTGAAATGAAAGAAATTAACAAAAAGAAAATAGAAGTAAATTAACTGCCAATTTCAGGAAGTTAAGGGATTTTGTCAGTGAAAGTTATTTTCTTGCTAGGAAAAGAAAACTAGCTGCAAAGCTAGCTCCTTTGCTCTTGTATTTTGTTTTTCATGTTCTCTTTCTTGTTTTTCTTAATACCTCACTCTTGAAAAACTGGTAGATTTACTCACTGTCATGCGGCTACAGCAGCCACAAGTTGCTCTTTTGTCTCTATGGTGAACTGAAGCAGAAACCTATTCAGTCACAGACTGCAACAGAGCTCTGCTCTGAAAACAGCAGCTAAAACTCAACAGGGCACAGCATCTTGACAACCAAAATGCAAAAGCACAGAGGAATACTTCCACCTCGCTGCCTGCAAGAACTGCTCATTTCTTTTTTTTTATTGCTTGCAACTCTCTCCTGTGATTATCTAGAAAACAGCTTTAGACCTCTAGTGCTTACTGCCAACAGGCCAAGCAGAAGATTTTCAAGATACAGCCAGAACTTTCTCCTTGCATTAAACACAGACATGGGAATTGACATCTCAGCAGGTTTAGAGCCCTACCCACAGTCAGCTCACTTCAAGGGGCTCTTACTGTCGCTGATTTGTACAAACTTTGGACAAAACCCATGACCTGACATCACTAGGACTCAGCTCCCTCCTCAAGCTCCAGAACGCAGCCAAAGCAGGAGGGGGATGAGCTGAAAACTGCCCTGCTCCAGGAACGGGGAGTACCTCTGGGACAAGATTTCCTCCCTGCAAACCTGTGTGGGATTTATTCCTGGCTCTACCCAGTGTACTCAGTGATTCATTCTTCAAGTTGCTACCAGCCATTTTACCCGTGTGGTTTTCGTTCCTGTATGACCTCTTCATATTGGTCTCAAAGGAGTGCAATCAATGCAGCCAAGGAGCAGCACTGTTTTGTACGAGAAGTAAACTACCTACAGAATAATCATTCAGAGTAATTCTTCCTTAATTTATACTTTAGACACATACTATTCACCTACGAAAATTAGCTCTGAAGGGCCCCTGGCCACCTACCAAGGAAAAGGACAGAATCACGCAAATGCATTAATGGTGGTCCTGCAGTTAAGATGAAATCCACCTCTCCAAATTTATAGCACACCCCTAACTCCAGACAACCAACCAATGCAAAGGATCTCTAGCATATAGCACTACACTATCATTCCTTGAACGCTGACAGAATCTTAACTGTAAAAGGTATACCTGTCATATAAAAATTAACCATTCTCCTTTTTAGGATTTCCTGCATTCTAACAAACTATCTGGTCATTCATTTAACAAGTTAAAATACTATGTTCAGAAATCATACTTCTAGTCACAGTGGTGAAGCATACGAGATGTTAAAGAAGTTACTCTTTTCAGCTATATACACACAGAAATTAAAACATGCTTGCTTTAAATGGATTATTTGAAGGACCCCATTGGCAATCTGATCATAACCTGTCATACAGTTGTAATGAAGGCCTACATTTTAAGTTAACATGCAACTGCTGGGATATTTTCATTGCTGATAAACACCTAGTAACCAAAAAAAAAAACCAGTCCTTTCATTAGATATTAAGTTTTAAGTGTCAGTGGGCAAGTTTGTTTTTCAACAGGAATGTATTTTAGTTTTCAAGACGACAGAGTCACTCATCTGAAAAAAAAAAGAGTTCCATTTGCTAAAACAAGCTAACTGGTTTAAAAAAATGCAGAGCTAGGACAAACATGAAGGACGTTTTTTGTTAAATGTTTATCCTTGTACAATGTGCAATTGTTTTGGTTTCTGGATTTCTTACACTATCACCAAACCACTAAAATCACAAAAATATTTTTTCTGTACTAAAAATTCTCCAGGTCACATCAGTTCTCATGCAAAACTCAAAAATTACTTGTTACTCTTGAGAAAACTCACGTGTTCTAACTGAATCTACCTGTGCTACACTAGCTGGTGAATAAACAGTATGAAGGTGGGCAGCGAAATCTTTGATACAGTAAAAAAAAAATCTCATAAAAAGAGCATGTGATTTCTGCTTTGCAGCAGGTTAACAAGGGCTAACCAGTAGAGTGTTTGCTTTATATACAATCTCAAGGGCTGGATAAACACAGATGATTTAGGCACAGCCAAAAGTGATGCGGAGTTCAAAAGTATGCTCAGAGCTGGGATTAGTCATCTAAGCTCCTTATTCAGTACCAGGCAAAAATCAGGCAAAAAAATCAGGCACACAAAACCAGGATTCATAAGCAACACAACAGCACCCCATGTCGCCCTTGCCAACAGAAGAGGTGGAGAACAAGGGATGGATGTGATTCTGTTACTCATGCAGGCAGGTAACCAACTGCCCTGCATGGAGATGCACTCAAGTCTTTACAAAAACCCCACAGGGAGCCAGCCCTTTCTATTTCCCTGCCTCTTTCATCTAAAACCCCGGGGCTACATACACTGCTCTGCTAGCAGAAGAGAAATTCAGGATCAAATCCCTGCTTTCAGTGAAGGCGAGCTCCACCCTTCCCCTGTCTGCAGGGTATCCCAGGGTGTGTGCACCCTGGAGACAAACCCAGGTGCTGGGAGAGAGGGATGACCTGGCAGTACCAGGGGTCTCTCTGGGCTGGAAGTAAATCCTTTGCCAGAAGAGCCCACCTGAGGCTGAGGTTGCCATGACAAATGATCCTTTTATTAAATACCAGGGTAAATGGGCATATGAGCTTGTAAACCTTAATGGCATGGAACTAATGCAAACCCTCAGGCTGCTATTAATCACGCTTCCATTTCAAATAATTTAAAAATTTATGACTTGTTTTACTCATTTTCTTTCAGATACCGGATATCTGATGGAAGGTGTTCAGCTGGCTGATTAACCATCCCTTCACTGGCATATCTGCATGGGTCCCACTAGCACAAGAAAGGGGAGGTACGGCAGCTATCTTGGAAGATATTTATGTGCATCTGTCAGTAGGGAGTAATTTTCCAGCTACACACCTGGAATGCATCCTCCCACCCTCCAGCAGCAGCATGGTACTTAACACCTCAAAATTTGAGAATTTACAGCCACTCCAAAAGGCTAAAACCTCACTCTTCTAGCTTCTTGCTCCGTTATTGACTGCCTGATTCCCAAGATACTGCCTGACTTTGCTTTCTAAGGTATTTTGTAGTCTGCAGTCTGGCAGGCTAACTGGATGCATTGTGCAAACGTATGTCCCATCAAATGTAAATGTCCTCCTGCCTAGTGAATGTCGCGTTGTTCCCAGCTGCCCAGTGAAGGGCACCCAGAGCTTCTCACCTACCCTCCTCCCATTGTCCCATGCCCCTTTCTCATGCCCCTCTTATTCACTTCCTCTGGGGTGTAGACAGTCCTTGTCTTTTCAATTTGCCATGATATATTAGTTCTTCTTGGAATAGACTAAACCTTTTGATTCTTGTCTCAGGCTTCTCTTCTTAATGAAAAAAGTACTACTAAAGAGAGCAGGAAAGTTGGGAGTATCCTCCTGTGGGTTCCTATGGCTCCTTGCGTGCACAAGAACACCGTTGCCTTTATTCACACAGTCCATCCTCACACGCCAACTAAATTAACCCTCTCCGCATTAGAGCAATTGCTAATATCTACTGAAAATAAAAATCCGAGCTGGCAGAGCAGTACACTTCCCTCACAGCCCAGGCACAGCACACAAAATCCAGGCTGCCTGCCTTTGCTCTGGCAACACTCATCCACCTGGGTGATTTGACTCACACACAGTAATCGTCCCTCTGGAAAGTGGGTCTTTCTTAGGGACACACTGAGGCTGCTGAACCTCCCAGCACTCAGCTATAAGAAATTACTGTGCTGTGGGAGGAGGAGATCAGAGACTTGTGGTGTTACTGTTTTTCACCCAAATCGTTCTTCGAAGAAGACTTGTTACCCGAACATAATAAAGTTAGACCTTGTGCCCTGCTGTCATTTGGGATAGCCTTCACCATATCAACAGCTCAAATAAGTACAGGAAAACTTCCCTGAACCACCTTAATCTGCCTCTGCAGAGCCAACATTTCTTGTGCCCTGGAGCTCTCAAACAAGGAACATGCAATTCTGTACTTGAATTGTCCTTTCATTAGGCCTCAAAAGAAAACAGAATGTGGCTCCTTCCCTCCAATCCCAGCCGCCCTCCTGATGAAACTCTCCAATTAAACTGTTCGGGGTACTCAAATTTCAAACACCAAACTCTTAAACTGATCTGTTACCACAGAGTGAGGCTACCAGCACTGCTGACCCCTCACTCCCGCATCACTGAGGTTGGAGCAGCCTGTTGGCCACCCGGCCAGCACACAGCTCCCACAAAAAAACAGCTTCCAGCTGCCCATCCAGGACCCTCCAGCCAGCTGCAATGGCATCCTGACACAAAAAAGGCTCTCTAGCTGCTAGAGAGTAAAGTTAGCAAAGGTCTTTCACCTATAAAGCATCATTTGGTCTTCATTCAAACATATCACAGTCAAACTTCAGGATGACTTAACAGCAGTATAGAAAATCCTATTAATTTACATTAAAATAAAGACCTCAAGTGGGACAAGTTAGCTTTTGAATCATTAGCAATGTAAATTGCGTGGAGAGGTATCAAAAAAAAGAACAGGTGAACATTGCTGGAAGACATATTTTTCACACTTTATTAGTGGAGAACAAGGTAGTATTTCTAGCAAGTACTTCAAAGGGAGAGAGGTTTGCCCATAAAAGTCCAAGTGTCTGTTTAGTAAAGTGGAATGTGAATATCTGTGAAACCCAAGTAAAAACATGGGGCTATGGAAAATATACAACATATATATGAAGACCAACTCTAAACTTTTACATTCCTGAAGAGTTCAGATGTTACTATTTTCGGATGTACCTACAGTTTTATACTATCTCCTCCATGGTTTAAGATGGCTTAAAAAACACACTTAGACAGGATAGCAAATCTAAACAGAAATCTACTGCAAGAGAGAATAAGAATTTCTTTATTTTCTTGCATTTTATGACACCTGTGAACTGCAAAATACATACTATTATTTTGCCTAAGACCCTAATGTGGAAGATACTAGCCTTTCATGTCACTGAGAAAGCATTAACTTGAGAAAAAAAAGTGTCTGCTGTATTCACTAAATTTAGCAGTCCAGAATTCAACATTGCTCTTATGGAAACTAAAGAAACTGTCATTAATTCCAAGGGGTGAAGGGCTGGTCATGAAAACCCTAAATATGTTTCACTAATAGAATTCATCTTGTTAATAAGCTGGCAAGTGAACCTATTTTTTCCAGCTGCTGAAAGCAGCCTGTGGTTTGCTTTTATTCTTTTGAACACAATTAGCAAAGCACTCCTGCAGCTGAATAGACCTATTCACTTGAACAAATTATTCCCTGGCAGGGTTTTTTTTTAAAAAAAAAAATCTCCCCAAAACTCTCTCCCATCCTGGTGTAGTCAAAAGAGACACAAAAGCCTGCCTGACATTAATCTTGCCTGCCTGTGCCTGAAAAAAGGCAAGTGGGACACACACTGCTGAATACATTACATTTTCAGCATCTCAGTGACATGACTGAACTGCTTGCTTCTCCCAACCCTTATCTAAGCTGATGTACAATTCTAATTAAAAGGCTGACGTAAGGAATACACACGGGAACAGTCTGGCACAGATGCTATGGATGAGATGATAAATTTCACGAGCACAGCTACCTCCCACATAGCTTTTGTAGTTAACTGTTGGAATTCAAAACAGTTGCTCTTATGCAGACCCTTTCTCATTTCAGAGGGTTGAAAACATTAAGCTAAACAGACTTGCCCTTTCTAATAGGTGGTTACATCTAGCTAATCTAATCAATCTACATAGCTCATTCCTTCAGAGATAATTTTACAATCAAATTGGGCTCCAATTCCCTTCTGCTGCTGCTTATTTTCAGTGTGAAAAGGGTTGTGGATAGCATAAAACCCACACATCCACCTCGTGAACAATGCTTTCATGTAGTTAACACAGCAGGAATATTTGTTTAATTAGTTACATTTTCAGTTTCTAAATGAGAAGAAAAAACAAGCCATGGGTGGTCTGTAACCTCAGAAGGGCAAATATCCCGGGCTGTAAAATCATCCCAGCTTAGAATACTGGGTTGGACATAAAAAAGGCATTTATTGAATCCTAGGCCTGAGTCAGGAACAGAAGGTGCATTAAGAGCTTCCAAACTGCAGCCTACCGCCAATTCATTAAGTGTTCAGCATTATTTAATAAAAATGGCTTATGCATATACTTTAACTGAAACACTATTTATTCATAAACATTTTTAACTAGAGTATCTGTTGGGAGCTATTCACATACTGATTCAGAAACAGTTTCAAATTCTTCCTTCAAGTAAATGCATGCAATTCCCATTGCTGTCTGCCTCACCTCGGCTATAGGTCTGCAAGGAGAGCTTGCCCTGTATTTTGCAATTAACCAAGAACTCAACTGGTTTAGAGATTGGGACATGTTGCTATTAATGTCTTCATAAGGCATTAAAAATACAGAAGTGAAAAAACTGTTACAATTTGCCTAATATCATTAAACCGATTCTACTGTCCTTATGCCTGAACCAGAGACTTGAATGGATTTTTGAAAAAAAAATCCCTCTTTTTTGGCTATTTTATCAGAGAAGTCAGTCTCCAGGTAAGCACGAAATTAAATGGTCAGGCTTTCTACAGAACTACAGAATGTTTCTTGAAAAAAATCATGACATTATTGAATGCTGAAATGTGGGCTGAGCAGATCTGATGCTTCAGCCCACAGTTCTTTGGGTTACATTAATATGACAGCAACTACTTTCAGACTCTGAAAGTGGTGACCAAGCGAAATATTTTTTGCTAACAGACTCAGGCAGCTGTTGCAATGGGATGTTGCAATGGGACATTGCAGACCAGGAACACCATCATTTTTAGCCTCATCCGGTACAACTACCACCTAAATACTTCTAAGACTCTTTCCCAGAACCTCTCTGCCTCTGCTATTTTCAAGGCTGTCTAGTTAAAAGGTGCTTAAGGAAGCTTTCTCCTTCAAAAGAGAGATTCCTGGAGCAGTCAGAAAGATTGCCTTTTCCACACTTTCCTGCTCACAAGGCTCAGGTTCTTTCACATTCCCCATTTCCAAAGCATAACACCCATGCAGAAACAACAGCAATTTCTGACCCGAGGAAGACGTACTCAAAACATGTTTTTCTCTTATGTGATTTCACAGCTGGAAATGAAGATGGCCAATACTCTTTGACCTGTTACTCCTCCAAGGACCATATGCGTTCTCCATCTGGCAAGCGGACAGCTGCTGCTTTAGGACTTTGCCCTGTCTCCCTTATCTTTCCTTCTGTCATCTGCTTATTTTCCATTTTTATGATATTCTTTTTGGTAGATAATACTGCCTTTAGGATTAGTGCTGGCAAGAGGCCACGACAAAATGGCAGTGTTAACGACTCTTGTTCGAGTTAGGGTCACTGCACGATAATTTCAGCGAGGGGCCTAGGGCCCCATTTTCCCACGACATTGGAAAAATCCACACAAAGAAGCAGAAACACTGAATGCTTCAAACCTAAACCTTCCCGAGTTTATCCCCATGGGAGACAGCTTGCAGAAAAGGATGAGAATTACATTTCCACACCCGTGAACACAACTGGAGATGGACTGTACCACCAACTATACTCCCCCAGAGTTTGTGTTTTCAGAGCAGAATCCAGCAGAGAAAAATCCATTTCTGTCAGTTCCTACCCACTCAGCTGAAGGACTTCTCCCTCCCTAGCTTCCCTTGGAGGACACAGCCTTGCGTAGTGCCAAAATTTCCATGTTCTTCCCATGCTGTCAAAAGAAGCACCATTAATGAGGTGCCCACTAACCACTTATCTTTGAGAAGAACAAACTGGCCCTCAGTTTGGCTTTTTACTTTCCCCCGTTCATTTTTAAAATGGATTTATTCTTAAGCCTGAAGGCTGCCCCAAAATGCTTCTCCTCTAAGCATGGCAGCAGGACAATGAGTTAAGAGAATATGAAACTTCTGTTTCCCGCTGTCCAAAGAGGGGAAATGTAAAATTCACCATAAAGGATGAAAAGCAAACCAGATACTTAAAATTCACACACTGTTACTGAAATAACACAGCTAATGTTTTTTGCTATGCTCAACCCAAGGCTACCCTTCCCAAAGAATATTTATTTTCCCATTCGGTTAGGGAAAGCAGCTAGAGGAGACTCTGCTGAGATCTATGTAAGTTAAGCATTTATGTAACACCAGGACACTCTGCATTTGCAACCAGACCCCTGTAGCCATGATCTGTATCTCCTCCATAGGAAGCCCCAGATCCCTACGGCCTCCACCAAAAGGTTCCCATGAGTCAATGACTGATGTTTCAGATGGCAGGATGCTTTGGTAGGTGTATATACATCACGAGTCCTCCCTCAGCCCAAACAGGAAGAGACTGGGAAGGGTGCAGAAAGCCAGGTGGGAAAGGAAGAGCAGAAAGATGAACAGGAGGAGCAGCAGCAGGAGGGGCCTGATGCTGCTGCCTCGCCCTAGCAAAGGCTGGCATTGTTGCATGAGGGGGTGCTTGCAGCGATATGAAAATCTCTGGATCACAGGTGGGAATGGGATATAGGGAAAGGCAGTCCCCAAGAGCCAGGCAGGAGAATGTCAAGGACAAGACTGTATGGAGCCATGCAGCTGCCCTGGGACAGCCAAGAGCACTGCCAGCATGGATGGCTGATTGCACAAGCAACCAGAGTGAAGAAATACAAAAGTGGACTTCTAACACTGTGTATGCAGCTGTGCAAGGAGACTCCCCAACACACATATTAGCCTGCAAAACCTTCCCACCACTGAAACAGGGGAATCTGCTCTCTCAAGTACCCACTTCTGCTTGGTCATAACAGAACTTGCATCTATCCAGCATCTATCAACACTAAATTGGCACAGGGTTTGTAGTAGGTCCAAATCCTAAAGAACAGCAAAGCATCCCTTGCCTCCCTTGAATCTGCACACAGACAGTACCACATCCTGAGCTCTTCAATTTAACACTTTTCTCATCTGGCAAAATGTCACACTGCTCAAACTAAAAAGCCACAAAACTGTGGACAGCTGGATCTTTAATATTCAAAATTACATTTCTCACCAACCACAACCAAGAGCACATGGCAGATTTTCAAGGTATATAACTTGTCAAGTGACACCTGCATAGAGGGAAAACGGAGGAAAAGCACAAATTACAGTCCTGTGCCTTCTTCAAAACGCATTTAATAGTTTCTTCAGAGAACAGCACCTTGAAACTGGGCCATTGAGGTTTCTCCACTAACCCAAGCCAAAGAACGACAACAAAAGACTACTTCTGCTTGCCTAGACTTTGAAAGTTTCACAGGAAAAACAAAAAGCCATTGATGTGATTCAAACTTAACATCTTAGGTAAAATATTTAAATAAAATAAATTCAAGTTCTATAAAGCACAGGTTTCCTGAAGACAGCTGAGGTTATACAATAAACTGCATGACAAGTCATTTATTAACACAACATTCATCAGCTTGTGCTTCATACTAAAGATGATGCCTCCACCTGAGAGAGACACAGCACAAAGCAAAGAGACTAGGCAGTTGCTTAAGTGGGAGCTGGCAAATAGAGGGTTTGGGTCGCTTTCATGAGTTTCAGACATAAATTCCTAGCTTTCATTTCCTACAGCTAAAAACTGACAAAACTCTCTTCAAGTCTCTTTTCTTTATAATTGTATTTGGAAAATATACTGCCTAGTATGGGGAATGTTGACTGTCTGGAAAGTATTTGTATCAGCACGCAGAAATTCCTATAGCCATGTGCTATGTATTCTTGCTTTCACAGAAGACTTTTCTATGAAAACACCTAATGAAGTAGCTTAGCATTAGCTCAAAAGCAATTTTTAGCGGCATCTTCCTCCTCCATTTGGAGAGTTTAAGAAAAGACTTCCTTCCCCACACCCATATCTGGACAAAAGTACTGCTCCCCTAGGCTTAAAACAACTCACAAAGACTATACTGGTATTTTAGACAGTTTAAAATAAACAAAAGCAACAACCTAAATACCAAAACAATTATTGGGAGAAAACAAAAAGGAATACAAAGGAATACAGTCTTTTCCTGTTAAAAAAAAAGAAAACTGATTGGTGGGAGAGGGAGAGAGAGTGGGCAATCTGCCTCTTCTCAGCCTTCCTGCTGATGAACAAGGAGATGCGCCAAGGACAATTGGTCATGGATGATGCTGCACAGACCTAGTACACCTAAACCAAGTCTAATCTCACTATTTGCACTACCAACAAAAAAGAAAAAAAGAAGAAATTATATTATATAGGCAACAGTGGGATATTACGAGTGAACCCAGGTGACTCTCTCCTGGCAAGGTCTCACAGCTACTTTTTGCTTTAATCAGGAGTGTGTTTTTGAAGATGCCAAGACCTGAAGCCTGTCATCAAGTACTTACATAGTCATCCTCATGCAGACCTTGCTTCTGAACAGAACTTTTCACCTCCAAGGAAAACTTCTCAAACTCAGGCTTCACAGTCCTCAGCAGAGTGACAGTTTGGAGGTACGAATATGCCTTCTTGGCTTCAAGGTCATGTTTGTCTCCTCTTTTCCAAGAGCCATTTCCTAAGGGGAAAACAAGCATATTTCCAACTCAGAATTAGGTACTGTTTCAGAACTTTTTCCACCCAGAAGTCCTGTCTCCTGCACCTTGGCAAGACGGTAGAATACAAGGGAGAACTGAACCTGCTCCAAGAACTGCAAGAAACCAGACTGGGAAGAACAGATGGTGAGAACTAAACCTGCAAACAGAAGATCAACTTTACTACCATGTCGTGTTTGTTTATTTTTCAAGGGTGGGATAAAGCCTAAGCATGAGAAGACCTCTCAGAGAAAAAAACATGTGCCAGATCTTAAATGTAGAGATATTTAAATTTGAACAAGTGAGGGTGGATTCAGCCACAAAGTTTTTGTTAAACATCACTCCACCAGCAACACTCTTGGACAGTCAGAAAGGCAGAAGTAAAGTCAATAGTATGATCATCACTCCAAATGGCAGGCAGATGGTGCAGCTACTTCTCCCACAACTCTCCCACTGTGGTCAAGGACAAACCCATGCGTGCAGTGACTACCAGCTGAGCCCTACTCTTAGTGGAAAAGAAACATTTAGAAATAAAATGGGATCCTGCGCCTATGCTGTATTTACACATTTTTTATCACAGCAGGAGAACAATTTAACTCAGACCATCAGTAATTAGACTTGTAGAAAGGAGGATAGCTGACTGGTTGTTAACAAGGATTCCTTCTGTCTAACAGGGCCTGACCTTAACAGGTCCTGAGACCCTAATCCAAATCTTCACAAGATCAACAGAAAGGTTCACACTGCCCTGGATGAAGTTTTGTGGTATTCTAAATGAAACAGGCCTACAGGGTACAGTGGTAGCCCTAAGCAATGTGCCTCCAAATGCTTACAAATTATTAAAAGCTAGACAGTCATTTTATTTTTCAAACAAAAGCAACAAACACCATCATGGCTACATGAGCCAAGATGAAGACTAACGTTGGCTCCCATGGGTGACCTGCAGGCACGTGGGACCCTGAGATAAGAGAGGATGTTGCTGCTTTGCTGGTCAAGGACCATGGTGTTATTTGGACCAAGAGAAGCAGGTGGTTTGTGAGTGCAGATGACAATGCAGATGGAGTCCAGGCAGCAAACACATGGTGCTCCTTGCACAGCACTACCAGCTGCATCACATGCCTGCAAGAACACCTCCATCTCCCCCAAAGCAGGTGAATACAGAGCCTGCATTTTGTCCCCTCAGTACCCTGGCACTACCTGGGACTCTTTTTTGTCCTGTTTTTTTCTCTGGCAATAAATGTGATTGAAGAATTGCTCTGCTTCCTCAGAGAGCACAGAGGAGAAAAAAACAAAGGACCTGCACTTCTCTGGAGGACAAGCCTTTCCTCCTGCTTTTGGCTTTGGGGCAGCTCTCGTCACTCCCAGTACAGGGCAGGAAGCCTTTTTGCCTCTCTATTCCATCCCAGGAAAACCTTATTTACCACAGCTCCGCACCAGCTAGGACTGTAATCTTCATTAATACCATGAACCTCACGAATTCTTGATTTCTTTTCTTTTTTTTTTTTTCCCCTCAGAAGAGATTTCATTCTCTTGGGAAGAACCTCTAGATAGGTCTGCCTTGGTTTAGAGATTTCTTTCCCAAAACAAAGTTTAACCAGTCAATATGCCAAGACCCTACTCATCAGGACTGATGGAAACACTGGAGAGCAACTAACATCCCACCGGATCATTTTGCCCTCAGATGCAGCAATCTTCCCTTCAGTCTGCACTCTGTCCTTGTTACTGCTTTCAAAAAGAAAGAAATGCATATCTAGTTTCTGCAAGCTAGCATGTCTTGCTAGCTTCCCCACAAGAAAGCACAAGCCAGGCCAGAGCCTCAGAGTGGATGAGCCTCTGCCCTAGCTGGGTGCCTGCATTTCAGAGGTGCAGTAGTCAAGAAGTACAGCAGAGACTACAGCACAGAGGGCTTTGCTATACCTTTGCATTTAGAAATGGAGATGGCACAAAACCAGTGAGATTGCAGACCAAAAAAAAAAAGGGCAACATCGGTACAATGTGAATAACTTTCTGGCCTGAACTGTATACATATTCAGTTTTAAAAATCCTGACACTAGGAGCAGGGAAGGTACACTTACATAACAGCGTTCCTAGAATAATTTACATATTTAAATGCCTTCATGGATTATTTTGTGGGAGGTCGTCTTGCCACAGTACTTATGTGCAATTATTGCAGCCTTGCTGTTTAATACGACAGCTCTTCTGAAAAATTAAAAATATTCAGAACAGAGGGCAACAACAAACTGCAATACGGTCATCTGAACTTAAAGGCAAAGTGCCAGTTTGCCAATCACACCCACTCTTAGATTCTGTACCTTGTATAATGTAAAAAATCTGGTATCTCCAGGCACTGGGAACTAGGAATTTTGAGGGAATTTCTCTCCATTTCTCTTTCATGCTTGCTTTCTACATGTGATGACCATCTGCATAGAAGTCAACTTCTAATGCACAGTTATTCCACTTTTCATGGGAAATACATCCACGAAGAAACAGAGAAATTGTTTCAAAATAATTATTACTTAGAAATGTCAGGAAATACCACATTCTACCTACACTGCATTAGAAGACAGACAGTTTTCATTAATGCCTTGGAAAAGCTACTAGAAGACCAGACTGCCCGTAATGCAAGGAAAGATAGTGCTGAGGCTTCCACATGCCCATAGGGGATAAATGGGTACTGCCCCCATCACAGTGTCATGTGGAGGTCCCACGTCAGGATGGCATAGCTCTACCCTTACAAAATGCCATCTACTGGGGGCTGCATCACTGGGGACACCCACCCCACACCAGAGTCCTTCCTGGGGCAGCATGCTGCGCCTGAGGATTGCAACACTGCCTCCAGCAACCAGCAGTATCTCCTAGCAAATTCCATTCTGGAAAGCATGCCAAAACACAGCAGCACACCTCCTGTGGCTACTGCTCTTATGTAAGCATCCCCTGCTCAAGAACTTTGGGTACCATCCACCCCAGCCAGCTTCAGCACTTCCCAGGTAAACTCCTTGCACCCATTTCAGACAAGGCAAGGAAACCATCAGTTGGGGGGGATGATTCATTTGAGCCATTGCAGACACCTAAGGATGAGGTGAACTGCTGTCCAGGGGTGCCCACTTCCCTCCTGAGATTTCAAAGGGAACACAGCTAACACACAGACTCCTATAGCCAGATGAATCACATTTCTACCCTGTGAGATGAAACACAGCAGTAGCACAGGAGTAACAAGCCACTGCCAGCAGCCAGAGGAGTTAATGGATCAGTGGTTTCTAGTAAAGCCAGGCCTACAAAGCTTCTGGTGTCTACAGAAGGGCCAAAACTCCAGAGTTTTGTGACTGCTGATATGGGTTTTTGCTTTGGTCCTGATTAAGGCTGCAGTGCTCAATGACCTTTGCTTATGCCACAAGGGATAAAGTCACTCTAAATTCAACTTAACAAAAAGAAAAACTTGATTTGAACCATTGGCTTTGATCTTGTTCTGCCACTTTACCCTTTAGTTATTTAAGTCATTTCCTTACTTCCTGGCAAAACTTGGCACTTCTTTAGCTGAGCTGGACGATATACACAGCAGTATCTGTACTTCTGTACGTACTTGTACCGCCAAGTTCAAGCAGCTACATACATTTATTATAGGGTTTTTCAACAAACAGCACTGTTCACTGTGAAATAATCTCAGAGGTGGTAGACAGATAACAAAAAGTTTATGTAAAAGCATTTAACTTACAATTAACTGATTTATTAAACAAAATTCATCATTTTTTGTACATTCAGTTCTTGAGGCTTGAAAGAAATAAAAAAATACAAGTTTTCCTTCTCTCTCAGCTCCCACTTGGTTTTCAGTTTGAAATTAATTTGTTATTGTAGTGAATTAGTTAAGAGAGCCTGCAGGGAGGAAACTATTTTCTCTACACCTGCAAAAAAGGCTGCTCCTTTCAAAAGCCATGTTGACACTTTAACAAAACCTAGTTCCCAGGCATGAACACTCCTTAGCTTCCGACATCTGATGTTGTTTAAAACTCAGCAAACAGTTGCTCCTGTATTACTTTTAATTTAACTGAGACAGCTGTAGCTGCTGAGAGCAGGTTTAGACCCTGCCACAATATCACGAGTGTAGGTACATTTCAAAAATCAAATGTATTTAATTTACACTTTCAAGTCATGTTTTAATTTCACAAATCTGATTCTTTTTACTTAGGGCTGGAATCGGCCACTTTTATCCACCTTACTCTAGTAAATTTAAACTGTCTGTGTCCCATCCAGTGTTTTCCTTTCAACACAACACTGCTGAACATTTTTGTGATGCAGTTACTGACTGAAAGCATGGGTTTTAGACATGCGGATCCCCAGCACACAGATGACTTCTGGGAACCCAGGCCCTGCAGCTGCCCATGACCCTGGTCACTGCTAGTGCCTAGTGCCTCCTTCCAGGCATCTGCACAGGCTGCAGGCCACCCAGCACCCAGGAATACCCCTGCCCTGAGATTTGGCAGACACAAGGCCTTATGGTACAAGCCACCTAGAGATGAGCACTCACACTGCAGCATGGGGCACCTGCAACTCGCTTCTAAAACCAATGTCTCTGGCGCTGCTTTCCCTACAAGTAACTAAATAAGGAACACCTACAGTGTATATGGTATCTTGTGATCCATTCAGTGGCAGCTATAGGCATGAGGTCTATTTTATTTCCTGCAATACTATTGCCCAAGTGGAAGATAAGTGCATCAACATGGAGAGACAGTGGTGTATACTCTGGGACACAGTGCAGCGTATTCTGAGGGTAACAACTCTAAAAATATTACCAGGCTTATAGAAGTCTTTGCAACGTACTTGAGCAGGGAAAAACATTACCATATGATGAGCTGTTGAAGAGTTCAATATTGAAGAAAGCATAGTCCCCGTTGGTCATTCCTTGTCGATGAGCAGCCAACATGATGTTCCTGATTGTGTCACCACTGGCACACATGATTACAACTGGTGGAAGAAAATGAAAAACACAGATAAGAAGCAGTTCAAGAACTTCAGGAAACAGCCTGTTAAGCACGAAGGCTACCAGACACAGTGACACCAGCTGTCCTCCCAGTGTCGCAACAAACAAGACAAACGTGGATGGTAAACAAACCTGATTTCCCAAACAGCTGAGAAAAGACAGGTACCAAATAGAGAGGTTTCCTACTGCCTTGTCTTCTCTGGAAATAATCAGAGTTTCCGTGTGATCTAAGGGTTTTTTAACTCTGCGATATGTGGTAAGTTCTGGCATCAAATTTCTTCAACTGCGTAGATCTGTAGAGTCAGTTGCAACCATAAGCCTCTGTCATTATATTTACATGGATATAAGACAATCTGAAGATGAAGAATTAAGGTGATACAATGACATCACCGTTTTAATTTCCATTCCATTGATCAGTTTGATATAGATTTATCTCACCTCCACCTCAGCTATTTAAAATTTAGGCACCTGGTCTAGAATTTGTTGCCTCTTTATGGTTAACACAGAGCAGCATCTCCTGTCCAGGGACAGTGGTATGACTCTCTTCAGGATGTGACTTTCTCTTCAGAGACTACACAATAAGCCTAGGCAATGATGGGACACTTCATGTTCAGAAATGGAAAAAGCAAGTGCCACTACCTAAGCATGAAGATTAAAAGTGGTTACAAGATCAAACAGAGGCCACAGAGCCTCATTTATCAGGGACAAAGAGCTAAAACAGCAGCTCTGCTGCTACAACACAATCTACAAGCCTGCAGGTAAGCTCCATGTGGGCACCAAGATGTACACTATGAAAATCGTGGTTGAGAGGTGTCCTCCCCAACCTGCTGGGCAGAACAGACTACTCCCCTTGCTACCCATTCCTGCAAAGGGATGGTAGGAACTGAAGCGTGGTCTTCAGCAACAAGGAGACACCTCCCACACCAAGCAATTTTACTATATAGGTTTGGAAGACTATAGGTATGAAACTACTGACATCAGAGGGAGCAGCAAAGTACTGTACCAGTGTGTGCTGCAGGACTATATGCTACAGCAAAGACAGTCATAAGAGATCCTACTGGGACGATGATTCAAAACCAACTGCATGCAGGTTTCCAAGAGCGTCATCACGCATGGCAGAGCTCAAAAGCTACAATAATGTACGTAAATATTTTCACCCCAACAATAAAACTCAATCAAAACCACATTCAGCTTTTCTGGGTAAAAGTGTTTGCTATTATAATAAATGAAAAGGCCAAACAGGCCAAATCTTTTCGCACACAATGAATCTTCTCCCATTGCTTTTCTGGTTGGATGCCATCACAGGCATAAGACTCCAGATGCGCTGCCGGGGTGAGTCACATTTGGTACATCCCTACGCTTCAGGAGAGTTATACCATGCATAGCTCTGTCCTACTGATTACAGCAGAGTAATATAATAATTTCCAGAGCAAGAGCGCAACACATATTTCATTACCATTGCGAAGCATATTAGTATGAAGGAAAAGAAGAAAAAATTTCTTACAATAAAATTTGGATCAAATCTTTTCCAGATGCACATCAGGAATGAATTTGTCTCACTGTTCCTAATTTCAGTATAGGTGAGAGATTTCCTTTTGAAACGTTTCCTTGCTGCGCTCCCAACTATCCCTTGACTTTGCCTTTATAATTCACACCTATGACAAAATCATAATCTGTAGACGGAATCAACAGCAGTAAAAGACCTTGAGCAAAAAAAATAAAAAAGGAGTGGAGAAAAAACCCTACTTTAAAATACATTAAATCATATTTTGTAAGCCTCTAAAGGAATGTAAGGGAAGTAATACTAACTATTTGGATGTGGTTTTAAACCCAGCAGGAGAGCAAAGACCACATATTTTTAGATTTTGAAGCAAATAAATGATGGGCATGTCTCTCAGTCTTCCAAAAAACATAAATCACGTGTATTTAATCTGCATTTGTACCTTACTATTGTGTGCATACAAATGCGTACGTGCAAACGCATACAGAATGTTCTCCCTCCAGTGTAATTCACACAGACCACAATAATTTTAATACTAATATTCTGAATTTATTGACTGAGATTATTGACTTGTTCTGCAAATACTTCAGAGTTTAAATCCAGTTAAAGGAGTAAGTGCTCCCTTTTCTGCATGCATCCCTTGGACTACGTGCTTATGCAGAAGGCATTTAAGCACTGTCCTGAATTTGTGACCATTACGGTAAACCCGAGCCTACAGCATCAAGACTGCAGCGTGGCTAACTGAACCTGCAAGGGAACTTGAACTACTCAAAGTTCAAAGACAGAGGTTAACCTCTATCACTGTATTTTTCATCATGATTTTGTAATCCAAGACTTAAGTGTTTTGAAGTGGTTTCAGGGACTGAATAGGCAGTCACTGGCTAGCAGAGGTGCACAGCTGAGTGTGTCCCAGCCTCCTGGACACCCATGAGCAAAGCCAGCAGCAACCTAACCCATGGGGACAGCCTCTGCCCCGAGTCCCCACAGCCCAGCTGGCAGGGCAGACTGGGAGAGCTCCAAGCAGATATTCTGTATCTACTTGAAAGTCCAGTCCTACTCAGGAGACTCAAGGAAGCCTAGCCTCTCAGGTGGGACCAACACCAACAGCAACTTCTGGAAAGAGAGGAGGAGGAGGTGCAGGATCAGTGCCCAGGACAGCCTCACAGCATAGTGCAACACAGGAACTCCTAAAAACTGGTGAGAAAACCAACCAAAAACATTTCCAGAAAGCACTTTGTGGAGTACCCCATAACTCAAGCCCTGCAGCCCCATTGGGGGAACCTCCAAAAAGTCCCCTCGAGAAAAAAAGATCTCATCTGCTCAGCTGAGGCACAAAGCGCATCCTCCACATGATACATAACATTTAAAGTATCATGACAACCTGAAAGATGCTGTGAACAGCAGGACCATCCCCTCAAGCCCAAGAGAAACCTGCCAGGCAAGTTCCTGCAGTCAGTCTTTAAAGTCAGAAAGGCACAAGTGGAAGCTGAAGGGCCCCACTTGCTGCATTTCGCAGTAGCGATATGACCTGGAGGACAAATGAAGAGCTGAGATAGAGAGAGGAACCCCACAGGGCACAACAGGAGGAAATAAGTAAGACAGAGGGCTGCTTTTGTTCAGTCATTTACAAGTTACAGAATGATGGAAGACCAGAGGTCTCCACTCAGCAAAGCATTTAAGTCCAGGCTGAAAGCAAGCCTCTTTTCCCTGACTGTCAACACTGTCTGAAGAGCAGGGCTGTCTTTAGCCATCAGTCATGTTCCCAGAGCACAGGTACAGCCCCCAACAGCTAAGGGCGAACACCTGTTTCTTCCTGCCCTAAGCACGCTGTCATGCTTTTAGCATCAGGAAACACACACGCAAATAAGTTAGGCTGATTAAAAAAGAAAAGCATCTTTCCCCATGTAGCGGCTTCTTCTATCACTTAAATATTTCTCTCCATTCAGTGTATTTCCCTAAATGGTACTAGGAAAACTCTGTTTTAAATACCTGCTTTCGTGAATAGAGAATTAAAGAGCCACATCCTATTAGAGCTCAGTTTTCTCACACTCATGCTTTTGTGAAGAAGCATGCATGTCAAGGATTTCACAGCCGCACAACATCAGTAATGCAAGGCTGCTTCTTCCATAGCCTATGGTACCGTAACACAAGTTGTGCCAGCCACGCACAGCATGAGTTTCATTGGTCCCATTCTGATGCTAATTTTAACATTCTATAACCAGATATCTAAGAATTGTACACAGCATTTTGTACATCTACACCTCTTACAGAAAACAGCTAAGGACTTTAACTTGATCGTGTGGTCTGCTCTTGGAATACACCTTTTATTTGCTGTAACTTACCAGGGAGGCTGATGGCTGGGAAAAGCCTCTTCATAGAAAATGCTTTTTTGATAAGCCTGTGCATCCACATTAAAACATATTTAACTACAAACTTTCATGTCGCAAAGCACTTTGAACATTTTACTGCTTCATGATGCAAAGTCAGTTCATCCTGCCCACGGATGACTTTACGAGATGTTTTACAGGCCATTTATCTCCACAGTGTTTTGCTAACAGTTGGTAGCAATATTACTGCACACACTTGCACGTTTGCATCCTGACATCCCCTGAAATGTGTGCTTCCCTAAACACATTTGTTATTTATGAGGTACTCAATGGATCTTAAAATGACTGAAGTGGGGAAAGGAATCCTGCAGCAAGACACAGCAGGGTCAGAAGAAAACATCTTTGCTCAGACTTTGAACTTGCAGAGAGTCACTTCAAAAACCTCAGAGAATGAGCAACAGATTTGCCGCTCTACAGATTCAGGCAATTTTAGGCAGCAGAAAGCTGATCTCTTGTTCTCCCACAAATGACTCCTAGCACGGTCCTCGAGGGTGAGCTTCCCTCCCTGCACAAGAGGTAAAGCTCTAATGAACTTCTGTGGCCACAGCTTTCACTCGGGGCAGCTAGCACTCATCCATCAGAGGATGCCTGGCTTTGGAGATGCCTGGCCCAGAGGAATGTCGGGCCCAGAGGAATGCCCAGATTGAGGGGAGGGGGGGATGCCCGCACAGCACAGAGCAAGTTTACCCATGCATTGGGACATGATTCTCACTGCGCAGGAGGCAAAGCTCTAACGAACTTCTGTAGGCAAAGCTTTCACTCGGGGAAGCTGTTCTTCATCCGTCAGTGGATAGCTGGCTTGGGGGATGCCTAGCCTGGGAGGATGACCGGCTTTGGCGGGGGGGGGGGGGGCGGGGGGATGCCGGCACAGCACCGCAGCGAGTTTCCCCGCGCATCGGGACGTGACTCTCTCCCCGCGCAGGACGCAAAGCTCTGAAGAACTTCTGTGGACACAGCTTTCGCTCAGGTCAGCTGATCCCCATCTGTCAAGGGATGCCGGAGGGGGGGGAAATGCCTCGCCCTTTTTTTTGGGGGTGGGGGGGGAATGCCTCGCCCTTTTTTTTGGGGGTGGGGGGGGAATGCCTCGCCCTTTTTTTTGGGGGGGAATGCCTCGCCCTTTTTTTGGGGGGGAATGCCTCGCCCTTTTTTTGGGGGGGAATGCCTCGCCCTTTTTTTTGGGGGGGAATGCCTCGCCCTTTTTTTTGGGGGGGGAATGCCTCGCCCTTTTTTTTGGGGGGGGATGCCTCGCCCTTTTTTTGGGGGGGGGGATGCCTCGCCCTTTTTTTGGGGGGGGGGATGCCTCGCCCTTTTTTTTGGGGGGGGGGATGCCTCGCCCTTTTTTGGGGGGGGGGGATGCCTCGCCCTTTTTTGGGGGGGGGGGATGCCTCGCCCTTTTTTGGGGGGGGGGGATGCCTCGCCCTTTTTTTGGGGGGGGGGGATGCCTCGCCCTTTTTTTGGGGGGGGGGGATGCCTCGCCCTTTTTTTGGGGGGGGGGAATGCCTCGCCCTTTTTTTTGGGGGGGGGAATGCCTCGCCCTTTTTTTGGGGGGGGGGAATGCCTCGCCCTTTTTTTTGGGGGGGGGGAATGCCTCGCCCTTTTTTTTGGGGGGGGGGGGGGTGGGGGGGGGGGGGGGTGAAGAGCCCGCACAGCACCGCAGCGAGTTTCCCCATACATCGGGATTCGACTCTCTCCTCCCGCAGGATCTTCCTTCCCCTGTACTCCCACTGCCCCAGCGCCCCCTCCCTGACCTCAGCCCGCACCGCACGCCCTCAAGGAGCGGAGCCGAGCGCCCCTCTCCGCCACTCACCCCTCTCGCCGCTCTGGAGGGCGCGGACGATGTCGTCGATGTCCAGGTGCCGGCTGCTCTCGTCGAAGCTGTGCACGGCCATGTGGAAGGCCTCCTCCTGGAACACCACATGGACGCCCTCCATGGCGAAATAGCAGCTGCGCTCGGGGTTGCTGTCGCTGTAGAGCAGCGTGGCCCGGCTCCACTGGTGGTGTCGGAAGAGGGCGAGCAGCATCTCGCCCATCTTGGCGTAGGCGGGGGCGACGCGGGTGAGGTGCGAGTACTCGCCGCCCTTGGCCCCGAAGCCGGCGGCTAGCGCGCCCGCCGACAGCATGGGCACATCCCAGTGCGCCGCCAGCCGTGCCACCGGCGCCGCCGCGTACTCGCACACGGGCCCGAGCAGCAGGTCCGGGCGGCGGCGCCGCAGGGCCACCATGTCCACCAGGCTGAAGAGGGCGCGGTTACCGCACGCTGAGTCCTCGTAGGTGAGCTGGAAGGCGTAGCCGGGCGGCAGCCCCGCGCCGCTCTCCCGCAGGCTCCGCACCGCGTACTCGATGGCCGGGCGCACCCGCCCCAGCGAGAAGAGGTACGCGTCGTCCTGCGGCAGCAGCACCAGCACCCGGATCAGCTTCTCCTCCTCCTCCGCCTGCTCCGCGCCCAGCGCCGCCAGCACGCAGCACAGACTGCCGAGCAGCCAGGGCGGCATCGCGCCCGCCCACCCCGAGGCGCCCGAGCTACCGAGAACTTTTCGGACACCCCCTCCCCTCCTCTTTTCCCCGCCCGCCTCGAAATTGTTCGGTCGTGCTTTTTATTTCTCAGGTGTTTGGCGAGTTCACAACCTGCCCCAGCCTGCGGGATACGGTCAGAGCATCTCGGCTCTGCTTTGCTTGTTTCCTTATAAATAGATTATTATTATGGTCCGCCTGCCTCCGCTGCCGGATCCCCCCGCGGAGCTGCCAGCCTGCGCCCTTCCCGCTTAAGTAGCGCGGGAGCGACGGCGCCTTCCCCGCCCGGCGCGGCCGCCTTTGTGCGCGGGGCGGAGCCGGCACGGCGCGGCCGCCCGCCCCCGCCAGCCTCGCAGGGCCAGCCCCACGCACCCCGCACCGCGCTGAGCCCGCGGGGGGGGGCCCTACCGCGTGTGTAACCCCTACCATGTATGTAACCCCTGCCATGTATGTAACTCGCATCACGTATGTAACCCCCATCACATATGTAACCCTATCATGTATGTAATCCCTGTGATGTATGTAACCCACATCACGTGTAACCTCTATCACGTATGTAACCCCTACCATGTGTGTAACCCGCATCACATATGTAACTTCTATCATGTCTATAAACCCAAGCATGTATGTAACCCCTTAACACATGCGTAAAGCCTATCACATACATAACACATGCTAAGTGAGACCCAGTAGTCGGGACTGAGGAGTAAAGGATCCCATTGTACTTTCATTTTTTTAAAGTGATTTTTTTTTCTTTTTGTGGAGTTGCTTCAGCCCAGTTAAGCTGCATTTCACTGCATAAGAAAAGCATTTCAGCCCCCAGCCGAAGCCTCAGGGCAGGGCTGGGGGATACGGGGAAGGGAGGAGTGCGGCGCTGAGGGGTGCAGGCAGCACTCTTGCGGCAAGGTGCAAGCAGAGCTGCCTGGTTCCCATCTCCTCACCCATTAAGGTGCCCCTTTTCAGGGACAGCAAACCCTATGGGAAGCCAGTACTGGATCCCTGACTCCTTCCTGATTTCTCTGGGGTCTCTCCAAGACCCCTGTGCCAGGAAGTGTGCCAGGTGCAGTTTTCTGTTGTTTCCCACCCGCTGTGTCTCAGAGACACAATTTCATGCCCCCAGAAGCAAAAGTTTCCCCAGTGAAGGAAACAAGTCCGATTATTTTCTTGGGAAAAAGAGAAAAACAAATTTTTGGATGCCCTCTGCCAAGTCAGAGCACGTTAAATCTATCCCCGTTCAGCTCTACTCACTGGCTGTGAAGGCTTAGGATTTTGTTAGTGTCCATTTAGAATGGATACTCCTGTTCTGGAATAAAATAGATGCAAAGTGTACAAAATGTTTTGTGAAAGAGGCTTTGGAATACCTGATGCTTTTTGACAGCAAAATCCTAAAGCATGGCTCTCTATGAAGTTTTCTGTGCCCTGTAACAGCACACATCCTCAAACCCAAAGAGGGCTGAGCATTTTGATGTTTTATGGTTACTCAGAGAGTGCCAGGTTTGCATTCAAAAGGTGAGTGAACTGCTCCTCGCTTTACAGAAGGGGTTTGTTCAGTTCAGCACAGAGGTCGTTGTCAGGGCACTATGTGTAAACTTTTGTCACTGCCTTCACTGCCCAGTCTGTGAATGAGAAACCTGCGCTCCTGGGGCGACCATCTGCTCACCTTTGAGATGCCTTAATTAAACAGAAAGCTGGAAGCACTTGTGCAGTTACAACCAAGAAGTGGAATGAAAACAGCAGATAAGAAGATGTACAGATATAATCATCAAAAAAAATCTTTTTTCTTTCCAGGAGCATTTATCTAACAGGGCTCAGTAAAATAAAGAAGCTGAGAAATTCAAAGATGTGTAGTGTCTCTGAGAAATGTGCCTCTCACGTAGTTTTATTTGATTACTGAACTGAACTTCAGAGTGTTCTTGAAGATTACATAAACATCCACCCTAGTGAAGCTGGTTTTGTATGTTCCTGTACTGTAAGTTATGTCAGGCATTTTTTGTCGTAAATGACTCCATACAACATAGTGGAGATTAAGCAGAATGTTACAATATACAACATGCCAGCCATCTTCACCACAAAGCTTGCAAAAACATTTTCTTAAGACACATTTTGAAATGCTGACCTTTGTAGTCACTGCTTTATGGTGACCCTACAGATGTGTTTACAACATTGAAATCTGGACGGATCTCTCTTGATTCTCTCCTTCCTCCAGTGGAATATCTTTTTCATTGTATGTGTGAGCTCCATACGCTCCTAGCTGCCTTATTTGAGCATAAGCTGTGTAAACACAACAGAAGAGATAGCAAATCCATAAATCACAGGACTGCTATCCCTTCATACTGGCTGCTCCTTGTGAGGTAAAGTACTGCTGGGAATGAGTAAGAGTGGGAGAAGTAGGGCCAACATGAATGGAAGAAGAAACAAAAAGCATCTAGCCAGTAGTGTGTAGCAGTGGTAGTCAAAGACCAGTTTTATGCTTTCAGGAAAAGATTTGCTCCACAGTAAGTGGTCCTTACTCACCTGAGCAGTTGCGTTCAGCCATATGGGAGTTGCAGTGTCTCTGTGGAACCAAACTGTCTTGAACATTTCAGTTGCTGCCCTTCACCTTAGGCCCTTCACCTAGGAAGAATCCCAGACTATGATTGATATATTTTTCTGAGCCAGGAAGTGAAGCATGTGAATTTACTTGTTAATCCCAATTCATAATGTCACTTAATCCACCTCATTATTAGTTCACTTACAGTATTTTCCATAACTATAAATCCAACATTTCTCCACAGACATTATTTCTTTTTCAGCTTTTTAATAGGAACAAATACTGCAGTCATCAATCAGTAGCAGGCAGAATGCCCACGGACTGCAGCAATAGTAGAGATTTCAAGCGGGCCCTTTAGGACTAAATTAATTTCAAACACAGGCTTTTTTCTCCCCAGAAATAACTGATACACAGATCATGAATTGCTTAACTCACTCTAGCTAGCATTAGCAACAGTCTGGACTGGCTGCTGGAGCTGCAGAAAATTCTTCGCAGACAGGTTCACTGAAAACATAGTCCCCCCTAGAGGCTGAAAAGATGAAATATTTTGTCATCTGTACCGCAAATACATCCCACCATTCAGACTTTCAAATTCTTTCCTTGTTTTATCAAGAAAATGATCCTCTTTTTATTTCAAAGAATGTATACTTTTCTAGAACATACCTAAGGGATTTCCTACTGTGACGTGATGTATCTGGGTGTCTTTTATTGTGTTTTTGTTTACTTACATTATGTAAAAATGCAATGCAGCTTTTGGGTGAAAATATTGGAGCATGAAAACTCAAGATGAGCCTATCAGAGGCTAAAAAATAAATGGAAAGAGGACGTATTTACTTATTCTTTTCATGGACACTAACTTTTGTGTAGCTATGTATACAAGAACTACGATGACAAAACTACACAAACAAAACACAAGCATACATATATACAGCGGTAACACTTTGCAGAACTTACTGCTCTTACTATCTTAACAGCTGCCACTTTATGCACAAAGTAAGGCAAAGAGGGGCAAGTGGATGTCATTTTTATTTTACAAATAGGGAGAACAGAACTTGGGGGGACAAACTGCGATGTCCCAGAGGCCTGGAGTGACCTCAAGATCATCCCTCTGCTACACTGCTTGTATTCACTAGTGTTGCTAAAATTATGGCTTGATGCTCCCCAGCAGTCACACAGTGCTACGCCTACCCATCCTTTCCCACCAACACCGAAAGGTGAGTCGAGATGCAGCCCCAGAGAGGTGTGCTGTTCAGTTATGTAAAAGCAGAGGCTAGGATGAAAAACACTGATACCTCACTCACTGCCCACCCATTATCAGTATCAGATTCTGCTCATGCTCCCAGAGGGTATTTCAAAATGTACTCTTCTAAAACATGCAAATAATGGGGCTAAAGCCCAACCTGATGACTCAATGTAATCTGATCAACAATCTGATGTGTTTCCTCACATCTATAGGGCAACATCAAATGTAAGGTAGCAGGCTGAAAGACAACAAATCAGGAAATCTTCACGGAGATAAACATCCAAAGCAAGATGCAAAAGAGCTGTCATGGCTTAGAAAAAAATCCTGCTCTCAGAATTGTCTTAGGAGGTCTCAGTCTAGCATAAGAAGAATTCTGACAGATATGCATGTTAGGGACTTACCCTGGTTTATCGAAATTAGATCATTGACAACTTATATGAGTTACAGCATCTTCAGGAAAGCCCAAATTAATACCCTGGGAATGATACACTATAAATCACAGTCAGCAAGTGTGTCTTGTATCAGTCTTATTTCTCTTAAAATAGAGATGTCTCATTAGCTCTTCCATGATACACTTTCAGTCACCTCATTTCTTCTCCTCTTGCTTTTCAAGTCAACCCATCTGGCATTATAGCAGGGATAAACCAGCTCTGACATATTTTATACACGAAAAAGTTGAAGGTAGGGAATAGATTTGCTTGTGAAATCATGAAAATAGTCCTGTTTTACAGTAGCAGCCCATCAAGACAGCATTTGGATTGATATGTCCATCTGCCCATTCCGTAACAGCTGGAATTAATTTCATGTTTCCTTTCCAATTCATGCCCTAGCCTGTGTAAACAATAAACTGTACACCTTAGTAATGTGTCTAAATATATGATAAATTGCCAAGGAAATATAGGCCTCATTCAGATTCCTGTTAATTTTAAAATGCAGAGAAATATGTTTTCATTTCTATGACGCCACAAAAATTGTCACAAATTGTACATAGCATTTTTCCGTTTCTAATAACTCATCATCCATCTCAGGAAGGTTATCCTCTCATAACTGCAGGAAGAAACATTGCAAGTCCTGTGAAGGATAGGCAAAATCATCTTTTGAAATGTTTTGAAATAAGAACAGTATGCACAAGGTCATATTTCTTTTGGAAACTAATTTCTCTTCACTGCCCCTGCTACTTCCAAACTGAAGTAGTTATTTTACAGATTATTAAAAAGTATGTTTTTTCCCCCTCCAACTATTACTAATAAAGAAAATAATTGCTTCTACTTCTGCCTGTCTGCAGCTGCACTAGTAACTTTGCCACATCTATGCTTTTCATTTCTGAAATGAAAGAAAGCTAAAAAAGACACAACCACAGAAAAGATTCATAGTTTTCAAACAAAGCAATAAGATATCTTACCTATTATAGTGTTTGTAGCTCTGTCTATTCTAGCCTGCTTGATACCGCCCTACATAGAATGATATTACATACAGCCATTACATATAAACTGTCACCGTAGAACATTAACAGTTTGGGGTCAACATTTCAGGATGTCTGTCCCCCACAGGGTTTTTTTTTTTTGTTGCTGTTCTTACTCCAACTTCATCTGGAAAAGCCTGGCCATTTCTCAAGAGATTAAGGAAATATTAATTGCCTAACATCTATAAAAAGCTCTGGCAACTTCCTTCTGACTTCGGCCCTTCAGTTTGGGGAGGGAGGGGAAGGAGGAAGCCTGTGTGTGAGGGACAGGCACATAAAAATGTGGTTGCATTTAACCAGGTGTGAATTCCAAGGTTAGAAACACTCATGTTTCTACAAGCAGTCCTACAAGCAAGAAAAGGTTCACAGCATAAATCCAAGATTTCCTCTGCCCTATGTGCCCACCACCCTCTTGCAACTTGCTTATCATGTTGTACCTGCATTGTCCATCTCCAGCAACTGAGATTTATCCTCATCCCAAAGCTGTACCCAGCTGGTGACTCAATGGCACATACAGAGTGCCACAGGGATGAACACACTTACTTTGGTCAAGGAGTTTGAGGGACCCTAGCTGCTCCAGACTGCTGGACAAGAGTATGAAATACCATTGGGAAGCCTCATTTTGTTTTCATTGTATCATCCAGGGAAAAGCTGTACTGATTGTTCTGTCTCCTCCTGAGGCATCACAGCACTGTCAGTTCTTCAGGGGCAGATGGACACAGGGACTCCTGTCTGTGCCCTACCATGGTTTTACTGATGAAAACACCCGGGAATCGATTCTTACATTTCATATTCCATTAGGGTAACATTCCGTTTGGAGCAATTTTCTAAATGTTTCTGAATTTTAATTAAAAAGAATGGTGTACTTGTGTGGTATTTCAATTGCAATATCATGCTAGGGAGAACTTGGTCTTCTTATTGTAAATAGATATGTATCTATCAAACCCATTCTCAATCCAGCATCCACAAACTGTAGCCTCTGAAATTGTACTACCAGCAAGAAGCAGAACAAGTAAAGGTGTAAGAGTTCAAAGGCCAACCAGAAATCATGGTCACATTTTTTAACATGGGCTTGTTAAAAAGAGCCAGCTGAGCATCAATTCCCAGCATGGACTTTGAAGGTAGTCAGCTGCCAATAAAAGCCAAGAACATCCAGTCAAATGCAAGTCACTCCATTTGCACCATGAAATTTGGCAGATGGCTACAGAAAAGCTTGCATGGTGTTGAACCAATGCCAAACATGGAGCCAAACAATGTGGACAAACACTCAGAAGCAGTGCAATGCTTGTGAGCTTCCCTGAAAGACCAAAGAGGAAATTTGAAATGACTGATCAGGCTGAGCATAACCGAGGTCACAAGTGGAAATACGACGGTTAGCCCTTAAGGGCAATGGAGTATGGCATTACTCATAAATCCACAAATGCAAAAGTTCACTGATTGAAGAGCACAGTTTTTGACATGGTGGAGGTGTCATTTTTGTACCACACACAAATAACTGTGCTTTTATTGGTTTATAGCAAATCTATGAGTAAGACAATGTCCTATTGGTAAAAGTTGATTTGTAGTGGTGTTGAAAACAGTTAACAGAGGCTGTAGAACAGAGATCTTAATTTTGAGTCAGTCCCAGGTGTTGTCAAACTCTTAAGTGTAATCCAAGTACAAATCCAACTACCAATGTAGTCCAGTCTACAAACATAAGTATCTTGGACTCTTTTCTGGGCTCAGTTAAGCCTTGGATGGTCACCACTGAGATGCACAGGACAATGGCTGCTTTGTTCCTCATGTGCCTTTGTCTCTATCAGAGAACTACCTCATAGTTCGAGATAAGCAGCGAGTGCTGAAATACAAATTTCTACTGTGCCTTACCAACACCATAGCAATTCTGTCCAGAGGACTTATAAGGCTTTGGAAAGGAAAGATTATTTTTGCTTGAGATTTAGTAACTCTACAATAGGCAACTATATTGCTTGCAAAAGAAATATGAAAAATATTGTCATGATGTCCTTCAAAAACAGAGCTGGGATCAGGCACCCCAGAAGCAGTGTCAGCTACAGGGTTGGATTGCTGTTGTGTGTAATCTCAAGATATAAACTATTCTGATGTGCTACTTTCACAAGTATTCTCATATAAATACAACAGAAGTCTTACAACACAAAGAAAAGACATCTATGCTTTGGCTGGATATTCAGCACTACAGGCAGTGTTGGTTTACATAGTAATATCAGCTCAGGAACTGATTAATCTTTATGAATATCCTGAGGGAAAATGTTGGTTATTTTTTTAGCCAGATGAGTTAATTGATATGATTTGCGGTTGTGTTGGTATAGCAGAGAGAGAGATCTGAATGCACAGCAGCAAACCATTAGAGACAGGAGACAGGAAACCCTTAGTGCTGCCATTAGAACTGTTAGAACTGTGGTCTTCCTATTTCTTTTCTCCTGCACGTAAGTTAATAAATATATTTTAGGGAAAACATGCAGGGGCGAAACCTCAGTTTTAATACTATTGACAGATCTTTTTCTAGCGACTTGATTTTAAGATACGAACTTACAAGTTCTTGAGCTATCATTGACTTTCGAGGGAAAGAGAAACACTTAAAAGCCTTTTCAGGAAACATGGAATTGGAAAAGTCTCCAAACTCATCACATCTCTCACTCTGCTATTAGCAGCAGTCATATGCTACTTCATACAAAAATGCACCTGAAGAATGCTTTTTACAGATGGATCCAACTCTGTCTTAAAACTACTTCTTATTTTGACCAGCCATCCCCTCTTTGGAAGAGTTTTCTGTAGTACAGCACTCTGGCTTCCAGGGACTGTCTGTAAATTTGGTTCATAAGACATCAAAAAAGGAAACAGGCCCTTTCCCCCCCTTCAACTGAATAGCACCTACTTAATTGCTAGTAAATGTGCTGTATCAAATTTTATCAAATGTCATTCCAGATGCAGCAAGCAGTAATGTCATTTGTATATCTCTACATGGGAGTAGGTGGAGTTTCTGTAAACTTTGAAGAAACCTTGTAAAACCATATCAAGTTAAGCTAAAAGGAGTTTCATAGTGTCTAGGTCTGTTATTAGTAGCACAGCTTAGCGCAACATTTGCATTCTAGTTCCTACCAAGGCAGGCAGCCTGGAGAGATAAAGCTATGCAGAAAAGTCTGTTCTCTCATGCTCTCAGCTATGATGTGAGAGTCAGAAGAAGGACTGACTTACAAGGTATCAAGACATAGGTCCTCATGTAGTCATGCACTGTATGGTCTGAGCTCCATTTGGTGGATGGAAGATGATTGCATAATGTCCACAGAAGCCTTCAGACCCCACTCAGAAATTTGCTCAAGATTTAGATATTATCACTACTCACACATGAAAGTATGGAATAAAACATCTTTTATTATAAGAAGTAGAGTTCTCTCCCAAGACAACAGGTATTGACTTAAAATATTTAATTAACTATTTAATTAAAAATAAAATCATGTGCTTCAGGAGTTCTGATATTTTCAGTTTGTTAAAGCCCTAATGCAATCAAAAAAGTGAATAGACGGACTTAGTGGAACACACATTGGTCACTTGTTGTTACATCATGGAAATGGAAACAAATTTCCAAGAGAGAAGGTCACAGGTTCCAGGAACAGATGGGTGGATGGAGGAAGACACAGTAATGAAAACAGCACAGAGCAAAAAGTGGGATCACAGTAGTTAATGAATTGCTACACACCAACGCATGTCAAAAGAGGAGATCATGCACTTCATGAAAAACTGGCCATTTCATACATCAGTTAATGTTACTTAATTTGACTGAGATGGGTAAGAGGTCAACAAACAGCATGGACAGAATTTCACAGGTTCTAATTCCCTCTAGGAGACAGGAACTTGGCAATGCAGAACAGATCGCTTCTTCCAGCTGTCAGAAGAACAGAAAGAAGAAATGGAGGTGTCCTCATCCTCTGAGGAAAGACAAAGAGGCCTTTTGGAAGTGTAGATGCATTTGTGACAACAGAGACCTCTAGAAAGTTATGCTTTTTATGTGCAGTTTACCATGCATTGCCTAAATGCCTACTTGGTCTTTCCTTTAGTTGTGTATTTTGTTTTTGCTGACAGCACAAGTAAATGTTTTTATGACTTCTTGAAAATTTTTAATTCATTCTCCTGTATGTGCACTTGTAGACTAAGGTCAAAAGGATGGAAATATTTCTTATATCTGTAAAAAAAATACCTCTTCCATATTTTTTGCTGCCAAAGCACACTGAAAGAGCGAACATAGGCAATTGTAGAAATGTGAGCAGGTATTAGACCTCTTTCTGAAGAAGTAAGCGGTTTTATACTTCTTTTCTCCTCTTAAATCTTCCTGGCAGTTTTCGCATAAGAAAACAAGGCCAGAAAATATAAGGTTTTAATTCTTGTTTTCTTCAACTTCAATTGTTACACCATTCTTTTTCAATACCAGACAGATTTTTCCTGAAAGATAAGTTTGGCCAACTTTATTCTCTCAAAAGTTGTTGAGACCTGGTCCAATGTAGGACAGAGCAGAGCAAGATCCCAATGTAATTTACAGGTGAAGTGGGACTATTCTGGTTTTTGTGTGCAAGTATTCTTGATGAAATCAATTAGACTGCCATGAATAGGGAAAGGAAAAAGGAAAAAAATGGCTTCAGGTCATCCATTCTAGCATAGCTCATCTGAAAGAAAGGGCTTTGGGGCTGGTCTCCAGCCCCTAGCTGGGACCTGCTGCTACAGTTTATTGCCCTTCCAGATATACTAGGACAACAGCATGTGTAATTGCTACTTACCCCCATTCTGTCAGTATGATTTGAGGGCAAAAGGTGTTTCTGCTAAACTAGGTCATTTGACAGAAACAGGCTAGGGAGCAGCTCCACATGAAGAAATGCCAAGAGACTGGAGGGGATAATAAGTCATGGTATAGTAGAGAAAACAGCTCCAGCTGAACTGCAGTAACAAATTCTTTATTCCAATCCAACTGCATCCAGTATGGAGCATTGGGCACAATTGATCTAGGGGATAAAATAAACCTGTATATACACAGTATCTTTTAACCATCTTTCCCTCCTATTGTTTAACTGTGGTACCAACATTAAACAATACCATTGTTTAAAGGAGTGATTGACCCTATAATGTTTATGAAAGGAAAGCTTCATGTACAGAGCCTAGCAACACAGGCTGCATAAGGATGTGCTACACACGATTGATAATGTGGTGCTTTCCAGATATGGGAAAATCACATGAAGACAGAGCCAGGATTGTGACAAACAAATGGGGTGAGTCAGAGCAATAATCAATGCAGCTAGCCGTGACAATAATCACTCCATTGAAACAAAAAGGTCTGCATTAGTAGAGGCTTACTGAGCACTTGAGAGATTAGATGAAACTAGCATAAATGTTTGGAAATGTTAGAGAACAGCAGTCAGTCAGCTTATGTTAAACCAGAAGAATATTTCAAACTGATTCTACCCTGTGTTTGGTTCTTTTCCAAAAAGTGATGAGATGTATGAAGGAGGAAAGCATCCATGTCAAAAATTTGTGAACATGTCAAGATGAAAGAGGATAGTTTAAATTTTGAGGCTTATAAAAAAATGGAGAGGTAGTTTGAAATCAAACAATCAATTTGATAATGTCTAGTGCTTTACCCATTAGGAAAGCGTCCAGAAAAGCAGAATACAGTACAGAACAGCTCTGCAGAAAAAGATCTGTTCATCCTGAAGAGTCATGAACTGAAGGTAAGTGAGCAATATGACATTGTTATATTAGCAGAAGTGCTGTATGTCAGGTCTGAGTAACAGCCCTCTCCACTCCGTATGAGTACTCTGTTTCCTTTGAGCATTACTCTTTTGAGAGAAATGCAGACAACTGGCAACTTCGGAAAGGAAGAAGAGTCTGGAAGCATGTTTCCCTGAGACAGGCTCAAAAGTTAAGTTTACTTAGTCTAGTAAAGAGAAGACTGAAAAGAGATGTAGTCCCTACATATGGAAGAGATGTTTGAAAGATAGCCATCAGTTGTTTTTCTTCTATTCCATGCTATTGCAAAGACATCCCATCCGATACCTCTAGGTAAACTGTGAAAAAATGAAACTTTGTGTCTCCCCTCAGAATATCTTTTTCTGATCAGCACCCTTGAGTCCCTCAAGCATCCATTTACTGACAGCTACTGCTCACTAAGGAGAATTTTCTGCCCTCTATTCCCGCAGACATAAAACCTTGAAATGATTTACCAGTTAGGTATTTTTTTTAGTAATATTCTAAATACTTCTAAATGAAGAGGATGCAAAGAAAAAGTGTTTATATAACTTGTCACAAGGGGACAAAATTCACAGTTAATATGTTACTGTTTTCATCAGCTTTTATGTGTTTATTTGAAGTAATGTTATGGGATTGTATCCATGAAACATCATTAAAAAAGGATGTTAATGAGAAGATCACCAGAACATTTGAGTCATGGCTAAAAGGAGAAACCAAGAACAGACTTTTCAAATAAATTAAATTTCACTGGAAATTTCTAGAATTGAGTCAAAACTGCTATGAAAATATGGTCAAAGGAAACAAAACCCTAGAGTGCAACATGTGCTCTCCCTGTGTTTTCTGCCATTTCCCCAGAAAATTGGCTGACGGAGCACTTGGAGTAGAAGATAAAGTAACTTTTTGTCCTTTGCTATTTGGAGAGCATTTTCAGTGCTACGGAGTATATGGAGAATGCTTGGAGTAAGAAATTGAATTTGGAAAATCAATAGTTATAGACATTACCAAATGAATGAAGCAGAATCAGATTTCTCATTTCTAATTGCAGCATGTAGAAATTCCTCTATGTGCCATACTATGCTGTGGCATGGAAGAGTGCTCACAAGGATGAACCAACAGTTTGGTCTCTGTAATGTACAAATCACTACTTTTTCTGGTAAGAGTATCAGGAAGGATGTCTGATCAGACTAATCACTGTGTTAATTATTTTTAAAATTGCATAAATTATTATTTGCATTTTATAGTTATTTTGTAAATATATCTGTAGCCTGCTGTTACAGGCACAGAAAAGACTGTTCTCAGGGAAAAAGTATTAGTGATGTCTATAGGGAAAAATGGGCTTCAGATATTGGAATTCCATTAATATAAAATTTGAAATAAACTACACTCTCAGACTTCATATTCTGAAATACACAGTAAAACGAACCATCATAGCTTTTTTTTAGGGAAAAAACCCAAAAGTATTTTGAATTTAGATGATGGGTTGGTGTTAGTGTTGGGTTATAGTTTGGACTTGATGACCACAGATACTGTGATACTGTGAATTCCATGTGTTTTCCAAAGTTCTATGTAGTAAGCTACTTTAGTGATGCTCAGTTATAGTAAAAGTTAATTTAAATTTATGTACAAAAAACAACGGTGAGTCCAAGAAGCAGAAATTTGTGTGAATGTTGTATCAACTAGATTTTTAACATAAGTTCGTTGCAATAGTAGAAGTAGTGGTTAAGGACAGTTAAGGACATACTGGGTTTTTTTTTTCAGTTTATCACCCTTTTCTTAGTGTATGAAACTGCAAATATTTTAAATGATTGCTGCCTTGCTATTTTATCTTAACTGAAGAATATGAAATAGAGGGCAGGAGCTCTGAATTCCCATCTCACAGCCCAGTCACAAGACTGAGTGGCAGCCAGAATGGGAGTCACAGATCTGCACAACGGCAGACAGCGCATCTTTTTCTGAATCCAATATAGAAAAAAGCTTTGAAATCAAAAACAAACAATGGTTTTATGTTTTTAAGTGCAAATAGGAATAATCTGCTGTAATACTGTGAAGTGATGGGCCGGGGGTGGGCGGAGAGGGGGGAATTTATTCTAAAGGTAAAGGTTTGGAAAAGTATCCTAAACCTAAATACATCACTTGGATTAAAAATATGCCCCCCGAAACGACATGTGTGATATCTATGAAAAGAACACAGGAAAAGTCTGAATTTAATTGTATGCACAGCTGCTACTTTCCATGATGGGAGATAACAAAATATTATTGACTGAGCTAAAAGTATGCTAAAACCTTTTAGCCATATGAAGTAAGGGTAAACCTGAGATGCAGCAGAAATATGAGACATGTTATTATTGGTATATTTTTTACAAAGAAGAAGAAAGCCAAATCTAGTTCTACTAGAGAGAAAAAAATGAAAAAAATTCCTAGCATTTCCCTTCTTTAAAAGGACCAAGGATTTCTAGTAGGAGTCTAATGCTCATCTGACATCAAGGAATGAACACTGATATTGAGTTTCACCTAGAAGTCGTAATCTGTGATCCCAGCATCTATAACTATGAGCATTGAAACTGGATGTCTCCTGCATTTGAACAAATACAACCTTAGTGTGTTTTATTCAAATCACCTGTCTTGTAGTAGAGAACAAACCTCAACAATTTGAATGTGTTATCTCCACAGATGCAGGCATGAAGAAGCTGTGTGCTCCCAGCCTACAAAAAGTCAGCGGAGTTCAGCTGTTTATAAGGATATTCTCCCCAGCAAGCACAAGCATGGATCCCTTCAGAAAGAAGCAGAAAAGTGTCTGGTAGATTTCGGAAACCCCTTGGAGCCATGAAGACTACTGGACTTACATACTGTAGACTACACGAAGCCATCATATAGAAACAAAATAAAACTGGTCTCATCTTTCGCATGAAATATCAGTTATTTTTCTTATCCTCCTAAAAAGAAACTATTTTCTTTTAATGGTAAGGCAACAAAAGATGAAAAACTATCAAAAGTCAAGGCTTAAACTCAGTTTTCCCAGCATGTTCTAGTTTGAATCAGAACTTCGATTGCTTTCATGGGTATTTCAATTTAATGGCAAACTTTTTTATTTTTTTGTTTAATCTCATGTGTTGTTAATTTCTGAATCTACATTTCTAAGCTTGCTATACTGGACTTTTAAGAAGTCTGCTGCTTTGTTGTACCAGTCCACTTGAAATTAATACAGTGGAAAACTGCACAAAAATTTATATTCTCAAAGCTGAAATTCCCTTATTTGAATGGGAGCTGAGAGCTCTTCATTTGATGTTGACTTACTGAAATCCATTAGGCCTTGAATCCAAATGATTTTGAGCCCTGGATGTAAATGGGTTACTTCCACACAGTGTGATTTTCAAATTAGCTGGGAGTTTTCGAAGTTAGTAAATACTCCACAGTGAATAGAGTTGATTTACTGTGCAACAATCACGTACAAAACCAGACACTTTACAGAAAAGCAAGTGCTGCATAACAAGTTAAGCAGGTTTCCCTAGAGCAGCCGGTGCAAGTAAATGGTGCAGATGTGTTACAGGTTGTGAAATATTTTTCTTAAAATATCATCTCTTTCCCCTTCCTCAGTTCCTTGTATTTACATTTAGATTCTCTTTTTTGTGCTTTTCTCCCTTTAAATAGTCTGATGAAGTTTTTTAATAATTTTTCTTAAATATTAATCCTTTTTTCTTTACATTTTGGTTTTCTTTTTAATTTCATTTTTATTGTATTTTGCTTTTTAACTTACCGAAATGAAATATAAACAAAATGACATTGCGATACCTATCAAACTTTCCAATCACATTTTCTCCAACAAACTTCAAATGAAGCAGAAACATTCATTCATTCACTTGGTGATAATCACTGAAGTACACTGAAATCACTGTACACTGGCTTAGAGTCCGGTTGAGTTCAGCCACACGTCTTTAATTATGCTGCTTAAGAGAGAAGCCAGTAAAAGTAATTTATTTTTGTATTTTATGCCATAAATTCCGTTATCTACCGGCAAGATGCGTGAACCAGGCATCATGCAGTTGTTTCTAGCCTAGCGTGTTTTGCTGCTGCCATCTGCTGGAATAAAAAGGACAGTTCTCCCGCAGTTCTCCGGATTGCTTTTAAATTATTCCATCACCTCTTCTCTTTAACAGTATACATACAGAGTCTTGTTCATTTAGGGGTTAGATAATTTATCTGTAAGTTTTGCAATGTGCCATCTCATAGCCAATTGAAATTCATTCACACTGAGACTTTAGAAGATATTGCAAACATAAAAATTAGTATTAAAAATGTTTTTCCTTTTCATTAATAAACATATTGCAACACATCTTACATGTATTATTAAGTGCAGCTGTTTAAGAAATGTTTTTGCTAATATATATTTTTGCTGCTTATAGTTTTCTTTTAGGCAACAAATAAATTATTCAGTTCTAGACTTTTTCTTTAGGTTCATATTTACTACACCTTCCCATTTTAATATCTTTGAAAATACAAATATTTAAAATTTTTTAAGGTCCTGATTTAGACTCTTCTAAGTAAGGATGCTATGCCAGGATTTCTAAAAACATGTAATCTTGTCATAAACATCTTTCTTACATTAGGTTGCTGTACCACTTCACCAAATGCCTTGGGACAGACCCCTCAGGGAGCCCAAGGCCATCATGAGAATGTGCTGAAAGTAACTTTGCTAAATGAAAACATTATTTATGATTACGCAAAAACAACAGCAGGGGGAAAAGGGGAGGAAGATTACACAGCAAAGAGCTGTGCCTGAGTATCACAGGCTTTTCTTACAGATACAAGTAGCCTCCAACTCCCAGCTCCCACCAAGCCTCCCCTCTGGACAGGGCCAAGCAAAGTGTGCGTACACCATGGTCCAGATCTGATAGGATCTCCTCAGAATCCCACTTTTTTTTTCCCCTGGGAAATCATCAAATCATAACTGTTGGAAATGACTTCTAAGATCATCCAGTCCAACCATCAGTCCAACACCACTGTGCCTAGTGAACCGTGTCTCCAAATGCCACCTCTACACGTTTTCTGAACACCTCTAAGGATGGAGACTCTAGCACTTATGTGGACAGCCTGTTCCAATGCTTGACCACTCTTATGGTGAAGAAATTTTTCCTAATGTCTAGTCTGAACCTCCCCTGGTGCAACTTGAGGACAATTCCTCTCATCCTATCACCTGTCACTTGGGAGAAGAGACCAACACCCACCTCGCTACAACCTCCTTTCAGGCAGCCGTAGACAGTGATAAGGCCTCCCCTCAGCCTCCTTTTCTGCAGGCTAAACCCCAGTTCTCTCAGCTTCTCCTCAGAAATCTTGTGCTCCAGACCCTCCACCAGCTTTGTCACCCTTTTCTGGACATGCTCCAGCACCTCAATGTCTTTCTTACAGTGAGAGGCCCAAAACTGAACAGAGCAGCACTGAACACAACTGAATGCAGCTTCACCAGCACTGAGTACAGGGAAGGATCCCTTCCCTGCTCCTGCTGGCCTGGAGAAGAGGTGACTGAGGGGGGACCTCATAGCCGTTCACTGCTTCTTCACAAGGAGAGGAGAAGCAGGCACTAATCTCTCCGGTGATGGCATTACCCGAGGGAATGGCAGGAAGATGTGCCAGGAGAGAGTTAGGTTGGATATTAGGAAAAGGTTCTTCACCCAGAGGGTGGTGGAGCACTGGAACAGGTCCACAGCGAAGCAGTCATGGCACCAAGCCTGACAATATTCAAGAAACACTTGGAAAATCCCCCAGACACATGGTGTGAATATAAAAGGTTTCCTGTGCAGGGATAGGGAGTTGGACTCTGGGGCATTCTCTTATTCTGTGATTCTGTGACCTCCCTCAGCCTGTCCTCGCAGTGCTCCAGCCCTCTGATCGCCTTCGTGGCCCTCCCCTGGACCGGCTCCAACAGCTCCACATCCTTCTCATGTTCGGAACCCCAACCAAACGATTCTCCGCCGACCCACCCTCTGGCGGCACGCCAGCCCCGCCCCCCGCCCCGCCCCGCGCAGCCGCCGCGGTTGCATCAGCCGCGGTGCCGCCAGGCGCCTGCGCGCGGTCGCGGACACCTCTTCTTCCGCTTGCGGCCATGGCGGGGGCTGCTGGGCTGGTGGGGCCTGCGTTACTCCCTCCGCCCGGCGCCGGGATGGGGGGTTCTGGGCTTGGCCGCTCCTTCGTCCCGCGGGCGGCCCTGCCGGGAGGGGTTGCTGAGCCGGGAGGGGGGTGCTGAACCGGGATGGGGAGGGGGAAGGGGAGTGGGTCCCCTTTGCAGGGGGTCCCCTCGCCCTTACAACGGCGAGGGGAGCGGAGCTTGGGACGTGGTGGTGGGTTCCACCTGGAGATACAGGAGGATGCAGCTGGGCAGGGGGGCTTCCCTGTGGTCAGAGTTTCTTTGTGGAAGGGTTCTTCACCCAGAGGGTGGTGGAAGCTCCGCAAGGGCGCAGTCGTGGTGCCAAGTCTGGAAATACTCAAGGGTCAGGTCTGTTCACTCTTGAGGGGATTGCGGGGAGTGAAGAGATTGTGCTCATTGCCCACAGGTAAACGCTGGGGAGGAGAAAAAGGCAGAATGTGGGAAGAAGAAGACGAAGGAGGGGGCCTGCGACGGAGGGCGGACGGAGGTGAGAGCTGCCCGTGGGCTGGCAGACGTGGTGCTCTGGGTGCTGCCTCATACGCTGCGCTGTTCGTGCCTGTAAAGTGTATTGTCTGTTATTCCTTGTCCCACTGTTTCATATCATAGAGTTGCTTGTTTGGAAAAGACTGTTGAGATCATCAAGTCCAGCCTTACCTGTCCCCTGCCATACCATATCTCTGAGCACTACATCTGCATGTCTTTAAATACCTACAGGGATGGTGACTTTTGTGTTTTACTGAAGTTTGCCATGAAACGACTTTCTTACATCTCATGGGTTTAGGGAGAGAGTGGCTTTCATTTTCATTGTTGCTCTTTCCACGCTGTCTCTGTGCCAGGAGGTGGGCAACAGGTCTCTGGGATGGTGAAATCCTGCCTTAGTGTTCTCCTATTCTGCCTTCCTGGTGGGTTAACACAGATCCCCCTAGCTGCGCACAGGGAGGGCCGGCTGCTGGCCAGCACTGACACTGTGCCAGCTGCAGAGCTGTACAACTTTGGTTATGCCCGAGCTGACAGTTCTGCTGTCATTATGTGGTGTGTAGGCTGGAGTCAGCTCCGGTCCGGGTGGCTCAGAGTAGAGGTGTTCCCTCAGTTTTTTGACCTAATAGGTGAACCCCGTTCTTGTGTTGACTTCTGCAGTCTTTTCAAATTGATTTCTGTTGTTGTGTAGCTCATTTAAACAAGTGTTTGATAAACTGTGTAGTCTCTTATTAACAGATGTGTAGTTTAGTGTATAGGTGTGCAGTAGTACATTTTCAGGTAATAATTTTCATTAAGCTTAAGTCTTACATTATTACTATAGAATTAATACTATATAATTTATCAGTAGTAATAATGGTTACTTTTTAGGTAAAACACATATATAGATGCAGTCACATAGCTGCATATGAAGTGTGTTTGTTCTGTTTACGTTCTTGACATAATATGATACTAGATTAGTCTAATAACCTATTGTTTTTTCCCTTTCTCTTTATTCACTATATCTAGATGAATCCTTGGCCTGCATTTATCAATGAGCGTTTAGAGATGTACAATAAACTTAAAGCTGAACATGATGCCCTCCTTGCAGAAAGAGCTACAAATGACAGTAAACCCATTAAAGTTACATTACCTGATGGCAAGCAGGTTGATGCTGAGTCCTGGAAGACTACTCCTTATCAAATTGCTTGTGGAATTAGGTATGATTCTATTCTGCTATACACTCAGTCATTTTCAGACAGCTCTGTGTCTGCAGGTTTTGTCTGTGAGGGTATGAGTAACGTATAATTTTTTTCCTAGTCGTTTGTCTTGGCTTTTCTCAAGGCATTTTGCATCTAATAAACTGGAGGTAAGCAGTAGGGTTCTAGTTCTGAAGTGTATTTTTTTTGCTTCATGAAGTTACAGTTTCAAAAATTAAGTGTGAGTATACTTGAGATACTTTAGACACACATTACTTGCGTATTTTTCCCTGCAAGTACTGTCATTGCATTGAACTAATTTGCTATAACTTTGCACTGTCAGATTGAGCATTAGCACATGCAGACTAGTTTGCATTGACCTGGGGAAGATGACTGCTGGGTGTTGTTTCAGTGGATTTCAGAGAGAGTTGGAAGGACGAGTATCTTTCACATAACTATATTTTTACTTGTGTGAGAGATGCCCATAGAAAAGGGCATTGCACATCTACAGGTTACTCACAATTGCTGTAGAGATTTTGAAGTCCCTACTGGACAGCCTAACAGTTAAAATTACAAAATCTGGGTGATACTTAGAGGTGAAATGCCATTTTTTTTTCATGCTTAGTTGCCTTGTCATTAGAACCTTCTTTCCTTTTGTGATTTGGGTTCAAAGAAGGGAGTTTCGACCTATTGGAAATAAAACTGTAAAGTTACTGCATCAGAAATCGTATTTGATACTTCTTAAAAGAGAAGCTCTGTCTTGTATTGCAATGGGATTTTGAAGTCAGGTTTGACCTGGCTGTGTCTCAGTCAAATATGTTAATTAATGTATGAATATTGAGTTAGAGCACATTCTCTTTCCTCATCTCTGAGATCTGAGTAGGATTTTCATGAATGTTCAAGACTGACTAAACTGATCTTTTAGTCAGAATTTATTTATGATATTATTCATTTGGAGCACTACTGAAAATCTTACTCAATGTGGATGGCACATTTGAGGAACTTCTTGTTGATGTCAAAAGACTATATACCGTTTATTTATTCTGTAGTCAGGGCCTAGCTGACAACACCATTATTGCTAAAGTGAACAAGATTGTTTGGGATCTAGACCGTCCTTTGGAGGAGGATTGTACCCTGGAGCTGCTTAAGTTTGAAGATGAAGAGGCACAAGCAGTGAGTATTTTCTACAAAAATTCATTTGTCCTTGGATTTGCATTAAATTTAGCCTAGAGTAGTTATGTGCATCTGTACTGTGTTCAGAAGATGATGATGCAGGAACAGGTTTGCTGTATAGGTACATCTGCATTTTCTAATACTTCATTATCAGAAAGTTTCAGTACTGCAGATCGTGTACATTCTGCTGTGCATTTGTAGCCAAGTCTGCTAGCAATTCCTGTAGTTCATGTCAAGTTTGTTCTCAAATTTTGTATTTGCAGATTCAAGTTAATATTTTGACCTCTTCAGCACTGTCTTGGAAAACAATACTGAGTACAAAAGTACTATCTTTGTACAATCATAAAACTATTGAGTATGCTGCTCTTTTAGTTTGTACATGCAAAAGTATGTACTCATTCAGATAAATGTGGATATTCAGTAAACTTATAAATATTGTCTTAAGGAAAAGTCATTTGGGACAAGCAGCTGTCAGTCAAACTCATCACAGAAGCCTTGCATTCAAATTTAGGGTTTTAGCCTAAAAACCATATTGGCTAAATGATGGCTCCAGCGAGAGTTACGTTTTCTGATCTGTGCGAATAAATGCAGACTAAGTCCGTAGGTTTGGGTTTAATTATAATACTCAGAAATATAGTGCTTGTATTCAAACTGATCCTCTCTTTTTTTTTTTCTTTTTTTTTTTAACTTCCATTAGGTATACTGGCACTCAAGTGCTCACATAATGGGTGAAGCTATGGAGCGAATCTATGGTGGCTGTTTGTGCTATGGCCCACCAATAGAAAATGGATTTTATTATGACATGTTCCTTGAGGAAGGGTAGGTTTTGTGGTTTTATTTTTTAGGACTTGGGGGTTGATAGTCTCAGCAAAATTTCTGTTATCAGTTTGTTCCAGGAATAAAGTAATCTTTGATGATTAGAGGGCTGGTGTACCTCTCATACAAGGACAGGCTGAGAGAGTTGAGCTTGTTCCTGGAAAAGAGAAGGCTCTGGGGAGACCTTTATAGTAGCCTTACAGTACTTGGGGGAGCTAAGAAAAGTTGGAGAGGGGCTCTTTATCGTGGAGTGCAGGGATAGGATGAGGTATAACAGTTTTAAACTGAAAGAGAGGAGATTTAGATTAAATATTAGGAAGAAGTCTTTTCCTGTGAAGGTGTTGAGGCACTGACACCGGTTGCCCAGAGATGTGGATGTCCTATCCCTGGAGGTGTTCAAAGTTAAGCTGGATGAGGCTTTGAGCGACGTGATCCAGTGGAAGCATGTTCCTGCCCATGGCAAGGGGTTTGGAGCCGCATGATTTTTAAGGTCCTTTCCAATCCAAACCACTCTATGATACTGTGGTTTCATCTACTGCAGATTGCTTTGTTCTTTGCAGCGTGTCGCATCTGCAAGCTAGTGCATTGCAGCTGGATCAGAAATTGCAAGTGAAGCATGATTCATGTTTTAACCTGTGTTTATTTTAGAGGTGTATCAAGTAATGACTTCTCAGCTTTGGAAACGTTATGCAAAAAGATAATGAAAGAAAAACAGGTCTTTGAAAGACTAGAAGTTAAGAAGGAAACACTACTTGAAATGTTTAAGGTAGGCTGTTTCAGAAGTTTGTTTTAAGGTAGTATGTTCTCATACACATTTGTAATATTTCTCAAAAAGAAAGGAGCAAAGGTGTGTGTATTTCTTGGGTTTTGGGGAATATGCATTAGATTTTCTGCAATTGTAAAAATTCTCATTCTTTCCATGGGTGACCTGGGCAAAATTTTTGAAGCCACATTGTTTATTTATTTTTCGCAGAGGTAAATTTGCAATATATTATGTGCAGTTACTTTATATGCCTTTATTATATTGGCTGTTAGTAAAATGATATGGTGGTACTGTGGCTGCATGTGCTGATGCATTCGTAAAGCTTCATTAAACATTTTTTGGAATGAGGACTTCTGGGAAAGTCTTAACAGCACCGGAAGCTGATTCTTTCTTTTTAGGACCTGGCTGCCAATAATTTTCTGCCATTCCTGAGATAGATGTTACTTAGTTTTATTTGTTCAGACATTGGAAGGTGCCTCTGTAGGCCCCCAGTCTGATCTCATGCAGAGGGCCTGGGGTCAACATTGAAGTCAGACTGGGTTTCTGAGGGCTTGTCTATTTGGGCCTCCACAACCTCTGAGGACAGAGAATGCACAGCCCACTTTCTGGGCTGCTTGCTCCACTACTTGACTATCTTTGTGTGTTCCTGGCTTTTAAAAATCCTCTTGTGATGCAGCATTGCATCGAATTTGCAAATAATTTAAACTGCTAGCCAGTTCTCTCAATGAACAAGGAATTTACAAATACATGTGCTGCTTTTCTTTTCAGTATAATAAATTCAAGTGTCGCATCCTGAACGAGAAGGTCAATACTCCAACTACAACAGTATACAGGTAATTACATGTGCATCATAGTATTACTGGATATATTTTTCTAGGATAAAATATACCAGATGAATGTTTTCCTGTCCTTAGGTGTGGTCCCTTGATAGATTTATGCAGAGGGCCTCATGTCAGACATACTGGCAAGATAAAGACGATAAAAATTCATAAGGTAAGTGCTGGAGCTGCCTTAGACAAATGTTTTCACTGCAACTGTGTTGCTGTCTTTAAGCAATATGATGGTGACATCCAAGAATGGTGGCTTATACCATGAGATGGGTAGCCTGGGCAAAAACTCGTTGTAACAAATTGGGAGAGGATTGTGTGCTAGAATGGTATTCAAATGGTGTGAAGTAACCCGCACTTCCAGCACAGGTATGAATGTGAGTGTGGCTTAAGGCTAGGTGGAACTGTATCAGAGTCCATAGTTTTTGTTCAGCTGATTATTATAGCTGAATGTGAATAAACAGTTCGAATAGGAGGGCTACAAAGAGAGCAAATAGGTTTAAAAAAAGACACGAGAGTTTGAAACCATTCTTAAATATTTACCTTTCTGCATTTTTCTAATCAGTGCTTTGAAATAAAGATTAAAACTCTCCTTATGCCTTAGTAGTTCTACATTAAATATAGGATTTATTAATAATTGCATGCCTTTTCTCAGCAGGCAGTAGGAGTAAAATGTGGAGGCTCCTTCTTCACTATTTCATATTTTTTTTGTATGCAGAATTCTTCTACGTATTGGGAAGGCAAGGCTGACATGGAATCCCTTCAGCGGATTTACGGAATTTCATTCCCAGATGCAAAAATGCTGAAGGAATGGGAGAAATTCCAGGAGGAGGCTAAAAACAGAGATCACAGAAAAATAGGGCGGGTGAGACAGTTTTTCTGGTAATGTATTTCACAAACGTTGTGTGGATGTAACCCCTTAAATTAGAAGTATCTCAAAGACAGTGTGTACTTGCTGCCACAGCCAAGATGTGAAAAGTCAGTTACTTTCCTCTCAAAGAGCATCAAAAATTCTAAAGCAAATAACTTCTCTTTAGACTTTTCGCTGTTTTGAAAATGATGCCATCCTTATTCCACAGATCAGTCAGAAGAGAACATGAACAATTGTGTCTGGAAAACATGAACATTTTAGCCTGCAGGCAGTGCTCATTCTTACACAGTTTGCTGCAGCCTGTTCACTCACAGATCTTTTCTTCTGTTTGATTTCAGAATCTGTAACACATTTCTACATTTTTTTGATTGGTTGGGTTTTGGATTTGTTTTCTAGAAGGAAACACATGGCAGGTAATTGATAGTCCTGAACATTGTTACAAGGACTGCTGCTAGGACATGGGAAAATGTACAGAAGGATTTGCTCTATGCAGTCCTCAAGTGTGTGCACAGTTCGTTGCAGCATTAGCTGACTACAGTTCATGCATTCATTTCAGAACTAAACATTACCTATCAGTGTACAAAGGAAGCTGAGGGGGCACAATTATAAATTACACATAAACATGAAGTTTTGGAGCATCAGTAGTGAAACAAACTGAACAATCTCCTTCCTCTATAAGTACTGACAGAGATACAAATACTAGGAAAAATACATATATGGTATTGATATTGCTTTTATATTTTTTTTAAAAAATGTGTCAATTAGTGATGCCCAGTCAGTAGCAGTTAATTTGCGAACCTTAAATGAAAACTGTGGTTTACAAACACTAAGGTTTTCAAATATTATTTTTCTGCAGGACCAAGAACTGTTTTTCTTTCATGAGCTCAGCCCTGGTAGCTGTTTTTTCTTGCCAAAAGGAGCTTACATTTATAACACATTAATTGAATTCATCCGGGTAAGTAATGTCTTTTGGAAATGTTATGGAAGAAATTGCTTAATTTTAGAAAAATACCCAAGAGCATGCTACTTATAACAGTATTAACAGACCTTCATTTCAAGTTAGTTTAATCTCTTAGTTCTGTAAGCTACAGAACTGAAGAAACCCATTTGCTTTGAATTGGTCAAATTTAAATCTCTTCTAACTTATATTTTTATCAATACTTTATACCTGCAGATAAAGCAGTGATAAGGATTCTTTATAACATGAATTCTTTGACATCTAATAGTACTGCTAAGCTCACATTACAGCTCTTCCACTTATGCATATTGATTTATTTTAATAAACTTATTAAATTTGACCTTGTAGAACTATTTGTTATAAAATTATCTGTGGGGAAAAAATCCCGATTTTCCTGTTGTAATATTTAAAGTCTGTCTTATTATTGTATATTTGGGCTGCAATTTACTTTCAAGTGTCATTGAATAATTAGAGACTGCTATTTGGCTTGCAGGAAGGAAACTTGTTCTACTTGCTTACTACAGAGAAATTGTTTGGGGGGAAGGGTGGTGCTGATGGAAGAGGTGTATCCTGGCATGACCAGCTCGAATTTTTCTTCTTCTTTTCTTCTTCTATTCTTGAGTCATGGACTTGTGTAGGGAAGCATTTGTATATCTTTATGGCTAAAGATTGGAGTCCGAGTACTGCTATTTTCTTTATATGTTATTTTATGTTGGTTTAGAGTGAATATCGAAAACGTGGGTTCCAGGAGGTTGTCACTCCAAATGTCTTCAACAGCAGACTCTGGATGACTTCAGGGCACTGGCAGCATTACAGTGACAACATGTTTTCCTTTGAAGTGGAGAAAGAAGTCTTCGCTCTAAAGCCTATGAACTGTCCAGGACACTGGTAAGGGCATAGCAAATCCGGTTTACTAGAGATGATGCTGATTCCAGAGGAAAAAAATAAAAATTCCCAAATCCTGGTTCTTTTGCCTGTTTAATTGTATAGATGGCTGTCTTCAGGTATCCAGATGTCACAGTCTGTCAGGAATGGTATACTTAGAAGTCTTTTTATCTATGTGCTGTTTTTACTTGAGTCACTGAGAAAAGTGTCATATTTCCATCATTACTGTGACTGTGTTCTAGATATGAAGTTTACCTTGATACCACAAAACCTGGATATCCAAAATTGGTACTGGGACACTGTCAGTTTTGTGGCAATTTGGGCATTTGGGTTTTAATGCTCAGCTTTAGGAGCTGCTGTATCTTCTCTCTGTGAGTTGAGGGAAGCCTCCCAGCTATAAAAGGGTACCTGTATTTGTTTTCCTGACAAATGGTGGTGAATGATGGTTGTATTCAGATTAAATCACTGGCATTATGGGAATCTGCTTAGCTACCAGCTGCTTCTCACTGGCTGCTCTTTGCAGAATATTGATTCTGGATGAGCTTCAAGTAATAAACTTTTCCTTCAGCCTTATGTTTGATCATCGTCCAAGATCGTGGCGTGAGCTGCCGTTACGGTTGGCTGATTTTGGTGTTCTGCATCGCAACGAACTGTCAGGAGCTCTTACAGGACTCACTCGAGTACGCCGATTCCAGCAAGACGATGCTCACATATTCTGTGCTATGGAGCAGGTATGGGCTGCTGCTGAATAAAATGGGGTATTAAGATCAGATTAGATGATTTTTCCATGTTTGAAACTTTTATTTCTAATCTCATAAAGATTGAAGAGGAGATAAAGAGTTGTCTGGAGTTCTTGCGAACTGTGTATGATGTCTTTGGCTTTTCCTTTAAACTGAATCTCTCCACTCGTCCTGAAAAGTACCTGGGAGATATTGAAGTGTGGAATCAAGCTGAAAAGGTAAACAGTAGTCTTATTAACTACTTATATTAAAGCAAGGCTGCAGCTGGAAATGCTGTAAGAATGTACTACCTTTTGGGTGGTACAGGGACAGCTGGACATGACCAACATAACTTTAGTAACGGTCTTCAGGTCCGTCTGGCTGCTCTAAATAGCTTATTCTCCATACAGAAGCAATCTCCTTGTCAGAATTAAATTACCTTTTCTCTTCCTTGCTCTCCTTGGAGTTTTTTGATAATTAAAAAAAAAAAAAGGAAGACAACTAGTTCTGGCAGCTTCTGCAGTAAGACTTAGTGCCAGCTCCCAAAAGCAAGATTGCTTTCACGATGAAAGGGATGGAGTTGGCCTTTGTAGGCACAGTGTTGCGGAGAGGATAGTACAGGAATAGATACTGGGTGCATCAGAGTGGATCCTCTCTCAGAATTCTCTACAGACTTAGAATCTAGCGTAAAAAGTTCTTAGTTAATGCTGCTTGATTGACCTTTTCCAAAAAGAATGCATTAATTTTGTTTGTTAAAATTTGGACTCATTTGATGTGGCCTTTCTGGCTTCCCTTCCCTTTTTCAGAAAATAAATGAGTTACAGCAGTAATTGAGAAACACTGAGAATTTTTTAGTGTCATGTATCTGTAGCAGCAGGCTGATCCAGTGCTGTGATCTGGAAAGACAGTGAATTATTGCGAAACATGTAAGTGTATGTGTCGTTTATCTCTAGCAACTCGAAAACAGCCTCAATGACTTTGGTGAGAAGTGGGAGTTAAACCCTGGCGATGGAGCTTTCTATGGACCTAAGGTTAGTTTGTTGCTAACCCCTAGTTAGGCTTTTAATTATGTTTGGATGATGCAGATGAAAGCTTTATGCAGTTCTTTGCTTTCCATTGATGCTACTGAAATCTTGGCAGTAGGGGTAGCATACAAAGACTGTTCTTTGTAGTATAGCAGTTGAGCATAAAAAATGCCGAAGTCTTCATGTGTTTACAAAAATGATGGTAAATGTTGCTTTCCCCAGAAAGACACGTGTTGGGCATCTGTTATGCTGTGTTTGGCTGGTTGACTTCAAATGAATACCTGACCACAGCAGTCTCCATCTAGTTCACGTTCTGCTCTAAGTTAGTTAAACAAATACAGATGGACGCTAAATGTTTTAAAACATCAGAATGTTTTTCACATCTCAGTATGATTAAGGGGCAGCAAAGTAGCATGATGATGCTCTTGGGTTTTATTCACATTCTTCTTGGTGAAGACAACATTTATTTTTGACTTATACTCGTGCACATTCCCTTCCTTTTTAAAGTTATAACAAAATTTTTCATCATCAGTATGAGCTTCTAAAGCATTGGTGCTGTTTATGTTTGGCTGGAGGATATAGAACAATACTACTTCTTAAACTGACAACCTGGTTAAGAACTGGGGTTAGGAAGAGGTATTTTTTTATAGTTACCTAATAATACCATTTAAGACGTTTTCAGGTTTAAATTTTGTGGGTTTCCAGATACGTAAACTGTGACATACTTGGGAGAGAAATAATACTCTGTGATTCTGGTTTGCACATAGCTTTAACACTTAAATTCATTAATTAAAACCTGTTTACATGTATAAACTATTTGTCTGCTGCTTGAACATAACTCATTGGTGTAGTGGAAGACATCAACAGAAGGTGGCACTGTAAGGTCTGTGTTACCAGAGCAATTGCTACATTAGAAATAATCCTTTGTGCAATAAGTGCATCCTAAGTCTTGAGAAAACCAAAAATAAGTTACTATTTAAACAGATTTTTGAAAAAATATTGCTTTAATGACACAGTTTTGTAGGAGCATTTAGTTGCTGCTGAGTTTTGGTATTGTCAAAAGCCCCTTGCATTGGTTTTTGTGGCTTAGTTGTTTGGGTTTTTTTAAAGCTGTCTCTTCACTTTGCACAGATTAAGTAGGGCTTTCTAGAAATTTCCTTGTATTTGAACATACAGACAGAGTGCCTTACAAAATAACTTGTAAATCTTTCCTAATAAACCTACACTAAACTTTATGTCTGTATTCAGTCATCTTGTAAACTGGTTCCAGTTTCTCTCTTTGTATGCTAATTGAATCAATTTCATTTTATGGGTTGTAGGTGAAATGTGTTCTAGCAGCAAATCATAATGCATTGCAAACGACGTAGTAATTTCCTCAGTTGATTTGGTATAAGGCAAATATCTACAAGAGCCTGTATTAACCTTAATTAGTCTTATACGTCCTCCTAATACACTCTAGCCAAAGTAACGTGAGCGAACATGTAGCATTTTGCGCTGTTTTTAATGGAAACTAGTTCAAGTTAACATTTTTTAAGTTTAGCTCTATATCTAGGCTACTTTTAAACTACTTGTTTGGGTTTTTTTTCTATTCTGTAATTAGGTGATTTGTAATTAAAGGAGGTTGTAAGTAGTTTATTTTGATGGAAGCTCTTTGAGTAGCTGAACTATGATAAATTCTGGCATCTGAATACAAAATCATAAGACGTTTAGGACTTCAGTTAATAAAAGACTGATCTGTTTGTTAGATACATAAATTAAAATAAGGCACACAGCCCCAGCAGACAGCCATACTGGTAAAATAATAAAGAAGAGAGCATACGGTAAATAAGGACAGGATACTATAAATTTGCTTTCTATCCATCTCTGTCTAACTCGTATCATAAGTGTACTCTGGTTTGAAGTGTAAGATGCAATAGAAAGAGCAGGCTTGGCTGTAGGTACTCAGTCAGAGCAAGTGTCATTGATTAATGTGATTCCTGCTGGTAAGTGGGCTATTTATCAGTAGGATTCTCAAGACATGTTCATGCCCTAGATTTGTAACATAAGCTACAAAGTATTCAAATACTGCACAATAAAGGATTACCAGTTTGAGGTTGAAGAAATCTAATTTTTGGCAAGACGTGTTCAGTTCTGATCTCGCGCTTGCGCTTATGCGCTGCTGAATTCACTCATTGAAAAGGCCCCTGTAAGTCCCAGATTGACGCTTGCAAGAATTAGTCTGAGTATTAAATATGCTTTTTCCCTGAAGTAATGTCTCTCTGCTTGTTTACCCTGGTTTTAGCTCTAATATTTTTTTCATCAGAAACCGCAAATGCTAATGTAGGCTGAAGTAAAAGTATGTTGTCTAAAACCACATATAGTTCTCTGCACTGAGTGAAACCTTCTGTCTTAAAACAATGAGTTAGCTTTCAGAAGGGCATGCCTGCATCTTTAACTATAGTTAAAAGTTTGTGTCTTTTTTTTCCGAAGATTGACATTCAGATTAAAGATGCTATTGGCCGCTACCACCAATGTGCTACAATCCAACTTGACTTCCAGCTGCCAGTCAGATTTAACCTCACCTTTGTCAGGTAAACACAGAGCTGGTGGTTTTAATTGCTTTATAATTACTTTCTTGTCACTTACAGGCATAAGTTTACGTCAAAATAAAAATCCTTACATTTTTTAAAAAATCACCTTTCTTCACAGCCATGATGGCAATGACAAGACCAGACCGGTTATCATTCACCGGGCTATCCTGGGCTCTGTGGAAAGAATGATCGCCATTCTAACTGAAAACTATGGAGGCAAATGGTAACTTTAAAATGTACATTTATTATTTTGGTTTGAATGTAGAAGCATGCGAGAGTCAAGAAGGTTTTTTCTGCTTGCTTTCTACAGAGATGCACTGTATGTCTACCACAGAGCACTTCCTTCTGACCCACCTTCCTTAGATACTAAATATTGTAGCCTCTGTGTGATACCACTCATGTAGGTGCAGCATACAGCTTGTCTGCCCAAGGTGTATCTCAACTGTGCTTGGGCTTCTGGGCTGCCTTGCACCAAGTCACTTATGTAGGTCATCTCCTTTACATGCTTCAGTATAGTAACTGATGGGAATGACCTCTCTGATTATAAAAAGACTCAAAAGTAGATGTTTTCCCATGACTAGTTAGTAATAACTTCAACAACTCAATTACCATTTGTTGTGTCTTGTTAAACATCTTGAATCTTCAGGTCAGGAAGTACTTTTGTCCACACTGCCATTATTTTAGATGCTTAGTTCTTTCTGGGAAATAAATTTTAATGAGCATAGGGCTGTCATCACCTCTGAACCCAATCTAAGCAGCTGGCTTTAAGAATCTCGTGTAGATTTTAGTGCTATCTGTTAATAGGATTTTTCATACTAGAAAAGGTACTGAAAGCTGTATAAACTTGTTTTGTTTATTGAAGGCCGCTCTGGCTGTCTCCGCAGCAGGTAATGGTGGTACCAGTGGGACCAACGTGTGATGAGTATGCTCAAAAGGTGACGTATATGGTTTGGCATCTTCTTCAGTAAATTGTATTTAGTGTTGAAATACGTGCTTATTAATGATTAATAGTATTTATTCCAGATAAATGTTGTAAGTCTTTGCATATTACATTGTATTATTTTTATATTACAGTGACAATTAGTTGCTGAAGTTGTACTTGTGTCTTACCCAAGATAAGATACCTGAACAACAGATACGTGAACAACAAATGCTGATATTTTTGAGGCTTTTAATTTTGGAAAATGTTTTTCTCTTTAGCAGAAACCTGTCTTTCCCTTCAAATTCTGGTCTCCCATAGCCATGTGCATCTTGCAAAAACAGTAAGAAAGTTGAAGATTGGTCTTTGCAGTTTTCCAGCAGACTTTCTCCTGTATTTCTTTCAAGCACATTATAAATAATAAAATAGTCTGCACAATAAAAAGAAATAGTCTTTTAATCAGAAAGCTGCACTGTCCTGTCTTTCATAATATCAAACCCAAATCACTATTCAGCCCAAAACATTACATACTCAACTTCATGCTGTTACTTAGTGTTTAGATACTTGCATGATAACTGAGCTGTTTTCATTTCTTGAGCTGGGCTCATCTCCCAACGCCTGAGCCAAGGATGGTGCCTTTGTTTTAGGGGGTGGATAAGCTTGAGTAGCTTAAGTCTACAAGTCATGAATACCCTATAGTGACAGTTTAAACGCATTTTTTCCTAGGTCAGGCAGCACTTCCACAACGCTGGATTAATGGCAGATGTTGATGTAGATCCTGGGTGCACTCTGAACAAGAAGATCAGAAATGCTCAGCTTGCACAGTATAACTTTATTCTGGGTAATGTGTAGGGCATTTTTTATCTTATCCTGGCTGGCTTTCTTGCATTTAATTTAAGATTTGATCTTCTGTGAGCAAGGCAGAGAGTGGTAGTAGGTGGTTTAGGTCACTTTGCTCCTAAGAGGGTCCATTCCAGAGAGCCTTCCTGCCTGTATGATAGGCATTCCTGGCTGATATAAGTGTCATGGAAAGGAAATCATGGCGTCCCAAGACGTTACTGGTGCTTCAGAAAAAGGTTTTCATATGTGGAGACATATGAAATCTATTGCCCATTTTCAGTCAGATTGTTACGTGATTTTTTTCCACACCCCCAAATAACTTATGCTCTTGTTTCAAGTGTAGCAAGAGAAATACCATATTTTCACTGCATTCAGCTGTGGTGCACTTCTGAGCTAGACATGCAGGCATAGGAGAAGACTCTTCCATGAGAGGGTGATGCAGTGACCATGAGAAACTGACCCTGAAGTCTGTGATTTGAAGCACCATGGTATTTGTGTTGTGTAAGTTGAGGCTCTAGCCTTGACCCTAAAACTGTCTGGGGTCTGTGAGAGTAGAAGGAGTCCTTGACTTAGAGTAGTTTATAGAATCATAAATGAAGTTCTTTTGTTCTTTAAAAATTTAAGCATATGATACAGATAAGACACAACTACATTTTACCTTCAAAACCACAAACAAATGATCAGCCTACCAGGGGGAAAAATCTCCCCTGCTTTATGTTCAGAGGTTGTTTCCAGAGTTATCCCACTGAATGTAGATTGGATACCACAAAATACAAGTTCCTGTAGCAATGTCCAAGAATATTATATAAAATTCTTAATAGTAATGAGACATACATTTGTTATCTTGGTATCTGAATCTTAATGTTTAAGTAAACAGCTTTTTGGTTTTCCAGTAAGCTCTCTTGCTATCTCTGTAGAGAAAACAAACAGCTATTGGTTATTTACAAGTAAGTTATCTTTCTAATTCTGTACTTCATGTTTATCTCTTATTTTGACTTTGTGGTTCTCCCTAATAAGCAAGTTTAAGCTGGACTTGGGAAATTTACTTTTCTCTTTACATATATTCTGTTAACCTGCTGTTCATAAACATACTGAAACTTACCGATACAAGGTTAAACATGACTTTTGGCTGTTACAGGTGTGGGAATCTGGGAGGAGGGCAAAGAAGGATTTGATGTATTGGTTGGAAAGCACTTTAGAATTTTTTGTTTAGTATGCCTAAGTTTTAATGGAATGTAGGAAAAAAAGGGCTTGCTAAATGTTAAGTTCATTCCTTTGCATCTTGGTTGTTTCTAGTTGTTGGTGAAAAGGAGAAGGCAAGTGGAACAGTTAACATCCGCACCCGAGATAACAAGGTGCATGGTGAGCGTACAATTGCAGACACCGTGGAGAGACTGCTGGAACTGAAACACTCTCGCTCCAGACAAGCTGAAGAGGAATTTTAGTACCATCTGCTCTATGTGGCATGAAAAAAACCCCTAGTTTTCCTAATTCAGCTAACCACAAAGATTTTGTGCTAAACCAGATTTTAAGTATATTTCATATTGGACCTCTTGCTCATTTTAGCAGACATATTTCTTCAGTCAGAAATGTCTCTTTTTGTAAAAATTGATTTTTTGCAAACATTGAAGTAAAATTTTCTGGCCTCTGAAATCACAGATGAAGCAAGATGAAATGACTTCGTGGGAAAATGTGAATGTTAATTGGGGATACCCGTATCATTCTAACTACTCTGTTAAGAATAAAATACGTTTTGATGACAAATTATTTTCGTGGAAGTTAAACAAAAGTCCTCAGGCTTATGAAAACACATAGTAATCAGGCACTGCAGCAGCTTTTGAAGTTTTTCCTTTAGCAGGGAGAGTGATACCTTGCAGTCTTGTCTGCTGGTCTTACACCAAATAAATATGTTGACTCTGAACAGTTCTCAGTCCTATGAACAGGGAAATGAACAGAGATCTCTTGCTTCCATAGTACCTGATGCCTGTGGGAGTGTCTCAGCTGTCATTGTGTGACACTTCTGACGTAGGACCACCTGCCACAGAGCAGTGAGCTGCTATCCAAAGCCAATGCTGCCCTTTCCCAGAGGCAGTATCTGACAGGGCTCTAAGGCTAAGGTCGTTGTAGCTGTGTAATGGGGATAAGACTGTCAGGAAGAGGTAGGGCATAGTAGACCTAAAGAAGCAGCTAAGAAAACCAGGATTCTTGGAGTGTTTCTACTCTTACCCCTAAGCTGTCCTTTCAGTAAGGCTGTATACGTCACAACAGAAACAAGTATGCGCTGATCTAAACAGAGTAATGATTATGTCTTTAAGACAAACAGTGTTTTTCAGTTTAATAGGTACAATCCCCTTCGGTGGGACGCTTCCCAAGACTTTAGTCCAGGACATCACATATTTGATTGGCAGCTCTTTCTTATCTCACAGCTGAGGGCTGTCATCAGTTGTGCTTGGGGCTTTCTTTTTGTGCTCATTAGGCTGATAAGAGATAAATGTCTGTCACTGACAAAAAAATAAAATAATAGTCGAAATTGTTTTGGTTTTGGTTTGTTTTTTCTTTAAAAAGAAAGCTATTGCCGCAGCCTCAGTTATACTGGGTCTGGTTACTGTTAGTACATTGAGGTGTTGCTCTTAATTAAGAGTTGTGGTCTTATTTTTGGAGGATTTGTTTTTCTCCAAGATTGCCCCAACCGAAAAATACGGACCAGTGTTGGGGAGTCGTAGGCCTGGTGGGTTTGGTTTTGTTTGTAGTGGTCATTGATTTTTAAGTTCCACAGGGTTTTCTTGTCTTACGGGATTATTCCTGCTTTTGCACAGGAAGATCAATTTCACTGATTATCTGCAGGAGACAGTTAAGGCCTCGTTTAGCCTTAAGTCCCGATTTATGATTGTGCTACCTTCTCAAGGTTAGGATACCACGGCCATTGAATGTTCTGTCACTGGGCAGGCATCATCTTTAATACTTGGTTGGCTAAAGGCTATGTTTTTGGTAAAGGATCAGACTGATGTGAGGACAGGTTCAAACTGTCCTGTCTTTTGAGAGCAGATTCTGAGTCTCGTTGTTTCTTTTATTACCTGGGCAGAGGATTTCATCTTGCCTTTTCTTGTCTGTCTTTCTCAGGGGTGATGATAAGACTTGAACACCATGTGACCACAACCCCAGCAACTTTTAGCAAAACCTATTTCCTCTTCCTTTGGTTTATTCAGACTAAATGTTTCAGCTAACTGCATGGAAAGAAAAAAACAGAAGAGATTGACTTTGTGCTGTCTTGCTGCTTTCAAAGTTATTTTGATGAGGGTCAAATTGGTTATTTTCTGTAGTTTGCACTTGCTTCACTTTGGTGGGAGTGACTGTTGCTCATGCAAAACAGTGAAATTATGTGTCAGCTATCCTCGAGGCAGAAGGAGTTCATCAAACGTTGGTGCTTGTCTCCCAGGGAAAATGAGCTACTAGCTCCGTTTCTTTTTAGGAATCCTGCCTCAGACCACCTTTCCACTAGGCTGGTGTATTTGATTTTCACTGAACTCTGTGTTTTGTTCAGCAGGGATTCCTAGGCACGCCAGCATTAAATTGCCACGGTCACATAATGAGACACCACTGCCAGCCACTACTGTGTGTGCCTCTGTAGGTGTCAGTCTTGGACAAGTTATCCTTCTACAGACACCTAATTGACTAAGATCATACTTTCAGATACCTGTATTATAATAATATGTACATACTTCACTAGAAACAACTCCTAAGGATACTGTAGCGAAACATACTTTCAGCAAAGCTTGGACAGAACCGAGGTGTCTGCCTCCAAGTCACAATCAGTGTGCGCTCAAGTGCCATCTAAACTCATTGATCTGTGCTGTTTTTAAGTTCTCTGTCTGCCAAAAGCTGTGCATGTGCATAGAAGCAGAACTGGGCTGGCCTGAGCGGCATCATCTCGTCTTTCAAACAATTCCTCTGAAGAGTGGGCTTTGGTCACTGCTGTTTGAGTTCTCCCTGAGGCTGATGCTTCACTGGAGAACAAGTTCTCCAAGGAGCAGCTGAGGGAACTGGGGTTGTTTAGCTTGGAGAAGAGGAGGCTGAGTGGAGACCTCATCACTGTCTACAAATACCTGAAAGGAGGCTGTAGCAAGGTGGGTTCTGGTCTCTTGTGACAGGTGACAGGACAAGAGGAAATGGCCGTAAATTGCGCCAGATTAGACATCAGAAAAAATTTCCTCACTGAAAGGGTGGTCAGGTACTGGAACAGCTGCCCAGGGAGGTGGCTGAGTCACCATCCCTGAAGGTGTTTAGAAGGAGGGTAGATGAGTTTCCTAGGGACATGGTTTAGTAAGGTGGCAGGTACTGTTAGACTTGATCTCAGAGGTCTTTCCAACAAGATGATTCTATGATTCATTGTTTTTATAGGATTCAACATAACATACTGTACCTGAATACTGAAACTGCATCAGATAGCTTTGATAGATGCACTTTTGATGTACTTTGATAGTGATACCTTTGGTTGGAATAAGCTTCCGACAAAGTACTGTGCTTGCCTCCTGAGGCAGGAGAGAAACCTTTGTATAGTTCTTTCCAGTGTCTGAGAGGGCTGAAAACCACCTCTCCAGTTCTGCAGTCTGTTCGGAGTACCACCAAGAGAAATACAAAGCCTTTGGAGCTTGGTTTTCAGTCTGTATGTCCCTAGGGAGGTTTTAATAGGGATGCAAATCACCTCTACTGCAGACTCCTCCGGACCATGGACATTTCCTGTGGAGGAGCTGATAAGGTACAGTTTCAACTCTGCTTTACATCACAGCAGGCTTTGTTTGCTCATACCTTAAAGAAGATTTCAAAGCAAATCACTGAAGGGTGCGCAGAGTGACAGGTAAGTAAAGTGTCTGACCTGATAGATCATCTGGGTTTTACAAATAAGGTCTGGCAGGAATTTCTGTGCCAGCCTTCAGGTTTCTGTGAAACTCCTCAGCTCTGCAGACACCCCGAAAGAGTTTGTCTGACCCAGAGCTATCTGGATGCTGCCATGACCAAGTGTGGTTCCACAAAGACCCTTCCTGTTACATCTTGGGATGAAATTTCCACCGAGGCTAATAAGTAGTCCTTCAGTTGTACTACTGGAACAATGTGGTGCAGATTCAATATTTAGAATTATAGAATGGTTTGGGTTGGAAGGGACCTTAAAAATCATCCAGTTCCAACCCCTCTCTTCTGTGGGCAGGGACACCTCCCACCAGACCAGGCTGCTCAAGATCCCATCCAACCTGGCCTCGAACACTTCCAGGGAAGAGGAAGCCACAACTTTGCTGGGCAGCCTGTGCCAGTGTCTCACCTTCAACGTTGTAATGAAGTTCTTCCTAATATCTAATCTATATATTCTCCTTTGCAATTTAAAACCGTTCCTCCTCATCCTATCATTACCACCCCTTGTAAAAAGTCCGTCCACAGCTTTACTGTAGCCCCTTCAGGTACTGGAAGGCTGCTATGAGGTCTCCTCAGAGCCTTCTCTTCTCCAGGCTTAAAAACTGTCTCAGCCTATGCTCTTAGCAGAGCTGCTCCATCCCTCTGATCATCCTCGTGGCCCTCCTCTGGACCCACTCCAACAGTTCTATACCCTTCTTAAGTCGGGAATTCCAGAACTGGGCAGCTCTCCAGGTGGCATCTCACAAGAGCAGAGTAGAAGGGGAGAATCCTCTCTCTTACCCTGCTGGCTGTGCTTCTTTTGATGCAGCCCAAGACAGGGTTGGCCTTCTGGGCCGCGAGCGCACACTGCTGGCTCATGTCGAGCTTGTCATCAATCAGCACCCCAAAGTCATTCTCCGCAGGGCTGCTCCCAATCACATTATCCCCCATCCTATATTGAGACTATGGTTGCCCTGATCTAACTGCAGGACCTTGCACTTGGCCTTGTTGAACCTCATGAGATTCTCCAGCTTGTCCAGGTCCCTCTGGAGGACATCCCGCCCTTCTGGTGTGACCACCGCCCCACTCAGCTTGGTGTCATCTGCAAACTTGCTGAGGGTGCACTTGATCCTGCTGGCTTTATCATCAATGAAAATATTAAACATCACTGGTCCCAGTACAGACCCCTGAGGGACACCACTTGTCACAGGTCTCTATCTGGACATCAAGCCTTTGACCACTACTCTCTGAATGTGACCATCCAATCAATTCCTCATCCACCAAACAGTCCACCCATCAAATCCAAATCCTTCCAATTTAGAGAGAATGATGTAGTGGGGAACTATGTCAAAGGCTTTACAGAAGTCCAGATAGTTGACATCCATAGCTTTTCCCATCTCCACAGATACGGTCTCATCATGGAAAGCCACTATGCTGGTGAGGCAGGACTTGCCCTTGGAGAAGCCATGCTGGCTGTCTTGAATCACCTCCCTGTCCTCCATGTGCCTTAGCAGATCTAGGGGTATACCTGTTCCATGATCTTCCCAGGCACAGGGGTGAGGTTAACAGGTCAGTAGTTCCCAGGTCCTCCTTTCTACTCTTTTTAAAATGGGCACAATGTTGTCCTTCTTCCAGTCACCAGGGACTTGCCCTGACTGCCACGACTTTTCAAATATCATGGAGAATGGCTTCGCAATTGCATCAGCCAATTCCCTCAGGACTCTGGGATGCATCTCATCAGGTCCCATAAACCTATATATATTCAGGTTACTCAGTGGTCACAAACCTGATCTTCCCCAGTGGTGGTAGGGGTTATACCTTCCTGGTCCCCATCTTGTTGCCCGTTGAACCAGGAGAGGTGAAGAGAGCGGTTGCCAGTGAAGACTGAGGCAAAAATTGTTCAATAATGTTCTGTCCTTTAAAAGCAGTGAAGCATCACCTTTGGGGAGAACCCAGCTGTGAGTTACACTCTTAACTGGTGTAAGCACCTTTAGACAGTCAGTCTTGCTCTGTCTACGTTGTTTTCCATTGTATCTAAACCCAGTCCATAACTATTCCCTGGAAAATAAAACACAGCAAGCCCTCTGGTAAAAGAAAACTGGTTTACCAAGTTTGACTTTTCCCATGTTAGAGTAGGGCAAAGTTAAGAGGTCTTTGAAAATCCAGTTCAGGCCTTCAGCTCAGGCCCTCTGTAATGTCCAAATTGGCTTAGTCTCCTCCACTTTCTTAATTGCACAGTAAATTCTGGCAAAAATCTAAACAATTGGCCTTCAGATTAGATAATGGCAAACTGATGCTGTAAAAATTATTACCAGAGGCTATGCTTATTAATAAATGACAGCGCATACTGCTTGGTACTTAATGACCATTTCCAAAACCTCTCAGGCTTTCTACTAGAGTGTTTTTTGCTTGCCTAGGACAGGAATATTCCTTCACAGTTGTCTGGTTGTGGTTGATGCCTTGTTAGCCACTGTCACTGAGTATGCTCATACAGAATGGGTTACATTTGGACTCATATTCAAGTTAAGTTTTCTTGCGTAGAGGAACCTATGGAGCAAGGCATGGATTAATGTCTTCCAGTGAATTGCTACAAAGAACGTGTGCTCAGATCAACTTGAGTAGCCGGGGACATTTTCTTGTGTTCTTAGACATTAAAGGGTAAATCGTCTGGGCTACACAGTTAGTTTCAATGCATAAGGTATCTGTATCCCTCTCAAAATGATAGTCTTTAACTGGATCATAAAGTCCTCCTGCAAACAGGAAATGCTCTGAGATGCAGAGGGTAGCTGTGAAAAGTAACCCCCCCAACTACCACCAACCTAACTCAAAGTGTCCAGCACCCAGAAAAAAAAATTGTTTATGTCAATTAAAGATGGCAGTGCTTCCATAGGGCAACAGCACATCTGTATTTAAAAGATAAGGTGGCAGGGACCACTAGAATGGAGGCACAACAGCCAGATCCATTCTGCTTTATGAAAAAGCCTTGTCCCCCTCAAAGCCTTTGAAATTGCCCCTCTGGGCTCCCAGAGACAGAGGAGTAGAAGAGGGCTGGCAGAGTAGAGCAGAGATTAGGCAGGAAAGCAGAAAACAAAGACACGCAGTGCTCTCCTTGCCAACATCCAGATGCAAAGTACAATTAAGCTCCCTGGAGTCTGAATCATCCCACCCTGTGATGGGTTTATCTCACTAGCTTAGAAGAGAATATGTTCACTGCATGCTAGTTTGGGGCTGACATTTAAAGCACCTTTTGCTATCCATCACAGAAGGAAGCAGGCTTATAAACCAGACATTTATTGATTTATTACATTCCTGAAACATGACTATACAGTTTCGGAACCCTCAAAACTAACCTTTGTATGTTGAGTGTGCATGGCAACATCAGCATAAGTTAATTCACTGTTCTGCAAGACATTAAGTGCTTCACGACATTAATCTGATCATGTTTAATATGTGATTTCTCAATTGCACACTTCAGGGACAAACTGTAACCTGTGTACAGCACATCAGCAATAAGTGGAAAATTTCTCTGTATTTTTGTTTAATGGCATAAAGGCCCACAAGGATGTGAAATCTCTATTCCTGTGTACCTGCAAGGATGTCAGGCTGCACACTGGAACAGCTTTGAATGAACTAAGCAATGGACTGCTTAGCTATGAATATGAATATGGAAAGCCATCTTTTATTGGTGCAGCCACTGAAATGTCAAAGTAGGATGAATTACCTTTCCAAGAAGCCATTGCCAGCTAAGATCTAATCATCATACAATGACATTAATTCATAAATACTCCATTTAGCTATGGGAAATCAAATTACACATCTGTATTCTGAGTTCTGGCCTGCACATCAAGACAGATTGTGTCAGCAGAGGGATCACATGGGGTCCAAATACCTTCAGATCATACTAATAGGACAAATGGATCAAATAGAGACTTTCTTTAGGAGTAAGATTTATTTATTTAGGATTTCAAACCACTGTATGTCTTTGAGCAGATCATCCCTGGGCAGATTGTACATCTACTTTGTTAGCAAGTTTCTTTACTCTCACACTGAAACATAGATACCCTTTACACTCCTCAGCATCAGGAGGTTGATCTGTTTGTATCTTTTATCACCAGAAATCTTTCTATGATTATTCACAAGGTGGAAATAAAAATACTTTCTGAATATTTGGGTTTTACTTTCCAATGACGAATTTGTTTGGTTTGCGGTTTTTTTTGGTATAAGACTTTTCTTACAGGATAAGACTTTCAAGATGTGACTAGAAATGAACATCAAACAACAGATCTCCGTTTCATTGTATGACATATGAGCTTGTATCATTCTGTATTTTCAGGTGAGGAAATTAAACTTAATGAGCAAGGAAGAGCATACTATTTCAAAGAAATTCAGAGCTGTTTTTTTCAGGGCTCAGCTCCCTTCAACTAGAGTAATTCTTTCAAGTTTCATGTACAGATTGTCAGAGGAATCCAGTGTTTAGCCTGACTGGTTTGGTAAGGACAACAACTCACTGATCTGAAAAGCTGACAAAAATAGCTGTTGAAAAAAGCTCCACTCTTGCAACTGAATTCAAGAAAGGTCTCAGCATCTAGAGTGGGATTTAAGTGGAAACTCCATGACTGGAGTCTGAGTCCAAAAGTGATTCTGCAATGAGCTGCTGCCTCGCCCTGAAGTACCTAAACTGTAGAAGTAATGTCTTACTCATCGTGAAACTCACCACTTGCTGTGCACTGAGTCCCTATTCCAGATGTACCATTTTGTTCCCTCCTGTGCCTGAGGGGATTCAAACCAAAATTGCCAACATCTAAAAAAGAGCATATTGTGAGGCTAGAGTTTCTCCTATATAGAAAAAGACACAAGAAAATGGCAGAGAGTAAGGAAACAAAGAAAACAAGGGCTGCCTGGTAGATCTGGAAACCTTTTGCAGGGGTTCAAACATACTTATACTTTTTAGTAAGGAGATTCTCTCTTCTCCCCACCTGCATATGAAGTTAGAATCTTTCTTTACTATTTCTAGTTCAATGAATCTTGGTTTTCTAGCAATTAACTCCTGAGATTTCAAGATGCTCTGTGTAGAGCCAGTGGACCACCAGCTGCAATAATTGTTGTATGCCTTTGTGTTCTCAACAGAATACTTTGCAAAGCAGTACTATGTTTACAAGGTAATCTTCCAATTAACAAACTCATCAGAACAAGTATCATAAAACACTGATAAAGTCATTTCAGTCCATGTATAGAAGATAATGCAGGGAGATTATGGCAAGCTGTCACTCTTTGTTTAGCAGCGTTTCCAAGGGAACGGAAGAAAGCAGCAGCTATAGTTTCTGACATCATTCTTCACATGAATTAAGATACACCATATAATGCAATTTTCCTTCCACATCAACACAGCAAAGCAAGTACTGCATTGCTCAGAAACATCTTTCTTGCATTACCCGTCAAAAAATATGTCAGGAACTGTTGTTTATCTCCTAGGCCAAAACTCTCTGTTCCATCTCCAGCTGAAGATGCCGTGTTCATGCTGGCCGATAAGAGCAGCATCCTCCAGCTACCTTGTGTGGCTGGGCCCAGCCCTGGTCTAGAGCAGAGGTCTAACACTAGGCTGTGCCAAAGAATATGCTGACCTGTACACATCTATGGACCAGAGCTTCTGACAACGTGCTGAGCACAGTCTGATTAACATACAATCACTCCTGTTCAGACAAATATTTCTGGGCTTGCTGTATTAGGGAGTGCTAGGAATGCACAGGGGTCTGTGTGAGGACTAATGGGGTGGTGGATACTTGCTGTCCCTCCTCTCCTAGCACAGATGCTGTCTTAGACGACAAAGGAAATGACTATTTGCAGTTCAGCACTATGTGCCAACCCAAAACAGAGACAGTGAAATCTCTGCTCTTAAATGTGCCAAGCGCTGTCAAATGTGTCCTCTCTGCAACTCCCCTCTCTTCCCTGCTGTAGTTAGGAAGCCCATTCATTCTCGGCTTCAATCCCCTGGGGGAATACCCCTTGCTTAGGAACATTAATTTACATTGCCTTTGTTATGCAGCCTGATTTTGAACATGATAACTTGAACTTAAACAAATTATCTGTGTCACCGTAAGAGACAAAATAACAACAGCAACCAACAGAGCAATCTAAAGAAGATTTTTACAAATCTAGTTCACTGATGGCTAACCTGTGCAAGCCAGGGTTTTACACCAGTTGAAGGAATAAATGCCAAGCTCAATATTATAATAGAAATCTGGACTAGAAGTTTTAACTTCCCACTCTCAACTCTGTCCCTTCATCACAGGGTCATTCTTAAAAACTGTCCTGGTTATGTGGCAGTAAATCAAGTAACATGCTTGATATAATAGTATTAATGCTGTCCCAAGGGACCTCAAACAAGATCAAAACCTCATTGTTCAGAGCTGTACACAGGCAGCCTCTGCTCTTAGGAGCCGGCGATTTAATTACAGGGGGCACCAGGAGTGCAGAGCACTGCGGAGACTTACCCGGTGTCACTCTGCAAATCCCTGGAAGAACTGGACCTCCAGGCTTGCAAACCAGGGCTCTGCTCCCCACACCACACTTCCTCTTCCATTGGCTTTGTCAAGTAGCATTTTTAATTAGATTCCACTTGTTAGAAGAATGAGAGACCATGCATCTGTGCATAGGTACATGAGCAGTCTGTCTGCACCATTGCAAACAGGCACAGCACAAGGGGATTACTGCTTCTTGCACCACCGTTTGCCATCAGCTGCCAGTACTCATTGACCCAGTCTTTTGCATCAGATTAATTAGTGAATCAAGCTTTCAGCCACAGAAAGAGAAAAGAGACGTGGTCAAACCTTGTTTCTTTAATTGCAGCTGTGAAAAGCCCTGCTCTGAGTCACTGCAGAAATGGACTGAGCTGCAGCATTTAGTTTGTGGATTGAGAGAGTAATGCCCCATTCTCAATGGGAACACCTTCATCTCAAATCTGTAACACCTCTTTCCACCCAGCCTTGAAGTGCTGGTCTGGCCCGGCAGCTGCCCAGCACTTGCAGAGATTCCCAGTACCTCTTAGAGGCCCAATTCAGCAAAGCACTGGCATCCTACAGAGGGTAAATGTTCACCTCTGCTACCGCTGAGAGCAGGCTTACAGTATTTCAGGCTCACTACTGATTCAAATATCAAGTGCTCAAAATATCACCGGTGCCATAAATGGTTATTGTCTATAAAAGGTCTTCTGCTCTTCAGAAGATAACAGTCTTCATAAACTGTCAAGGGTAATGAAGTCCGGAAAAAAAAGACAAAAAAATTTTAACCCAGTGTTTACTTCCACAGCTCATCGGCAGGGCCTTCACACCTGGTACCGCCACCAAGTGAGCAATTGTCATCACACATCACAAAATTCTAGAGAAAGATGAATGTGTGCCAAGGTCTTGCAGGCCAGTTTGGGGTTATTACAGTAGATAACCCTGTGCATCGTTTAGGTACTGACTTTGGTGGCTGGAAGATCTCTCTGAGCCACTTGCAAGGGCCTGATCTCTCTCCCCAGAAATTTATCAGTGACTCATTTTCTCCTTTCCTTTCTGTTCAGTAAGAGCAACTTCAGAAGGTGGGTGAGAAATGAAGATGTTGCTACACAGCTTTGGTGTGTGCAGGAAGGCCTATACTATCCACTTGAAAAGCCAAAATCCTCAAAAGTCTGATAGTAGGCAATTTACTTTCCTTCTCCCTTCCTCCACTTCCATGGTGCAGGCAGAGAGATTTTTCTTTCCACAGCTCTCTATTATTGTTGGATTTCTGTAGCATCATAAAAAAGGCATTTGTACTTTACAAGAACCATTGATGCTCAAGAAATGGGAAAAGCTGGAGGAGGGGACGCACTGGGCAGGAAGGGCAGTATCACAACCCTCAGCAAGGATTACCTCCTATAATAGCAGCACGTGAGAATTTAATAAAGAAAAATCTCATTAAAGAATGGCTGCCCAACAGTTTTCATTCTCAGATAGTACTCAGTGCTGGTTTTCTCTTCCCACATCAGCTGCAAATAACTTCTGGCTCAGTCAGCCTTTTGTAAACACAGAATTAGAAGACTGAGGACTGAATTTCATTGAGAAAGACAAGACATTATTTGTTTCAGTTCCCTACACTCTGTAAAGGGCTGAGATAGCTGAATATGTTTCTAATCTGTACTTGCTTTTGAGAGCCTTGTTGCTTCAGGTTTGAAACAGGGGGGACAGTCATAAGAAAGATTTTTGCAAGTACATCTTTAATTGCCCCAGCAAGCAAATCAGTGTTTTGAATTCACCTGCCTGAATACCTGTCTCTGTCTCAACTTTAGAAGGGCTTTTGCTTCTGTCTTCTGTAACATCCTTGTTGGCCAATTGATGAAGTATGGACTAGAGAAGTGGGAGAGAGGTAGAGTGAAAGGTGGCTGAACTATCGGCCTAAAGGGTTGTGATTAGCAGCACCAAGTCCAGTTGGAGGGCAGTGATCAGTGGTGTGCTCAAAGCTGGTACAGGGGCCAGTACTGTTTAACTTCCTCATTAATGAGCTGGGACGGAGTGCAACCTCAGCAGGTTTGCACAGGGAGGAGTGGCTGATGCACCAGAGGGTTGCCTCTGCCATTCAGAGAGACTTTGACGGGCTGAAGAAATGGGCTGACAGTAACCCCAGGCAATACAGCAAAGGGAAATGCAACTGGGGCAGATAACCCCCAGCACCAGTACAGTCTAAGGGGCGATCAACTGGAAAGCAGTGTGGGGATTCTGGTGGACACGGTGAACCTGAGCTAACAATGTGCCCTTGTAGGAAAGGCAGTCAACAGCACCATGGGCTTCATTAGGCACAGCACTGCTGGCAGATAAAGGGAGGTGATCCCTTGGCTCCGCTCAGCCAGATGACACGCATCTGGAGTGTTGGTTCCAGTGCTGGGCTCCCCAGTGGAAGAGACATGGACATACCAGACAGAGTCCCCTGAAGGGCCACAAAGATGACAAAGGAAGTCTTTAGGGAGAAATCACACAGATCACTTCCGACGCGATGGAAAGACAATGAGCAGCTGGTGGCTAGATGAGTCAAGCCAGAGACCGAAAGCAATACTGTAAAAGGATGCACACACAGATCACCCTGCACTGTTATTTGTTTTTAAATTTTGAACTTACTGTCATGCAAATCTCATCCAAGGGGTACTTAGCCAAACACCTGAAACTTCATTCAAAATTATCCAAAGATTTGCAAAGCTTTTTTTGTGAACATGAATTGAATTTCATTGAATATGTTGTAAAGCAATTACAGTTTTGTTTCTCAATTAAAAAAAAATGGGGAAAGGACAAGCTTCTGCTGATTAAAATTGTATGAATTGCTGTTCAGTTTTATTCAGCTACCTCTTCAAAATTACACGACTAGAAATCATTTTAGGACTCTCTTCAGATATCAGAGACAGTACCTTTATCATGATTTGAAACTGCATATGTTAATGAATAACATCCATATAACATTTAGCATAAAGGCTATTTAACAGTGAACAATAATCACAAATGATGGCACAGCTCATCAGTTGCCATGCAGTATTCCTCCAATCTTTATGAGGCGGAAATGTAGGCACAGAAAGGAAATTAGACAGGACATCTGAGTTAGCACCATAATTTCAGAAACATGTTAAGTGTTACTTCTCAGTAGTTGCTAGGACTGCACACAGGGTCAAACAAATAGACACAGGTCAAGGTTTTGATTGCTTGTCAACTTTCCACTAAGAATTACAACTGTGCCAAGTCTTTACCTTGAAAGGAAAATGTTAGCTACGGCAATGTTAATTTTATTTTCCTTGGGCAAAAAACCTTCTTTGTCTAATAAAATGCCTTTTATTCTGAAATATATAATTTTAAAAAATTAATTCTGAGCTTCCCACAGTTGAACAGAATATCTTCAGTGAAGCGGTTTTTTATCCATTAAAAATCTCCTGACCAGCTTCAGTCCTGAACTGACTAGAGATTCAGAGTCAGGCTGTTATTATATTTTATAAGGTAGAAACCAGTGACATTTGAAATAATATCTAATATTATTTCATATAGAAGATGGCATTTTCAGTCATAAAATGGCTAATCAGAGAGTGAGCACAGAGCACTCAAGATAAGCATTCCTGAAGTTGTCAATTCAGAGTCAAATTATCCCTCAATCACATGCTTATACATTGGTGGTACAAGGGGAAAGTGGTAAGTCCCTCACTGAAACAATGAAATTCCTTCTCTTATGAAAATTGCACACAATTTCAATTCATTTTATCAGGCATCAATAACTCCCACTGTTTAGGAGTTATCCATGGACATTTTGCCTGATCACAAGCCAATGGCTGTACTTTTGGGATCAATTTGGAATGATCACAGCGTCACATGGGCAAGCAGGTCCAAAGAGCACCTGTATTTGTAACAAAGTCAGCACTGTCACCCGCCTCCTCTTGAAAATTTCTGGCTCTCCAAATTGATATCTTCTTTCCCCTCCAAACTGGCAGCAGCTGGATCTGCCTATATAAAGTACACTTTCCCTTAAAGAGCTAGAGTAGTCTCCCTGCATCAAAAGCTCAAAAGCAGCTCTGTTTCTGGCTTCAGTTACAGCTATCTTTAGGATTATTCGCCCTACTAAGGTGGTGATAAGGACAGACAGCTCCCTTGTCAGCTTTTCTTCTTCAATTTGGTTTTACTCTGCAGGAGCCATGGTCAGCTAACAGTCCCTGGGGAAGAGCAGGAAGGCTCTGAATTCAACTCCCAGGGTTGAGGTGCACCTTTTCCAACACGAGCCTGGTGCACAGCATCTCCTATTGCTGGCTCCCCTGCTTTTCAGATCTCAAGGCACATAGAAGTACTGCCTCAGGAAGACTTACAAAACCATGATCTTCCATATCATAGCCCCCCTCAGATGTGCTAAAAGGTTGCTCAGCCTGGGCTCTGCAAGGAGATAGTGCTCCTGCCTGGATCCAGAAAAGCCGCAGGTGCAGACAACTCCCTGGTGGTCCCTGTTGCTCCAGATGTTGCTTCATCAGAAACAACAAGGTTTTTTTTTCTGCTGTGTCTCAGCACGTGGTCTATAGAAACAATGTGTGTAACCATTGGGGATACATCAGCATCATCCTCACTCTACAAAGTTCAGGTGCTTTCATAGCCAGCTGTAAAATGGCTGCAAGCTCGTGGCAGATGGCTTCAGGGGATGCCCTAGGAAAATCTGTAAGCTGAAGCTTCATGGTCAGCACATCAACCATCAGTGTGCAGAGAAGACAGATGAAGTTTTTTTTCTCTGCTGTAACAAATTCTTGCAGTCCTGCTGTTACCATGTGTGAGTCTGCAGCTGGTTGGAACTGCAGACGCTGAAATTCTAAAAATTCCTATGTTTTCAAATGCATAATTAGGAGTGTCAAAAGGCAACAGAGAAGCAGCAGACCTCCCCTGTAAGTCTCTTATTTTGCTTTCCTCTCATTTTGGGTGCAACCAGCCAGTTGATCCAAGATGTCTCAATGGTTATGATAACAAAAGGCTGAGATCAAAGACATTTCAAAGGTGTTGTTGAGTATATTTTGAGTGTGCCTTGAGGCTGAAACTTCAGTAAGATGAAGGTTAGGGTTGTGGCTTTTACAAGGTTGTTTTGACAAGAACTGATCTAACAGAAGCCACAACCTTACTACAGCTTCCCTCTAACAGAAAACGAGCTTGGTTGAACTGGACAAAAGACATCTGCAATAAATTTCATTTTGCCCCATGCAATATTTTGTTTCTATAAACTACCACTATGCTAAACACAAACACATTCAGAATTCATCATAAAAATAATATAGAAGGGAAACATCAACCAAACACTTTCATTATTGCAGAGATATCTCTGCCATTAAATACATTTATTGGTGATCTGGAAGAAAACAGAAAATCAGTGCTAAGAATATTTGCAGATGACATAAAAATTGGCAAGACAGTAAACTAAGGAGATAGATTGGTTAGATAGGATGAACTGGGTCACTTGCTAAAGTTAGTGGAATTTAAAGATCTGCTTTCTTAAAAGAAGGAAAAACTAAAAGGAAAGACGAGTGGCCATGTATACGAGAGGGGCTGTACGCTGAAGTTCATGATATTGGAGAATAGAAGAACACTAAAGACAAACTACCGAGTTTATGTTTATAACATAATGCTAGAGCTGTAATAAGTAAAATTTGACCCTGAGATAGTAGTGGAATGTCAATGGGTGTAGTGACAAGACCAGATTTGCAGTTCATGTGTCTGCACTTCAAAATGAAATTTTTCAAGGGTTCAAAAACAGAGCAGAAAAAATTGAAGCCCATGAAATACACCTTGGAGTAACTGATGAAACTTGGTGAATTTATTTATTTTGTTTAAGGAGAGATTTTTAACCAAAGTTTGCAAAACTTCTCTGTGGAACATATTTCTAATGGAGGGTGCACCTATTTCTGACACTGAAAGGAAGAGCACAGTCCTGAGGCTGAAATAGAAGGTACAACTATTTCAAAATAACATTTCAAAATAATATTACAAAAAAAAAACCCAAAAAAGCTTGAACATGCATAGTAATGAAACATAAGATTAATCAGCAGTTTCAGTCATCTTAGCAGCCCATGAGGAAACAACAAGTCAGTCTTGATTTCACTAGGACACAACCTCCATAGCTCAAATTAAGAACATATATTTTCTTTCATCAGAACAAGTACTGTTAAGGATGCAACAGCTGTCTTACCAGCAACCTTAACCCATTTATGTAGGGCTAAATATTTACAGTCATTCACCAAATGAACAGGGGAACCAATGAATAAAGATGGTGAAAGAGAAGAAAGAAACCCACTGCTAGTGTATCTATGAAGTACAGTGGATTTTGTGTGCCATATATGGCATATATTCATCTCACCAGGCAACTCCCACCCAAGAGGAAAAGGTGACACGGGCTACTGCAGTGGATACGCAGTATTCTTTCTTCAGAGAGCTATTTTATTTTTTCCTGAGAGACCTATTTTATTTTTTGTCTTCAGGCTTAAGCACTTGCAGCCACAGGTGTGCAGAAACAACGGGAGCCAGTCAGATATACCCTGTGCTTGGGGATTTTTCGTAACCACTTACTGGGCCAATTCAGCATCAACTTGCCTTGGCCATTGAATAGAAAAACACTCCTGGTGAAACAAACTTTGAGCTTTGTGCTCAGCACATTTCCTGTATAAAACCGACACAATATGTCTGGCCACCAGAAAATAAATAGCTTTTCTGGGTAACTGTTTCTTCCTGACTGATGATTTATTTAGAAATATAGATCACTTAGGGTCAAAATGAAACTGAGATATTTCCTTGTGCGCTGGAGAACAGACTGTTCCTTGCTTTCATCTGACAGCCCTAAATATCACATTATAGTGTCTGTGCTGCCATAATTGTCACTACGTAGTGGAAAACTGTCAAGGGGAAAGACTGGAAAGCAGCCACTCCACCGTTCTGCACAAACCCGCACTCTGGACACTCACACCAATTTGCAGTGAGGTACCTGATGTAAACATAAACTCTAAGCAAGTAAAATACACCCAATTCAGTTTCTGTTCCGTGAACAGCATCTACCCACATTCCCCAACACAAACATTTAATTTCAGAAATATCAAAATTATCAGTTTTGATATCATTAATGATTTCTCATGGAACCTGACTTAATGAGCAAATGGCTTCAAATATTCTCCAATATTCTACTTTACAGCAACTAAGCTTTCTGGGATAGTTTGTCTCTGTTGCTGCTTAACAAAAACTTCACACTTACACAGACAAACCCATTCGGCCCACAGGGCAAAGGTGACTGGCTGCAGTGGATGGAAAATTTCACTCCAGTCGTGATGACCCTTCTGTGGTTTCAGACCCCATCAGGGTCATGGCCATGGCAGTCAGAGCAGCAGAATAAAAGGTCCCTGGACAAAGCTTCCTTTGTATTAGTGGATACTTTTTGCCTCCTGACATGCCTAACAAGAGCAGTCAGGGAGTCCAGACACACAGGTGGCTCAAGGGATTGGTTGAGCTGAGGAGAGAATGTTTTTGTGTTCCCTATCTCACCACTCTTTCAAGTCCAACAAGGAGTGAAAGAGACAGGGTGAACGCAGATCAAGCAGACTGAAGATGAGCCTGAGTCAGTGCTGAAGAGGCAAAGGGGCAGCAAATCAAAAGTCGCAGCATCCTTGCATGGGGTTTTTGCCAGCACTGACTGCTTCCAGCAGGCTCCCCATATAAAGGAGGTACCCTCATCCATCAGACCATGTGTCACTTGTGGGAAAGGAGCGGGAGCCAGCAGGAAGATTCAGCAAAAATCAGGTTACTTGAATGTGTAACTACAATAATTACCAAGACCTATTTCTGCTTCTGTTAAGTCCAGCAGTGTCTGGCTACGGCAACATCCCCTCTGTCTCCTTGCCTAAAACACACAATAGGAAGACAAGCATTATGAGAAATTGTGACCCAGGAGCCACAGGGAACTGTCAGCTTCCAGGTCACATGCAGGGAGCACTTGCTAACAAGGGGATTTCTGCTGTATGCAAACTCCTGCTTATGTGAGAACCCAAGGACACTCACAGTCTCCCCTCAGCACAGATGCAATAACTTTAATTTTGCATGGTTGTGTAGCCAAGACCAGCTGGGCTGAACATCTCATCAGATGGGCAGGAGGAGTAAAGCCACTCCTTTTCATCAAGGTTCACGGCTGCTGGGTGCAGGGTCTGGCACAGCCTGCTTGTAACTGAGGGCAGAATCTCACTGGTCTTTCACTGCATTAGTTATTCCAGTGACTTGCTTTGACTACCAGGGCCAGGGTTGTGTGCCATAATGCTTCCAATTAGCTTTCAGATAGTAGGCGTTGCAGCAAAGAACAATAATTTTATAAGCCAGTACTGTTTGTTATGAGTCTGATTCACGCTCTCACATATTATAACATGACAATATATTTTTACTTCCAGAGCCAAACAACCAAATAATATACTTCCAAGCGAACACAGTGGATAAGAGGTAATTCAATCTCAAGCTTCATTAGTTCAGCTATTGTATGAAACAGAAAACAGATACAGAAGAACAGATAGAAAACGTAGTCTCTCTGTGCCTGCCATCCATGTAAATAAACACGTGGGTAGCTTCAAAATTCACTGCACTCCTGTGCAGGGAGTCCTTATGAGTTTCTAATAAAGCACTCTCTCTCTGCTAGTTCATTAATCAGTCTTCCTCACACTGGAACTTTCCTTATGGTGGTTTCCCATTAATGACACATTTGCCATCACTCCATCATGCCAGTATTCCCAGTGGGAATGTCCATTCTCCTTTGCTTGGCCCTACATGCAGCCTTTCCTTACTTTCCCTGGCTTCTATGCACATAGCATGTTCTCTTTTTTCTTTTGCTAGCAGACAATATTTACTCAAATCCAAGACAAGCCTCAGCTTACAGAATACGGTTGGCTACTCTGAAGATACTGAAGTTATTTCTCATCCTCCTGGCTCTTACTGCTGCCACCACCATTTCTCCAGGAAAGACCTGTACTCCTTGGCTCATGTATCACAAATTTTCCTCCTGTGGGTGTGCAGGAAATACCTGTACTTGTTTAGTAAAAGAAAGGACAAGGCTGGGATCAATCAGTCACAGCAATAAGCAATACCCTCTAATAAGGTCCCCATACGCTCCATCTGCAGGCACAAGGGCTGGAGAGGTGCAGGGCTAGGCAGCAGCAGCAAACTGCAATTCTGTAGCAGAATGAGAACCTGTGGACACAGTCGAATCCGTCCAAAGAAGAGAAAGGTGTCTGACACCAGGTCCTGTTCTCCAGGGGAACACAATAACCCACTGAAAACAAGGACATTCACTTCACTTCAACAGGGTTGAAATCTCTCCCTCTTAAGTCTCCAGGGTATTGTGGTTTCTGTATCCACAAAATCAATCTATCAATGCTGCTGCATTAAGTGCCTCCATCCGGAACGCCACTCCTCAAACCCCTGCTTCTCTCTCACCTCATCCCATCACCATGCAAGTGTGCTCCTGCTGGCAGAGAAGCCTGCACACCTAGAATCTCCTGCTGAAAAGGTCTAGTTCTGATTGTGTATCGATATCACAAAGCAGCTACTTTGATATCTGGGGTACTAATGAGACTCACACGTAGACACGCCTCACTGTCTGTCCCTCTGGGATTGCGAAGCATGAGATCAGACCCTATGTGAAACCCAGCTGGAGAAATAAGTTATTCCAGGTCAATGGTGAGGACACTTACCTGGCCTTCAGCTTACCTAGAGCTGGTTCACAGCAGGGTTGCTCTCACTGGATGCCACAAACCACACTCACCCTTGCAGCCAGCAGCCTTAGAAAGGCTTAGAGAAGAAAGATGCCCAACATTCCTCTGTCAGTGAGTTGTGAGATGGTACGTGACAGTTTGAAACACAGGCAATGCAGAGCTAGTTGTCACATTTAAGGTCGTCCTGAACAGTGTCCTGAGTCTCAAAGTGCCCTAAAACAACTTACAGAATGGACAGGTAGAGGTTGCATATATAACAATTAGGAGATAGGCAGGGATATCTTATGAAATATAGCAAATAACTTTTCCCTGTGGCTATTGCTGGATGCTGACATCTACACTATGTGCACTTAATTCTGCTACTGCATGAATAATATCCAGCAGCTCTCGTATTCTCACAAAACTGGTACAGCAACTGACTGACACCTGCTTTTCTACAGAAGTCGTGGAGGAAAACAGACAACTGATTGCTCAAACCTACCCATGCTCTATGGATCCTATTTCTACTAAAATCACGGAGGGAATCACTAGAGCCAGATGCACAATGTTCTTCCTACATGCCGATTTCATTTCGAGCTGATGCTGGGCAGCCAAAAGGCAGTTCCTTGGGTAGGTGCTGCATGCTTGCCCATGCAGGGAGCCATACGACACAGTGCAGCAGGCAGTAGAAACTGTCCCTCAGGCTCCTGCTGTGCAGCAGCTCACCCGGTGAACATGCAGTGGAAGTGGAGGGAGCTTCAACTCATTTCTAAACTCAGTTAATTCCTCTCCCTTAGAACACCTGTGTCAGATGTTGCTCCTGTGGGCTGGAGAGTCACACTTACTTTGTAGACCAAGAAGGATCAACTTTCTGCAACTTCCATACATTGTTAGGAGGCTGAAGCCATATCACAGTATCACAAGGTTGGAAAGGACCTCTGAGATCATCAATAACCCAACACTAATACCAACACTAACACCAACCATCATCTAAACCATGGCACTCAGTGCCTCATCCAGTCTCCCCTTAAACACCTCCAGGGTCGGTGACTCCACCACCTCCCTGGGCAGCGCATTCCAATGGCCAATCACCCTTTCAGTGAAGAACTTTTTCCTAACATCAAGTCTAAACTTTCCCTGACGAAGCTTGAATTCATGCCCTCTAGTTCTGTCGCTGGTCACCCGAGAGAAGAGACCAACCCCTGCCCGACTACAACCTCCTTTTAGGTAGTTGTAGAGAGCAATGAGGTCTCCCCTGAGCCTCCTCTTCTTCAGACTAAACAGCCCCAACTCCCTCAGTCGCTCCTCGTAGGGCTTGTGCTCCAGCCCCTTCACCATCTTCGTTGCCCTCCTCTGAACACATTCCAGTATCCTGACATCTTTCCCAAACTGGGGGGCCCAGAACTGTACACAGTATTCCAGATGAGGCCTGACTAGTGCCAAGTACAGGGGGACAATAACTTCTCTGGTTCTGCTCACCACACTATTCCTGATGCAGGCCAGAATGCCATTGGCCTTCTTGGCCACCTGGGCACACTGCTGGCTCATGTTGAGCTTCCTGTCAACCAGCACTCCCAGATCCTTTTCTGCCTGACTACTCTCCAGCCACTCTATCCCCAGTCTGTAGCTCTGCATGGGATTGGATGAGTGGAGTTTGGTAACTGAGTGCAAATTGATCGTGCTCTCTACCCAAGCATATCTGCCCAACTGCAATGCCAGTGCTCCTGGGCTGCATGTCAAGAAACAGGATTCCTGTGATTAACTTTCTAGGCACCAGCATCAGCAGTACTTGAAAAACTTGAGTATTCAAAAGATTCCAGAGAAGTGGAGCTGGGGAGCGGGCATGATCACATTGTATACAGCTATTCAGGAGAGCAAACACCTCCCAGAACAGACACAGTAGACACACAGACATCTGCCAAGCAGCTAAGGCACATCTGGTTGGACTACAAGTGGTAAGATTTCATCAATTTCATAGCAAATAACTAAGCTTATTAATGTTTATTTTTGCTTAAGCTTTACCATGCTTTATTTGCTACTTTTTCCTTCACCCTTTTTAATGATATTTATTACATTGGAATATCAAGCATCAAAATACCTCAATGGTGAGGATTTCACTGGAATAGAAAAGATACTTTCCAAGGACTTTTTCCCTTGAAATTCCATCTAACAAATCTTCTTGCACTGGAAACAAAATATCAGAGACAGCAAACATAAGCAATGCCATTTATTGAAGCATGAAACAAGTATGTCATCATAGTTTGCTTTTTAAACCTTGAAAAGACAGAACAAGCAGTGAATACACTTTTTTTTTCCTGAGAGATCTGTTGAAGCTGATGTGTCAGGCTAATATAACCATATAATGATATTACGCCTCTGCACTTAATATTCTAATCAGTTTTGAGAATAGTGACCATCTGGGTTAGGATCATAAATCCACATTTAATTAAAAAGACATAAGAAAGAAACCTTGCTAAATGGATGGGAAAGATAACTGCACATATTATTAGCGTATAGGAGATATAAGGCTGATGAACATGATGTAGGATCCTATGCAAAACAAAACAGCGGCACTGCTCTATTTAAAACAGTTCATGTTGCTGTCACAGTCTTTCCCCTAAAGTTTTAAGCTAAGGAACAGTGATGTCTTCCCTGGGTAGAAAGATTATTTTGATTAATGTCCATAATATAATTTATTCACTTTTATCCATTTCAAATGAAATAACAGCTCTCTGAATAAAATAATGAAGCCAGAAATGGTTTTACTCCATGGTAGCCGCAAAGAGCACTGGAAGGTACAATGTTTCCTCCCACCTGCACTATATTCACCTCCTTTGTCATTAGCCCATGTACCTGATGACCCAACTCTGCTGACCTCTGCAGATAAAATGCTGCAGGCACCTCTGAGCACAGAAGAGTTGACTCTGAAGTGAATCGAACTTTGTCCTGTCCAATTGCTAGCAGATGCTTCTGGGAACATAAGAAACACCTGCACTGTCCACCAGCATAGGCTGTCCGGCCATCTGAGAACTACACTGGATGCAGCAGTACAGGCTCTGCTCTACACAGTGCAGCCTGAGGCCAAGCCCTGCCCAAATACTTCCTGAATCAAACAGGACACCTCTAATCCTTCATATGATTCGATATTTCTGTGTCCAGTGGAAAAAGAACTGCCCAGATTTTTATTGCTCAAAGGGTCAGTAGCCATTCAGGACCTCAGAAAGACATAAGTACATGGTGAAACTTAAAAAGCATTATCTCTGGCATTGGCCAGCAACACCAGACACCTATTATTTTAAGAGTATATGTATGTATGCACACACACAGATGCACATGCACCTTTGTAAGTCATCCCCCATATCCGTTATTCTAGCACCATATTTTTAACAGTGGATTTTAAGTTCTATCAGCACCTACAATTGGGTTTATATTGCCATCATAGAGGTTAATAAACCTAACCTTACCATGCTGCATATCCTGAACTCCCAGAGACTTCAAGTGAAGTAGTAAGACACTAGCCAAAGGTCACAGAACTATGAAAACGGACAGTTGTACTTGTGGCCTCAGTAGGTTAATATCTTATAACGAGGCCCAAATATTTCTGATAACACTCATAAAGGTTTGTCTAGAAATAGGGCTATTGGTAGTCATAGCTCTGTAACCACAGTGACACTTGTGTGCCATTCTACATTGTATGAAATGTGACATTTCCCTGTATTACAATCTTGAATTATCAGGAAGCTAGGAAGTAAATTTGAGATTTTCAAAAGAGAATGAAGAATGAAGGTGTCTAAATCCTACTAATTCAAAGGAATCTAAAAATCAAACCCTGTCCAGCTCTTCTGAAAATGCCCAGCTTTGCTTCAAAGGGTCCAGTCTGATCTCCTCAAGTTCATTCTGTCTTTTTCACTAATAACAAAACAGAAAATCTATTTGGCTAGTGCTTTCCTAATGCCTGTGGCCAGAGCTATGCAGATACTCATACCTATTCCATATTTCTTAGGATTTTCAGGTTAGAGCAAGACATTTGCAGCAGAAGAAAATTGTCCAGGACAGGCTACTGCTGAGGTATTCTTTAGAGGTTCAGTCAAGTACTAAATTGACGTTTTTTTCTTTGAAAAACCCAATGTTTCAATTCAGCCTGCATACCATTATCAGCTATTACAAAACTCTGCTTTTAAATTCGCGAAGTGAGCAAGTGATTTGGAGAAACACTGCCACTTCACCTTGATTCCTAAAACCAGAAAAGTGAGTGACCATAGAGGGATCTGGCCCACCGCACAGATCTGTGTCTACTGCCCCATCAGTCGCCTTCACTTACCTCTCTTGAGTAAGAGGTGCTGCTGTTTCAACTGGGTTTTGGAAAAGAGATGGAAGAAAGAACAAATAAAACATTCATTTAAAAAATATAAAAAAATCTTGCAAGATTGTTTCTAGCCTCTATGCATGCCTAAGAAGTACTAGCTGCTGGTACATTGCAAATTATGTTACAAATTCTGGGCTATTACAGAGACAAAAATTGAAGCAGTAAATTAGGACTGATAACTAAGGGATGTGTTTTCCCAGTTTTGACAACAAATTTCCATTTACGTTGGATGGTTCAGAAAAAAAACAAACGTAAGGAAGGAACGTAAAACCTGTAAACAGAAGCCCTATTCAAAGCAACTAGATAAAAACCAGCTAGTACTGAGCAGCCTGGTTGTTGTTTTCTTGGTTTTGAGGTGATTTTCTTCTCGATTTAGTGTAATTTTGTTGCTTGAAGCCTTGCTGATCCCAGTATCTTGCTTTGTTACGAAATCGAGGCTGACTACACGTGAAGCAGCACTGAGTCTGTATTGATGGCACCAAGCACTTGCCAATGCCTTTCAGCCTCTGGCAGAAGTGAACAGACAGTTGATCTTTGCTGCAGGGTAGCCCTACGGTGGAGAAGATGAGAATAATAAGCTACATTTTGCTGAGAAATTATCTCTCTTTCTAGAATTTTTATCTGCTTTAAGCCAGACAGACATGCCTATAATGCTTTTATTTATGATGGCTTTCTCTTCCTTTGTATTATGGCTCAGCTTGATCCCCCCTGAAGAATCAGCACTTTTAAGTGAACAGGTCCTATTAAACTTCACACAACCTTCTGTCTTGGAAAATATGGCACTCTTCTGCTATTGTTCTGTGAGGCTTTACTTTTGCCACAGACATAACTGACCTATGTTTTTCACTTTAAAGTTTCTGTCTTTAAGAACTGCCAGAGAGAGCCTTGCTAGAACGATTTGTGAGTCTGCTACCTCTGCATTTAAGAGCAGTGTAAAGGGTGAGCAGCATGCTGCAGAGCCACACAGGGCAGGCAGAAGAGGCATGTGAAACCAGAGGTTCAGCTTGACTACATTTCAATTTCTGCAGCACCAGAGTAGGCCAGGGACTGGTGTCATCTGTATCATGGTGCTGATAGGTCTGTGGCAGCTTTAATAAATCAACATGTGTCAGACTTAGTTAGGTATTACAAAATGAGGGTCCACATCTATGAGAAGAGATGGCTGGGGGCAGAGTCAAGGTTTGCAAAAGCAGGAAGGCAGCGGAATAGCCAAATGCAAGGCTCTTGTTCAATGAATCCCTCAACAATAGAACTTGAGAAGCTCAATTATACTAGTATAAAGGTAGTTTAAAACAGATAAAAGCATTTCTTTACACAGCATGCAGTTAACCTCTGGAACTTGCTGCCACAGAAGAGGACGGAAGTAGACAGCACTAGAGGATCAAAAGGGAATGTAACATATTCATGAAAAAAAGTTTCATAAATTTAAACTGAAAGGTGCTAAAAGGCATGCCTTTAATAGTCCTAATATGTCATCTGAGAATGCTGCAGGACTACCATGGAAATGAATCACAGGAAAGAACTGAACTCCTGCAGCACCTTCTAATGGCATCGCCGGAGACATAATATTGAGTTGCATAGACCACTGGTCTACCCAGTGGGGCATTTCTTATGTTTTAGTGGCCCCTTGAGCTTTTATTCAAAGAAATAACTACTACTGATCTGTGTAGGTAGTACTTTTCTAAGCCCGTCCTTCTGAAAACAAGAAGGATGAGAGACAAGCAGACCAATTCAACCCTAGGGCAAAACATCTGCTTGTAGACCTTTGAACAGCAGAAGGAGTGATGCATCATTCTCAAGTATACGCCAGTTCTGCACTGCCCTCAGGATTGAACCTCTTGTCTCATTGCCAGATTGGACTCTTACTGCTGACTTGCTCAGAAGGAAGAATCCTCCTTCAAAAGGCCTTTGAAGGCTTTTCCATAAGGACTCTGAGCCATTGCTCTTCTTACCTTAGGGTACCCGTTGGATACTGCAGTACACAGACTACAAAGCTTCAAGTTTTCTCTAATTTGCATTTCTCACAAGTGGGGACAAAGATACCCTTCTGTAAGCTTCTTTTTTTTTGGGGCTATTAACAGTTGGGCTCTTAATTGCTTGAAGACGAGAGGTACAGGACATTCTGAGTCACAAGGGGCATCTCTCCACCTCTTCCCTTTTGTAAACAGTTTCACTCTTGGGACACTGAATACACAGTGCCAAGACTATCTGGGTTCACTGCCAGTCAGGTTTTTTTTGCACTGTCTGTCTCAATTTGCTTGCTTATACTCCCAGTCCAGAATGTGTGGTTCCTATGGGGTACCTGCCTTAAGAAACAGCATCTGTTTGGACTCACAGCAGCCTGTGAGCTACCTGAAACAGGTCAATACAAGCAGATCTATTTATTTAGTTGTGGCATGATAAATTAGGGATGCATACTGAGAGAACTGCATCCCCCATCATGGAACACAAGGTCAGTAGAGCTGGAGAATGTCATAATGTGATTATGCCAACAGCACAGCTGAGCAGTGGCAGGTGAAGCTGATCTGTAATTACTGAGCCTGTAGCATTCACAACAAGCCGATAAACTGCATCAACTTCCAGTTTTTGCAGAATCTCAGCACAAATCAAAACCCTTCTGGAAACTGTCTGATGCAGGTGTACTATCATACCTATACTTTTCCTGCACTTTTGCAGATTGCATTTCTGATACTCTGCAGGCTTGGTTTTATCCACACACATACTGTCATCTTCAGTTCCATTTGTTTCTATATTCATGCACTTCACAGTTCTTTGCTGAACGCCCCCTCCACAAGGAACAGTGCACTGAAAGAGAGGAATTTTAACATATATAAAGGTTTTCATTATGGAAATTGTGTAACATGCCAATATTTGAGTCGTAATGTGACAGAAAGCTAAAAATGCCAGAATACTTGACACCAAAGTACTTTGCGTACTGTATTCTCCATCCAGACACCTCCATGGGGCACTGTGGCCAGATTTAGCAGGACATGCAGGAGGGGTAAATATTACAATATCTTGGAATGTGTAACCAAGGTAAGTGGGCTGTTTTCCACAGAGTAGGAAGATGATGATATGAAATTTAAGTCCTACAAAGTAAGATACTAATCCAAATCAGTACTGCACACAGATATTTCTTGTTTCCTGTGTTTTATCACCATCTAAATTATACATCAATAATCAATTGCAACGTTAGGTCTAGAAATGACCGAGATGAAGATTCAAAAACCTCAGCAAGATGTTTTTTTCCTTGGTGACATCTACACTGTGGTTACCTTTTCTGTATGACCACAAAACAATTGCCAGCTGCTTGTTCTGGCTGCAGAGAGATGGCCATAAAAAAAGAACATTTTCAAAGCATGTTCTGTAAATATGCTTAATTCTTCAGACATCCCAGGGTGTCTGAGAATTCCAGTTAACTTTAAATCCTTTTTCTCTTTAGATAAATAGTATCCAGCAAGATAAATACTTCAACAGATAGAGGATGACAACTAATGAAGCGCAAGAGATGAAGACAGCACTGGCACCTTTTTAATTTTTCTGCAAGTTATCCTCCCTCTAATGTGCATAAGACATAATATTACTGGTGTGAAGTACATTAGAAGATCTTAAGTACTCTTGCAGCAACTTTAGATTAACATTTAAAATAGGGGTTTTTACGATGTAAAGTAAATGGAATTAATAAATCAGTAAAACAGCTGCTATGCATTTGGTATTCAGTTGCTTATTTTAAGTATGTCCCAACACTTTCATATTTAAGTGTTAAGAGTTATGCTAACTCTATATTACATTATACTCATCTCCCATCTAATGTCTTTATGTCAAAACCAACTCATTAAGTTCTCTGTGTTAAATGACTCTCCGTGATTTTATTGTTTGTGGCTCCTGGCTTTTGATGTTCTTTCAATGTTCTCCTCTGCTGTAAGGACTATTCGTAATGTATGAATAGGTTTATTAGAGAAACTGGAGGGAAAGCTTTATTTATACCAGTATTTTTATAACTGAACATGTATTGGAGATACTGGGAAGTTCCCCACAGATACAGCCCGTATTTGTCAACTACATTTCCAGAAGCCAAAGTAGAGGACTATTTGCCAAAATTCAGAATTTCTGTTCATGTGGGTAAGTCCAATATTCTGCAAGTTGCTTTAAGGATCACCACCCTCCATTGCCCCTATAAAATAGCCTCGAACAGTAAAATAGCGTGGTTGTACTTGGAAGGACTCAGCTAGCATGTAGCAGGGACTTCTACTAGCAATTCAAGTTTCCCCTCCCTCTCTAAAGAAGCAATAAAAGTGTCATAAAAAGACAGTGAGCCTGGTTATTTTTTAAACATTCTTTTATCTGAATTCTATTATTCTAGTATTACTTACCAACCGTTTTTCTACTATTACTCACTTGGTCTGCAACAGAGCCTTGAAATACACCAAAAAGTTCATAGTTTGACGTGAAATAAGGCACCAAAGCACCAGATATACTTTGAATAATGTATTGTTCCTGTCCTACAAGGAATTGCATCCCTATGAACAGAGGACCAAAGTTGACACCATTTCTATCCTGTATTTTCAACATGAAGACAACTGCCAAGGTTGGATAAGTGGTTTTGTAAGATATTTTAGGAGGCAAACAAGCACAATCACTGGGTTACTCTTATTTTTCAACTCTTGCTGACTGCTCTGACAGGAAACCTGCACACAGGATGAGGTCTCCTCCTTAGCACAGGTGTGACTTTGCTTCCTTACTGTGGCCTGTATGGAAGCAATGTGATCACCTCCCTTGAAATCCAAAAGCACCAGGCTCACAATGCTGCAAACATTGTGGAGCTTTCTCCAAAGCTGCTTTTAGTGGGAGAAAATATTAAAATGTAATCAGATCACATGCTTTAGCTGACATAAATATGGGCCTGGCTGTCTACAAAAGTTTATTGGCATAGATGTATATCACAAAGTCACCCAAAAGTCAGATTTATCTTAAGTCCAACCTCAGTCTCTGGTCCCATAAAATTCTAGCCCAAAACTGTAAAGGAAAATTCTAAATTAACCATCATGAGAAAGCAACATTAAAATGGCAGCAAAAGGGATGAGTCTGAACGAATCGCATTTACTGATCCAGTATGATAGCTAAAACAAATCTTTCAGGCCATATGCTTCTCTGTTTTATGGTATAGTAATTGACCAGCTCTACCTGTGTATCCCATACAATCCTAGGAATGATTCTGGAAAGTCTTAGGAATGTCTGTGACATTGTTTGCAGTAACCATCCACAAGGGCTGCAGAGCCTCTGGATAGTACTAGCTGTGTGTTTATCTTTCTTTGAACAAAAGTTTACCTAACTGCATGGGATCTGACAGACACTGTTAATTAAACAAAACAATACCTCATTCCAGGGCTCCACATGCCACTGCAAGCAAGGCTCCATGTTACAGCTAGTGTTGAGTAGTGGTTTATATCCGAATAACTGGCAATGAAAAGGCCTGAGAAGTCGCTTTTCACGATCATCAATGCAGTGAACATCTCGGGTCTTGAAACCTCCATTGCAGTTAGCAGAGCACTGTAGAGAAAACAGAAATCTCTGTTGAGTAGCTGTCACGGAGGAGGAGAAAGAAGACCAGGCTGAGTTTTGAGCATCCTGACTCACACAGGAAATTTCCACTTTACCATAACAAAAATCTGTTGTTGGCTTAAAAACTGTGGTTTTCATCACCGCAAATCAGAATATGCCATACGATTATTTCCCTTTCTTCACTGGAAAGTTCATTAATAATATGGATGCATATTTAATTAGGAAATCTTGCCAGCTATTTCCAAAAATGTCATAGTGAAAAAGTCATAATGCAATAAACGCAAAAAGCAAATCCTGCATACAGGAAAATTCTGTGGGAGGGATGAAGGAAAGAGGCACAGTTGTGTGAGCTGATTTCTCCTTCAGCCATGGAAGAGGTAGTGTCCATGGCAGCAGATTGCTCAGGCTGGCAAAACTGCTCCTCGTCTTTGCCCATGGACTTGAGTTGCAGCTGATAACACTGGGAGATGGTGGACTCATCCCAGAGTAGCACTTCCCACCCTCACTTTCCTTGCTCCTTCCTGGGTCCAGGAGGATCCATACCCCAGAGCAACCTGAGTGTGAGAGAATGAGAGAGAAAAGCGAGATACCCTGAGCCTCAGTCACAGCCTGTGAAATCACTTCTCAGCTTGAAGAATAACCAGTGAGCCAATGAAGCCCTTCCAGTCTCTCATTTCTCCTCAGAGCTTGCTCCAAGGCTTCATGCAGTAGCACCAGGTTCTATTCCCACATACAAAAGCCCAGAACCTCTCCTGCAGCTGAGAAAGAACTGAATTTGATACCCCAAGGATAAGGGCCATACACATTAATTATTTTGCCTTCAGCCAAAATTAAAACCAGTACTGTCTATAGCACTGAAAAACCTCAGAGTAGCTTTCATCTTTTACACCATGATGTAACATCACAACTGACGCTGTTCTCTTCTGCATAAATAAGCATTCTTCAGTGGAACAAGGAAGTGTTATATTCAGGTTCCTCCAGGGGACATGAAGGTTATATGGAAGGGGAGTCCGTACACTTCTCCACAGAATTCTCTGTACCTCTGGATAGAAACAATGGATGGAAGTGACTGTGCAAGAAACTGAGCACACAGAGCCCCAGAATATGTGCAAATTATATTGAGTATTAAAATCAGACTCTAATATTTAGTCTGAAGCATCTTTCTTTTTGGGGAGAAGAAAAATTAGATGAAAGTAAAGGAACAGAGAAAGCTCTACTACACTAGTAGGGGAATATAGCCGTCTTGCTGGGATAAAGTGTTTAAAACACGTTTGAAAACATTAGTGAGAAAAAAATTGCCACTTGCAAAATCAAACAAAAAATAGCTGGTTTTATACAGGCAGGCCATTCCAATGCCTGATTACTCGCTCTGTGAAGAATTTTTTTCTGGTATCCAGCCTAAACCTTCCCTGGCAGAGTCTAAGCTCATGTCCTCTTGTTCTGTTGCTGGTTGCCTGGGAGAAGAGTCCGACCCCCACCTGTCTACAACCTCCTTTCAGATAGTTGTAGAGAGCCATGAGGTCACTCCTGAGCCTCCTCTTCTCCAGGCTAAACAACCCCAGCTCCCTCAGCCTCTCTTCACAGGACTTGTGCTCAAGTCTCTTCACCAGTTTTGTTGCTCTTCTCTGGACCCTCTCCAGCACCTCTTTCTTGAACTGAAGGGCCCAGAACTGAACACAATACTCAAGGTGTGGCCTCACCAATGCCGAGTACAGGGGAAGGATCACTTCCCTCGTCCTGCTGGCCACACTATTCCTGATACAGGCCAGGATGCCATTGGCCTTTTTGGCCACCTGGGCACACTGCTGGCTCATGTTTAGCCTCCTGTCAATCAGTACCCCCAGGTCCCTTTCCACCTGACTGCTCTCCAGCCACTCCGTCCCCTGCCTGTAGTGCTGCATGGGGTTGTTGTGGCCAAAGTGCAGGACCTGGCACTTGGCCTTGTTGAACTTCATCCTATTGGACTCAGCCCATCTCTCCAACCTATCAAGGTCTCTCTGCAGAACCCTCCTGCCTTCCGGCAGGTCGACACTCCCTCCCAACTTGGTGTCATCCACAAATTTACTTATGATGGACTCAATCCCTTCATTTAAATCATTGATGAAGATGTTAAACAGAACTGGACCCAACACTGACCCCTGAGGGACATCACTGGTGACCGGCCACCAGCTGGACGCAGCCCCGTTCACCAGCACTCTCTGGGCCCAATGTTAAATGTATCATTTAACATTAATTTCGAAGGCTTAAATATAGTTATGTAATGACCTGGCCTTGCCTGAACTTTCTAAGCAGGTATGTACTTCATGTATAAATCAATTGTATGTCAAAGAGCTCAACAAGATAATGCAGGTTTTATAGCTATAATCTTTTCTGCAGACTCTTCTTTGTATCAATCTGCCCTCTAGACCAATGGCAATAGCATTGCCCTTAAAAATGATAGATATTGAGGTAGTCTGAGAGATCTATCTTTTACTTTACTAAATCAACATTATTTCAAATCGAATTTTGTAGTATTTCTTTTGAGTCTTGAAAAATAACCTATCATTCAAAGCCCTAATTCTAGACAGCATTAAGACAAACTGCAAGACTCTTCAGTAAGTCACCAAAGTCCTTCACACCACAAAGTCCACGACACATCTTACAACACCAAGAAAGAACTCCTTGGGTTCCACTTTCCACCTTGGACACTCTTCTGTCTCTCGACCAGGCTTGTGTACATAACTGGGACCAAAGAAGACCCCAGGCATAACAGGCATTCTCCCCAGTACATTTTTCTTTAGTTTTTGTAATGTAAAACTTCGATGTTACATGAATAGGGAACAGACCATGTTAAGTAAGGAGATGAATGCACATTGGCAGGGGAGAATAGGAACACACTGACTCCCTCTCCCAAATTCTCATTTGCTTTTTAAATTTAGGATATGGCTGTGAAAGCAGAGATCAAAAAAAAGTCACATGCAAATACGCAAAGCTTTGCCCTAGTACCCCCAAAGAATGTGGATGGTGAATGCTGCTTCAGCTCTAGGTGCAAGAGTTAATGAACATGACCCCCACAGGGAAGAACAAAATTCACAGCAGACGCATTTCCATAAATAACTTATTCAGGAAATTAGTATATTAGTGTTGCATGGTCAACTGGAATTGATGCATGCATTCACTGAGTAAATAATTATTTTAAAAATGAAGTGTTTCAAACTCCCTATTCTTTGAAGTTAGCAAGTTTACTGTTTACACACAGCTCTGGGTGAATTTACCTTGCTCCAATTTCCTGTCTTCCAGCTAGCACATGGGCGTAGATAACATTTTCTTGCAGGATCAGGCTTTTTTGTGTGCTGACAGTGAGATGTGTTCCCACTGCTGCACTCCACGTGCCTCCAGAAAGCCCCCAATCCACAGGTGGTGGAGCACTGCATAGGGGTGAGAAGAAAGCCCAGGGGCAAATTCAACATTAGTAAATCATTCCAGAAATAATCTAGAAACCTAATTATAAATATTTATAACCATTTCAGATGAACTACGTTAACTGAGGTGCCCAAAGGATTATTTCAAATTCACCAAAATCTAACTTATGGTTCTGAAGGATGGCCTTTGTTGTTTTGTTAAGAAAATACCAATTCTGATTTATACTCTGACCTGCTTTTCTTTGGGAAGATCCTACTTATTGAGACATTCTAAATCTGTAACAGCTGTTCCACTGTTTCCTTCTGTGATCTTTGGGGACCCAATGCAAAATGTCATTCCATCCAGTCTTCATCGCTATTCCCTCTCTATCCAAAATACTTCTGATGAGATACTCAGCAAATTGAGTGCATGAAATACACTGAAACTAGGAAAACTGTGCAGGACAAGAATTTTTGAAACAATGAATCCAGAGAGTCGCTAAATGTCTCTTTTCTGAGAAAGTTTTAGTGTCTGAGGGAAGAGAATACTGATCTTGGCAGTCCAGATCCCGAGTGCACGCTCTTTATCAAAAGAGTTACCAAACAAACCAGAGAACATCTGCTGATCTAGAGCTACTGTATTAAGGAATTCAGAGTTTACAATGGACCACAAATTGCGTAAATTAAAATGGGATGGTTACAAAACAATACAAATTTCAACCCAACATTCAAAAAGAGGGCAACAAAAATGATCTCCTACGAAAACAGGTTGAGAGAGTTGGGGTTGCTTAGTCTGGAGAAGAGAAGGTCTGGGGACACTTTAAAGCAGCCTTATAGTACCTAAAGGTAGCTTACAGAAAAGCTGGAGAGTGACTTTTTACAAAGGCATATAGTGATAGGACAATGGGTAGTGGCTATTAACTGAAAGATGGTAAATTTTAGATATAATATAGGGAAAAATTCTTCACTATGAAGGTGTTGAGGCACTGGAACAGGCTGCCCCTGCCCTGGAAGTGTCCAAGGTCAGGTTGGATGGAACTTTGAGCTACCTGGCATGGGGGTTGGAATTGGATGATCTTTGAGGTTCCTTACAATCCAAACCATTCTACGATCCTGTGAAAGAAGTTCATATATAAAGTGATAACAATTATTCAATTTTATTTGCCAGGTGTCAGCTGGGGCTATAACGAACATCACTGATGAAGAAACATACGCTGAAACTGAAGCAAGTCCAGAGGATAACGATTAAGTCACCAGATATCTAGAAAAGAAAGGAAAATCTGAAAAGAACCAGATTGTTTTGTTTAGAAATCAGACCTTAAAACAGCAATTAAGAAGACAACTATCTTCCATACTCTGCATGTAAATAATATAATCTTCATTTTTAGTACAGAAGATGTTGCTTATGTATAAGGAAAATACATGTAATGGCAGTAATGAATGACTAGGACAGACTGTAGCATTTCTGTATTACAGACTTCTGTTGAGGCTGTGCTGGGTTTGGGAGCACAGCCTTTGCCTGGACTTCCTATTTCAGGTTCTTTCACCCAAACAAATCTAAATGCAAGTCTTTGGGCAAGCACAGGAGGAAATGCTTCACTCATCCCTCTTGAACATGGGAGAGTAAAGCCATCCTCACTTGACCATGGGAAAGCACAAGAAACTTCAGACCGGAGGAGCGCATGTCCTGAACAACTGCTGACCTGGTGGTGACAGAGCAGAGGTTGTACCCACCTGCTGCATCCAGACAGAGAAGACCAACAGGATCGTGGTGGTCTATATATGCTTTAACTCCAATGCCAAGGGATACACTATGTCCTCTCTTGCTGTCTTTGTTAGGCCTGCACTGCTGCATTTCCATTAACTTGCATCAGGCCAGGCAGACCCAAGAGTAAACAGGTAGAGAGAAACAGACCTTTGATAGCCTTCTCCATAAATACTGACACAGGCAGATCTGCACAAGGAGGTCTCCAGATCTGGAACCTTGGCTGTATGATTAGCTTGGTTGAAAAAGGCCTTCAGAAAAATGAGGTAACTTTTTCAGACACCAAAGATGCTTTAGGTATCATGAGTTGAAGAATTTAAAATCCATTAGCATAAAAAGAACTCCGCTTACACAAAAATAAATTTACCTGGGAATGATATTAAAGAGAAGTTTGAAAAATGTGAATAGGTCCCATGATGACAATACTCTCTTACTATAGTTGCTGGAATTGTGTCATTCTTCCCCTCACCAGCCCTGACCCCATAGTAACTACTGTCTCAGGACAATGCAAAATAACAGCACAGTCAGAAAGCCTGGTGCTGAGTATTGGTAAAGAACAGTCAATAGCACTACACAAAACCAGTAAGCACCTCTCTAAGGCCATAGAAAACTGCAACCTATACTGCTTCTACACAGAAAGCAGAAGTTACCCAAGTATTATAACCATTTGGTAATGACCAGGGAACACAGGAAACTGGGACAAGCCATCACTTTTCAAATCAAATATCTTCCAAATGCTTTAAACCTCAAAAGCGTTTTCAAACTTCCTGAAATCCGTACTTGTTTCATTCATTCAACAGGAAGGCAATGCTTTCGAAAGTATTACAGGATGAAACACCTGTTCTGATTGAATTTCATTACTATAGAAATTAAAAAATTTATTTGGGTACAGCCATTAACCCAGATAAAATAGTTTCATTTCACATTCAAACAAGACATAGTATAACACTGTATTTATTAGCTACTGTATCCGAAGAATACTGTACAACCACAACCACTGGGCTGCTGATTATAATTTCTATGCCAACTAGACAAAATGTTTGTACTTTAAGAATGCTACGACCCAATACCAATATCAAATCATCTAAACTTCAAACAAAGGAGCAGAACTCAATATTACAATGTCTCCCTATGGGCATGTGCTGGGCAAATTAAAACTCCCCATATATCAGTAGGTATATATATATTAGGACTAATATTCTTATCTTTGCTTTGTAGATTCAAATTGGTTTTAGCAGGCGGAATGCTGCTCAGAGTCTGGAGGCATTTGCTTAACAGTGGGTACAAACTCTGATGGTGGGATGAGACAGAAATGCAACACAAAAATCTGTTACGTTAATCACCAACTAAAAATACATTTAAGTGTCCACGGTATTATTGTGCTTTTTACAGTACAAAGGTTAGCTTACCTACACAACCTTGGTCATGTACTAAAGTAAGAAAACTAGAAAACACGTAATTCAGGGAGCAACAATATGTAAATGAAGGTTAGAACATAACTGCACATCTACAACTAATGTACTTATTTGGAAATACAAGCATATCTATTTGATGTCTCTAGGATTCATCTAATAGTTTTATTTTTTGCTGTGCTGTAAAACAAAACTCTTGAGGTATTTCTGGCTATAGTCAAATCAGAATACCATGTCCCTGGAAGAGTTATAGAATAGCCAGCCTATCCTAGCATAGCATAGCACAGAACAGAATACTATATATAAGTTGTAAGTGACCTCCAGTGATGGTGTAATCCAACTGCCTGACCACTTCAGGGCTGACCAAGTTAAAGCATATTATTAAGGACATTGTCCAAATGCTTCTGAAACACTGGCAGGCCTTGAGAATCAACCACCTATCCAGGAAACCTGTTACAATGTTCGACTACCCTTTCAGCAAAGAAATGTTTCCTTATCTCCCAAGTGTAGAATGCAACATTTTTTCTTGTTAAAGTTCATCCCACTAATCATTTCCCAGTGCTTCAATCTGTCAAGATCCCTCTGCAAGGACTCCCATCACTCAAGAGAGTCAACATTTCCTCCTAATTTGGATCATCAGCAAACTTGCTAACGGTGCATTCCACTCCTGCATCCAGACCATTGACAAAAATATTGAACAAAACTGACCCTAGAACTGAGCCCAGAGGAACACTGCTGGTGGTGACCAGCTGCCAACAAGATGTAGCCCAATTCACTACAACTCTTTGAACCCTGCTCTCAAGTCAGTTCTTCACTCAGCACACTATGAATCACCTGACCCACACCTGGAGAACTTGTCCAGAAGGATGTAGTGAGTGACAGTATCAAAAAGCTTACTAAAACCCAGAAAATCTACATCCACTTCCTTCCCTTCATCCACTAGACAGGTGACCTTATCATAGAGGGCATTGCATTAGTTAAAGGAACGTTTCCTTTTGTGAACCCCTATTGATTTTGCATGATGATTGCATCGTTCTTTAAGTATCTTTCAACTGTATCCAGTACAATCTTCTCCATAATTTTTCCAGGTACTGAGGTTAGACTAAAATATCTGTAGTTCCCTGGGTCTTCCCTCACACCCTTTTTGTAATTTGGAATAAAGTTGGCTGGCTTCCAGTCAGCAGGGACCTCCCCAGACTCCAAAGATGTCTGCTAGATGATCAAGGAGGGTTCTGCTGTAACATCTGTTAGCTCCTGCAGTACTCAGGCTCTATGGACTTGTGAACATTCAGTTGATACAGCTGTTTCCTTACAATTTCAGTGTCCAGCTATGCAGAGCTTTGCAGAGTCTCTAAATACAGGTACATTCTATGTAAGCAATCTAATATTAGCTATTCCAAGTTACCCATTATTTTGCATGGTAAGCATTTCATTTGAATGTATGATGCACATTTCATATAATTCTAACAAACTAAGAAGTTTTATTTCCTCAACACTGGTTTGTATAACTGTCCATACGCTCCACTTCCAAAGAGTTAAAAATAACTTACCTCACTCCAGTTGCCTACTATCCAATAGGCATCAATAGGCAAACTGCTGGATGTTATTAGGTGGCTGTTTTCTGTGACGTTTGTTAAAACGCTCTCAGATGTTGCACTTTGCTTGAAAACTGACAATTTTGTGTTGTAGGGTACAGTGTCAGGTAGCTTCTTTTGTCTTCTGTTGTCACTCTGGTCTCCTGATAAATGACCAAATACTGTGGGTGTTACTGTAACCCATGCTTGTGGGGTAGTCACTTCTACAACAGGTACATCAACTTGCAGACTGACACGGTTTGCTGTTGTTGGAAATGCCAGCCCTTGTGCTCTGCTAACAGGAAGGAGCGTAGAAGAGTCTCGGTGATGAGAGGCTGTGTGGGGCTGCTCTGAGGTCACACTCTCATTTTGAAGGACAGAAGAGCTGGTATCTAGGGCTGTGCTCCTGGTTCTGGTTTCAGGATTGAGTTCTGTGCTGTAAAGAAGATCATTTGGTTTCTCACTGCCTCCAACTGATCCATCAATGTCATCAGATTCTTCAGTTAAGTAATCATAGCTGGAAGTTACTTCTGGACCACTGGTAAAAGAGGTGACGGGAGTGTCCTCACTTCTTTGGACCTCACTTTCTATAGTAGAAAACGGCTCACTTATAGAAATATTTTCAGCATGCCTTGTAATTTCAGTACTTAAGCTATCATGAAAAGGCCACGAAGTAGTGTTTTGGTGTGAACTGTTTTCAGTAGAAGCAATCGGGTAATTGTAAACATCACTTGATCCAGCAACATTACTTTGTAATGTTTTGTTGGCCATTCCTTCTTTTTCTGAGACATTACCTAAAAGAGAGGACGTAGGCAAACAGGGAGTTATGCTTTCATGCTTGGGTATTTTTGTTGTTGTTTGGGATCTTGGGCTTGGTACAGATATTCTGTGAGGAGGACTCCGTTTGGGATTAGTAGTTGTTTTTCTGATTATGATTTTTCCTCTTCTAGGTATCAGTGAGGGTATCCAAAATCTTCCAGCAGAAGGACATTGCTGGAGACCACACAGTGCCTTAGAGTTTGGTCTCTTGGAAGTATCACATGGCTCATTGTTATTTTTTGCACAAGTGACATTACGTGTCCTTACTCCGCCTCCACAAGTAACTGTGCACTGCAAAGGAAACAGAATTAATGTAACTCCCCTCTTCATTCTGCTGCTCATATCAATAAAAATAAGTATCGAATGTCATCTGTTTACAAAAAAGAAGCACTACAAATAATCAATAACAAAGCTTTTCCGAAGAAACAAGGCCTTCATTCTAGTGATGTTCTGCTATAATGGAGCTCCTCCCAAATCTTTAGAATAGTAAATGCCACCTTAAGGAAACAGCAGTGAAAAAAGACTACACGATAAAGACAAAATAAAGAAGTAATATGCTAAATTTTATTTCTTTGCTGAATCACAAAAGTTGTTCATCCAATACCTTTTCCATCAGGGTTATAAAAAACGGATTAAGAATCCGTCATCACAAACATATTTGACCAGCTCAGTGCTGGCTGCTCACAGTGCCACAAACCTGCTGCGATCATCCATGCACCTCACAGATCCTTGCCGACTTTATGAAATGGATTTTTCATTCAGTCTTAGAGCAACTACCACATGCTGTCAAGGCTGCCAGCGTGCCTCTCCTAAATTACAGACTACTGAAAATAATTAACCTATCTGGCTTCTATTCACATGGAAGCACTGTGGTGTATAAAGGGTGCTGGAAGCTAAGGACCCAGTTTTTCTGTGACGTTTTGCATTCTCAGGCCCACAGGCAGAGTCTTGCCTTCAGCAACTGTCCCTCCACTGAGGACTTTCTGAAATCTCAACACATTTTCCTGGTCTGAGGTACTAAGACTGGATGACTGGTTGGGTATGAATGGAGATATTACTTACAACCTACAGGACGAAGTCTTCCTACAATGCAAGGGAGCCTGATTAGCTGATTCAGATGCCTTAAACCAGGTGCTCAACATGAACAACCCTACCAGGAACAACCCTATCGCCAGCACTTCAAAACCCCCTGAATATCTAACTCTTTTTAGTCTAGGTGACCTTGTGTTACTGGGGATCTCTCTGTCATTAACACCTGTAAAATACAATCATCTCTGAAGCAACAGGAGCAGGGAAGATAGCAGAGTAACTTCAGAATAACAAAGTTCATTGGCTGTCTGTCCTCCTTGCACTTCCAGCTGTATAGCTGTAAGTTTACATCAGCTGCAATTTGGATTTTGCTTGCTGAGGAAGATAACAACTACTAACACTTTCTTACTTACATAGAAATATAATACACTTATTTTGTCAGAATTTCCTTTCGGGTGATTTGGATTATAGAATCATAGAATCTTCTGGTTGGAAAAGGTGTTGGAGATCAGTGAGTCCAACTGTACCCATCTTCTGCTAAATCATGTCCCTCAAAAACTCATCTCATTTTAAACACCTCCAGGGATGGTGACTCAACCACCTCCCTGGGCAGCTGTTCCAGTACCTGACCACCCTTTTGGTAAAGAAATTCTTCCTAGTATCTAGTTTGAACCTCCCCTGGTGCAACTTGTGGACATTTTCCCATGTCCTATCACCTGTCACTTGTGAGAGGAGATCAACACTCGCTCTGCCACAGCCTCCTCTCAGGCAGTTGTAGACAGTGATGAGGTCTGCCCTCAGCCTCCTCTTCTCTAAGCTAAACAACCCCAGTTCCCTCAGCCATTCCTCACAGGACTTGTTCTCCAGCCTCGTTGCCCTTCTCTGGACGCGCTCCAGCACCTCAATGTCCTTCCTGTAGTGACTACGCTGTTCCAATGCCCGACCACCCTTTCAGTGAAAAAAAATTTCCTGACGTCCAGTCTAAACCTCCCCTGGTGCAACTTGTGGCCATTTCCTCTTGTCCTGTCACCTGTCACTAGGAAGAAGAGACCAGCACACACCTCGCCACAACCTCCTTTCAGGTAGTTGTATACAGTAATGAGGTCACCCCTCAGCCTCCTCTTCTCTAAGCTAAACAACCCCATAATCTGCTCTCTAACACAGCAGTGAGTTTATTTTAAAAAGTTAGGAGAAAGGAGAGGAGTTTTCAAAAAGGGAATATAATATAATATAATATAATATAATATAATATAATATAATATAATATAATATAATAGAATAGAATAGAATAGAATAGAATAGAATAGAATAGAATAGAATAGAATAGAATAGAATAGAATAGAATAGAATAGAATAGAATAGAATAGAATAGAATAGAATAGAATAGAATATTTTCAGTTGGAAGGTACCTACAGCAACCGTGCAGTCCAACTGCCTGACAACTTCAGGGCATATCAGATGTTAAAGGATGTTGTTAAGGGTATCGTCCAGTTGCCTCTGAAACATGGACAGGCTTGGGGCATCAATCACCTCTCCAGGAAGCCTTTGCCAGCGTTTGACCACTCTCTCAGTAAAAAAATGCTTCCTAATGTCCTGTCTGAATCTCCACTGGCACACCTTTGAATCATTCTCACACATCCTGACACTGAATACCAGGGAGTAGAGCTCAGCATCTCCCTCTCCACTTTCCCCTCTTCAGGAAGCTGTAGAGAGCAGCAAGGCTGTCCCTCAGCCTTCTTTTCAAAGTCCTCAGCTGCTCCTCACAGGACATCCCTTCCAACCCTATCACCAGCTTTGTTGCCCTCCTCTGGATGCATTCAAGGACCTTCACATCCTTCTTAGACTGTGGGGCCCAGAACTGCACACAGCATGCAAAGTGAAGCTGCACCAATGCTGAATGCAGTGGGATGATCCCCTCTTCTGACTGGCTGGTCATGCCCGGTTGGGGTTTGCCCTCTTGGCTGCCAGGGCACTGCTGTCTCCTGTTGAGATGCTTCCGACCAGCACCCTCAGATCCCTTTGTGCAAGGCTGCTCTCCAGCCACTCCTCTCCCAATCTATACTTGTGTCAGTGTTAATCATCCAGGTGCAGAATGTGATGTTTGTTCTTGTTAAAGTTTATCCCATTAATCACTGCCTGATGTTCTAATTTATCTAGATCCTTCTGCAAGGCCTCTTGTGCCTCAAGGGAGTGTATTCAAACAAATCTAGTATAGTGTAGTCATCATTTTGATGACCTCACATTCTGCAGTACATCAGCTGCCAGTGAAGTAACCACACAATATTTAGTTAACTCTTGAAGGACACACAGCTATCCTAGAGCTTGTTAGGTTTTCAATTTAGTACTAGAAGTAAAAACTTTACATGCTGTGGCAAAACCAGCAGAGTTATGTATAGAAGAGATATGAATGTAAAGAATGTAAAGACGCTTCTTTGTAGGCCTATAGACAGAGCATAGCCTCAGCTGGTCCAGAGCAGTAAGTTTTAGCACACAAGCACGCTCTGTTCTACAGCCCCAAAAGCTCAGCGAGTCGAGTCCCTTCAGACAGTCAACATGCAACACTTGTTGAAGTCTTCAGCAAGTAGAGCAGCTTTTTTTTTTCTTCTACACAAAGACTTTGTGAAGAAGACATGTTAATAATAAAAAAAAAAACTTTAAAAAGGCAACAAAACAGGTCAAGGGTCCTCTCTGCTGACTATAATAGGTCAGTTAGGAAAAAATGTTCAATACTACAGTTGACATGAATTTACCTCAGTCCAGTTGCTCACTGTCCAGTCAGAAGGGCACAAGACATCCCTGTTGCATGACAGATGAGTCTTTGGTTTAAGCAGGTGCTGGCATTCTGTGACAGCCAGTGCTTGCTCATCAGATCCCACCGTCTGGATGCAAAGAACAGTTCGCTTCTTCAGGCCTGTTGGGCCACATGTGGTTGAACATTTCTGCCATTCTCCTGCCCACCATCTAAAAACCGGGGAATAGCAAACTCCAGAAAACAATCCATCACAAGCACAGTAACAAAAAGGTCACCAACAACAAAAAACCCAGTAATTTAAATTCTGCGTTCAGAAATATGCTTTTCATATTAAGTCCAAATCACCCAAGCTTTCCCATCTGCACTGGGCTTCAGCACCTGCCAATCACAGTAAGATGCTGATTCCCAGACAGCAGCAGGCACCAAGTATTATGCTTCTACAACGTGTGGGAATCCACTGAGTAGATGGTCTTTCAAATCCAATTTTGAGGAACTGTAGCAAGGTTTGTAATCTATTTACCCTATCCTACTGTTTGTCCGTTTATTACTACTTCAGTATAGAAAAAGTTAATGAGATATTAATGAGAATCACAGGTGAGGCTTTAATGACAGCGCAGAGGTGAAGAAGATCTCCTCATATATCCTTTCATACTTGCGCAGCTAAACTGGCCCTGTGTGACCTCCAGAATGGGAAGCAGCAAAGCACACAACCCCCAAAATCAGAGCTGTCAGAGCTGTGCTCCATGAACCCACATGGGATTCGTGCTGTAACATTGGGCCTTGTCTCTAGGTCAGCACTAGTACGGAATTCTCTGTACTTTGTCCCTTCATGAAGTAAAACTGAGCCCCTTTTGTGTCTCTCTCCTGATCAGAGATGGTCTTCTGTAGCATGCTATGCAATGTTCCACCCAAAAAAGATAAATGTTTGCTCCAGGACAGTACTTCCCAACGCAAAACACCTTATTGATGAGTCATCTCCTTTGTATTTGGTTTAACTTAGTCTTTCTCCAGCTTCATGCACCTGTTTCTTCTCACACTGACCCAGAGTGCATCAAATATCTGCATACCTCCCTTCCATGATAAGAAATGAGGGCAAAAACTTCTGGGTTTCTACTGTTTGAGAAGCACTGGCATCAACTGTGACATTTGCCTAAAGATTTATCTTTATATTTTCTTAAAAAAAAAAAAGAAAAGAAAAGAAAACCCATTTTCCCTCCAGTTTCAAGGGCCCTAGACAAGAATATAGCTCCAAAATGCTGTATAAAGAATCTGACCCAGTGAACTTTAAGCCACAAAAGCTCTTAGACTATATCACTTGTTCCTGAGTTTTGAAGCAGGTCACGACAAAGCCTTATTCTGAAAAGAAAACAGGCATATACTTAGCCAACAACTTTCTAGATAAGAAAGCATAAAAAATTGGTTTTGTCTTACAAGCAACACCATTCTATTGTCCTTTTTTTCCTTTTAAGGTCAATGAAATTAGAGCAAAATAATCCCATTTTGACAAATATATCCAAGTTCAATGCCCGGTCTTATAACTGTTTTTGTTCCTTGCTTTGTCTCCCATCTTACTGAATTTCTGCCTTCTTTAGTTTGCTGACAATCCCTCTTCCCTTTCCTCTGTATTTTCCATGTTCATACTCTGTTTCCTGATTATTCAGTTGCAAAAGAGCTGTCACTGATGTGGAAAGCACTGATATCTATTCCTAATCATTGAAAATAAAAAGACTCAGAGCAATCAAGCTACGCGTACAGCTCATTTGTGCAACCACCTCGTCTTCTCTGGGGTACCTACACCTACCTTCTTTCTCTTTAATTATGTATACATACCACACTTCCTTTTAAATTATCCTAGAAATCCTCTGGGGCACACAGTGTTTTGCTACATGCTTTAGAATGTAGCCCATTGCTACCATAACCCTGTTTGAGGCCTCAGGACATTGCTGTAATAAAAGAACAAATTATTTTTCTTTCTCCTGTCTTTCTTTGGGTTGTTTCTGGCTCTTCCAGGCTTCTGCAAACAACAAAGAAAAACTAACAAGCAGTTAAAGAGAAAAATTCTGCCTCAACAGAACACAGAGATAAAAAAGGGAAAAATATATTATTTCAACATGAATCGAGCCATTTCAGGGTTGGTTTTATCTCTTTCATCTTCTTTCCAATTTTATCACTTCCAGTTATCTTCTAAATTGCTGACACTTTGGCACAAATGCAACTTAAAGTATGTGGATTGCCCTACTAATTTTAACGGAATCAGATCAAATATTTCAAGCTACAGACATGCTAGGCTGACACCTCCTCCATCATCGTTTTCAAATGGCTCTGAGTGAGGGCTCAGCTATTCGCAGATTTAAGTACTGGACTCATAGCAATAAATTACCAGAATTTACTAGAGACTATCTTGATCAGCATGTGTAATGGTAGCATCAGTAATGGTGCATGATTAACTATTGCAAACAAAATACTTTTAAAAAGTCATGGAAGAAATTAAAGTGCTTCAAAGTTAGGAAATTCCACAATTAAGATTTTATCCTATTGGTCAATATTAAATTATGTTTATACATGTAACTTTTACTATACAGTTGTTCCTCATTCAGTGCAGGTAACAGATGGTGCTGCTGAGCCAAGCAGTTAATTGCCTGGCACCATGTTTACCACATATACTTCAAAAAACTTGCTCTGATTGAAAGTTTATTCTTATCAATAACCGGAGATTTTGAAGGTGCTTTTTCCTATATCCATGCTAGCGTTCATACACTTACCATAACCACTCAAACAAGAAACATGGAAGAACAAATGCTGTTGTCTCTTCTTGGCCCCCACTGAGGGCAAAAAAGGCAAAGCAAGGATAGGCAGAGCATTTACCATCCATTTGCCTGTTCTGGTACAGGATGCACCATAGCAGGTCCTGGACCACAGAGAAGGGAGCAGTACCCGAGTGACTAATTCGCCAGACTCCCATTATCTTGAAGTTTCTGCAGTCTCCTCACTCTGCAGAGGCACAACCAAAACTAAAGATGACTGCTGAGCACACATCCAGAACTGACACAGCAATCTGAGATCCAAACATGCAACTTCTAAGCTGAAACGACCAAGCTGTCAGACCTCCTGGCTGTGAGCTAAAAACTGGAGGGCACTGCTCAACAGCCTTAGCTTTGGGCAGGTTATAAACAAAGCTTTCTTTAAATCAAACATACAGAGAGATGTTTGGCAAAGAGAATATGAGGAAGAAATCTAAACTGTTAAGTAGCTGTGCTGATTGTGTCGAGAGACTGGGCCAAGTTGGTGGAAACTGAAGCCTGATGGGAATCATCATCCAATACTCGTTCCTACCTATAGTTTCTGATGGCATTTACCACCATAGAAACTGAGAGGTTCTTAAACACAAATGCATCACCTGGTCCCTGCAAAGTGACAGAACTGTCTTATCTCCACTGGCAGGCACAGTATGGAAAGATACAACACACAAACAAACATGCAAAATGCATGATTTGAGTAATTAATTTGTGTGAGCACTAATTTTTCTGGGGCTGTCAAACTAGAGAGAGTTCTGTATGGTGAAAGCATAATCCCAGCTGCAGCTGTGAGTGCTCTTCTGCAACTCTTCTGCAATCCAGCCTGGAACAGAGGTAGGGAGAAAATCTGATTCTCCCAGGTGCTATCCAGTTGCCTTAAAGGAGACCTCTTTCTTTTTCTCCCACACTGAGTTTACAAGGTCTGTTTCAGCCTTGACAGTTATACAATTCTCATCTATACCTAGATGATATGTGCTGAATGAGGTGTGGATCCTGTTGAAAATATAGTAGCATGGAATTTTGGAACCAAAGGTTGCTATATTCATGCCCATGGGGCTGAATGTTCCCTCTCTCCACCATACTGCACCACATCTAAGGACACCTTCTTTCACAAGATATCTGTAAAGCATCAGGCACAGCAGGTACCATCAGGGCACTGATTTTCTCTCTGTGTATTATAATAGAAACAAGATTTCCTATTCTTATTATGCTGTTGGAGTGTATTCAGCGGTCTGTAAGCAGGACAATGCAGTAACAGCAGATAAAAAGCAGGAGATTCCAAATACTTGTAGAATAATTGATTTATGGTTACTTTGTTCAAGTGAGTAGTGAGGTTAAAAGGGATTCAGGCAATTTTCTTAACAGAGGAGAGCAAAATTTTATTCACAACACTAAATACAGTTAAAATCTCACTGTTTTTTTTTCAAGTATTATCTATTGATTTTTATCAGTAACAGCTATGGAGTTAAATACCTGCCTACCAAAGAAACACATAACTGGAAACCATAGCATAATGTGGTAAAAAACATGCATTTATGCTACAGTGTTTCTGCCTGCTAAACAATATCACTCAAGTTTCATGTGAGCAGTTGTGTGACATTTTAACTCTCAACTGTTCAGGATCTTTATTTTGTTCTGAGCCAACATGTGGCATACATGTATTACAACATTTTAAGTATTTTATTTGTTTTGCTCCAGATTCTTTTAGTTGAAAATGTGGGAAAAATAAATGTAGGTCAAATCTTGGACTTCTCAGAAGCCTGCCATTTAAAGGCTTTATAATTAACTTCCTGAAATGCACTAATGAGATAAGATCTGGTTTGTGAAAGTCACAAACATTAGAGTAGTATTGTTCTTTGCCTGTTTGATAAAGTATCTAATTCTGATTTAGTGTCTAGTAGCTAGTTTCATGGTAGCATGTTTTCCATCAGTGGGATTTAGCAGTCTTGTGACAGCACTGTCCTCAACTCTAGCACAGAAGTCAGCCACCTTTTTACAGAACACTTGGTCTTCAGCAGCTTCACATGAACTCTGAGTAATCCATACTGGACAGTCACACCTTCCTCCAACATCTAGATTTTCTTTAGAAACAACAAACCAAGAAAGTGCACTAAGTGCTCTCTTGCATTTCAGATGAAGATATGTAACCATCTGTCTGGATTAGAGGTGATACATAAGCCATGGAAACTAAATCCCACACTGGGACCACAGTCTGGAAGAGAGACAAGATCTGCAAAGTTGATAAGTTTGATCTACTGTCAATTGATTTCCTAGAAATCTACAAAGAATTATGAAATGCTGGTTGTTTATGCTTTTAACAGCCATTTATAGAGGCTGCAAGCACAAAGATATAATTCCCAGAGAAAGCATGACATACTGCTGTGAATACACTTGGAAACAACTAACGAAACCAAGAGCCATGCAGAAATTTTTACATTAAAGCTTCATGAAATTCACTGCTGGCATATGTAATGCAATATACTTTAAGTGAATCATTGTAATAACTTCAATTTGACTTGGATTCAACTAGAATTACTAGGGTAAGACTGGTGTACTATTGTGAACAGCATGATAAACTATTTCCAGAGAAAATGAAAGACAAAAGCAAGATGTTTCAGCAGCTAAGTTATGAAACTAAATGAAATATTGATCTCTTCCAGCAAATCTGTACCTATTTTACAAGCCCAAAGTTCTGCTATCATCTAGAATGTTTGCTGTGGTTAGTCTTATTTACACAACTTGCTAAAATAGTAGAACAGAAGAAAAAGAGGTGAAAACAAATTAAAATATTGTTATGGGAATAGAAAACGTGATTCCCATATGATTATAATCACAGAATGAAGAAAACTACACTTTGCCAAAAGGAAAAAATAAGAAGGGACATGATAAAAAGATCAAATAAATAAAGAAGGTATAATAATAAGAAGTGGGCAATTCCACTGATCCTCCTTTAAAAAAAGACAAGGGAGTATCACACAATACTGAAGAACAGCATCAGAAGGCTTAAAAAACTTCTCTGCAATTTAGTTTTTTGAATGTATGATATTGAGCTGAAACAGGAATAGGATTTTTACAATAAATAAGAATTTATACAGTTTTCAGGCACACCTGCCTCTTTAGACTGAACAAAACATATCAATACAGAAGAGAGAGCAATCTCTGCCATTCTGAGCACAGACTGCTCAGTAACTCGCACTGGATAATTCTTAGCTCACTCCTAATCTATCCATTACTGTTTCTGCCAACTTGCCCTGAAACGCTTGGGAGCTCTCACCGTGGCTGGCCATGGACAGCACACTAATCAGGTATTAGGACCAGCACTTTCCTCTGAATAAGGCTGCTGCCTAGCATTACCAGAGCCCTTCCAGTATCTGTTACCTGGGTGGACAGTCCTTTTCGTAGCATTTCTTTTGTCGTCCATTGGGCTGTGTTGCTGGGTCACAGAAAGAGTTTTTGATCGCTCGGCCTCCCTTCCGCATGCAGTGGGCAACCTGGCGCCGCACCCCTGTGAGAGAAAGACACCGAGGAAATCTTTACAACAGCAATCCATGTAGGCTGGGGATGAGCTGCAGAAATCTTCTCGCATGGGAGTACACACTGGTCGTACTCCACCCAGCAACAGCTGTGAAAGGCAGTTCTGCTGAAATGTCTGGTATGAGCACCCTTTAAACAGTGTTAAGCCGAGCTCTTTTGGACCAGATAGCTCAAGCAACACATTTGAAAGCACTTTCCTTAATCTCAATTTAGTTGCCAGCCGCAAAAAGGGCTCCTGCAGGCCCTGAAGTGGGCTAAAAGGGCTATGAATTGTTCTCAGATTACTCACAGATAAGAGGCGACTCAGCAGCATCAGGCTATTCACAGGGTATTTTTGCCAATCTTTTCTTTGTACTTCTGGGAAGGCTGTTTAAACCAAATACAAACTGGAGTGCATCAGAAAAACTATAACCCTGTGACTCTTAATGCTGAATTCCACTTTGAAGAAATTTTGATATAAATCTTGGCTGAAAATGACGATGCTGCAATGTGAGAAGGGAAATCTGATTTCTAAATAACTAATACACAGCACTCATCACAAAAGGCAAAGCACAGTAATGACAAGAGACACAGAGACATCCCATACATATAATCTCGTTCATTTCCTAACAGTTCTCCTTACAAGAACTTCCATGCATTTAACAGAAAGAAACATGACAAATACGGCACCACCCTAGTGCAAAACTAAAGAAAATCAGTTTCAAGGGGCCTGCCTCCCAGTTTTGCAATAATTTGAGGTAGGTCCTGTGTTGTAAATCTAGCGTAAAAAGAATGTATAGCAATATTACAGTTAGAAAGGTTGTAGCTAGACTGACACAGAGGCATTAAAATAGTCACATTAGGACCAAACAAATCCCAAGTAAAAGACTGAAGAAACCTTGTTTATTAACGCTTGTTAAATTAACTGTGCCATTAATTCACAGCTATTAACATGCATCTGGTAGTTCACTGTATCTCTCTGACTTTTACCCCTCTCCTGGGAAGCAAAGGAACAGCAATGTTACTATGGTGTCAGGGATAACTGTTAGGCTATTTCACTTATTTTATCCTTCGTTTAGGAATCAACCCTTTCCTTGCCTCACATTCCCTTGTAACTAGTGTGGGAAACTATTTGGCAGATTAAAAAAAATAATCCATAGATAATAATCCTTGGGAAATATGAAAATATTTGTCTATACAACATATATTTCTTTATATAGCAATGTCAGCATATATGGCAATTAAAACCTATTTCCTAAAATTACATGTTAGGGTTGTGTTTATCTTGCTTTAAGTAATCTCACAGCATTCAAATGTTTTTTCCTCTGTGACACTTAACAATCTACTTATAAAAATAAATACAGAAAAAAACACAATAACAACCCTAATATTAGGAAATTCAAAGCTAGCAACAGAGGTAACTTTTGGTGGGAGAACTGAGCATGGACTTCGTGTGTGAAGGGGAGGGTGTAGTCAGATCTTACTGAAAGAGTCCTTCACAAACACAAGAAAATTAAAAACTTCCTCTGCGTATTTGGGTCATTCCATAGAAACAGATGAAAATCTGTATGTCATTTTTTATAGCACCTTAAGACATCACGTCTGTGACACTGAGAGGAAATGCTATAGCATTTAGAGTACTTTCAGGCTTGTGATTGAGATGTGTAAGATAATTATTGACAACAGGACAGGATTTGATGACTGAGTCTCCTCCAGTCATACATGAAAGCTGATTTGCTAGCCAGGATTAGTTTCACCTAGACAGGAGGATTAAAGGACTGCAGACTTGTGCTCCCATTAGCACCCTTCACTGGGGCGTTCAAGCTCCAGGGTGCGTGCTGTGGAAGTAGTCGCATGACTCCGCAATGTGACTCGATGTGGCTCTTCCCTGTCTCTTGGGGACTTCAAGTAACAGAAAGCTTTTTGGTTCTGTGCAGTACTCCCAGTGAGCAGTCCTATGTTTTCAGCTATGAAAAATTTAACTGCAACAGTTAGTAACCTTCCTGCCAGTTGTAAACAACGCAGTTCAAAGAAATACATTTCTGCCCCTTTCAAAATCATGATATGTTGCTGTTACAAACGCAAATAAGAGAACTCATTTGCTTTGATAAATTTTCAGTGACATTTCAGCTGCTACCATTTACTATAAAAACCACTATAAACCTTTGCAAAAGTTTTGTCTCAGGGCCTTATATTCTAATAAAACATTTGCCAATCGCTGCAACAATAAACTAATTTACTCACACAAACAATTTTTATTATGGAAGTTATGTGAACTCCCACTGTAGTTTCAAAATCTCGAAAGTTCCAAGATGGATGCATGTATTTAAAGATGACATAAATGCAGAGTTTTTTCATTGTGACTTTGCATAGTTTAGTTCCAAAGCTGGAAGGAATCCTGTATCCATGTATTGATACACACACACAGAGATATGTATGAATAACATGACATAATGAAACACAGTTGTTGTTTTAGGCTTGAGCAAGTTGAACTAGGAAACACTGCAAAAGCAGAAAACTAATCCTCTCACATTGACCCTGCCCTACGAAATATTTGCAGTTACATAACTTAAATGTGTAATATCCTACTTAAGTCTCAGATTAAGAATTCTAAATATACTTAAAAAATCTGTAACATTGGAACCTTAAACACTATTTCTTTAGGGATCTTTTCCTCCCCTCACCTCTTCTACTTCTTCCTGACCTCCGTCCACACTGGCTTTGTATACACAAAAATGCTGGCTGTATTCACCAAGACATTGTCTCTGTCATCATAAACCCATTAAAAAGATCTTGCTTAGTGGGAACATCTCATTTCCTTCTGCTCATCTCAGCACTCATTGCACCATAGCCCTTCCCACACCTGTGTTTCAGAAGTGTACCATCTGAGCTCTGTAAAAAAACCCTACAAATATTTCTGGAATAAAAGAGAGGAACCAAGAATGACAACAGGCAAATCAAAGAATGGCCTTGATTCCACTAGATCTGCTCAGAGATTCCTTCTGCCTCTTTGTGCCACTTCATCCCTGATGCAAGACTTTTCAATGGGAGGTTGACCCACTCATCTCCTGATTTCTTACTTAGTTTTGCAAAAGAAAAGGTGCCAGTTTAAAATCATTTGGGTGTGAAAGGTTTTTGAAACAGAGGTTAGAAATTTGTTGGCTGCATAGAGCTCAATTTGGGTAAAATTAAGGTTGAGAACAACAGAAATAAAGGACTACAAAATGTGCATGCAAAAGAACATATTTGACTGTAAAGCTACTTAGAATATGTAATTGTCACTGTTGTGCACCAAATCGGATACTTTGAAAGAAGTTCACTTTGGTGTTTGGATGAACAAATTACACTGAGTGCTTGGACAAGTTAAGCACATGATACAAGAGCCAGCCTTTACATTCTTGGTGTTATAAACTTTAGACTCATAATAGCAAAGGAAAATACAATGACCTTTGTTTTCTAAAACCAATGCTACAAGTTTAGGACTACACTTCAGTTTCAGGAACACCTGGAGGTAATTTTGCAACATGCCCCAAACAAATGCTATGGTTAAGTCTTTTTGCAAAGCTTTGAAAATGTGCCAATTACTGATGTTATTTATGGAGAAGTAAATTCTCCCTTAGTTGCAGCTGTGCTTGTGCTGTGCTTTGCTTCTTCTTACATTCAGTACCGCTCAAACCTAATTCTAAGAAACAAGATTAAAGACTTTAGACAAGGATGAAGGATTTATATTTGTAATTTCTAATTGACCATTGTTTAGAGTAAGAATAATGGATAGTTGGTCTAGAAAAAAAATCAGCGAGGTATTTAAATTAATCTTCCTATAAAAAAGCTTAAGGACTTTACATGCTGTCTTGACAGTAGGCTCTGGAGGGACATTAGTTTCTTGACCAGAAGGTGCAGCAATCTGCAGGTCACTGTCCAGTGTGCAATGCAATTCCTTTCTGCATGGCAAATGTCAGGCAGAGTGTCAAACCACCCTGCAGTGAGGATAAAGCAAGGCTTATGATTTTTATTATAAATTATCACCTTTGCCATTTTTTTTCCATGAAATGGATTGCAAAGTAATTACATAATTATTTTCTACATTGTAAGTGGATATCAGGTATTGGAATGTGTTATCCTTTTACCTGCATGCAGTATTATGTGTGTTTGCTATGGAAAACATTGATTTTTCACATACTATTTTCCCTTGTTAAATGGTGTTATTGTAGCCTGGCCAGATCCACTCTTTGCCTACAACAGATAGTGGCACATGAAGGACATGAAGGCAAACATGAACACAGGTGTACCTTCTCTTTCTCAGCTGCAATGGAGTTGGGGAAAGATACAGGCCAGGGCACTGCACGGTGCTACCTTGAGGCCAAGAATCTTTTGGAAAATATCTTTAGGGAGCTGCCCTGGATTAATTCTGAGAAGGAACAGCTTCACTTTACAAAGACTTTACTCATCAATGTTAATTTTTCCAGGTACTTTTCCCTTGGATAAGGAGATGTATCATAGGGCTAAATCCGTATTTTTTCTCTTAGGATAGAAGAGGCTTTCCTGCATCAGCCCATTCCAGTGCATGTAGCCCCATTTGTCACTCCCCCACTTAGCTTCACTCTCTTGGTGCTGGAAAACATTTGTTTGCATTGCTCTGATCTCTGTGGCTACAAAAGATTGACGTGCCCTTGGGTTTACTGCTACCATATTGACCAGTCATGAGAGATCATGTCCTCAATCTTTAGACAGACCTAGGTTTGCCAAGAGGACAAAATTGTAGTTAAGGATCAATTTCTCTCACTGACTGTGGCTGTTATGGTTAGTTTGATAGTTCACCTTTCCTTTCCCTTCCTTTTATACTGAAAACTGTTTATTATTTACAAACTTATAACTGCAGATGTCCTTGAAAGTAATTTTACTACCACATACATTCTACATAAACAGAACTTTTCTTACCTCCTTGATCCTCATTGTAGGCTTCTCTTCAGTAAGGCTTACTATGCAGAATACTGATAGCAGATGATCTTGCCTTTATCTTAGAAACCTTTGAAAACTTTTAAAACGCCTGAGATTTGGCACCACAGGTCTGTTAATGCCAATGGCAATATACGGTGAAACTAAACAGACTTTATGTGCAGATAAAATCAATTTCATCATTTAACGCCAGAAGGAAGTTCTGTGCAAGTCAGAGAAAGACGTTGCTTAATCCAGTAACATTGAGAACATTCAGTTCTGCCTTTACTTTGGTCTCCTAGTGCTGAATTGGACTCGAGAGGATCAAACCACAACAACGTGTAACCGCGTGAGACTTTCTGGTTCTTGGTCAATAATTACGACTACGCCCATTCCCTGCTCTATCATAGACTCACAGAAGCATTTAGGTTGGATAAGACCTTCAAAATCATCAAGTCCTAACACTGTCAAGTTCACTATTAAAACATGTCCCTAGGCACCACATCTACCCATCCTTTAAATACCTCCAGGGATGGTGACTCACTCACTTCCCTGGGCAGCCAGTCCCAAAGCCTGACCACCCTTTCCATGAAGACATTTTTCCTAACATGCAGTTTAAACCTCCCCTGTCAAATGAGGCCATTTCCTCTCATCCTATCACTTGTTATTTGGGAGAAAAGACCAACACCTACCTCGCTACAACATCCTTTCAGGTAGCTGTGGAGAGCAATAAAGTCTCCCCTCTGCTTCCTCTTTTCCAGATTAAACAGCCCCAGGTCCCTCACCCGCTCCTCATAACACTTCTGCTCCAGCCCCTAACCACCTTCTGCGGACATTTAATACAGCAAGATTTTTGAGTTCCCAAATTTCCATAATGATGGAGAGCTGACATATTCCAAATAAACCTCTGCCATTGCACTCTGGTTTTTATGCAGCAGAGCTTCAGGTTTCTTTGATGATATGTTTGGGCTCTGTTCATTTGTGTATAAAACTGCTATATTACTGCACCAGTGTGGTGCTTAGGAGAGCCAGCTAACTCAGTCTCAGTGCCAAGCTTACATGACTACAGCCTATCTGGTTCACACTCATACAGCCTAGAGCATTGCCAGATTAAGCATGGGGAATCAAGCATCTGGGGAAAACTACAGACAGACTGCAGCATCAGACCTCCTCTAGTTCAAGTGATGCACTGAAGATGTGTGCCATGGTTTATCTTTTTTTCTGGACAGTGAGTAAAGGACAATACACTGACTGCATCATTTCTTTCGTATATTAGCAGATTACAACCACCTTTAGACCTGTACAGTTACTCTTATAAATGTATGTATCTAAGAGGAAGGAGAGTAAAAGGTCTACTCATTCCTTTTCTCATGTCCATGATGGAACGTAGACAACTGGGAAGGTTTATGAGCTCTTTTCAAAATGCGATGCTCCTCTCAGTTCCCCTGCAAACTCATGTCAGCAAGTCTGTAATCTTGCCTGAAACATATAATTTCTACTTATGCAAAGAAAAAGCCTATGAGCTCAAGAAGTATTTATTAAAAGCTCAAAGACAGTAAACAGGGGAAGCCACTTATTAAATAAAAACTGAAAAAACCCGCATAAACTGCAGTACTCTAATTAAGTAATCCATGTGTGGCAGTTAGAAATCAAAGCTAAGCCACACAGTTCTATAGCCAGAAGGTAGCACACAGGATTATGATTTACTTAGTGAGAAACAGTTCTGGGAAAAGTGTATCTGATGTGAAAAACCCCACAAGAACATAATAAACAATCTAATAACAACTCCCTCTCCGTTTTGTTATCATGCCAACTGTTTAAACTAAACACTACACACAACTAGGTAACAGAACTAGAACATACAGAATGCAATTAGGCAAGACACTTGTTTTGGATATCTATTTAAAGAAAATATTTTTTTCTGTTAACCAGAAAGTACACAGTGTTTTGTCCAGAGAGACTCTTCTCAACGAAAACCTCAAAACCTAAACCACATAGATATTTGCACAAACATATATATATGGATGGATGGAAGTATAAACGTCTATCTATATATATCAAAGTATCTATTCTATAATACAGAAAATTTATTGGGGTGGGGTAATCTACCTTGTTCTTCTAAAATTCTTCTTTTCATCTTTTGAAGACCATAGAATGCCCTTTGTTCAGACTACTGAAAATGTATTTGGTGTCTTCCTTGACACAAACGATCTAAAAATTGTTACCCCTGTAATCATCACTGCTTCTAGACTCCCAGAAGGATTTGTCACATTTGTCTTTTTATTTCTGTCTGAAAAGTTATTAAAGAAAGCAATAATTACAAAAAAAACTAGTATTAGAAAGAGGCCTATTTAATGTTTTGTCCAGCGGCTGCAATATTGATCTTCTACTGTTCTGTACAGTCTTCACACAGATGGGCAAAGAACAAGGTTCCTATCAGATCTCCTGGACTCTTCCTCTGTCCTGTCAAACTCAGGAAATAAGTCCATTGGATGGCTGCAATCTCTTCCCCTCAAGTGCAAACTTCCTTTCACGCAGAATGTTCTTCCCACAAAGAATGGATTGAAAAACTTTTGTGAAGATACCTTTAGTCCTTTTATCATTATCTTTGGTTTACTGCTAGCCTGAACTTCATCTCATTTATGTTAAGTACTTTCTCTACAGTCTTCCTGACAGCATTTTCTGTGCGTTACCACAGGAAAACTTCTCTATGTGTTGTTAGATCCTGCTTCATAGTTGCCATTCTACTTGTCTGGTTTTACATGTTGCACAGAACTACAACATAATTGCAGCTGCTCTCAAGCCACTGTATCGAGAGTGGCAAAGACATGTACGTTCTCAACACTGATTTAAATAAATTATTGAGAAATGCACAGAAAGCATTGTTGCTTATTGAGGCAGAACAGAAATGAAGAATATTTTTGTAGCTAGCATCCTGGAAAGACTCAGTAGGGAAAGAAGAATAGGTCACAAAGTAATATTGCTGGGAAGCAGAGTTACTCTGAACAATATTGATAACAAATTATGAGGAAAAGAAAAGTGTAGTTTTTTTATATTGGTTCACAGATGTTGAGAATTTCAGGAGCCTATTTGCCTTATAAGATTTAATAGCATTTTATTTTAAGGCCATAATACATTATTATTACCATGTGACCTGCTTTCCCACCAAACGTAGATTAAAAAACCTTACCTCTTTGAGGACACTGTCTGGATAACTTAAAAGTAAAGATGAGATTTGCCAACAATGAAAACAAACAGTAATCGACAAAGGAAGTGAGGAAATTACCTCTTCCACAGGTAACACTGCAGGCTGTCCAATTTCCATACTGCCAAAAATACTCTGGCTCTCCAATCTCATTCTCATGACTTTCTTCTTTACGTACCGTATATTCATACTTGATTCCAGGGTTAGTTTCTTGGAAAAGTAGCTGGAAAAAAAAGTGTAGTTTATTTAAATACTTATGATTGTAATAATCTATTGGTCCAAAGCTTTCAAAGTCTGAAAACAGAAAAATCAGCCAGGTTTAAAGAAGCCCATTTTGGAGCCTACTACCAGTTCAGAGAAACTGACCAGCAAAATTTCCATTGGTGCACTGACAGTAGTGCACATGTGATGTCTCAAAGACGCCGTTGTTTGCCATGCACTTTTGCAAGCACAACTGACAGTAAGTGGGTCAGTGCAACTGGTATCCTATTGACTGTAAGAAAAGATAATACAAAGTCTATCCAAGGCACTGTCAAATATGCTGCCATTATAAATGATAATTACTCTAACTATATGAAATAGCTGTTACAAAACAACCAGTAGGTTAAAAAATTACAGTTTATTCACATATTGCTCCAATATTATTTTTCAGTGTTTCTGGATTAAGAAAGATAACTCCAACTAAAAAGAGCCACTCTGGAAATTTACTGTTTAGCTGATTAGGGAGAAAAGAAGAACAACATCAAGGGATAAAAGACTTCAGAAATGAACTTCTACTCTTCCTCCTAATTGTTACCTTGACCTTGTTTCTGATAGTGAAGTTTGAACACCCCTTAGATGTGCCTTTTCACAAGACATTCAGAGTGTGAAAGTGGCTTCCATCATGCCCCTAATATTTCTTTTAATCCCGCAGTGGATACATGGGCAAACAAGCCAGAAAAGATATATTCAGAGAACAAATGGGCAATTTAAAACTATTTTTGTTTACTTAACCAAAGCTGATTAAGTTAGAATTTATAAAGGGAGCAACCTCAGTGGATGTTAAATAGAACCATTTCACTTACCATAAGCTATTAATCCATCTATCTAACGCTGTATTTTCTCAGCTCAGTGTAAGCTGTCACTGCTGTCAGTCTTCCCTAGCCCTCACTGCTCACAGCCTGACATCAGCTCCCTTTTTTGTGATAAACAGTTATTTTTCATCTGGGTCTAGTTCACATCACAGCCACATGTTGGTCTAACCTGGCACAAGAGACAGGGAACTTGAGACAAAGAACTGAAGGTTGAAGTATCCGTATCCTATTGGCAGCACTGCATTACACCACCCTTAAATAATAATTGAACTGTGATGCTGCACATCTGTTTTCAAGCAGAATAAACAACCTTCTCAAGCAAGGTGTTTATTTCCCTCCAAAAGAGCTCAACTGATTTTTGCAAGACAGTGAGCTAATGGAGTGGTTTCTATACAAATACAAATATTTTTCCAGTCTCAGTTTCAGAACCCCAGCACATTCTGCTGCCATTCAAACCCTGCAGTTTCTGTTAGTGATCTATTTACCTGAATCCATATTGATTCATTGGTGGGTCCTGGAGCAGTTAGATTTTCTAGATCCCCTGTTCTGTCATACTGAAATATCGTTCCTGCCACTTTGTATTCACCATTCCACTGGATGATAAAGCCTCCATTCAGGTAATATTTTTCTGGGTCTTTACTTCGCACAGCAAGAAAATTTCCTGCTTCTGCAACTTCCATAACTTTGATTCCCCTTGCACCTTTCGGAATAAGCCCAATATCAACATATCCTAAGAGACAAGAAAGGTTCAAGGAGGTGAACAATAAAAATGTAATTGCATTTTACTTATGTATAAGGTCATTAAAATAGCAGCTTTTCTTGAAAGTATATACAAATGTGCTATCACAGACCTTGTAATTCAGTCAGTTAATAGCCTGACTTTCCAAACCAGGTGATCCACCATCATTTGGGGAAATGAATATTTATTTAGACATTTAGAAGGGATACGGAGGTGAATGATTTTCTGAGCTGCATCAGGTGAAATCTACTCCACAGTTGAGCATCAGCATCTCCATAACCACACCCAAGGACTCTGGAATACTGCAATGTGAGCACTCTAGAGAAATGCTAGGGATTCCCAGCAAGTTAACAGCCTGTTGGGGAAAGGCCTTTTCAAATTGGTAGTTTTCATCTGTAACCAATGTACAAGTAGGTCCATAATTCCAGGTACCTTCTCTTAAGTCATTTAACTTCATTGCTGCTTCACATAGATAGCCTAGCTACAAAAAAAACCCCAAGTCATTCAAATTTCTGGAACTACTATAATCAGCTAAACAAATTCTTATGAACTGCTGATTTTCATTAGGAAAACGGCTCTGCCTGTATAAAGTTACCTGCAAAAGAGATTTTTGGTATGCATGTTAATAATCAACCCACAGTGTCTACTACAGAATTTTTTTGCACCACAGGCAATGTATGTCATAACATTCTATGGTTCTCACCTTACAGGGAACTGCTGTTGGTACTGAATGAAAGCTGTAAAAATAGAAGTTCACATAGAAATGTAAATACAAGCTGGGATAGCTTCCTTGCTATTGGTCCTGGCTAGGCTTTAGAAAGTGGATGGATCATAGCTCTGCAGGCAGATGCTGTAGGAGCGTGAGCTGCAGTTTCTGCTGGTTTACTTTAAGGTCAGAACATATGTGGCTCCTCAGTTTTCCTCACACACTGCTGATGTCATAAATTAAATTCTGAGACTCACATCTGACTCACCTTTCTTGTGAAACAAGCCCATCACCTTTGATTACTCTTTCACATGAGTGAGACAAACCACTCTGGACACACTAAGTGATCTTCAATATGAATGCCAGAAGTACCTATATACCATATACAACAAGCTACTGCCATAAATAAGTGCCCCAGATTCTTTTACTTCGATTCTTTAACTTCTGAATTTTCTTTGCAACTCTCTTGTGGGGAGGTAAGTATTGGTTCTAATGTCTTTTGGGGCTTATGGTAGAAAAAGTGACCTGTCTACTTCAGAGCTGTCCAAATCAAAAGCCACATGTTTTTCCTGTGAATATTTAGTAGAGAGAGCTTTCTGGTTTTCACCTTTTGCAAGTTTTCCTGGACTGACCGTGGAAATTCAAACTTTTCATTTTTTCGTAAGTGAAAGGAATAACAAAATCTGGAGGATTACAGATTAACTTCTCTTATAGGAAACCAGTGGTCAAGGTCTACTGTAAGTAAGCAAGCTCTAATGATTCTTCTAAATGTTCCTTTCATTCAGCGTAGAGAAGACGTGTTATGAACGCAGTGTGTGATCGTGTAACTAAAGACTCTATTAGAAGGCATACTCACAAGTAAGACAAATTAGCACAGCATGCTAATTGTGTCATGTCCTGAAAGCTTGGCTTTGCAACCTTGGTGTCCTTTTCCAGTAGGTTTTTTCATATGTAATTAGAGTAACATTTGTTCAAAATACAAAGTATAAAAACAATGAAGCATAATTTTATTTCTGTTGTAATGTAAAAATCTGTTTCCTTTCAAGTTTTTGCATAATTATTTGTTTGTAACAACTGCAGTTACTCATAAACCTGATTTTAAATGTGCCACAACTGTCTGGTGATAGATGTTAGCATTTGGTCTGTGTATCACATTGTCTTCCCGCTGGCCCTCCCTTTTTTTAATGGCTAAATTACCTCCTGATTTCCCTGAACCTCAAACTAATTCCCAATGAATGTTATCTGCTGTTGAAAGCAAAGCTAATCAGCAGCAAGCTTTTGAGTTTGTCACTCAACACAATAAATTTTTGTTTAAAAATGATATGGATGCTGTTTATATAATTGTTCCTGGTTATATGGTTTCATCTGATAAGGATCTAGAGATCTGAGATTCAATAACAGCCAAAATGTCAGCTGTCTAACCTACATGCTGTGCTCATTAAATCCTGGAGCATCCATATTATGGGTGCTCCCACACACCTGTGAAATGGCAAATCTCAGGTGCTATTAGTCTTTCCCTTTTTAATTAAAATTAAATCTATGTTATCCCAAACATGGATGAAAGTACAATATGAATAAATTCATGCAACCTTCGTTATAGGCATGGTTATACCAGGATTGAAGAGCTTGTTTCTATTTTCCCATTGCTGTAAAAGAGGGGTAATTTCACTGAGGTGGTTAGCACAGTGTTGATGATCAGACAAGAAGCAGACCTTGTGACTTTTTACCACAATACCTCACATCCCACTCTCCAGTCTGTCATATCTGTGAGATTCTCTCTTTTAAACATGCACTTTGCTGAGGCATGACTTTCCTCTAAGTCAGGCTCTAGGAACTGCCACATGGATCTTACATGGTAAACAGCACAGGTGCCTGGTGGCATATTGGGTTTGCAAGTTGAGGTATGGTTGCATACAACCTTCCCAAGGAACAGGGGAAACACTGCAGTGTCTGACGGTAATGAGAAGAAAATTATAGTCCAGAGACAATCTCGTAAGTGAAGATCTAGGAGACGTTGGCATCATGACTATGTCTGGAGTCCGTCTTGAGGCTATGTTCAAGCACATACCAGACCTATCTGCACTTCAGCTGCATGAAAATGAAACAGGGCTGGCAACAAGACCACGGCATGTGTTAATTCAGTCCCAGCCAAGCTGGCCAGGAGACAACTAATACAGGATAAACCTCCAGGTTAGGGTGAATACAGCCACTGTTGCCTTTTTTGGCCACCACTTTGCTAAAATTCAGTCCTTCACAGGAGCGACATGCACCTGACTTTGCCTTCAGACTGGCAGAGTAAGACCTCCAGCCCTAGTGTACAATCAATCCCTCATTTCCTGATTTTCATAAATTTAAATACATTGACGCCTTGCTATTGAAAACTGGAAATTTCATTTATCCCTACACACAAAAAAGGGTGAAGACAGGACAATTCCCCATCTTTCTGACCACCATCCTTTGCCCAGCCACTCTGCCACTTTCCAGGTAGATCCCTTTACCTAATTTTCATAACCTCATTCCCTTTTTTTTTAATTCATTTACTCCACACTCTAGTCACTTAACACAGTCCTAAACTCCCCTCCTTTGTGCCTCAGTCTTTCGTCCATCCCAGTGCTTTTCCTCATCCAGCAGTGCTATTTATTCTCCTTTCAAAAGAGTTAGCACACGTTACAAATGCTCTGCTGCACACCAGAATAGTCCTTTGCAGCCATCACATGAATAAGAGCAAGGATTTCCCATTTGGAATACCCTACCTTAAAGCAGACTTCTTCTGACTTAACAACAGGAGAGCTTGCAACTACTTTGCTCAAGGCTAGACTCTGCTTTTCAGTTGCTTATGCTGCAACTTTTTGTCATAAGAGTTCAGCTGAAGCAATTTGAATGATTTTCAAATCAGCCTCCTGAAAACGAAGTGCAGGCCAGGTATTCACTAATATTAGTGTCAACAGCTGAGATCATCTGTGCATATCAGACCTCTGATTTGTTTTCCACCATGAAATTCTAATGGAGTCCACTACACAGATGTAGCTGTCATTCCTATAGCTGTGTTGGGAACACCTGGACAACCATTTTGCATCCACAGGAAAGACAAAGAATTTTAAAGAAAATCCAAGTAATGATACAGATTTAGTACTTTTCTTCCTGAACATCAAGAGGTAAGGCTGCATGTAAAACTGACCATCCTGCCCTGCAATGTAAAGCTGAATTATTAAATTATAAATTATTATATCGTTTCTAGTATTTCATTCATCTGGCCTAGCAACTTAGTCAGCTTGCAGACAGAAAATATGCTGCTGCACCCTCAGACCCAAGAAAAAGTTGCTGGACTTAAGACTCTCAAGAAAGCTTTAATTCAAAATATATTAGCTTTGATTTTGTATTTCTCTCTGCCATAAACAGAAAAAAACTCTTCGTATCATCCTTGTCAGTGACTGGCACCATGCTTTGGTCCAGTTTTGTTATCTATGCTGAATTTATGAGCCCAAAGTCTTTTTTATTTAAATAAACTGCTCAGTAGCCACTCTGCCATAAATCTATACTGCAAGACAGAAAATCACAGTACCTGTCAGAGACAAAATGAAGCCAGATACTGCAAACAAAACCATTTTCTATTCTCAGTTTAACACTTATGAACATCAGTGAGATCCATATATCATCTTCAAAGCTGAGGGGCCCATCAACCTCTGCCTTTTCTGACACTTTTTCCTTATTTTTTTCTGCACAGGAGTCAGCATTTGTATAAAGGAAAGAGTTTGCAGAATCAATCCATTTTTTACTGAATCTAAAGAAAGCAGTGAAATAATTTTAATTAAAACTTAATATCCTTTTGCATTACCTGTCAGTGATGCTTACTGAAACTTAGGGCAAGAGAAAACTAAGTGAAGACAAAACACAAAATGAATTTAAATAAAGTAAGAATCACTTATCCTCCTATGTGTTACAGTACTGCACCTTTCTAGTAAAACTGTTCTTTGAAAATAAAATGTCACCTACAGCCTTTGAAAATCTACACACATTCAAAGGCAGAGTGAATTTTAGAGTATCAGAAGCAAAAGTTCAGAAGCTGGAGGATTGCTGCAGTATTGGAGGACATGAAGCTCCAGATTTTTCTTTGTTAAGTCTCACATAGATATACAAACTGCACTGCTGCATGGTTGCAGGCATCTTCACAGGCAGTTCACCTGTGGGATATGGATCCAAGGGAAGCAAAATCCAAGCACACAGTAAAGAAAAAAAAAAAAGCCTGAAATATTAAAAGTGCTTTCCCCTAGACTTTGGAAAACCTTTTCAAACCACCTCTAAGTTACTAGCATAAATCATATTTGTGCAAATCAGAATGATTTTATTAAAAAAATCCAATAAAATGCAAAAGCCAGCCAAACCCATACCCTCACAAAAGTGTTCCTCCCCTCACTAGCATGGTACCAATCTTTGCTCTTCAGACTTTTCATCTCTGCATGAGGCATGATCTCCAGCCACAGACCTTCCCCAAGCACACTCTTCAGTGCATCATATTCTCACCTCTCTCTCTCCTGTCCTCATTCCCCATTCAAAACAGTTCATTGTGGTTGTCTCTCTCATTGCCAAGTCATTGCCATACTTGTCATGTTTTAGTCTCCCAATGCCTGTTCTAGATTCTTTGGCTCTCTTTCATCCCACAGCAGGCAACTTAAATCCTGAATGTCTCACTGCCCTCAGTGAAGAAAGGCTGAGTCCTCCAAGTGCTGATTCAGACCACCTTAACCTTGCAGGGAGTTACTTTTCTCCCCTTCCAAGGCAGAGGCATTCCAGAGAAAATTTTAGAGCAACCACAAGTACAAAGTTCTGCAGGAAGAAGAGGTGGCACACGGTCATCAGAGTCAATGGCATCAGATTGATGACATTTCAGAAATTATTTCCCCAAACCACTCACTGCAGCATTTTCTTGGTGCCTCACACTGTCCAGAGATTTGGTCCTAATTTTCCAAGGTGGTACATTACATTTGTTTTGTAAATGCACTTGATATTTTGGCTTTTATTATTTTCTGTGTAACTTATGTGCGGTCTGTTGGTCTCTGACATACTCTTCATTAGACAAGGTGAACTTAAAAAGCACAGACCACAGATCTTTTCTGGCCATAACAAGCATCAATCACTGTGAAACATCCATTTATAAATTCCTACATAAATCTACGGAGAAATGCTTAAGCTTTTTTATGAAGAGAAATTACTTCACCAAGTGGAGAGTTTTTAAAAAAGAACCCATTTTACCGAATCCTTCACTTTGATTAAACATCATCTTCACTGTATGACAAGCAGAGCCGTCTCCCAGGCAAACTCCACACTGGTCTTCAGTTGCGTTGGAATTTATCTCATAATCACAGCCAACAGCCTAGAAGAAAAATATATGTTCAGAATAAATGTGGTCTCCACAATGAAATGCTTAAAATGCCCTATCACTGCCTTCTGTGTACAGTGCTCTTCCACAAAGGGGAAGAATCAACTGACAACTGAGGAAGAGAACATATCCTCTATAAATAACCTAAGAGAAGACATTGCTATATCTAGGTCAAACTTGTGTATTAATATGAACGTTAAGAAACCTCAAAACCACCACCCTGTCATCAAACCTAAAAGTAGTGATCAGACAGTTACTTGAGGTGGAAACATGACACCCAAATCACCTCAATGTCTTGGACAGGTCAATGCATCTAGGATTTTAATCTGCTTGCTTATGTCGTAGTAGCAACCACAGACTCCCAGGACTACAACCCAGAAACAGAACTGAAATCCCTGTGCTAGCTTTCCATGGCAGTCACATAGTGCAGGATCATTCTGTTTAGCAGGCATGAAGTTTTATACCCATGACAGCTGCTTCTGCAGCTTACCAGCACAGGACAATGGGTCAAAGAGAAAGTTCTGGTAAAGACTGATGTTTTCACTTCATGCTTGCTACAGGGACAAAGGGAAAGAAAATATTATTCATTTTGAGTCAGGACAAAATTTCTTCCTTGCCAAGGCCAAAAATTCTGTGCACTAATTCCTCTAAACATCCACAAAAATATTCATTTAGTTTTAGGATGCTTTTTGCCTCTCTTTAAAAAACTAGTAAGGTTGCAGAATACAACTTAATGACCAACACTTAATGCTTAATAGCGTCTAAGACACCTGGAGACCTGCATGCTCATTTACATGAGCAGCCATAACTCTGGTGGTATGTAAAGTTTTCCTTTTCTGATTTTTCTCAAAATAAGCCTTCAGGTGCCACATCTGCCAACTTCTCTAACATCTTCTTGATGCATGAAAATCTGAGTATCCCTTCTCTTGATTCTGATACTATTTTACTTTCAGTACATCAGATACTATAATCTTCTGTAAGCTTCTGACATGCAAATCCATCTACTAGATTAATCTGAGTAAAAAGGTTTCATCACTCTCTAATAATTTTCTGTCATTTTCAGCTCAAGAAAGACAACACTTTTCCTTTATATGTCAGTGCCTTAATTAACAGCTAGAGAAGCTGCAAAAATGGAAGCAAAGAAAGGCTTCCAGTTACTTCCACTTTAACTGCGTTAAAGCCAGTCACTTACATTTTTACAGAGCATTCAAAAAAGACTCATCCATCACTGAATGCCAATACTTAGCCAGCACTTTTGATACTCCTCTGAAAAACAACGGTCACATCAAAAGGTTCTGCAGCAGCCTGAGTTTCTCACTCCTTTCAGAGAAGGCTACTTTCAAAAAGGGAAAGTTTTCTAAGGTCTCTCACACAGATATATCTTGGCCTGAGGACTACGTTTATGAGCTGTACAGAATGTTACAGAGATAACCTAAAAAGTTTAGATATGCTAAATAGATATACAGATATACAGAGATATGCTAAAAAGTTTAATGATTACATTTTTGCCTCCAAGCATGTAGCTACTCCATTAAAGATGTATTGAATGAAGTACTGCAGATGCCACTGCAGTAAGTAAAGGATGACTCTTTATCTTGCCAAGAGTTCATATCTGACTCTTAACCTGTTAGCTAAGAATGCACTGCAGTTTATATTTAACACTTCATGTTAAATATTCAAAAGAATTTAAAAAGGTAGGTGGACAGGTATTTTCTGAAAGATAACACATCTTGCAGTGTATTTACTGTACTATCAGTACATTTGTTAATCATCTACAAACAGTAAACTCATTATTATCAGGTTTATTACTAGACAAGAGTAATCCCTCTGGGGAGTCCTAAAATTGAAGTTTATTTTCTATTCTATGCACATATTCACTATTAAACAGAAAGATGAGGAGAAAACATTTCAGGTTGACAGAAATTTGCCACTGCAATTTACATTTCATAGATTTGATCCTACCATAAAAATACTAAAAAAAATATTAAAAGCTATGAAAAGGAAAATCTTGAAATGGAACCCTTCCATTTTATGTATGCTATTATAACATGTTATTGATGAGTGTTTGGGAGCGTCTCTTTTGAACTTCATAAAAAAAAAGATATGTCTTCAAATTGTATCATTTCTGCTAAACTCATTTTCTAGTAGAAAATGCATGCTTTTGAAAAGGTTTCCATTGAACTTTATTTACTGCTCATACTTGAGTGGTTATACCCAGAAATAATTTAACTAGTTCAGGCTGTCAATCCAACATTTAAAAATTAATACACCTCTGAGCATATTTCCCTGTGAGTACTGTGTAGTGTAAAACTCCCTGAACACTGAACAAATCAGTCCTGAACTACTGCAGTAACACTAGTAAATGAGTCCAGTACCAGCACCACAGCATCATAACGTTCCTGCCTTTGGGCTGCATGGAAAACAAGGTGGTGATTGATGACAGCCAACATGGCTTCACCAAGGGCACACTGTGTCTGACAAATTTGGTGGCCTTCTATGATGGGGCTACAGTGTTGGTGGTAAAGGCAAGAGTAACAGACATCATCTACCCAGACTTGTGCAAAGCAATGGACACTGTCCCTCATGACATACTTGGCTATAAATTGGAGAGACAAGAATTTGAGGGATGGACCACTTGGTGGATAAGGAACTGTCTGGATGGCTGCACTCAAATCCAAGTGGAGACGGGTTATGAGTGCTATTCCACAGGAGTCGGAACTGGAAGCAGTGTTGTTTAACTTCTTTGGCACAGACATGGGCAGTAGGATTGAAGGCACCCTCAGCAAGTTTGCAGATGATATCACTCTGTGCGGCACGGTCAACACAGGGATGGAAGGGATGCCCTCTAGAGGGACCCTAGAGAGGTGGATCTCATGAAGTTCAACAAGGCCAAGTGTAAAGTCCTGCACTTGGGTCAGGGCAAACCCAAGCACAAACACAGGCTGAGAGACGAAGAGATTAGGAGTAGCCCTGAAGACAAGAATTTGGGAGTTCTGACTGATGAGAAGCTCAACGTGAGCCAGCAATGTGCACTCGCAGCTCAGAAGGCCAACTGTGTCCTGGGCTGCATCAAAAGAACTGTAACCAGCAGGTCAAAGGAAGGCTATTCTCCCCCTCTACTCCACTCTCACGAGACCTCACCTGGAGTACTGTGCTCAGTTCTGGAGTCCTTGGCACATAAGGACATCGATCTGCTAGAGTGAGTCCAGAGGAGGACCACAAAGATGATCAGAAGGCTTGAGCATTTCCCATAGGAGGACAGACTGAGAGACTTAGCCTGCAGAAAAGAAGGCTCTGGGGGGACCTCATATCAGCCTTCCAGTACTTAAAGGAGGCTACAGGAAAGCTGGGGAGGGGCTCTTTATCTGGGGGTGCACCAACAGAATAAATAACAGTAACAGTTTTAAGCTGAAAGAGGGGAGATTTAGTTTAGATATTAGGACAGAAATTTTTTTCCTGTGAGCGTGTTGAGGCACCGGAACAGGCTGCCCAGCGAAATCGTGGATGCCTCATCCCTGGAGGTGTTCAAGGCCAGGGGATGAGGCCTTGAGCAATCTGATGTAGTGGAAGATGTCCATGCCCATGGCAGGAGGGTTGGAACCAGACGATCTTTATGGTCCCTTCCAACCCAAACTTTTCTATGATTTTATGATATCCACAGCATCAAAACATGACATCACTATGACATGAAGGGAATCCTTTGTCCCTTCCAGTTATAACCACAGAAGCTTGTATTTTGTTTTTCCTCTGATTTTCAAAAGACAGTTTGTACCTGATCAGGTATCACAGTTTTAAGCATATGCTTGGCACGGCATGGTACAAGGATTCCCAAGAATAAGGCACTGCAGGCAACAGTGGCAGCACAGGCAATTTATTGTGTTACAGTAAATAAAGCCTTCATTTTATTCCCTAGCTCTGGGGTGCTGCTGATGGTTCTATGACCTTTGTATCTGGCGAAGGGCATCATCTTACAAGGCCCTTAATGAACATCACAAAGTGTATATTCTCATGCATTACAGTAAACAGCTCCTGCAGTCGCTAATTCTAAATGCATTTATGTGAACTTTAATTTCCAGGCGATGTTCTACTTTTCACTCCAGTGAATATCACATTATTTTTGTCACTCATTAGACTAATTTCTAGATGCTTCCTCTTCCCTTTTACTTGCTTTCCTCATTCTTCCAATTCTTTTAAATAGCCATATTTTCTAAAACTGCTTTATATAATGTGCCTCAAATTTTCATCAAATTGCCTGTTAAAAGGGATCTGGAGACTAAATGCAGGTTATTAGAACAAGAACAAAATCAGCACCAATTAGATTCTGATACTTTTGCACATACACGTTCTTGTGCACCCTCTTGCAAGCAAAACACACTGTGCTGCACCAACCATTGTGGGCCAAAGCATGTGCGTTCTAAATTAACACCACTTCATGCAGCCCTTTGCCATTGCTCCATTCACCAAGAGCCTCTGTGATGCACCTGAGACAAGTTTTATTACTGGACCAACCACACAGTGTAGCAGCAGAAATAATGACCTGAATTGCCCGGCTGCATTACAGGAAGGAGAACCAATTTCTTTCCTGCTGCTCAGTGACTAAAGGAAAAACAGCCAGTGATATTACCTTCTTGCCACTTCCAGAAGAAGAGAGTTTTGTGTCAGATTGGCAGTGAGGGGCAGATACAAAAAGTCCTTGCTCTTGCCGAAGGGTAGAGCCTGGATGTATTGCCTGAAAAGTTACATGGATGCTACATTGTGCTTTTAAGCTCTTCCTTCCATTTGTCTCCCTCACTGGTCTTCAAATAAAAAAGTCACATTCATGGCATGTTGGTCATGACGTTGCCTCGAATGGACAGAAATGTGTCCTGATGTGCTTTTTTTCTCCTATAATTTGTCTAGGTGGGGCTGAATAAACGTCCTGTTGGGCTAGCAGTGGAAGGAGGAAATTGAATCACAGCGAGAGACAGCAAAACCACCACAAAAAATCTCAGCTATGTCATCTTCTTTTCAGTTCAGTAAGAGAAAAAAATGCCTAGTACTACACTGCTGTGTAATTCTGCTATGTTAGACTCTCAACACAACAATTGTGAATTGCAACAGAGAACAGCTCACAGATTTGCATTACTAAAGTAATTTAAGCCTATTAAAATTCTGGGCAGGAGATGAATGCCTGTTAGAAACAGCACAGATGCCAGGTCCTTCACCTTCAGTATCTGCACACTTTCAATGCATACACGACATAAGCCTTCTCTTTTTGATGATGCCTTGGCTTACGTTTAATCAAACTTCTCAGTCTCTTAAGTATCACTGCTCAACAAACACACTTTTGTGGCAGTAACATCCCTTGTTAACACTGGGGGAGCAACCAAGTCCTACACACATCACAAGTGGACTCTGAGAATCAGATTTCAAACACAGGAATAAAGGATGTGCTTTAAAGATCCTCTAAACAAAGGGGGAAAAGAGACACTCAAAGGATGCGTGTGGAGGAATACAGTTAAATAGTAAATCAGCCATGGTATATCTTGATGACTCTAGACAAAATAACTGACAGATCTTGTTGAGTCCCTCCAATCAAAGCTGTTTATGTCAGACATCAGACATGGGTCCAAGTAGATATCCGAAGGAACATCAGGTTATGTGTAAAGGGACTGCATCTCTCATCCCCTTATTAGCATCACCTGGAAGAAAACATGCTTGCAACTGCAGGCATGTAGCTTTGAGATCCTCCTTTACTGCCACTGATTACAGTACAGTGATTTAACAGCTTTACACACGTTTAGGTAACTCCTCTTCTGTGTAAAGCACAAAGCACCCAGAGCACCCAGTTATTTTATATGCCAGGCCCTCAATGAAGTTAAGAGTTCTAGCTTGTCTTGGAACTGATGAGGTAAGTTCTAAAGGAATACCATAACAACACCTCACTGGTAAGGCCTTCTGCACTGAGGCACAGGCAGTACTTCTGAAAAAAAAAAAGATCCATAATATTTGACAAACTGCAAGGGCCAAGGAAATCCACACGAGTGCGTCTGTTCATGCTACTTCCCACTCAAAAGACGCAAATTATGGCTTTGCCAAGGTGACATGGAAAGCATCCTGTTATACCTCAAGCTGCTGGTCCAAGGTAACTGACCATCATTGGTGGTGCTGGTACAGAGCAGGGGGGCTGCAGGGTGGGGATGACGGTGGGGCTGGACAGACTCTCTGGTGCCAATCAAAGGCATCTGCAGAGGTGTTGGCATGGCACCTTGAACCCTGGGTGCCCTTCCCAGCAGACGGCAGGGAGGAGCACAGTTGGGCCCAAGGCTCCTGGGCACTGGGGTGGTGCTGGGCATGGGGCAGGTGATCGACAGCTCCTCTTCCCACAGGATTTTGTACTGGGCTATGGTATCAGTTACTGGATTGGAGAGAGATTTCAAAATCACCAGGATAAATCCAAGGGACTGTGTAAGAAGTCATATAAGGAGTAAGTTGTTCCATCCTGGCCACTTGCACCTCTCCCACCTTCACCAGCCACAAGTAAAGGCGGCCACTGCCTGGGTGTTTGTCCTGGCTGAGACTGATGCATGGGCATGGAGATATTTGAAAAAGGTTCTCCTCAAGCGTTACATCGGCTACCTACTTCAGACAACAGCACACTGTCTTTCAGAAATCCACACGAGTGTGTCTGTTCATGCTACTTCCCACTCAAAAGATGCACATTATGGCTTTGCCAAGGTGACATGGAAAGCATCCAGTTATACCTCGAGTAGCTAAAATGAGGCATCTCAATCCACATTTAGCCATTTAGGCAAGAACGATTTCTCTAGTTGCTCTGAACAATACCACAGCAAACTGCAAAATCAGACTGAAATTAGCTGAATTTAGGAGATTAAATTCTTGATTGAAACTGAGTCTACCTGTCTTGTTTTGACATATCCGCTACAAAAACTCTGAACTTGGTTGTTAAACAAGAGCTACACTGCACACCAAATATAAATGAGCAATATGAACAGTGGGTCTAGCAAACAAAATCTCACTGTTTCTTTTTTTTTACTCAATTTCGGACCTAAGTGAAGCGTTATTTAAGTACTCAGCATAAATATGAAGTGCACTGAAAACCAGAACAGAGCTTTAACAGACACTGCAACTACTGTTCATGAAGTCCTTTCTCATATCATTACCAACATATTGCTATTGGAGTACAAGAATGATGTACCAGACAAATCACATTAAATACATTTACCTTTATTCACCTTGACCTGTAATGTATATATTGTGTTCAAACAGCTGGACTAAAATAACATACTTGAAAAAGGTTCTCCTCAAGTGTTACATTGGCTACCTGCTTCAGACAACAGCACACTGTCTTTCAGAAATGCGAGCTATTTGGGGTACTGATTCATCATTTCGTCTCATTTGTGGCAGTGGCACAACTGATTAAATTGCTCACTCCTTGATTCTGACTCCAGTTAAATTGGGCTGAGTGAAGTCAAGCATAATTTCTTCACTGTAAGTCTGAGCAGAGCCTCAGTAACTTCCTTTCTGAAATGCATGCCCTGCAAGGAAAGCTTGAAAAAAACTTTTATTGCTGCTGTCTGAGGCACTAGTATTCTACTAAAATAGAAAGTCTTCAAAGCAAATACACTAATCACCTATTACAAATATGGAGCTTCCACCAGTATAAGTCCTCAAGAAAAGAATGCAAAAAATGACCAAACCCATGGATTTGTAAATGGATGAACAGACTACTTCTTGAATTCCCTTTTAGCTGCATTTTTATGTGATTTAGTGGCTTAGGACATACAATCTCAAGCTCCCCACAGTAATCTAATGCAGTTTCCATGAGACACCAAGTCCTGCTTTTGTTTCCAAAGGTGTTGAAAGCAAAGAACACACCAGGTTTCAAGAAGGTACAGGACTCAAATCCCCACTTTAAAGAATAAACTGTAGTTGCAATACATTCTCCACAAGTAAAACACTCATTTTTAATGAGAAATTCACTAAAAGAAATTCTATGTCTGTGAGTATTACAGCATTTAGAGAATTCAACTTCAAGTGCCACAAACACACACATCATCCCAGAAACCTACTGTCAACATACAGAATATGCAGAGAACCTTCTACTTATTCTTCGATAAACAGAACATTATTGAACCATATACTCCGTATTTGCCTGTTATCTCATTGTACAGCAGTATTCAATCTACTGTTGAAAATCAAAACAAACATCTGATCCTATTACAAGTCAGTTCAGCACTATGTAATGTGTAATATTAAACTGTATTTTCACAATAAAAGCACCGAGAGTTGTGACACCAATTACAATCCTAAAGTTATAGTCCCCAGTGAAAACATTTAATGAAAAAACCTCAGATTTTCTTAAACTGATATTTTAAATTAACGAAAGAGGAAGACAAGAGTTGAAAGGTACAAAGTAATTAGCACTCACTTTAATGGATTAATTAAAAAGGATAGAAGTTACTCATGCCTACCTAGAAAAGCTGTTTCTATTAAAGTTTTCCCTTGATCTTTAAAAAATGCGATAAAATGGAGTACATAGCATGGATGGACCAGGAAAAAGGTGTTGAACAATTTGTCATAACTTTATAAAATAAAACTGTAGAGAAAGAAACATGCAAACATACCCAATACCTTACACATGCCATTAATACAGATATCTCGGCTGTATCTTCCTTCAAAGCAAGGAGTACCATCAGTGACTGCATCAAGCATTTTCTCTGAAAAATGGCCATTTATTGGGCGGCAGTGGAGCTCACAGGGGTTTACTGAAAGGAAAACAAAGATATTTTCTCAGAAAATATTTCAGCAGGACATTGAACTGTAATGCACAGGGAATGACAGTAGGTCTTTACTACACTATCCACTCAACTTCCCTGGCTGACATTTGCTGTCAGAAACGGCCTAATTAGAAGCAGTTGGCAGAGTCAGGTTTGTATTGTTAACAGAGCGACACAGGTCTAATAAATGCCTCTTGTGTACTTGTAGGAAGCAGCTGGAGGCTGGTGTCCTCATGCCTCCCAGTTCTCCATGACTGGTTTGTCAACAGCCAGCTGGCTGAATCAAGCAGTAACGAGATTGTCAGCTGTGATGGGGAAAGGGAAGGGAAACCAGCAAAACCAAGTCATTAGTGAGAGGAAAGGAAGAATCTAGGGGTGAGGTTGTCAAAGACACTGACAAGCAACAGTCTTCCAACAGATGAAGACTGTGTGATTTCAGAGATAACTGTTCATAACTGATGCCACCCTCTCTCAGACAGCAGAGAAGTGGTTGCTTCTGTTCTTCTGCATTTCAGGAGACTGTAACATCACTATTTATTTTCAGGTGTTTGCTGGGAATTAATTATTTTAAATACTGGACTTTTTTCCTGCTTGGCAATTTACGAAATACGATAAACGTGCATGGAAGCAATAGGGAAAAGAAAAGCTGCAGCAAAAGCAATCTGTGGATCTCTGAAACGAGGTTCTCTGTGATGGGACTAGCTTTAGTCTAGTCCAACCATAGAGTAAGAAGAGCCAAACAAACACTGCCCGGCCTTACAGACACTGGCCCCTTGGAACGGTAAATTTTGAAACTCAGCCTTTAGAGAGTCAAAGGACACAAGTTTCATAAGTAAGTGGTATAAACAGATGATGTGTCAGAACTGAAACCAGGGCCAAATCAAAGACAGATATCATCCCTGCCCTTATAACGCTTCCCTGGAAACGCTCTAGCAGAGCCAGAGCTACTTGACTGAAAATAGAAATCATCCATTCTACTATCAGCAACAGAAGAATTGTCTTCTGGTTTTGGTTCATAATAAGATCACAGTCCAGAGTAATTTGTTCATGCTCAGCAAAGCAGTGGACCTTAGAACTGCCAGTCAGTTCAAGGTTCTTCAAGTCACCATTACTGGCCATTTTAATACAGTCTCCCCATGTGCTGCAGTGGTGCCTCTGCTGAGTGACAGTTTCATCCTGCGCCTGACAGGGCCAACAAAAGCCGCTCCCTGGGTCTCAGAGTGATGGAGAGTAGCTATACATCTTCCATATAACATCTAACAAATTTCTTTCTCTCTCTTCCTCCTCTACATCCTTTGTTGACCTTGGTTGTGTCACACAAAGAACTCCGTTTAATCTGGAGGAATTTCTAGTAATGGGAGAAATTCAAATTTTTGCTAATAATTTTTTTACAAAAGAGTTTATGCTTTTTGAAGGAGGAAATTCACTTTCATTGCACCAACATATACACAGCACAACACAGTGCACAAAAGTGACAGCAGCTTCTGTCCCCAAAGTGCTTGCAACTCGAGGGCAGAATTTTACACAGTATGACCTTTAAAAATATTAATCTCATCCACGTAAATGACCCCTTTGCGGAACTGGGATTCAAAAACAATTTTGAAAGGGACACTAAAGAAAATTCAAAACCTTAATGAGTAGGTTTGTGTTTGTTCTCTTATTAGTAGAGCTAAAATAGCTTCTCATGACTGACAACAATGTAATGCTTGTGGCTTCTCAAAGGAAGTTCCCTCTGTAAAGAGCAACAGAGGGATGAAAGGCATAGACTAAGGTTATGAAACTGGTGGAATTCAAGGTGATGTGAGTTCAAGGTCATGTTCAAGAATATCAAAAGAGGTGGAGCTATGAAAAAGTCTCAGGCAAATACAAAAAGTTTGCAACTCTTATCAGCCCACAGCCCCTCTGTGAAAACTGCCAGCCGTAACATCCATTGGTTCTTCTGATAAGACCTATTATGATAAGCAATACAATTAATTTTACTTTCATATGCAGAAAAAGTCTTCTGGTTGTGTAGTAAATTTTGTTTCACTTTGCTTAGCTTCTCAATGCATGATTTTTTAAACGCAAAGCACAATGTCGTTATGGAAAAGAGAATCCTAGATTTCCAGCTATACAGTTACTTGCTCAGATTCAATCCTGATGGACACAATAAAGCCATTTCAGCTTTTGCGTTGTTCGTAATGAAATACGTAGAGGAGCAGCTCAATATCTGTACCTCCTCTCTGGCTATGTGCTATCATAACATACAAGATGGTATCCAACTTCATTTCACCAACCACTGAGCAAGAAAAAGCAGGCAGTGCTTACAGCTGACATAGTCCTGTCATAACTATAATGGACTAAGTATGTAAGTCAGGAAAAGTCTGTAAAGAAAGATAACTGCCTTACTAAGCCAAAATAAAAAGTAAAAATAAATAACAAGTAAACTTTCAGACTCACAAAGGTTCATGACTCAAAGAAGGGCTTTCTAGGTATGAAAGCCCTCCTAGTTTTCCTAATTTTAGTAACTAATCTAAACCAAGATCCTGTATCCACAAATTTGTATTACTTTTCTTCCTATTAGTTTTCATTAGAAATGAGAGAATAATTCTCCCTCCCCAGAAACTCAATACTATCTAATATTTATACTCTGGCCATCATTCTTCAAGTTATTTTGATATTTCATCTGCACAGGAGTCTGGTTAAGGAATCACTGAGGAAATTATCCTAGCACTGTATTAGCCATTCATTTTCTAAAATTATTTACTTATCTATCATTATTTTTTTTTTACAGCTGCACTCAGGGACCAAACAAAAGATCAAGGTTCTACTATTCTGTAGCTGTAAATAAGATGTACCAGAATTGGTCACTGCTCTCAAAAAGTCTAAGATTTTAAACACAAAACAGATAGAGGTATAGAAAGTACTTTTATCTCATATTTTCCAATAGAGAACTGACATACAAGGAAAATAAATACCTTTCCCAAAATGATGGAAGAACTTGAAAGGAAAGACTGGCATTGAATTGAGATTTTCTAAATGTTATTGCAGACCTGGAAATCTAAAAAGACTAAACAGAGATCAATATGAGCATTAGGGCTACTCATAAGGAACTCATCAAAGCAGCTGGTCTAGTTTCAGTTACTTCAGCAAATTTGATTATTTCATGATGAGACTTTGACAAAAAAACTGTCATCTTAGTAACTTTTAGGCTGAAGTACCCCAAAATACTTGAAGTCCAGCACATCCACGAAATACTAGATCCAATCTGTGAACACTCAGTAATGATCCTGTTCACACAATCCTTGTTCAGAAAAAGCACACTGAATTCCCATTTAAACAGAGCTGATTTCTGCCTGAGTTAAGCCTACAACTTTTTGGCCATCCATCCACATCGAAGTAGGATCAAAGACACTTAAGACTGCTTCTGCCTAGATTCAACTTAAACTACAATGATGTTTAACCACACATGGTGTTTAACCACACATACACCAACAAGGAATTCTTAATGTGTAACCTGAAGTTCCCTTGTGCTGTTTCAGCTGTTTCTGCTTGTCCTGCTGTTTATGGACATAAAGAACAGCTTGATGCTGCTCTCTCTGGGAATTTCTGCACTAATTGCGTGGATGGGGTGGGAAGTTGCAGTATGAAGTACAAGGACAAAAAAAATGGCACTAAATCCAAGTTTGAATGCAGAAGAGCTGTTTGGATATCGACAGCTTCTTCCAGACCCAACCACAATATTTCATGGAGCCATGCATACTTGCTACCCTGTATCTCTACTAGCTCAGGGATAGGCATGAAATACACCTGAAAGGGTGGTCAGGCACTGGCACAGCTGCCCAGGGAGGCAGTTGAGTCGCCATCCCTGGAGGTGTTTAAAAAGAGGGTAGATGAGTTTCATAGGGACATGGGTTAGTAAGGCGACAGGTACAGTTGGACTTCATGATCTCAGATGTCTTTTCCAACCAGAAGATTTTATGATTCTATGATTCTATACCCTTAGAAGCTCTCTTCAGGTAGCTGGCATTCATCTCACTTAACCTCCTCTTTTCTAGAGCAAAACTTGCTTTTTTCAATCTCTGCCATAAACTATTTGTTCAAATCATTTGCCTTTCATGTTCCTGTCCTCTAAACTTCCTCCAGTTTAGCTGCATCCTTCTGGCAACATATGCTGGACTTATTTTATCTAAGGTAAGACCCACACTCAGAAGCCTAGAAAAACTGCATCCTGCTTTTCTTCTGGTTTCTTCAAGGTTATGCTACTGATTTGAATAGGGACAAGATCAAGCCTTTAATACATAAAAGAAACCCAGATGTGATGGAATCCCACACCACAAAGCTCCCATAAGCACCCAGTGACTTATTTGTAATCAGAATGGGACTGAGGAAGCAAGGCAGTAAAACTGAGTAAAAAATCTACAATTCAGGCATATGATTTTTACCCCCTGTTTATATTCTAACAAAATCCAGATTCACCAAGTGTAAAAAGAATAACATGAAGATAACTTGAAAAGAACATACTTCCTTCTCAATTTAAATTTGTTTCCCCCATGCTAACTCCTATGAGTTCACATGCAGGAATGATCCAGCTTAACCTGACTGAGAAGGATATGATTAATGTGTCTGTCAGGAGAAGATAAGGCCTCAATATTTTTTTCCTCCTTCACACGGAAGAAAAGAGGTGAAGTGGGTATCTTCTCTTCCAGCCCTCACCTCTGTGAGAACTCAGAATTGGATGAGAAAATCCAAACCAAATTAAATTAGAAAAGATTGTTACCGAACACAGACAAAACAGCAAAAAAAATTAAGATGAACCTATTTTACCACTTTAGAACTCCAAAAGAAAATTTAATTTTAAAGCAGTAGCAGCATTATCTTGTGCTGTTAGTTCAGTCCCAAATGTATCAGTACGGATCTTACCTGATACAGAAATATTCTGGGAAGAAATATGACATTTAAAACACTTCAGCTACCTAACTGTATCTGAAAATACATGAGATGAACCTCACACTGACTGAGAAAGAAAGGTATTCATATAATTCAGTGTAGAACTCATACTTACTACACAGAATTTAAGCCCTGAGAAAGAGATCAGATAAATGTAATTTGTCAAAAGGTATAAAATAAACAAGGGATGGAAGAAGTACATTAGCACCAAAATCTGACTGAAGTGTCAAAGTAGGGGCTTGGGTAACAAGAACAATTCAGGAAGTATCCTGCTCAGAGCTTCTGGATGTCCCCTTCACGTTGTGACTCCCAGGGATACTCAGGCATCCAGCATGAGGCACATGGGTTTCTGTGCTTGGGGCAGCACCACAATAGGACTATGCAAGTTCTCCAGTAGGCTCAAACTCATTTAAACTAGAAGGGAAAAATCTCAATTGTAACCTTAAACAGTGTTAGCCCAGGTAACAGTGAGATGTCATACACTGCTTTTCTGCCAGGTTGTTTGTTAAAGCTGCTTGTTGCACCTCACCTCATATTAAATCATAAGCTTGTTCAAAAGCCAGTCTTTGGGCTCTTATGAAGGTACAATTTACATAACAGAACAGGACATTATGATGGTGTTTAATAATGTGACATTCATTAGAACTGGCTTATGTAACCTATGAAATTAAAGGCAGGAGAGACAATTGTGACCACCTAGATCATTTCCCATTTTTCCAGTTAGATGGAGGAACACAGAAAGTCTAAAATGTCACAGAATGTCTGTCTCAGGGTTTCATCTTCTCAACTAGATGTTCCCACATAAAAACTGCTATGTGAACTCAGGGTTAGGGAAAGCTTCATGACATTTTCTTTTCCCCTGATATCCCATGTACAGCATGAGAGGATTGAAAATGCCTCATAATAAAACACAAGCCAAAACCTTCTTGCCAGGAAGCTGAAGTAGTAAGAGTGCTGTGAAAAGTCTTGAAATTAAACGGCACCAGTCAAGGGGTACACTGACAAAGCCTGGAAGACATATGGTGGACATGATGATAAAGTCTCCGAAGCCCTAAAACATCAATTCTTTTTTAATGTGAGGCTGATGGTTTGCTTTTGTTTAAAGTCTTGGTTTGTTTAGGACAAACACTCACAACAAAGGCTCAAACTGCTTCATCTCACAGAAGGAGTACTGTCTCACAACTCTATTTGAAGTTATTTTGCCCAGGTCACATTTAGCAACCAATGGAAGGAGAAAGACAATTTGAAACTGAGATGGGTGGAAAACTCTCACAAGTATTTCAGTGCAGTAGATAAAGTCATGTCTGGACCCTGGAAGTCCTGTGCCCACAATAGCCTCCCACCCTCAATCACACAATGATGATGATAAAAACAGTCAAAAGGCTTTTTAAGCCACAGAAGAAATATTTGCTTGGTATTTGAAGGATTTTGCAAAAGGTCACCAAAACCCAGCATGTTCCAGATGAAATATATCAGGCTCATCAGACCAGCATTCTAAAGGTAAGTGGTTTGTCAGTAAAGATGAATAAGTTCTATTTCAAATATGGTACACGCACACTATAGGCCTCCCGGTACAGGAACCATTTGATTCATGATTCTTAATACCCTTTAAAAGCAGACCTTATGCAATAAATGCACATAAAGAAGTACCAACACTGTAGCACTGCCCTAGAAAGAACACGAAAAGAACCAAGGCTGTACCCAGTAGCAGCACATGTGAGCAACAGAGAGGACTGGAATCCCAGTTTCAGTGATAGGAGATGGCAGAAAATGATGACTTTGTGTTTGGACTAAGCCTGAGGTTACTAGCATTTATCAACTTTTATTTTACTAGGAGTCCTTCCAAAAAAGTCTTTTTCTATCACTCACACTTTTTTCCATCAGAAATTTTCCTGGAAGTCTGTCTGCTCCAGGTTCATCTTCAATGGTGCATTTGTTAGATGAAATTTAAACAGTAGCAGAAATTCAGGAAACTTTTTCAGAACTGTCAATAATTGTGAAAATGCAGTGAACTGAACCAGTTGAGCTATTATTTCCCCACTGTGGTGCAAATACACTCACCATGCACATCTGAGTTTGGAAGTTATAAAGCCACATTTGTGCAGCAGAAGAGCTCTGCCTGTTAGGTACAGGGATGCCTGCAGGCCCATATATGCAGCTCTACACCACACTAATGTACTCTTTGTGCTGCAGTTGACACTGGAAAAGATGGTTTACATCTGTTCCAAACAACTGGTATGCATGTGACTTCAACAGCTTTTCTTAGTCTTATATCTTACCACGAACTGGGCTAGTTACAGACACAGCCACTACCGCCAGAGCTTTGCAAACCCCTCTGAATGTAAGGTAGAACCACTGCCTGTGTGTACACTTAAAAGGCAGACCTGCATATGTAAGCACACTAGATTTTTTCTCTAATTAATTAAAAGACTTTTAACTAAGTGACTTCTTGCCCCCAAAGAGGTTTTGCATAGGTCTGTAAATTTGACTACTTATACAACATATTAAAAAAAAATTGTAGCTTTGTACCTGTGTTATGAACAGGAACCCAGTGATAGAATTCATTCTGGTAAGGAACTGTATCAAATTCACTGCACTGCATCTGACGAAACGTTGGTAAACCTTTGCGACAGGGGCTAATGTTACACATGCGATAGCGTTTCCTCTCTCCAGTGCAATAGTCTCCTCCAAACTGTGGTCTAGAAAAGGAACATTGAGATTGGTATGTGAGACTCTGTGTAAAAGTAGTTTTAGAAGAGCAATGTTTTTCAGGTTCCAATAAGATAACGAAGTGCATCTGAATCCTTGACAGGGTAGAGATACTGTTCACATATTCAAGCACTCAGATATGTCAATGTGGAGCACAGAGATCCAGACATACCTTGTATTCCAAATAAATACTTGGGACATTGTGCAGCTGAACTTAAAACAAATTACCTTTTCAAATGAATTCCCCTAAAATACTATCTTTTCCTGAATGTTTGACAGTTGTTTCAGAAATGCCAAGTAATTTCTGCTGTTGGATACCCTCTTAGTGATTCTTGAAAATGAGATGTAGGGTCTTCACGAACTCAGGTATGTCTTAGAAAATTCTGCCCTTCATGTTCTGTACTTATCCACTCATAATGGCTGAAGCTCAAACAAAGCTGATGACTGGAACAAGACATAAAAGGTGAGTCCCTGATTTCCCTCAGGAACAGATAGCTAGCTATTGTTCTCATCTTGTGTTTGCACACATTCAGTGATTCAAGGCAGCATTACTAAAGCAACATTTCTATTATTTCTGCATAGCCTGAATGCTAAATACGAGGATTTTTTCATTTTGTGTAGAAAAAAGCTCCATGAAGAGTAAGCATAAAAGAAGGAGATGATGATTGTAAAAGGTGATATAACTGAATTTCATAAAGGTATGCTTACCTGGGAAGGACTGGTGTTCAGTGTCTGTTTCACCTGCTTATAACACAGCATCACACAAGGCACCTAAGGTCTTGAATAAAAGGTATGAAAAGATTGTGCATTCAGCTTACTCTGGGTTATCACACGGTCTCTCTGCGCTCTGAACTCCTGCCCCACATGTCCTTGTGCAATGGGACCAGGACGACCAAGCACCCCATCCACCATGGATTGCTTCAGGAGTCTTGCCTACTGTAATGCACTCACCAGAGAAGCACCACTGAAGAGAGAAGAGAAAGGACAAACAGCTTCTGATCATTATTGCAGGAAAATGTTATTGTGGATTATTTTTTATTTCACTCTCTGATGGTGAAAAATGGAAATGAAATGGAGATATCACTGAATGCCCCTCCTTCATGTTATACAATGGCAGAGCTACTGATGAGTCCTCTACTGCCTTTTTTCAGGCAGCTCAGCTTGCAGGCAGCATGGCTCTCAGTCACCTTGTTTTCTCCACACTGAGTTCCATCTGCAGCTGCATCCAGTTTGGAGCGGCAGGACCCTTTCACTGAGCACCACAGTGTTTGGCAAAGGTTCTGGAAAAGAAAGAAAACCACAACAGTCTGAAGCAGAGCTGAACTCCTACGCCCGAGATTTTCAAAAGTCTCCCATGGTTTTCTGCGAGCCTTATAAGGGCTACATTTCCAGAGACAGATGCTTGGGATTTTCCACAAATTGGAACCCATCCAGGGTCCAAATTTAGGCACTCCTCATTAGTGTACAAGGAGGGACTATTTCACAAATATGAAATGCTGAATGCTTTCTGTGAACTATCTGAGTTTAAATATTGTTCTCATTTGCTTCTCAGCTCCCAGCTACACACAGAAAAAAGGTCTTTACAAAGTTTGGGCACTACTGTTTGGAATAAAGGTGAACAGAGTCTGTATTCGTTTCATTTGATTAGTACTAATGAATTCACTGTTCAATTTTGCATTGCTGTCTGTCTGGAAACATACAGAGAAAATCAAAGATTAGAGAAGCTAGCCAGGTAAGTAAAAGCAATGTCATGTCTCCAAGTGCAATACCCATGGAGATCCCAAAACTGGATGAGGAAAAAAGATACAACACAGAAACCAGGCAGTTGTGAAAATCCAGACCCAGTGAACTGCCAGTAGCTTCTGTCCGAGTGCGAAATGCAAAACTTGGCTGCTGGTGTCTGACCTGTTTCTATTTAAAACAGCTAGGCTTGGGCACAGTCTGTTTTGAGAGAGTAGCCTTTTATTTACTTTCTGCATTGTATGTTCACTTTGGCTTTCACCTAGAACACCCAAAAGAAAGTTGATAGTACAGAACATCTCAAAACACTCCTAATTTCCAGCTGGAATGCAATGTCTGGGGCTCATTAAGCTGCTTTTGGGCAAGGTATACAAGTCAAAAGTTGTTTTGCAGTTCTCTATTTATAGTTCAATAGTAGCCTTACCTGGTAATTCTTTGTGAAGCCATTGTTGTGCAGGTTCTTAAGGCAGAGCTACCCCAGTGTTCTGACTAGTGAATTTTCTTTCATTATGAAATTAATCTTTTATTTTTAACTCTTGTTTATAGAATATATTTTGTGAGAAACCAGAGAAAGGCACAGACAGCAAATACAGCGTTCCACCAACAGTTACATTTTTGTGACACACTCCAATAGATTTCAAAGTCAAGAGTTCATGAAGCAAATTCTCTAAGTTTGCAAGATTTCCATATTGATCTCCATGTACCAGAGTTTTCTGCATCTTTAAGAACATTAGAATCACAATAGTACAAGAAAAATAGTTTACTGTGTGCTTTTGAAGGTAACAACCAGGAACTTAATCATTCTACCAGACTCACTGTAAGGCAAGTAATTTTAATCATCAGCAATAAGGTATGCACCTTCCACCCAATCTGAGAGATCAGGGTCTGTGCCTTAAAAAAACTGAGTCCAAACCACCCAGTTTTACTGCTGTCAGTAGAAGTTTTGGAGATAAAAGAGAGGGTAATAAGATAAGGATTCTGAGCTCCTACAGCAGGGCTGTCAAACTCTCGGCTCCTGCCGTTCTCCTGTTCCTGCAGCGTAACGCGCGTCACATGCCGCACACGTGACCAGCGCTGGCAGGAGCGAAGGGGCGAGGAGCTCGGCACTGCCGCCGGGTACAAACAAGGTGCTGGGCTGGATAAAACAAGGTGAAGGGATGGATTCGGCCCATGGGCCGTGAGTTTGACGACCCTGTCCTACAACCTGTCCTACAGGAAGCTATGGATTTTTCCACACTTGGAAAATTCCTCCCTCTACTCTGTATTTTGCTTTTAGTTTCCATATTAGAGGGACAATATTTATGTACTTCACAAGATGCTTAGAGGACTTACTACCTAAATGGTTTGCGGAAACAACTATCTGAATTCTAAAACTCAGTCTTTTCTAAGTGTAATCACTGAACCCTTGGGCATCTTCAGCTAAATGCAGACTCTTCTGTCAAAAAGAATCTACAGATCAAATTGTCAGACATTAAAAGTTACAGAACAAATGTAGCCTGGTGAGTAAGCGAGGGTTAGGTAAATAGTGGAAAGGCAAAGAACAGTCAGAGCTGTCAGACAAAATGACTATACTGATCATTCAACATGCCAGCTAGACTATACTACTCTTTTCCTTTCCTTGCCAGTACTGCTATCTGCCAAACACAGGCCTTCCAGTAAAACGCAAAATGAGATGATACCAATTAATTTTCTGATATATGTCTATCTGTAAAACTGATTAATCAGGAGGTGTGAAATGTAAAGGCATATTAGGTCCAAACTCAAGGAGAGACAGAATGAACAAATACTGTAGAATTAAACTTTCATGTTTGATCTGTACCAACAGACAAATTACAGTAACTGAGGAAACTGGAACAGTGGGTAATGAAAGCAATCTTTCAATACCTGCTTCAGATTCAGTAGCTCCAGTTCAGCATTGGTAATCATGTTATCTATTAAGGCTGAAAAGATTAATCATAAATAATTTCCCTAATAGAAGGGTAGATAAGGAAACACATAATTATCTACATAGAATAAACAGTCAATTTTGGCAGTTCTCAATCCACAGCTGTGCACAGAACTTTGCCTAAAAAACTCCCCAGCACTGCTGATAGCCATTACAACACTTCTGCTACAGCTGTGTTTAAGAGGGCAAACAAACTGGATGCTGTATGCAACATCTGCTGCAAACTACTGCTCGAAACCCAGCACAAAACAGTGATCACTTAACTAGACTAGCACTTGAAACCACTGTTTCTGAACCATTCTGTGTAGAAAAATGTTGCATGGAACCAAATAGCTCTGAATGTGCTCGGTACAGTTAAAATACCACACCACTGAACCTTAGCTGACATAACCTCTTACCCTACAGTGGCTCTTCGGTCTTGTGGAGTTGTGCTGCTGTGACTATACTGCTCCCTTGCATCTCCACACAACACTGTTTTGCCCTGCTGTGAGAGGAAACACAGGGTATTTTGTATGTCATGTATTTCCACATGAAAATCTTCTGTTTGATGGGAAAACAAATATTCTTCAAGGTGCATGGACTGAAATTTCCTTTAATTATTTAGACCACCAAGGGTGTAAAAAATCAGGGTATATGGGAAGAGCTCACAGCTCTGATTTCTTCAGAAAACTCTTCCTGGAAGTGAAGATTTGTTCACAGAATGATTTGGTCAGTTGAGAGCTATAAAATTGAAACACCTCAGTTTTTAAAATGGAATTTAAGCTGCATTCATAATTTGCCTAAAGTCAGTATTGTAAACTTAAACCCAAAACAACTACACTGCTGAAAGACAGACATTTAACAAGTATGCGGCCAGATCTAGCAAAAGTCTTCCAAAATACAAGGCAAACAGTGCAATAAGTCACTTACAGAATCTGCAGAGTAGAATTAAAACAGTGTTATGGAAAGCCTGCTCTGCACATCTAGCCTACGAGACCCTGAACATACCACATTCGTACTGAGGTTGACTGATTGCACTTCCACACTGTTTAAGAAGCTTAAGTTCTTATTAGGGAATGAAGAAAAACATACAGTACTTACATCTACATCTTCACAGAAACTAGCATTGGAGCCATACTGAAGCTGGCACTGGTGATGCACATCATAAATGACTCCAGGAGCAATGACTGGGGACTTCAAAACTTCTTTTTGAGGGATATCATCCAGACAGAATCCCCACCCACGGCTAAAAGACAAAAGCTGCATGTTAAAACAAAAAGCACAACCACACTTTTTTCACACTTCCGTATAGACTTTCAATATCTAATTCTTAATGGTAATTTCTTATATGACCTTTTGAAATAATACTTCCAGATTCCAGTTAAGAAATGCTGAAGTGCTGCCAACAAACAGCACTCCACCTACTAAAAGTTAGGGAGCGTTAAATTTAGCTTGTCAAAGCAGTAATGTTATGAGGTCATTATGGTTTGCAGAGTGGCTTCAGAGCAAACCACAGCCTCGGCCTGAAGTTATACCACACTACTGCTTTCAAAAAGTAATGAATGTGAACAACTCATTGAAGCCAAGTACATATCATCATAGCCAAATCAAAGTTTATGATATTCCCAAAAGAGTCCTTGACCCGATAACTGCAAAAAGCTGTAGGTTGCACCAAACCTGAGCTGATATGTCAAGACTTGAGTTCACTTCCAGAAAGGAAGAATATAATGGGGCCTCTTCCAAATATTAAGCAAGTAATAAGCTTGTGGTATGCCTTCTTTGGGAATTAACTCAAGCATACTATCAAAACCTACACGTAGCAATGTAATAGTACAAGATTTACTTTAATTCCATATAACTATCTCATATACAGTTGTGTTAATTTCATGGAAATGCTACAACCTGATCACTCACTCTAGGAAACGTGTGATGTATTCCTTGCTGCATTGTGACCAGGTGAGTGGAGTAGGATCATACTGCAACTGTCGGGACATAATATACGGTCGCTTTCCAACAGGCTCACAGTCATTCTCCTTTCCGTCGTGCTGGATACCAAAACTGGAGACAAAAAAACACCATCTAATAATTCCAGTTGACTGGTTGTACCAAAACACCTATCTATGGGTTCCATACCATGCTTAAAAGTTGCTTCTTCCCTTGGCAAGTTGTAGATATCTTTGGCTAAAACAACCATATACAAGATCACACCCAAAGCCTAAGAAAAAATCTACACTCCAACAAGGTTTCAAACATGTCCATTATGTATAGCAATATTGTCCAGTACAAAATAAAGGACAGACTGCCAAAGAATATATTCAGGAGTATTTAGAAGGGAGTTAGAACAACCCTGTTGCACAGTTGTGCCCCAAGTCACAGTTTAAACCCCAGTTATGTTAAAGCTGCTAAAGCTAAGAGCTTCCTAGCTCTTGGATTCCAACTATTTCAGACTTGTACCACTTTAACTAAGGTCAGGCTTTGTAACACTCTGTCTTACAGTGTGTTATAATCACATACCTATTGTTTGTTTCTTTGTAAACCTCTTTTGAGACAGAGATGCTGTCTTCCAAATTACTGAACACTCGGCATCCTCCTTCCTGTTCAGCTTTTTCAATATGTGCCTTATAAACAGACCTCCGTGGCATATCTTTCAAATATGGTTCTCTCTAGCCTCTCTGACATACTAAGGGATTTCTTTAGAATCACAGAATGATTGCTTTGCAAGGGACTTTAAAGATCACCTTGTTCTAACCTCTCAGCCATGCACAGGGACACTTCCCACTGGATCAGGTTGCTCAAAGTCTCATCCAACCTGGTCTTGAACACCTCCAGGGGCTGGACATCCATGACTTCTCTGGGCAACCTGCTCCAGTGCCTCACCACCCTCACAGTAAAAATCTTCTTCCTAATACATATTCTAAATCTACCCTCTTTCAGCTTAAAATCATTACCCCTCATCCTGTCACTGCACTCCCTGATATCGACTCATAGAATGGTTTGGGTTAGATTTTATTCAAAAACTTCTAAACTCATAAATTCTCGGTGTGATTCAACTGGTTCAACATACATGCCTCCGCCTCACCTCATCGTGATGGAGATCATCTGAAAAAATAATATACAAAGATATTGATACATAAAGATGTTGACACCTACACTGTTAATATATGAAGGTGAATAAGGCCTTGTATGGAAATGCAGTGAAAACTGACTCAGGTCATGATTCAGTCATTGATCAGACCAAGCGAGTTCAAACCACTTATGACCTTGTTTCTGGAAAATGTAATAGTACTATGAGTCAAATGTTCCACAAGGAGGGCACAATTTCAGTATTAAAGTATGTCCACTTGACAGGCTCTTTTCCGTGAACAGGTTCTGTTTACACAGAAGGCAGCAAACATTTAGAGGGCCAGTAAGGCTTCCCCTTAACTTTTGGCACCGATCTAAGGAATGGGTGCATGGTTTTCTTCTCATTTTTTGTTCACCTTTTCTTTCAGATTTTATTGTACATATTTCATATTTAAAAAAAAAAAGTACTCTAACCTGGCTTAAGGAAAGGATAGTTTCATGTTAACAACACACCGTATAGTATTCAGTTTTCTTTGTGGATGCAACTCTCACAGGCAAGGCCCTGCGCACAAAGGCATACATAGCAGTACTCTGTCTCACAGCATCCAAAGAACAGGGATTTACAAGGCTAGACCAGGAGCAGCTCCTGTACAGCTCTGTGGGGAAGAAGTGTCTTCTGACAACTAGTGTTAATGAAAAAAACTCCCTGTCAGCAAAAGATTGTTGAGACCAAGTAAACAAACCCAAGCACCCAGATCCAACCGTAATGATTTCAGCATTATTTACTGAAACTATTTCCTTTCTGGTAATTGAGGGACTGAATAAAGAAAAGCCAATGGGTGATAGGATCAATACTTGAGTTATATTTGTATCCAGTTATTGTTATCGTTAATGTTATCGTTATTGCTATTATATCCCATCAGGAAATAGAGACTTCATCCTGACTGGTGACTGGGTGCATATGAAAGTAATGTGATTGTAGATACAACTGTCACTTAGCCAGGCTATATGGTTCAGCTGAGAAGTGTAGGTGTTTCAGCCAAACCAGAGTACAGGTCAGTGTCAAAACAGATTCAGAAATCAGATTTTTTTTTCAGGTGAGTTTAATAAACAAAACAACCTGTCAAAACACCCTTAGAAATTGGAAACACTGAGAAATCTAGTTTCAAGTAAAAATAGCCAACCATAAAGAAAGTCCATCCGTGTCCAAAACTTGAACACACAGGAACTTCAGTTGACTTGACCTAAGTATACCCAGAATAGGCATATTAATATATAGAAGATATCAGTTGTACAAAAGTGACTTTATTTGTTCATCAGAAACTAGAACAAATATTTCGTATTCCCACGAAATTTGACTGCTCGAATTAAAAGTGGTTTATAGCTAGTTTGCAATATTGAAACACCTTGGTATAATGAAACAGGTAAGTTATGTAAATTATCTGGATTGATTTGGAGATCATCTAAAGTAAACACACAGTAATTCAGTATATGCTTGGAAAAATTAACAAGATTGATGCTTCTCTGTAGCTTAATTATTTCATCAAGATGTTCTGCTTTAGGAGACTCTGTTAAAAGGGGTAGATTGAATAGTTGTAAATATTAATATACAAAGAGTAAATTAAACTTGACTTGGTCCCCCTTTACTTTCAACTATACCTGTGTCCAAGTTCGTGAGCAATGGTGAAAGCCAATGGAAGGCCGGAATCTTCATTAATGTTACAGCTTCTATGAGGCTGACACATGCCTGACAGATGAGACAAACCTAAGGTTTCACAAGGACGATTCATGCCAGCACAAATGTCCTTTCTAGAATCACAAAAAGATGTGCCATTAAAAAATCTTAAAAACAATTGTAGAGTGTCACTTACATTGGGTGGTAAGTCTCCATCTCATAATGCATCAGTGATAATTTGCATTTTAACTGAAGTGAACATACATGCAACAACCACATGCTCTTGTTCTGCTACTATCATATTATACTGTTATAATATGTAGTCACTATTCACATTTCTTTAGTGTCTAAAACCATGTTTATTGTTAGCATTTGACCATTTGAGGTCTTCTTGTGTGTTGATTATTTTTTGGCTAATAGACGTTAACTTAGGATCATTTTTTCCACACCTTAGACCCAATCTTTTATCCGAGTTTTGTGCAGCCTGGATCCATTCTCATGGGATTATTTCATGCCCTACCACAACCTCCCTGTTTAACCTCAGTAATCATCTTTAAATTTTCTGTGCCTCCTTTGCTCACACACAAAAAATACTTCATGTTTCTTTAAATATGTAGATAATATTTTAAAATCACACAGTTGGAAGCTTAAAAATACGTGTCTCAGTGCTTGCAAAACCCTTGTCCGTTCTGAACTGCATCTGTATGTTATTTTAGTATTTGTCATTATTCATCTCCATGCCACATTGTTTCGGTATATTTCCTCGAAGAAGTAAAGAGAAGTGACTGAGCACAAAATGAGATGGGATCAAGCAGGGAAAATAACCTGAGCTCTGCAAATTGCTAATCTCTCAGGACACACACACCTCAATTTCCTGACTAAGACACATCTCTAATAAAACACCCACATGCATTCATAAATTGTTATATGTACTCTGAAACCGAATGAAAAACAATCCTTTTAAAAGGTACAGCATGTCTAACTTTAACCACACGTTTTTATAATATAGTCCATATTCTCTGCCTGCATAGGTATCAGGCACACTCACACTAGGTTATTTTTGCATTAACACCGTGTTTCAGAAACAGCGTGTCTCCATCAGACCATTTCACTGCGAGGAGGAAGCAAATGATGACATAAGCCTATAAAAAAACTACCATCACCAAAAAACTGCACCCAAGCAAAGGTTCATCACAGCCCCTGAACTGCTGTCGCACCTGGTTAGAAGGACAGCCACATCATGGTGTGTAGGGTTGACATCACTCTTGGGATTGACACTCTTCTGCCATTTGCAGAAGCTGGCTAGCGTCTTATCAGCATGATGAACTATCTTCAAGCCTTGCTAATGGGAAATGAAGGAAAATATTACTACAAAGACGACATTACACTGAGATAACACATCAGTGATGTTAGCTGTGAAGCTGGGCAATCTTTAAAATGCAATTGGTTATCTTTTTGCTTAAAGCTAGACACATCATTAGAAACAATGACATCTATTTATCTACATTTTGAATATTGAGTTTAAACGTTGATAGTTTTGTAATTTGTGCAACTAAACAAAAACTTAAAGGTAGAAATGTACATATTTTTTGGTAAGTGAGCTGCATAAAATCCAACACTGAACTGAAACCTCCAAACAAGCATTTTATATTCTCTTGAAAGCAAGTTTTCCTCTACAGAGAAGGTAAAGATTAATTGGTGTGGGACTTCATGCTCAAGTTTGTTACTCGATGATATGTGAACAATCCCATGCTTAGGGAATAGCTATGCTCCAAAGGCTGTATTTCTTTCACAATATTTTTCAATTCTTAAGAGAGACAATGTAGTCATAGATGTTCCTTCCTCATCTTATTGTTATATGGAATACACACAAGTTACTGAAATTTCTTCAGAAACACAAAGGGTGCAAAATAAATTCATTCAAACTCATATTTTCTCATTTCTGGTCTTGGGCATTCACTGTATCTTGCTTAAATTCACACTATCTAAACGTTAAACCTTTCTTCAAAGCTACTAAATAACATTGTTACCAGATAGTAATACCCAGCACTACTGTTGGCAACATCACCACACTCAACTGAAGAGAAATCCATGGTTTATTTTCAAAACACCCACTGAAATCTAGCAAATGATCCTTATTGGTCACCAGGGATTTCAGGTCCTAATTGTCCAATAAAGCTGTGAACTACAGGTTTTGGCCTGCATATTCTTACATTGAGGACTGTTAGGATCAACTCTATCCTAATAATTACTTCAGAAGAGACACCCTGGCCCTATGACTTTGTTCACTGCCTTCAATAGTATTGGAAACATCTGGCTTGTGGTCATAAATTATAAGCCAATGCAAAAATCCCTTTAATATGTTCCTGCAGTCAGAGTAGGCTATGTCATGCACAGTGTTTCAAACATAGCTATAAAATTAGGACAATCAACATGTACTTAAGCACGAAACAATGTATTTGTGAATGAGAGACATCAGAAGCTACCAATATATAGCTAGTTCACAGTAATTAGCATCAACTTAGTCCTCATTTTTGAGTTTTGAAAGAGAGCTAAAAACAAAAATCCATGTTGGAGCTGTACAATAGCAGATTTACTTCTTCAGAGACCTGCAAATCCTCTAGCAATACACTTTCTAATATACTTCAGATAATGCTAGGGAATTAGTTCTGAGCAATGACACATACATTAATTTCTCTTTCTCATCTAGTCTTCCTTGGCATCCCATGTTCTTTTGAGACTGGGGAAATTCCATTTCCCAATTCCTAATTTGCCTATTTTAATTACATTTTCCTTGACGAAAGGAAAGTAAGTACAAAAGTACTTAAATACCTGAAACCATGAGCTAATTACTTGTCCATGCAGGGCAAATTCATTCTAAAAGCAAACATGCCAAAGATTAATATGAGCTATATGAACACATTATTTTAAGCAAATGAACGCTCCTATTCGTAATTATGGCTCAATGCATTGAACTCACAAGTGACATTTTGAGGAAAATAAAAATCCTTACCTCCTCCTCCTCAAAGAGGATGAGTCGGACCAGCACAATGTGAATTGCATTGCCAATGCTTGGATCATGGAACAACCCTGTGACCTGTGCCAGAGCCAGGAGGTATGAGATTAACTGATTCCTCTATAGCAGAACAGGACTTTAGAAAGAACACACAACATTTACTCCAGACACACCGTCCACCTTGAGGCAGAGGGCAGGGACGTTGTTTTTGTTTTTTAAATCCTCAATGCACTTCAATGAAAGCTTATGGAAATGCAACAGATATTAAAACTTTTGCAAAGGACAGCTCTACCAAATGAATGATGACACAGGATTTGGAAGAAGTTACTAAGCTAAAGAGCAAAAGCATGCACACAATTATTTTACACCTATTTCCCTTAAAGAGAAATGCAACAGCTTTGGACCTCGCTCCTTCACTGTCAGCTCAACAACTTAAGAGTTCTTAAAAAACACTAGCAAAAATGAACGTAACATCTAAAGTCAAGTAAGACTGATAGAGAGGTCCACTCATTGTGCAAAAGAAACAGAATATAAAAATTGTCCTGGTTTGATTTCTTAGGCGCGAGCTTCTGCCACAATAAAGGAAAAAGAAGTCAGTGTTAGGCGAACAGAGATCAGTTAAAAGATGGATGCTCTTCTGTTTTCACAGCACAGAAGAGGATTTTAAGAACAAAGTAAGGATAATGAATGGATTAAAAATATCCACATAAAAAACGAGCTACAATTGAACTCAGTGATGATTTGACATACATAAGATCTGATAAACATCATCACAATGTTGAATTAGGCAGGAAGAAAGGAACAGGAGATAGCCATAATCTATCTATATGTGAGTTACGCCGTACATCAGAAGAAATACAAATGGAGAAAATGGACTGCATTTAGGTCAAAACTGTTTTGGAGAAGACTCCTAAAGGAGAAATTACCAGAATAAGGTAGAAAATCTGTTTCTGAATACACAGGTCTAATTTGGGCATGGGTCTTTTTACAAGGTATTAAACTGGAAATTGAATCTTGTGGGTAATTGTATCATCTCAGGTACAAACTGCAGAGAAAATGTTAAGGCTTGTTTGTTCCTGAATCTGATCACAGCAGGGGTTTATTCCATGTATTTTCCCTGTGTGGATAACACCTCACGTGCTCAAATCAGCTTTGCGTTTGTTTACTCAGGCTCACTGCCTTAGCAGTCAGGCCGCTTGGGCACAGTTGGGAACGTACTGTATAAACATAAGGGACAGACAGGTTACCATGGCTAGAATTACACTATCATTAATTTCACATATATTACACGCGTACCATGATAAGGACGGAGAAGACATCCTCAATAGACTCTCCAAGGTCAATTTCTACTATGATACAGATAATAGCATAAGACATATCTGCAGGCAGCCTTAGGAAATGCTATCGCTTTTTCCCAGGTCAACTCACATTTTGAAACTTGTCACACAGGAACACATCAGAATTTTTTTTTTGGGGGTAACATTGACTTTGTATTAGAGAATAGGATACTCATCTAGAAAAACAGCTGTGCTGGTTTTAACTGGGACAGAGTTAACTTTCTTGATAGCAGCTCACATGATGCTGCTTAGACTTGTGACCAAAACAGTAACACAATGATATTCTAGCTCTTGCTAAGTTTGTACAACTTCCAGTGGCTTCCTGTGTGTCTTTCTCACTCACAAACACAGGAAAAAACCTATAGACTTAAAACTGCAAAGTTTGTCTCTGTTGCTGTAGCTACCAACCTGAAATCATCAATGAGCAACAGAGGAGACAGGGAATTTCAGTGGAAAGAAAATTAGTGGTACTATTTATAGCTGTAAGACTTCTCTCATTTAAAATCCAGAGAAAAAATACCTATGCAACATGTAATGAAAATATGCTTTAAAAGAGAGTTCAAATGAACCAAATTCCATTTCTTTCAGTGAACTATGTTACAGACTTGATTTAAGGTGATCAATAATATAATCAAGTTAAAGTTTGTTTCATTCATTTATCTAAAAAAATGAAATACTGTACATACCATATTCATTATAGTGAGGATATATGATTCCACATGGTCACTTCCATGATATTCAACCATCTTACTGTCTGCAACCACAAGTGTCTCGACCCATCTCTCTTTGCTGACAGAGCGCCGAGAAACCTTTCTGACAGCCATATGATTTTGTTCCCATCTCTGTCTCCGATGCTGCTGTTGTTCGAAAAAGCTGAGCGCATCTGAAAGAGTAAGAAGCAACACTGACTTCAAACTGTTTCCATGCTTGATTTGAAGTGTAAGACTGTAATACTTGCAGGCAGAACATTAGCATCGCAGAATCACAGAATGATACAGGTTGGAAGGGACTTCTGGCTGTCACCTATGTGAACCCATGCAGGACCAACTCCATAGTGACACCAGCCTGCTGAGGGCTCTGTCCAGTAAAGTTGTGGATACCCTCCAAGATGGATTAAATATGCATCCAAAAGCTACCCTTACTCAAACAACAGGCATTAAGGCTCAAAGTGGAGTCAAATTGGATTTGGAATGCCATTTTCAAGTAATTTCTCTTCTGCAGTTTGTCTCCAAACTTTCTAGTGACACCTGTCCATAGTTAAAGACAAGGTATACGCTTTCTCTGTAGATAGCTCTTACTCTCAATGGGGTGGCATATTAAGCACAGAGCTCTGGCACATCCACAAACTGTTTGTTCTGTGCATAGAAAACATCCATCCTGAAGAGTGGGAACTAGACCAGCAGGTATCATCTAAATACAGCCAGAATGTACCACAGTGCCTTGCGTGTCTACAAAATGTGGCACCACTGGGCAATTAATGATGTGTATAACATATGTCCCAAAGTAAAAGGTGACTGATATCTTGGTTTATTGTGTATGTGCAAAAGAAGATGCACAGGTTTTTAGAAATCAGTTCTCTGAGGTTAGTCTGAAAGATGCCTTAGAGAAAGTAATGCTGGTACTGATAACACATGCATTAAACTGAAATACAACATGTTAATTTGTCGCTGGAGGTGTTCAGCACCAGGCTGGATGGGGCTTTGAGCAACCAGGTCTAGTAGAAGGTGCCCCTGTCCATGGCAGACAGTTTGGAATAAGACTATCTTTAAGGTTCTTCCAAGCCAAATCATTCTATGAATCCATGATTAACAATAAAAACCACAGCAGCCACACTGCACTTGTAGAACAGAGCTGCCATGCATAAATCTGCAGTACACAGCATCTCCAGTAGCTGACACACACCAGACAGCACTCCATTATGGTACCAGTTCATGATTTCAGCCAGCATCAGGCACGCACCTCCAGAAAGCACACAAACCTACAAACCTACCCCAGCCAGGTTCACTCTACTAGACAGAAACCTCTACCTCCCTGGGTCACCTTTTAATGGATACTGTATGAAGCTGAATTAATATACCATGTAGAATGTCATGTACTCTATACTGTAGATTCAGAATATAATAAATAAATAAAGAAGTTGTAAGTAAATTTCTTTTTGCATAACTGGCATTTGCATTTTAAAAGGCACTGAAAGTACTACTTGTACACGAGATTTTTGACCTGCTTGGCAAGGGAAACAGCAAAAGAAATAATTGCATGTAAGAAAACTGAAAAAATGTAAATTAATTCCAATAAAGATCTAAGCTTCTAATTTTTACTATTACACTGTCACAATAAAAGGTCCAAGAATATAAATTTCCTTTGTGATTACTGACCCAAATCATTTGCCAGTGTCATCTGTGCACCCACATCAACAGACTCTGTCCTGTAGCTAGGTCAACCAGTAAAAAAGTTAGTCAATAAAGAATGTTGCCTTCCGATCAAGCTAAGGGACTCAAAGCGAGGCATACATTTTGTGTCTTAATCACAAAGAATGACCTACATGGAAAAATAGCTTCTTACCTACATGGGAAAACATAATTTATGGGTAAAGATAAAGAAAAAAAGGTGGGTGTTTTATCTGGTTTTGTTTGTTTGGAATCTTGTGTTTTAAGAGAAGGGAAAAGGACTATAACTGCTATAACCTCTACCCTACTAACCCTGGCTGCAGCATTACTCTGGCTGTCTTCCTCAACTTTTGTTCAGTTACTGAAACAGTCACCTCTATCAGGGGCTACTTATGAGTGGCATTCATTAGTCCCTCTTGTAAATTTGCATGGGTTTCAGAATTCTTTTTTTCTGTGAAGCGTGTTCCTTAATATCTACATTTTTAGGCATTTTGTGCTGAGAAAAATCTTCCATACAGCTATCTGGACAAAATACTCTGTTCAGACTCCTGGTTAAGTGATTTGTTAATGGCCAAATAAAACATCATGCCAGCTGTCAGGCTTTGTATTCACATCTAGCAAAGAGTTTCGTTTATGCCTAGACAGGTAAAAATGTTTAAAGCAATCCAGACTGCAATAGTGAACGACCCTCAGAGAAAACTGTGTAGTCTTGGTTAAGCATGAGACTGTGCACCATGGGAGAATCTCAGAAGAGATCCAAGTTGTAAAAATTAATGCCCAGTAGCAAGAGGAAGCTGCAGACAACACTATTCAGTAACCAGTCCCTCCTAGGGCATCTAAGGACTGGATCCCCAATCTCCTGACAGCTTTTCTAGTTAGACGAAGCAGAGAACCACTTGGGGTCACATTAACATACCAGCAGCTATAAAGCAGAGTTCTACTTCTGCTTTTAAGTCTCTCCAAATGATGATTGATCTGTTAAGCTTCTCATTTTGAAGTAAAATAACTTCACCTTGCTTTTACCTTAAATCAGGAAAGTGCTGCATGTGATTTCAGATTTCCTGAGAAATCCCAGGTACTCTGTTCTCCAGAAATGGAAAATTTGAGCAGACACCCACCAGTTCAGCATAAAGTGATGGATAGTTTGAGATCTACTAACACAGAGTGCCGTCTGAGAAAAGCCCATCTCCTGATGCTCTTCCATCATAAAATGCTGAGCAGATCACACTCCATTAGTAGCACAAGAGAAGAAGGGGGTACTTGAACCCTGGGAATTTCCACACATTTTTGAAAAAGAAATATATCAGAGGAAGGTATAGTGCTAGAGTCTTTTGGATCAGCAATGAAGGCAGTGCTGCAAGAATAACCAGGATAGTCTAGGACTAAATAAAAAGACAGCTGGTGAGAGATTCAGTTAACAACCTGCATGAAATTCAAGCAGCCATACACAGAAGTTTCCATCTGTTTGTGGAGATAATTTGTAGATATAAGGTTTGTATTAGAAAACCTGATTCAGCCAAACAAGTCAATATACCACGTTCCACAGGTTACATATGATAGCCTTATCACTGCATATCCTGGAGAAACGGTATAGATTACAACATTTCATCAACTGCTAGTTAGAAATGGCTAATGAATTCCACCAAAAAGGTTGTTTTTTAAAATAAAAATCTGAACTGGTTTTAGTAAAAAATAAAGATGTCCCCTAAGCTATCCATACAAATCTTACCTGAATAATTCAACAATGTCTTGGACCCTTGACTCTCAGCCACAAGAAAAGATTTTAAGTTAACTATAAGTCTTAACTATATATGAAAAAACAATATTATACAAATTTTTCCAGTATAGGTTAAAGTTGCATGGCTTCTATGTAGAAAAAAAAATTCATATTTTCCCTGTTAGCAAATGATCTCATTTTTCATTAGTTGACAACAGAACTATAGCATTATTTTGCCAAACCCAATGAAGAAACAGCTTTCTAATCTTTATAGTCTCACTATAAAACATTTACGTTCTCCCGAACAACTCATGCACTCAAAATGTTGCTAGATCAGGGGTTTCTGTTAATTTCTCCTTATTTTCCCCCAGATCTCCTTAAAGAACAGATATGACTCACCTCACTTAAAGGTATTAGGTGAGATTTCCACAAAGGGTCTTCCTGCACCTTTGTTTCCTGCAGAAGTTGCTCAAATAAGAGTGAAGCACACAGTGAAACCCAAGAGGACCTCAAGGTGCTAACTGCACACAGCCACCTTTCAGCACGTTTGGAGATAAACAGGGCTTTGATGAAGCAAGGTGAAAATGTCTGGAAAATCCCAGAAGAGAAGAATGTCGTCTATGACTGAAAGATGTCAGACAAAACGTAGTAGTACTGATTCATGTCTTCACTTTCTTTCCTTACCTTCTTTCTCTTCAGGCAAGAGCTTTTTAAGTTTTACCACTCTATATTATTCACAGACAAAATGTTACGTGAGATATTAATGATGCTAGGGATCCTACACTGTTAAGAACTTACTACATTATGAATTTTCCTATAACTTTGACTTTGTATTTGTTCTAAGATGTGTCTTTAGTATTAACAAAAATAATTTTGGGGTGAGTTCTTCAAGAGGTCAATAAACTGTCGAAACAGGGTTACTGCACAAGGGGAGAGGAATAAACATACTAAATCATGAGTAATAACATTAACCTAGCATTATAAAGTATATACAAGTCCAATCATAGACTAAATAAAGGAAAGGCTGAGGAGTGACTCAGCTAATGAGAATTTAAAGGATAGTAAAGCAGAAGAAATCAAGATAGTTTTATGTTTTTACAGATTTTGAGCTAGACCTAATGAAGGACTTGGGATTTCCCAGGAGAGTGCCACTAGCCACTACACTGCTGGATAAAAAAGGTTTGACCTACTCCTTTTTCACTCATGAAGGAGGAGAGCAACTCTAATCGCTGATTTACCGCAATAACTTACTAATTATTTACAAAACTCAAAGACAGTAAGTGAACCCTTTTCCTTAGTCTGTGTCTGCTGAAATAAATAGGCAGCCATCTAAAAAAGCTTAGTGAAACCAAATACACTAGAAATATTGTACACATAACATCTTAAATATACAATCATGGTTACAAAATACTCATAAAACTGAGTCTGGATGCTGACAGAGTATGGGCTCACAAGCTACACAGGAAAACTGTTGTAAAACAAGGAAGAAGGGATATGAATTTAGAACAGGTATCCAAACGTGCTTTTTCATAAGTGTTTCTGAAACAGGCTACGCTAAATCACACAAATGTTTTCTGAATGTAAAGCAGTGTTCACACAGGAAACTATTACAGCTATTTAACCTTGTACTTCCCCATGTTGACAACCCCCATGTCTCAAAATAAAACCCAAGCACAAAGAAAGCAAGCTTACAACTTTGCAAGCTTTGTTTACCTTTAACATTTCTGCTGTCAAAAACATGAAGTATCAAACAGTGGAGTAACACCACTCTAATGTAGAATGAAGCTAAAATTGAACCTGTGTTATAGAATCATAGAATCACAGAATGGTTTGGATTGGAAGGGACCTTAAAGCCCCTACAGTTCCAGCCCCACTGCTCTGGGCAGGGACATTTGTCAGTAGAACAGGGTGCTCAAGACACCATCCAACCTGGCCTTGAACACTTCCGGGGAGGGAGCATCCACAGCTTCTCTGGGTAACCTGTGCCAGTGTCTCACCACCCTCACCATGAAGAATTTCTTCCGAACAACTAATCTAAATCTTCCTCCTTCGAATTTAAAGCCATTCCCCCTTGTCCTACCACTACAAGCTCCTTCTCAGCTTTCCTGTAGCCCCTTCAGGTACTGGAAGGGCACTTTAGGGTCTCCCCAGAGCCTTCTCTTTTCCAGACTGAACAAATTCAACTCTCTCAGCCTGTCCTCAGAGCAGAGGTGCTCCAGCCCTCAGCGCATCAGTGTTGACTGATGCACTTAATCAGATACTGCTTCTGAGTGTATCTGCACCTCATTACCACTTAGGCTGGAAGGATGGAATGATAAATGTTTTGGACCACTGGCATCAGAATGTACACAGAGAACAACGCTGTGGGAAACAGATATGTGTGGAGCTGTATTGCAACCACAATTGTCCCTGTGACTGAATGTTATATTTTTCCCACGAATTAAACCCACATAATAAGGGACAATAACAAATTAAAGCTGCATAAGATGCTTTACTGGGAATACAGTATTTAATGCCATGTGAACTTATCATGCTTATTCGCTTAGTGACTTAAGGGGATTGTTCCTCTTTTTTTGGTGAAAAAATTAAGGTGATGGATTAGAAGAACAAGGTGAATTTTCTATGAATTAATCTAGCACTTGGTAAAAAGGCACCTGAAAACAATTTAACTTCCAGTACAGTCGATGAAAAACAAGTAGCTTCTAAAACATAACACATCTCACTGTAAGACAAATTTTCAAATTAAAAATTCACAATAAATTATATTTAGGTTAAGGGTTAGACTTGATGATCTTAATGGTCTTTTCCAACTTAAATGATTCTGTGACTCTATTCCCAAAGCCTACATGCTCCATGTTGTGCAGGCACTAGAGAATTCAATAGTGAAAGAAAGCACTGAAATTCTGGAATGGTACATGTTTTGTGGAGCCTCATGGACACAGGACAGAAAGACAAGTTATGAACCAGCAGGATCCAGAAAATACCAGAACAGGAGTGCCCATTAGTTCTCTAAAGTTACCCAAGTGATTTCCACAGCAAGCACTCCTTGCATGCTACCCTAATGCTAAGCTTCGAGAATTGGCAAGAACATAGGAAAGGCAGACAGAGAGTAGGAATGCAAGGAAACATTCCTGAAAAAGGGCAAAATTATGCTGTAAGAGGCAAAGGAGAGGAAAGGACTGCTAAGGGTTGTAACTCCAAGGATTTGGGTGGTGTGAGTGATTTAGATGGAAGCTTTGCTCTTTGCATGTGGTTGGGACAAGAAAGCAACATGGTTTTCAAACTGTGTGAATTGCAACCAGCCACCACAGGGACTTGAGAGGCAGCTGAAAGAGGCCTCCACCTCCAGGGCTTTAATTAACTTGAGTACCCACTGGCAGGCTAGTTGCTGTGTCACAGGGACTGAGGAGCACCATTCCTCTTAGGCAAAAGCCATTAAGGCAGCTTACATGGTCGTGCTTACACAATAAATCCACAATAGTAACTGAATCTAAAATTGGTGAACATTATCAGGCCTCTTTTTAAGAAAGAATGACTGACGGTAACCGTGTTTTATTCAGCAGTTATAAGTAAACTGTTGCATTTCTTTACGCAAACACTTTAATTCAGAAAAGTTGTGCAGCTCCTTTTTTATCAGACATCGAATTCTGCATGGTACAGGCTGAAGTCCTAAAATGAGGAAACATTTGTTCTGCTCTCCAACAGAATCACGAGTGGGAGTAGAGTAAAGCAGTTAGGTGTATCAGCATAATGCTCTCCTCTAGTCCATAAAAATGCATTTCCTTCCACACTGATCCATCCTTCAACCAGAGTATAAGTTTCCTGTGATTTACCATGGAGATACAGCTGCAGTACAGCTTGGGGGAAAACCAGGTCTCTTTCTACATGCAGACCTGCTCAGCTGTCTGCAAACACCTTGAGTTCTCTCCGCACCTCTCTGCAGAGGCCAGGATGCTGCTCCATACATCCAAGATGTCCATATCGGCTTTTGCATCCCTGAAACAACTGTGTAAGGACTCCCTCCACACCGATACCCTTCACAAAATTCTCCCTATATTGTCACCACCACTACAAAATCCATATGCCCAGCAATACTTTGCCTGTTCATGCTCCCCCCACGCACAATGAGAAATGCTGGGTGTGTTCAAGAGCCTCCTCAAGGTTTTGAAGAGTCGACCTGTGCACGACAGAAACTCATCTCTGGCTCATCATTTCCGTTCAGTAAATACACCAGAACTAGCCACCTGCATCTCTCTGTGCTTGCAAATGATCAGTACGGGTCCAGCTGGGATCAGCTGCTCCTGCTTCTTCTCATGGAAGGAAAGGAAGTCAGAGGCAAGTACACACAGGCAGCACAGAGCAGCCACAAGCTGCTGCAGAGGGAAGCCTTAACTTTGCTTTGCAAGCAGCAGATTTTGTCAGCTGTATTCAGGATATGACTCCAGGTCAAAAACTTGAACTGAAATCTGACACATCCTAGGTGAATGAATCCCACCAAATTATGTACTGGGACAGTGTTCACTTATCCATACATGGGCTTGCTGAGGATAGAACAGAGTCCAGAAATATCTAAGTTGTGTCAAAACTACTTAGGTCACCAACAGACATAAGCTCTCTATCTTTACCCCCTGCAGACATCCTACTGGGTACCATGAATGAACATCATCCACATATATGGAGTCTCTATAAAAAAAAAACCTAACAGCTATTCAGTAGCTGCTCTGGAGCAGTCGCTTTTAGACAACACAGTTTCAAGTTCTCTTAATAAAGCCTGCTGTCATGAGGAAGGTTCACTGTTTAAATTGGCTCTACAAAGAAACAGAAACTTAACAATATTCCATAATAATTTACTGTCTCCAGCTTCTAAATAACACTGGATGTTAAAAACACTAAGCATATTTGCTCTTCATTAGCTCCATAGACTTCTGGAAGTCAACAGCAGTTTGTTCCATTTCAGGTATCAGTACCAAAAATAGTAATTTTGCAGAGTTTTCTGGACTTGGGAAGTACACCAGCACACTGGACATCTACCTTATAGATAATTATCTCACTGTTTCCTACATATCGGCTTAGTACTTTCAGGGGACTTTTCACATTCAGTTACTCAAATACGTTCACATTTCTGAGAAATAACGGTTTCTAGTTCAGCTTTCAAAAGGTACAGCTTAAACTGTAGGCAAGGATGGGCAAGGAAGGAGAGGTGGTGGGGTAGCCCTCTATGTTAGAGAGTGTTTTGATTGCCTCAAGCTCAGTGACGGTGATGATAGGGTTGAGTGCCTATGGGTAAAAATCAGTGGAATGCCCAATAAGGCAGATAACATGGTGAGAGTCTGCTAAAGAGCACCCAGCCTGTAAGAATAGATTGATGAGATCTTCTATAAGCAACTGGGAGAAGTCTCGTGATCGCTGGACCTTGTTCTGGTGGGAGATTCAACCTACCAGATGTCTGCTGGAAGTATAATACAGCAGAAAGGAAACAGTCTATGAGGTTCCTCAAGTGCATGGAAGACAACTTCCTGACACAACTTGTGAGTGAACTGATTACAGAAGGTGCTCCACTGGACATGTTGTTTGTGAACACAGAAGGCCCTGTGGGAGATGTGACAGTTGGAGGACACCTGGGGCACAGCAATCACAACATGATAGAATTCTCAGTCCTTGCAGAAGCAAGGAGGAGAGTCAGCAGAACTGCCACCTTGGACTTCTGGAGGGCAGACTTTGGACTATTTCGAAGGCTGGTTGATAAAGTTCATTGGAAGGCAGTTCTAAAGGGCAAAGGAGCCCAAAGGCGCTGGATGCTATTCAAGAAGGGAGTCTTGGCGGCACAAGAGCAGGTGCTGAAACATGAGCCAGTGGGGTAGAAATTCAGCTTGGCTGAGCAGAGAGCTTTGAGCGGATCTTGGAATGAAGAGGAAAGTATACAAGCTTTGGAAGAAGGGGCAGGCGTCTCAGGAGGACTACAAGGATGAAGTGAGATCATGCAGAGAGAAAATCAGAAGGGCTAAAGCCCAACTAGAACTTAAATTGGCCAATTTGGTGAAAAATAATAAAAAAGTTTCTAAAAATACATTGACAACAAAAGGAGGGCCAAGGACAATCTCTGTCCTTTACTGGATGCAGGGTGAATGACAGTGACAAAGGATAAGGATAAGGCTGAGGAACTTAATGCCTTCTTTGCCTCAGTCTTTAACACTAAGGTAAGATGTTCCTTGGGTACTCAATCTCCTGAGCCAGAAGACAGGGACGGAGAGCAGAACAAAGCTCCAATGATTCAAGAGGAAATGGTTAGAGATTTGATCGGCCAGTTAGACATTCACAAGTCTATGGGGCTGGATGGGATGCACCTAAGGGTATTAAGGGAACTGGTGGAGGTGCTCACCAAACCCCCTTCCATTATCTACCAGCAGTCTTGGCTGACCGGGGACGTGCCACTTGACTGGAGATTGGCAAATGTTACGCCTATTTACGAGAAGCGTCAGAGGGAGGATCTGTCGGAGGTTATCAGACCCAGTCAACATTGGTTTATGAAATTCAGGTCCTACCAAACTAACCATTTAATGTACAAGGGAAAGGCTGTGGATGTACCTGGACTTTGGTAAGGTCTTTGACACCATTTTTCAAACTATCCTGATTGAGAAACTGGCTGCCATTGGCCTGGACAAGCACACCCTCTGCTGGGTGAAAAACTGGCTGAATGACCAGGCCCAGAGGGTGGTGGTAAATGGAGTCAAATCCAGTTGGAGGCCGGTCACGAGTGGTGTTCCCCAGGGCTCAATGCTGGGTCCAGTCCTGTTCAAAACCTTTCTTTATCCTCTAGATGTGGGGATCGAGTGCACCATTAGCAAGTTTGTGGAAGATGCTAAGCTGGGAGGAAGTATTGATCTGCTTGAAGGAAGGGAGGCTCTGCAGAGGGACCTGGACAGGCTGTATTCATGGGCTGAGACCAAGGGCATGAGGTTACACAAGGCCAAGTGCCAAGTCCTGCACTTGGGGCACAACAACCCCAGGCAGCGTTACAGGCCTGGGGAAGAATGGCCAGAAAACTGTCTGGCAGAGAAGGACCTGTGGGTGTTGGCTGAGAGCCAGCTGAATAAGAGCCAGCAGTGTGCCCAGGTGGCTGAGGGGGCCAGTGGCATCTTGATCTGTATCAGAAACAGTGTGGCCAGCAGGACCAAGGAAGTGATTGTGCCCCTGTACTCAGCACTGGTGAGGCCACACCTCGAGTACTGTGTTCAGTTCTGGGCCCCTCACTACCAGAAGGACATTGAGGTGCTGGAGCATGTGCAGAGAAGGGCAACGAAGCCAGTGAAGGGGTTGGAGAACAAGCCTTATGAGCAGCAGCTGAGGAAACTGTGGCTATTTAGCCTGGAGAAGAAGAGGCAGAGGGGAGACCTCATAACTGTCTACAACTGCCTGAGAGGAGGCTGCAGCGAGGTGGGTGTTGGTCTCTTCTCCAAAGTGGAAATGACAAGAGGAGATGGCCTGAATTTATGCCAGGGGAGGTTCAGATAGACATCAGGAAAAATTTCTTCACTGAAAGAGTTATTTGACACTGGAACAGCTGCCCAGGGTCATGATCCTAGAGTTATTTAAAAGATGGTTAGATGATGTGCTCAGGGATATCATTTAATAGTAGACAGGTATGGTTGGACTTGATGATCTCAAAGGTGATTTCCAACCAAGTAATTCTATGATTTTATGTTTCAAATAATCTGTTTCAAGATGTCAATAGAGATGTTTAAACCACTGAAACTAAAACACAGATACTGAAACCTTATTCTTTGACACTACCACCACAAAAACCCTTGGGTAGATATCAAGAAGGCTTCAACTTTTCCTGATGTGAAAATAAGTCAAGAATTGAGATAAAAATATCTTTTCAAGATTGGATTTGAGAGAGTTCTCCAGCTGTAATATGCCATTCCAATTATAAAGCAGACAGAAATAAATTATTTATTGTCTAACCATAGAACAGGTATTTTTTTTTTAAATGCTTATAAATAGATCTTTTTCTCAGTATTTGCTCAACTGATCAGCCAAGAAATAATTTGAGCCATGGCCCTATATCTAAGTAAAAAAGGATGATGATCTATTTACTTACATTTACTAATCAACCATCCATTAAAATACATAAGGGATTACTTCACTGGGTACTGACAGCAGAACTTCCTGTTCTTATAACCAATAGTTTAAAAATTGCCTCTTAGCTGCCTTGAAATCCTGACATATAACACAAAAGGACAGGAGAATACTAAGAAAATAATTTAGATTACACTTTCACCTTTTTCTGCATCTTAGCTTAGATTCATTAGCATAGAAGAACCTTGTTTTTTTCAAAACTTACCAGAAGGTTGCTTCTATGTCAGCCATAAAACTACCTCTTGTTTGTGGTAGCCATATCCAAGAAAATGTATCATACAATTTTTTAACAAAACACAAAAAGGGAGAAAGAGCTGGAAGAAAAATACTCCAAAACCCTATATAAAGTATTTACAGTACCCCTCGTAACTACTAAAAAACATTTTCAATCATCCAAGGAGGTGAACTGAAGGTGTATTAGTGTTCACTTTATAAACTACCAGGCTTTGTTTTAGCATTATGTTTCCATGTTTTACTAAGCTCATGGATGTAAACCCATTACTTTTCACCTATTTCCCAAAAATAGTTTCTTACAGTTGAGAGATACTGTACACTAACAGGAGTGGAAATGGGTTTTAAAAGCTGAAAAGCCAGACAGCAATCAGTGCTTTTCCCTTTGAAAAAACAGTGTGCTTGGCTGTTGGTAAAGTGAAGATAAAACCACAATTTGATGCCTTATTAGCTATTTTATGGGTTATTGCTATTCTCAGGACTTTTCCAATGCTCTCATTCTGAAAACTTACCTGCTCATCAACCCAGCTAAACGTAAGTTTATACAGAACAAACCAGGAATCACTGCAGTGCACTGGAGGTGGCACAGCAGACAGGCTGAGACACCACAGAACTGAAGTCATGATGCCAGACCTACCGGAGAATCATGAAAAATTAGTCTATGTCGAGAGTCCCGTACTGGCACAGCCAACTCAGCAGTGACTTTCATCCACAGCAGCTCTGCAGTTCTGAAGATCTAGAACCTAGAAACAAAAACTGGGTCCATGCCTTTCCCTGCATTGAGGGCATAAAATAGACTGAGGTGGATCACACAGTGTGATTTGAGAGCAAATAAAACAGACCTGTCTTCCAAAATCAAGTTAATCTTGAAACAAAATGCCATTCTTTCAAGGTTTGACATGATATCTTTAGGAAGTGCTGCATATGCTCTAACCTTCTTATCTCTGGACTCATTCAACAGAGTTTATTTGGCCTTTCTCTGGACCATCTGTTGTTTTTTTCCATTCTACTTCTCCACTATATTTAAAAATACGAATCCCACTAGCATGCTCGAAGGAGAAAACACACGCTAGCACTTTGAGGGGACTCCTCGTCCTTGGCTGAGGCCAAATGTCTTGCATTTCAGATGACGCTACTAGAGCAATACAGCCTTCAAAGACTCAGCCCCAACCCTGCTGTGCTTCTGCAACAAGAGTGCAAGAGTGGCTCTCACAGGCGAGGACTCCCCCCTGAGAGGTCTGAGAAACCGTTGGTCAGCCGGGGTATTACTGAAATGAATTATGCCAAGAAGAGCTCTTGGAAATCTCAGACAGATATTGCTTTCAGTGTTTTCTATTTTTAGAAGCAGGTCTTGATAACATAATTTTTCAACTACATCACATTTTGAAAGATGACCATGGAGGTTTTCCTGCTCCAACTCAGCACTCAGGATGTCATTTTACCTGATTAAGCCCCTGAAGAGGCACCCATGCACAGACAGCAGCGGCTGAATCAGCACAGCAGGGACAGCCCATCACACAGCTAGTCCTGTGTCTGAGGAGAGCTGACAAAGGAATCTGTAAACTGCTAGAAGGAGCAAGTGTTGGAACAGTGCAAATGAGATCAAAACATCTCAGGGGAGGCAGATGACAGCATCTTTGCATGTGAGACGTTAAAGACTCTTGCCATAAGGCATCTCACATGAGCAGTTCTGTTAGGATAACACTGTGTTGGGGTGACCAGTGCCATTCTCAGCTCTTCATGAGTATCACTGCACAGGCTGAAGAATGTTTGATGTTTTAGTCAAAGTTTAGAGAGAGACTCTTTCTTTTGATTCCAGGTTCTTATCAAAGACTGGTATTATTATCTGCTGGATGCCACAATCCTATTAATTCACTTCCATTTTTGTCATGCATAGGATGAAGGTTCACCATTAACAGCAGCAACAATTAACTGGACTCCCTGTGGTTGACTGTCTACAGAACACTACGCCAGAATCCTTCACAGACAGGAGCTAGTTATTGGGGTTCCCACAGTAAAATGCCAAGAAGTTTGGAAGTGTTTGATTAGAACTGGGTTTGAGCTTTGAAATTGGCTCTCCCTTGGAAAAGAATCAAGTAAAGCCTTGTCAACAGACTCAGTCTCTTTTATTTTCTAAACGACAATCTCATTTTTCATTTGCAGAAAGTCCCTGTCTCCTCTTGTCTCCAGGTAACTTTGAAATTACAAAGGTATGTAAACGCATGGGACCAGAAAGAGAGAAAAATGCATTTGCCTGAAAGAAACATCCAGTTGACACACATCATAAACCAGTGTGATTAATTATAGCTTAAGGAGAAAAAAATATACAAAGAATGGATAATGATGGATAAAACCAGGTTACAGGTATCAGCTGGGAAGGCACTGTTAGTAATCCATTCTCCAATGTTAAGGCTATCTTTGCTTGGACAACTTTCAGCTGCCTGACAATGTTACCAATCCAGGCTTTGCAGGAAAATCCCTTCTTTTACTGCCCTTCTTCCCCATTACTTCCCTGGCAGATGAAATTTCATCCCTCTCATCTCTTTCCATCTCCTCTGAGGAAAACTTGACTGACAGAAGTACCTCATAATGGGCAATGGTTGCAACTGGGATATTGAAAAGAAAATACCATAAAGCAGAGAGTGGTTCAGTGAATATTTCACCTGGAGAATGTCAGGCAAATAATATAGAAAATGTCATGAATGATCCCTTGTTAAAACTGCAGCACCTGAAAGAAGACTTTGATCCAAATCCAAATTTCCCTAGAGCTGAGGGGAATCTAGACTGGGGCTCAACCGACAATAGTGCAGATCAGAGGGGAAGGAACGTGATTCAGCTTGTTTTAGAGCTCAGGCAGGCAAGAAACTTGCTGCTAATTCTAATTTTGGCAGAGTGGAAGACTCTGACTGAGGCTGTCTTTTAATTGTGTTTAAAAAGTTATTTAAAATACAAAAATCTCTCTGCAGCTGCAATTCAAACGCAGTTTCACAGCTGAGTGAAGTATTAGACAAGACCTTTTTCAGAATGAGTTCAAACCAGAGACAGTATGGAATAAGACCTTTTTTTTTCTTAAGAAATTAATAAAGGACATCAAGGCTTTAGACCTATTTTGCAGAAAGATTTATTTTGGGGCAATGTTTCTTGAAACTGATTAGAACAGTTTAGAAGAAGCTTTCTGTAATTAAGTCTGATTTGTGTGCACAAAGACTTTATTATTATTTAAAGAAGTCAGGAATACACAGTTTTTTCAGCTAAGCCACCTGATTATATATTGTTTGATGAAGTAATTTCAAGTTGAATAATTGCAAGAGAAGAAAAGCAGAAAGTATAGAAGGGATCATGGCAAAAATCAATATCTTCTTTTATGCTCTTTCAAACAGAAACGTGGACATGGAACAAATGGTTCCACAAAGTCTTCAAACAAATGTAGTATTTAAAAGTATCAACTAAAATCACTCTCTATACCTTTTAGGACAGTGATCTTCCAGGCACTTTTTTTTTATCATAAAAATGGATGCCTACTTCTGTTGGCAATTCCTTTTTCTAGACAAAAAAAGTGTGTGTAACTCTGGATGATATTTAAGTGAATAGTGTCCCTCCAGTCTGTTATTTACACACACTTTTTTCAGGACAGGTCAACAACTAGCACACAGTAAAGAGGTATTAATTGCAAAGACAACCTGCAACAGGTAAACTTTCCATAAGCCATGTGAAACTGAGGCTCAAACCTAACCCTACTAGATGTCTTTCACAACAAATCAAACCCAGCTAGCAGGTGCAATCTGTGTTGAGGCAGATCTTTGTTTTCAGTGACAGAATGTGAAAACATTTCAGACATGAAGTCCTGTTTCAAAAGTAACATGCTGGACTCCAAAAGATGCCTTTTTCAGACTAATGTCTTATGAAATTGCGTTTACTAAACAAAACATCCCAAGCTAACTCAACACTGCCAGAAATTCATTATGAGAATGCTATTCACAGGCACCCGTCACTGGAATTGAAAATTCCATCCTACACTCAGCAGATACACAGGAGTACAAATCTGTGCCTGTTCACTCCAGAACATGCTCCCAAGTAATTATACGTGTAGTGGAATAAGTTCAGATATGGTCTCACTTCTTTCTAAAATGGAGAGCGCTTACAGTTCTCTACAAGATGACTGAAGTGGTGGTAGAGATAAAATCTTAAACTGCTATTACACAGTTCCCCTTGTTCCCAACTAATCATAATGTTAAACTTTATGCTAAGAGGAGTGTTGCAAACACCTTTTAAGTGCAATTCATCCAGAGGAGTCTCTACAAGTACACAAAAACACACACAAGTTCAAGCAGATGCTGGGAGCATGAAGTGCAGAAAATCCACCCCAGGAAAGGAGTGACAAGCTGCAAGGACACTGCGTTTCATGCAGAAAAACTGTACTCAGACACCTGTTTAAAGTGGGTCATGTACGATAGGAGGCTGCCAGAGGCTCATCGGGGACACGCAGACTTCAGAGAAACTAATTGTGAAGGCTGAGCCCATATCCGTGCATTAGCCCCACTGCACAAGTCCAGCACTTCTCAGAAGAATTTGAAATTTGTGATCTGCCAGAAATAATAAGGTAATTGTAGTTTCTTTCCAGAAAGTTCACAGAGAGTTCAGTATGACTGAGAAATCTGGCAGTAGCCAGAATGAAGGCTTTGCCAGTACTACCCTAATAAAGGGCCAAGTGTACTAAGCAAATTTTCAAACTCCTTCCACAAAAATGTTTCCTAAACGCAGCTTTCTGGGTTTCCCATTTCAACTCTATAAATAAGGTTCAAGGCTAGTGTTATCCCATAAAAGAGAAAGGAGTGGCATGTGACATGTAACAGTTTAGTTTTAAAGCTTGATATTGCTCTCTGAATCAATACCACAGCAATTTAACATTTACATTACCAAAGCCTTTGTTTACACAATCAACGGCAATATCACACACAGTTGGATAACGAAAGCTGTAGGCACAGACCAAGGGCAGGATATATTCCTCTAAGACACCACATGATTAGAAATGCCAAACTAAGTTCAGCCTGGATCCAGAATAACACTCTGCAAACTGATGAGGGGTTAATCAAACTGTTTCCATGAAGACACAGAAGAGACCACGATCTACCCTTTAAACTACGTGAAAACAAGGGCAGTAAGCAAGCATGGTATATTAAAAACTACTTCTTTCCAGTGGCACAGAAAGTGAACAGAAAGACTTGCTTATTCAGAAAATGAGCCATTACAGACCTCTAAAATTTATTCAGTCATTGAGTGAGCAAGCATAGAACATTTCTTATGCCTTTTGGTGGCAACAAGTGACTATTACCACATTACCAAAGGTTAAATTCCAGAAGAAAAGAAAAGATGAGAAAACAATCTGGGACCGATAAAGCAGGTGACAACCTTCTGCCAGCACTGAGCTTTCTCTAGCCTCTGTTCAGTACAGACTTTGCATCCACCTGGAGAAAGTTCTGGTTTTGACTCTACACTCATTTAACTGAAGAGGAAGAATTGCACAAAATATAGTGTCTTATTCCTTTCTTCTCTACCAATTTCCACTGCCTGTAACTACAGCCTAGGCAGCTCCCAAGAACAATTCATGCCAAAGTCAAAGATGACATCCTAGGACAGGATCAGTCTGCATTTGACAATGACTGTTATGCCTCACTAACTGTAAAAGGAGCCAGCTTGTTACACAACTAGCTTAAACTCAAGTATTTAATTGCTAGGCTACTCAAGTTAAGAGATAAGAATCTTATCCTGTGTCCTTAAAACCTAAAGTTCAAATAACAGCAAACATATCTATTAAACATCTGTATGTTAATGAAACCTAGAATTTTTTTTTTAATGCTTAACAAGGATACAGGTTTGCATCTGCTTATTTTTTTGAAGTAACAGGATTTTTGACAGCAAAGTGAAATGAACACAGAAGCCTTCTTAAATCTATATGTCAGATGTTAGAAACTCAAAACTGAAGGATTCTTATCTTCCTGGCACAGAATCCAGATATTTTAGACACAGAAGAGGACTCTTCCTTTTTCTGGACGAGAAAAGCACAAAACAATGTGAAAAAGTCTATCTTATCTCTGATTAGCTTCTAATAAAATCCAGAAGCAACTGAAAAAAACAGTCTTCCTGAAATCTGAAAGAAAGTTAGAATCTTCTGCTTTCATTAAATTAGCTTGTTTGGGAAGGGAAAAAACCTCTTGATATCAGTTAGCAGCAATTGTTTCATCCACTGCTAGAACAAACAAGCTATTACATCTTTGATTCCCAGGTACCCAGCCCCGAAATGCTCCATCTCCTTATGTCTTCACAAGCTGGCGTTCACTGTTTTCAGCTCAATGCAAACTGTTCCAGAGACGAGAGACACTCCATGTTACTCCTACAAGCTGCTTGATTTGTTCTTCCTGCTTTAAAATAGAGGTCATTCTGACTGAATGTATCTATGTGCTCTTTTTTCATGGTAAGCATCTTTCAAACAGTAGAGCTTGTTCGTGAAAAGCAGAGGGATGCAGGGACAAAGATGCTCTTCCGTCTACATTAAATTAGTCTCAGATACTACAATTCAATGTGTGAACTTACCATGCTAAGAATAACAGTCTCTGCGTTTTGGAGAAATTCAGCAGAGTAACAATTGATGTGGTTAAATACAAAATAAACAAATACTTGTCAGCATTTTCTTTAAAAGACATGGAAGATATACAGCATGTACAAGGGGTTCTGCCAGCAAGCAAGGCTGCTTACTTTGGCCACAATGTTCTTCCAAAAAAAGATAGGCTATCCTTTGAGAATAAAAGTGTCCTGGGCTTTTTTTCCCCTCTCTCTTCCAAGTGGTTAAACAATGGACTTCACTGTCAAAAGCCAAGACTAACAGTTTATGTTGTACAGTTGCAAACAGAAAAATTTAAGAGAATCCTCTGGTAGTATCAAGTTACTCATCAAAGGCAAGACCATCATTGAATAAAACTCTGCACTCAGTCATAGCCCCTAGGAAGAACAGTAAATATTGTCTGAAACAACTTAATGGCATTCTAGTCACCTGTTAAATGAACTATACCACCAAGCCATCATTTAGAAGACTTAGAAACCAGTTTTGGACAGATGCTGCTGCTCTGCTCCTTCAGCTCCCCTCTACTCATTTCACACAGCACCTGACCTCTGTCTTCTCCCACCTAAGCCTTATCCCAACACAGTCTCAATAAAAAATTGCTCCAAATACAAATTTTTCAGTTACAAGAACTTTTAACTCCTGTGAAGACAAGGAGTTGTAGGTCCATGTACAACCCAAGCTAATCTTAACTTCTGACCTTCTATCAAATCTTTTCAATGTCAAAATGAGGGTAAAGCTAATGTCAACATCTGTACACCTAAATCTCCAAGGAAATATTCCGAGACATCTATTTCAATACCCTAAACCTTTCTTTCCTTAGTTATATATTACAGCCTGCTGCAGCAGTCACTGGGATGCAGTCTGAATAAATTAAATTACCCTCCTTCTAAACGACAGCCAGCCCAAGAAAAATAAGTTAATCTATTTCTATCTGTCCCCTCTGTAGCAGTTGGTCAGGAAGGGGCCCATTACAGCACAGCATTTTCATTCACAAACTTCACAAAACTTCTCTATTTTGCAGCTCACAATCTTGTACCTTGAAACAGACTGCATGAAAACAAACCGAAAGAAATGGGAACTTTTTCTTATTCTGTAGAAGGGGGATAATTCCTTCTCTCTTGCATTATATCTCAGAGAACTGTCAAGTTTTTAAGCTAACCTACTTCAAAGAACAAAACAAAAGAGATTCTTAGTTTCCTCTCCTATAGGCACAAATGATTAGAGAAGTTATTTATAAAGCTCAGAGCCACTCTTCATTTACCATTTTTGCTACTTCTCACACAGATTTCAAATGAAACAGTAAGTGAGTAGCTTGCAATGCAAAGTAGTGTAACGCAACTTTCAAGATCAGCACTCAGTTTTGCAAACAGCTAATGACTGAGTCATCTGGCAGCTGCCTAAGCAGCAGCGGAAACATACAGCAAAAACATAAGTTTTAATTTACTTCATTAATCACAATGACTTTTCTCCAAGTATCTGAATATGTTGAAGATACTGCAGATTATAAACTAATTAATGTAATCATTGCAAGAGTACAGGAATGTAAGTGATGCCAAAGAGTTACTATATGGAGATGAGAGAGATGACAAGCAGGCTGGAGTCTGGAGATTTATGTGGTTGCTGCCACAGTGAAAGTGGTGTTTACACTACACATGGCTTCTTATAAGAGGTGGTGTGGTCTTTGCATTAAAAAAAGCTTGAAAAAGACTCCATAGGATGGTCAGCATCCTGTACGTATTCTCCCTCACACTAATTGCTCTATTTTTATTTTTCCTGTACAACTAGTCTTTATATTCTTTGCCTGACAGACAGGTTAGTTAGGATTACTATTAAAACCACCCAATGTTGTATGCTGACTTGAAAGAATCCAGGTGGTTCAACTTTTCCAAGCAGAAATCAACACCGCATTTTAGCCTGGACACACAAACAGTTGCCAAAGCACAACCCTTAGAAATGACTCAATTGTCTCAGTTTAAGATTTAAAAACAAACAGAAGCAGAGCTCAAATAAACAAAAGCAGACATTCTGTATGATGAAGCTCAGCCCACAGGGTTAAAACATTTGATTCTGAAAACCAGTTCCTACATGAGATATGGCAAGCAATTCTTCATCAGTTAAGACCCAGCCTTGTAGGGACAAACCTAGGGCTGAGAAAATAAATGGTTATGAGGTTTAATCAGTAAAATAGAATTTGTTTTTACAAGAATTGAAAAAATTTTGCTTTAAAGTGATCCCTAAAGTCATTACTTTGGGCCATCTGTGATATCACGTGGGTGTACCAGACTTCTGGCATAAAACTTGACAGCGTGAACTGCTTGGGGTCTTGAAAAGGGGGAAGAGTCAATTTATCACCTTTAAAATTTATTTATGCACCAAACATTCCCCAAAGTTTGTGTAGTGAACATATTTACCTGAGAAAACAAGAATTAACTTACTTTCCTATTCTGTTCTGTATTTGATGTCTAACAAGAGCAATGTATAGTGTAAACTATGTCAGAGATGACGCTGACTTCTTTCTTTTTCTACCTTTGTTGAAGAGCTGGCTACATCAGAAGTGAGAAAATAAAACACAGCACACAAATTAAAAGTTAATTTTTCAGAGGAACATATGTCACATCCTGTCACATAGAGTGCAAACATTTAATGAAGGAAATGTTTTTTTCCTCTGTTCACTTCTTCATACTGATAACTTTTTTGATAGTTAAGCAGATCACTGCCGCTTGACCAAAAGCAGTCTCTAAAGGCTGATTAAAGGCAGTTAAACATAGAAACAAAAAGAACAATATATTACTTTGGTAGTTCATAAGACACTCCCTTTGTTAGCTTGAAATATCATTAACATATTATTACCACCAGAAATAGTTTTATCACATTGAAATGAAAAATGTCAGACAGGCAGTTTAATTTAAAAGCCCATTACAACAAATATAGGTGGTCTAAGAGATGAAACATCAGGGTAGCTATGCTCAATTTTTCCCAGCATCCAGACTTTCTCTTTCTCATTCTGCAGGGCTTTGAAGATACAAGAAGTAAAAAGTGAAAGGTAGAAAGAAAATACGCAGTCGGCTCAAAGCATACGAACAGCATGATCCCTAGTATCTCCTATCTCCTCTCCATATTTAAAATTACAGATGTTATTTCATCCATAAAATAAACATGAAGACAGTAGGCAAGAACATTTCCTCATTCTTCACAGGCAAATCTAAACTAATTCCTCTAATTTATCCTAGCAGTCATCAGAAGAAATGGAAAATCAGGGAAGTACTGTAGATTTAAGCCAAAATAGACATCAACTTCAGATGTTCACGGTTTTTCATATTCAGGCTTATTTGCCATATATGTAGACGTATTTTTATTTGATGAAAAACCATAAGGAACAACATTCACTCTAACTCTCATGGTTTCCCCTTCCCCTCACCCTCCCAGTATCGCAGTAGATTGAAGAGCTCTCCCCAAGCCATCAGTTTTCCAGTTTTCCCAGCTGTCATTTCACACTGCTCTTGGCCAGAAACCAAGTGCAGAACTGCTCTATGGCCGGAAATACAGTCGAGCTCCGTTGTCGTTTGCTTCTTTAATTTATGAATTCATATTACACAGCACTAAAACTTCAGGAGCAATTCCGACTGAAGAGTAATAACTCCTACATTCCTCCTTTTTTCATCCCTGGGAAAGAGCCACCTACTCTTTAAAGAATAACCTGTAAGAGAAAGAAAAACACCCCTGCTTTTTTGTGCAGCTCTAGTTGCACAAAACTTAGATCTTACATCATTTAAGTTATTATTCATTCTCCCTGCCAATAACATGTCTTTTCTGAAGTTTGGTAAAGACGCAGTTTGAAGGCCTCAAACATCCGGGAACCAGTGCAAGATCTGCAAATTTTTGATATGAAGTCAATCAAGTAAATGATTCTACTGAATAAAGGAACTCATGCTGTAATTACCAGATGCCAAGTACCCTGCAGATACACTCTTCCTTTCATGGACAGTGTATTAGTTTGTTTTCTCAAAAGAGACAAGGCTGACTTCTACTGCACCAATATTTAAGTTGGTTTTACTTATACTTCTACAAAAAACACCTTGCTGTTGATGCCCTTTCAAAACAACCAAATAAAGGTTTTTAAAAATTCTGGTAACTACTTTCTAGAAATACTTCTGGAAATTTGAGGCATGGATGGGGGTGAGGTGGTGGGTATTTCATGTTGAGGACAGAATTTGCATGGAGTGAGAATATTTTATTAAATCCCAGAACTACTCAAGTAAAACTCAAGTCAAACTCACTAAATAGTTTTGGTTGGAAAAAAGTGAGGAATAGAAAGGATCAATGGTGTGAAAAATACATCTCAGCAGTCATAAGGGGGATTTAAATTTTCAGAAAGGAGCCCAGATAAGAGGCTTCTGAGGTGTTTTGACTGAGACGCTCTCATTTTGCATAATCTCTTTTTACAGACTTTTAAAAAGCCTGGTAGAAGGAAAAACACACACCACTGGAAAATAAAAGCTGTTTCAAAAGACGCAGAATGTAAATAGGCAGAAATCCAGCAATATCTGTACCATTCAATCCACATGCTTGGTCTTTTTCCATTGGGATTTCCCGTCTTCTCCTTAAAGCATTTTGAAGGATATTTGCCCCATAGATAATATGGGGATAGGGTGTTCCCTCCTTCTGTGGATGCTTTTTAATAGGCTCAATGAAGTAATCTCCATGGGGTAGATGGAAATATCCAGTCTGAAAATAAGAACAAAAGAATTAATCTGTACTGCCAAGTACTAGAAGGCAAAAATAAAATTTTCATATTGCCACCCCTGAGTTTTCGTCATAAACCAGTGATTACAGGTAAAGAAATACAAAACCAACAGGTTTTCAACATTTATTTTGTTGCATATATCAAGGCTCCTGCTTTGTACCTCACAAAGGCGTAACAGTTGAAAGGGAAATAGAAAACAAATCTTCTTCCTAATAACCTGAAATCCTGTATACTGAGGCAGAGGCTCCCATATTTGTACGAAGCCACTGGGAGGTCAAAAGTAAATTTGTCAAACACAATGCAATAGATAGAGCTGTGTCTCATTCTGCTGGTGTTTTGCATCCATTCCTCAGAGAACAGGCCCTGAATAGAAGCTCTTTCGTAAGTGCAAAGCATAATTCTGCTCCTAGCTGCAGTTCCACAGTCAGTTTATGCAGACCATCAGATGTGTGCTCCACTCTCTACCCAGACTACAAAAAACTCCTCTGGTCCATAGGCTTCCAATGCACGAAATAAATAGGTTAGTAGGTTTTCATGAATTACAGCAAGCTATTGTGATAATATAATAGACCTGCCTAACAAAAGCTGTAATATTTCTCATACTATAACTTCAGTAACAACCTCCTAGTTTTCACCAAGCTACAGGGTCTTTGACATACATCTGGACTACAGATGATTAGTTCACACCTTCCTCTGCCATGACCTAAGAGACACTTGCAGCTAGACACGGCCTAGGCCCCTTGTGTCTCAGCATTTTGCCCGGATTGCTAACCCTGCAAAACCATTGTATAGCCAAATTAACATATACACAGCAGCTCTACATCTAAAGCAAGGGGTCTACTGACATCCCAGTCCACACTGGGGATGTGACAGGACACTGAGGTATCCCACTCTCAGGGATTCATTTCCTCTTCACGTTCTTCTGTGGTCAGTGTAGCCTCCTTAACTTCCTCTGGAGCAGGAAACAATACCAGACTACTATGTTCTTGTAGCTGCTGTATTCAAAATTACAAGGACAGACAAATTTAGAAGCCCTTTTGAAACACTTCAAGTTTTCCTGGACAGGTGGGAAAGCCAGCATAAGGGTAAGGACAAGAGAGAAATCATATGAATGGGGGAAAAGGATTCTTAACAAACAAGTGATCTTGGCTGTATGTAATAGGAGCCCAAAGCTAACTTAGTGAGATCCACACACAATGTACCCCCTATCAGATACTTTCTGCCTCCACTCCGCCACAGGCCCAATACATCCCACAGGAAACTTGTACAAATAAATAATTATGACTATCATTTCACAGAGTTTGCCCAATGGTTCTAAAGAGCAGAAACTCTTTCACTGTTTACCAGTGCGAGACAAAGTTTAAAAGCCAGAGGCTGGCCTTGGTTTGAAGCCTTAGTTAAAGTTGCACGGGTTCAGGACTCAAAGTCACACATTTGCTCATCTGGGTCATATATACAATTACTGCCTGTATGTTTTTTGAAAAGGCTGAGGTGACACCATCTTACTGTTCTCACACAAAGATTCAGCAGAACTTAGTTTTCCAAGTACTACTCTTCTAGATAAGGTGACAGATTGCCAGTTGTAACAAAAAGATAACTTTCTCTAAAAGTTCTCATGGATCCTACATTCTAGTAGCAATAGAATTTGTTTAAACAAAACTGCCTGTTCTGTCTGCAACAAATTACCCATTAAAATAAGATTATTACAAGTAATCATTCCTTTCACTTGAATTTGTCCTCTGGGAGTTTCTGAAAGAGTTTGACATTTGGATGAAACCATGATCACTAAAATACAAGGTAAGAGCTAAGCCATTATAACCAACACAGCACTTCAGCACTGCCTGCAATCTCCAGAGTAAGGAGAGCTGACTCGATATGTTCTTCCCTGGTACAGAACAGAGAAAGGACGTTATAACCAGGCCCAGTCATCTCTCTGAAGGTATCAGTCAGTGTGTCACCAAACATCCCTGAGTATTCCCTCTTCCCTGACAGTTCCAACTCATGGGTATTCTCTATACACATTGCTAGCCTGAAATCAGACTTACGTATCTAGCAACTGCAGTTTTCATGGTGCTACAGCATGCAGAGAAAGCAAGCTGGAAGAGAAGATGGAAACAGAAAAAGTAGAACAATTGGAATGGATTCTCTGGTTGTTATTACTCTTCCCAGCCTCCAGTCTCAGAGTAGGTAAAAGTTCTTGAAACCAGTATCTTAAATACAACTCTGTAAATGTGGTACAGAAATGTTTGATGTCCTGTGTTATCTAAAGTAACACAAGCCAGAGCAAATTCAGGGAGGCTCAGGAATCACAGACCCTTCTGCACAGATGCATTATGCTCATAACTGCAAAAGTAAATGGTGTGATACTAAAAATGTGCGATGCTCCATATTCTCTAAAGATCTGTGGAAGCATTATGACATGCTTCACTTTAATTATTTGCAAATAGCTGTACTGCGTGCCTAAACTTACCAAAGATGAGAAAAAGGCATAATATTTAGGTCATGTAAAAGATCAAGTCTGGAATATACCTCAAAACTTTCCCCTAATTCCATCTAAATTTTTTCATGTCTAAAAACATCTGCCAGTTCCACTTTCACGCAACAACAAGAAGAGGAGCTGAGACCCTTCAGGAGAAAAGTTAACTGGAGGTTAAGTTAGGCATTTGTATATCTTATAAATCAAAATCCTTTATCCTCGCTTTGTTTATCCTGAAACTATTTTAATTTTGACTGATTTGCTATCAGATAGAAACCATGATTTTCATTCCTGACCGGAATCATGAAGAAGAGCATGCACAAATTTAAGACCACACAGTCTATCAGTTGAAAGTATAAAAACTCAGAGTAAAAAGTCCCTACACATTAATACTAGTGAATAAAATTATCATGGTTTTCACCCAGAGAAATTTGGTTCTTTCAGAAATAGTCCATTATTGTAAAAAAAAGAAACAGTTCATATTTCAAATGCTAATCTACTGGAGGAAATAATATTTTTATTAATTCAATTTCCTGCTCTGTCTTGTAGAGAAATGCATTATAGAGATACCTGTGTAAATTTATGGGTAAAGTCAATTAAGGAAATCACAGTGGGAAATGCATTGCACCCACTAGCACTGCTTGGGATGGAGTGACAGTAAATTCCACTTCCAGCACTCAGATGTGCTTTCCAACACCTTCAAGAGACTTCTAGCACTTACTGAACTCCAACTTTGCACTTGCACTTTCATGCTGCACAGGCTATACACCACTAAGTCAAACGCTGAGACCAAATGTAAGAAAGTACCATGATTTTTCACATCAAACATATTTGAAACCACTCAGAACCAGCAAAATTCCCTTTGCTGATTAAGCACTTCTTTTTCTCTTTATATATGTTCTTTTTTGGAGTCACAAGTATCAAGCAAGAAATTTCCATTTGAAGTTCATCAGATTTCAAGCTATGTATACATACAATATATGCTCTTTCTTTTACTAGTTTATAGAACCATCTGCTTTTGAGCACATTCACACGGCCTCAGAATACACAAAGGAGTGCCGTTACAAAAGACTCATCTGAAATAAGCTATCCTTATTTATGCCCATTACAGAGTTTAGTTTTCACCGCAGAAAAAAATGACTGCAGCCAACTTTTCCTCATTTATACTTCCTTATGAAAAACTATCATGTAAAATAGTAATAGAAATAGCCAGAAACTAGGAGGTGGGGTGTTGTGTGGGTGGGTAAGTGTCTGTACGGTGTGGTTTGTTGTTGGCAGCGGGGGGGGGGTGGGGTGGTGGTGTTTGCTTCCCTCAATGCCTATAGGGGAAAATCTAAAAATCTACCACAGTATTTTTTTCCAAATTGTTCTACCCTCCTTCAAGTCTCCCCTTTCACTGCTAAATTCTCACATATTTTGGCTGAAAAGGTTTCCTGAGTGTATTTGGAAGTGCTGCTGCATTACTTATTGGGATTTTTAGTTCAAGCACCTCGTTATTTGACACAAACGGTCCCATGGACACCTCGCATCTCCCACACTGCATGTTGCTTGCCAGGAGGGAACAGTGAACCCAGGACACTTCTAACTCAAAGTTTTCAGTGAACTTCTTTCTTTGATTTTCAGTAGAAATCTGTGTTTTCCAGTGGAAAGCAGATATTTTTCACATATGTCTTTCGGTCAAAAGTTCAGAGGTTTTGTCAAAATACATTTTCTGGCAGAATTTCTTCAATCAATTCCACATGAGCAGCTGAAGTCGAATCCTCTGGGAAGGGAAAAGAGCAGCTTTAGCCTTGGCTGAGGTTTGCCATTGCAGCGTTATCCCAGACAGGAGGGGCTGGAATTAGTGGGTGCATGTGAGGAGAAAAAGGGAGGGGAAAAACCCCAATGATTTGCAGCCTAAAGCTATGTAACCGAGTATGTTGACACCAATGCCAAAAAATAACACCTGTACTGAGAACAGTCAGTAACTCACTGAAAGCAGACAGCAGTATTTCTGACAACAGGCTAGCAAGAGGCTCTGAAAACACAGCAAGTTTTTAGAAGCAATGTGAAACAAAATTATGAAGATGCTTATTTTATGTTTAAGTACTTTTCTCCAGCTGCTTATTACAACTGTATTGCATGGTAAGAGAAACTCAGTTTGAGTAAAATATTCTAATTAGTGAAAAAACTGTGCCATAGGAAACATGTATTACCAGAGAACTTCAGTCAAATAATCAAAACTGAACTAGTGAAGTAAATTATCTGTAAATGTTACATATGCTGTTTATTTTTTTTTCAGCTTATGACTTAATTGCTTTCTGTATGTTATTTTTTCCCAAGGATCTTTCTCTTTGTGTTGTCACCTCTTCCTATCTCTGCCAGAACACAATCTCAATGAAATGAGGGTCCAGATGAGATTTTTCACCTTCATCCTCAGCTACAGCTACAAAAAACGGACCTGTCAAGCCGTTCCTCAGTCTGTAAGAGGAGGCTGATTATTTTTTAGGTATTGAGATATTTAACAAAAGACTTTTCTGAACAACACCTACAGGAAAGGACAACACGTTAGCTTTTATACAGTTCAACAGAAAAAAAAAAAAAGATGCTTTCAGCAGGATTTGGTTTCCTACGACACTGGAACACAGCCTTATAGTTCAACATATCTTTGGTCTGAAATTAAAATAGCTTATTTTTAAGACACCGAGATAAGTAAAAGAATAAGACACTATCATGTTACAAGATTTTACACTCTTTTGTCATACTTGCTACCTCGTTTATTTTAGAAGCTGCCAGAAAATTGGCCAGAGAGCCTTTAAGCTTCCTCCAACATTGTCATTTTCTACTTTTTGAAATATGTCCCATTTGACGTGCTTAAACCAGAAATGACTTCCTTTGCTGCATGTAAAGCTCAGACACAACATTAAATTCCAACAGGGTAAAAATTTATTGTCCATTAGAGGAGATTTAGTAAGTAGCCATCTTTATGGTCTTAAAAACCAGCAAAGATGGTATTTAATAAATCTTACACAACTTCCAGTGCTGGTTATATTAAGTTGAAACAAGCATGTGTTCACCACAGGCTGAGCATCCAACAGGGAGATTGCATGGCACAGCTGACTCTTAATTCATTAACTCAAACGCAGTTTGAACCCTTTTTCTATTTACCAGTGTGATTTCTACATTGCAGCTGAGAGACAGATGAAGCCCAGAGCACTCCTGAGATCTCAAGCTCCTTTTGTCAATATTTTTTTGTTGCTCAGTTGCTGAGAGGTCTGTTGTGCTTTTGGAGAAGACAACGCTGCAGGCCTTTGAGCTGCCTAGTCTGCCAAAAGCCGATGAGGTGACACCCCACAGGACAGGCTGAGTGGATGGGTCTAGTCTGTGCCCTGAGACCATCCACACAGCAAGTTACATCACTTCTGAGATTAAGGCACACCCAGAAGTCTTCCTCCTGCAAAAATTAGCTAGGTCACAAAGGGCACTCCATCAAGCAAGAAGTATGAAAAAGCCTCAGGCTTTACCTCACATCGAATCTAATAACAAGTAAAATCTAAATTAAAAATCAATGAGCTTTGTTATCCAGCCTGAAGGATACTCTTTGGGGAACAATAACATAATATTTGTCTGAGTATTTGACTCTTCCTCCTACCCATGTTTCTACCCTCCCCCTTCTCCCTGGTTTTTGCACTGGAGATTTTAATGGCAACATATGCTGGGGAGAAAAAAAAAAAAAGAAGAGCTGTTTTCCAGGTGCAAGAGGCTTACTTTGCCTATAGTCACAAGAGGGTGAGACTCTTGCAAGTCTTCATTTCATTTCCAATCCAAAAACAACTTGGGAAGTGTCATTGTTCCAAGACAAAACAAAAAGTTTGCTCAATTCCTCCAAAAACAACCTTAAGTTTGGAAGAGCAGGAAAGCGCAACAGCAGTTTTATTCCTGGAAAATCCTCTTGGAACATCTAATTCATAACTTTCTAATTAAACTCGTTCAGAAAGTCCTCTATTTAGCATGCTTACATTGTACAAATAGGATTTTTTTTCCTACCTCAATAATATCAGAACAGCCTCTCATGAAAATGAAAATAAACACTGTAAAATGGTTTGTACTACCCAGCATTTTAAATCCTCTCTGAGAGTTTCAGTAGCAGGATGAGAATCTCTAAAGCTTTGATTTATAAGCCAGTCCACTTCTACAGTTTGCAAAGCAGATCAATTTTGATGATTTAAAGCCTATGTAATATCGAAGAGTAAAGATTTAAACATCAGGGGGGTAAGAGGTTCCTTGCCTACACTGTGCCTTCTATTAACAATAAAGACACAAGCAAGAGGATCAACAAAGCGGACATGATCTCTAGTCCTGGAGACAGAAACAACCATGGTTGTTTTGGCTTCCTGCTCACTTATCTTCTAAAACTAATTTTGAGGTAGTGAGCATGACAATGTTTATACTGCGGAGCTCAAACTTTATTAGAGAACAACTAAATGCAAATATTTGAACAAATGACAAGGGGCATTGTTTCTATTGACAAGTATTGTTTGTATTACTGTGACCCACAGGAACCCTAGTCAACAGCCAGGAAAGCAGATAAAAATGATGACAGCTGCCACAACGTGTGCAGATAGATGGAAGAAAGCACAATTATCCCATTTTCCAGTGGATGAAAGCCTGGCAGGGGCTTTACTCTCCTCAAGAGCAGAGCAAGGGAAGGTCACAGCTCAGCTTCTTCTACTACACAGAAAATATTTGCCTTGAAGAAACAGAATTCTGTGGGGAAAAGCAACATTAGACTGAACTACAGATCCATCTGCTGATGCTTTTTGCCTAGCTTCATTCTGTCGAGCCCAAAAGCACAGAGATGTCAAAAGCAGACATTATATTTTAGGTCTACAGTCATTATCATAGGTGTCTTGGGGGAAAAGTCTTTCACTTCTCTTTTCCAAACTCCTTTGACTGTGCACCAGAGATGAGACTTATGAAAGAATTTCAGCATGCCTAGGAAGGATCATGCCACCACTTATCATGAAAGTGTCACATTAAGGTGACTTAAAAGGCAGCCCTCGTACTGATGCCCTCGCACTCTTCTTCACTGGCCATTCATGCTTCCAATGCCTTTCTAAAAGGTGACTTCCCCACACCAAATGATAACTTCAGAGCAGCATGATGACATGCAAGTTTCAGCTTAGGAGGAATCTTGGCTTCTGCTCAACACCTGCATCTTGAAGCACATCACCCTTGTTCCCGTGGGTGGGATGAAAAAACATCTGCTCGATTTGCACTGCACAGCCTTACATCAGGTTGCAAGCTATGTTCAGGCTGCAGCTTGAGGCACTATCACTGGGGAGGAATGAGGGGGGAGGGAGGTTATCAAAACCAAACATCTTATAAAACAGGAAAATTCAATTCCCCTTTGAGGGCAACGGTGGCACATTAAGATATCAGTGCCAAGTAAGTGACATACTGCATCAAAAAGATTGTTTTGCATCACAACTTGTGGCTGTGTTGCAAAAGGACTGAGAGTAAGAGATGGGATGTGGAAGGAGAGGTGAGAAACAATGAAACAAAACCATCAGAACAAGTCCCAGAACTTGGAGGACAAAGTGCAGTCTCTAGTACACAGCTGATGCTTAGCACATGGCAGTCTGGAAACCAGCACGATGATAACCTGCAACCACAACAGAAGTGCTAAGCTTCTGCTGTCCTGAGACAAAACACATGCCACTCACTTGACTTTCCCTGTTATTTCTGTCTGCCTGAGAAAGGAGAACTGAGTGATTTCATGGCTGCATCTGGCGCATCACCATAAACGTATTTACAAATCTAGCACAAGTCCCAGCTCTCATGCATACTGAAGCTGAATGATCAGATTTAGCATTGGGTTCAGGTCAATTTAAAATCATAAACCACTTAAGTTAGCTCTAAACTTGATTTAAATCCCCTCTTGAAGATTGAATTCTGACTGAAAGCCACTCATGTTGATATGAGACGTAAAGCGTGCACATTGAGATATTATCAAAATTACCTGCACGTGTGAGATATAACAGCGTGCAGGTAGAAAATTAACAGCTCTCTCAGAAGTGCAGAGAAATGACCTATAGTTCGAAATTCAAGTCATGCAAAAAAACCCCCCAAATCAATAAGATCAAAAGCCTGCAAGACAAACATATACTCCTCAATCTCTTCACAGTCAAGTTTCAGCTCAAAACTTGGCAGGATGTATACTCACTAGGTATGCTTAAGCTGAAAGAGCATCTGCCACAGAAAATTGCAAGACAGAAATGTTTAGAAAGATTCCAGGAAAGACTGGATAAACCTATGTAGGGAAGATTAGTCTTGCATTTTTAAATACAAACATACCACCCACAGCTCAGAAACAGACAGCATGTCAAGGAGATGTCTCTGTTTTCCAGCCCTGTTGTTACAGCTCTCCCCAGGAATCTGCTGTTTACCATTACTTCCTTCGGAAAGTCAGTGGCATACTCAAGAAACTCAAAGGTCTGGCAAATTAACAACCTCCAACAACATGAAAATCACAATCTGCTGGTCAAGGTTCTGCCTTTGTAGGAGATTTTTTTGGCAGAAAAAGAGGCTTTCTTGGTTGGCTGCTTAGCCTTTTTGGTTGTTTTTGGGGCTTGTTCCTATTGTGCCTTTCAACACTCCAGGTTTCTATTTTCGTTTAGCTGTAACAACAGTCCAAGATGCCCTTCTAGGACTTCACAGCAGGGCTTGTGCATTCCTTTCTCTCTGATTAGACTAGCCCTTTTTGTCCCAGGCTGACTATGGGGCAGACTGGACTTCTGGGCTGGCCTTGTACTGCCATAGGTTTTAACTCCTCATGCAAGCAGCAATCACTTCCTTTAAAAAGTGCCTCTTTCCAAACTGTTCTTGGGGATTTACTTTTGTCTTCTTGCAAAAAGAAAATGTCTTGGTTGTGCATCTCACCCATGGAGATCAAAGGCATAGATTTGTCTAAAAATCATTAATTTAGGGTTTTAATTTTTATGTGTTTTGATACATCCGTTCTTGTTTCTTTTGTAAAATATTTCTATAGACAAATAGGTTTTGTCTGCTGAAAAAGCTATTGTTTTTATTTGAAATTTACAGAAGAATTAGAATTTCCATCTAAATAATTCTTTGACTGTAGAGAGATTGCTTTTGGTATCTAGGAAATACAACATTTAGGAATAAAAGTGTTTCATTTTGCTTACTTAAAAGCAGTAGTCAGCCTTTTAGGTTTGAATGTGGTAACTCACAGCAAAAAAAAAAAGACAATATAGAGAAGAATTGGGCTATTTATCCGAAAAAAAATGCAATAAAAGAGTCTTTAGAACTAAGGTGGTGAGGAAAGTATTTTGCTATAGTAAAAGGACTCATTTTCTTCCTATTAGAGCTCTGCTGTCACCTTTTCTTTTGCTCACAGGATGTTAAAGATTTGTCTCTAAAAACATGCTTTGACATCCTCATAATGTACCCTCCAGATATTTAGAAACTATGAAAATCCCTTTTAACTTACAAAAAAAGGCAGAGATGTTCATAATTTCTAATAATTCAGCAGTTTGTTCCTTTAGGATGTATAGTATTTTTATGCAAAACTGCTATACTAATATGTAGAAAAATATGCAAAAGAACAAGAAAACACTTTTTATACAGATCAGACAGATCTTGTCTGCAGATGGAACACCTTCCTGAAGATATACTCGTAGTTTTGCAGAATAAAATGTTTTACTGAAAAAGTAAAAGCTAACTGAAATCTAAAAGACACTACATATCTTCAACTCCTACTCAGCACAATTCTTGCTAGTCTAACAATACTGAAAATTCAAAAACTTGATAACAATGCATATAAAAAGAAAATAATAAAGAACAATTCACATACAGTCCTGACAAAACTCCAATGGATTTAAGAGTTCTTTAAAAGTGAGGTATATTTGACCTATAAACATATAGTGAGCGTTTGAGTGGTCAGAGGACTGTTTACAAACAAATTAAGGAAGGAATTCGGGAGCAAATCATTGGCAATTCACAGTTTCTCCCTCACAAAGGTGAAGTTACAAAAATAGTAGGTACAATAAACAATTCATTTTGCTGCCACTATTAGTGCTAGAATTTTCTTGCAGAAATATTTGCAACTGAGAGACTGTGGCATTCATAGAAAGACATTTCCAAAAGTAGGATTTTTGTATAGGATGATGCCAGATCATCACAGAGACAGTAAAGTATCACTAAAGGAAACACTATAGTTGAAAAACAATGTTTTTGCACTAGTGAAACAAAAGCTGTTTTTGTTCCTCCACAAAACAACTCAGGTAAAATTTTCTTGAGCTGATGTGTTTCTTTGTCAGTGCTACATCTTTTGTCCTTCTTCCCTCCAACAATGAAAACCATAAAAAAACCACTGAATCAAAATCATTCCTGGTTCAACCTCATTGATTTATTTAGAGCAGGAATGGATCTGACAGCGTACATAACAACAAACTATGTGTGGATTCCAAAGGCAACGAATAATCCCCTCTCGGCTCAGATGCAAAACATATGTGCTGTTCTCATTCCTTCTTTTGCCACTTTAAAATGTGCTTGACCTAACTCTGTGCTCAGTACTGAACACACTGCAGAACTTCAGATACCCAACATGAATTTCATAAAAGACTTTCAAGACAGGCTTTGCCAGAGCTGACCTGGAAACACAGAGGTGGTTTAATGGAACTGGCTGTCAAAAATCACTTTCAGCAGGCTTATTTCCTCAGCACAGCCGGCTGTTTCGCAAGAGCTACACCACCTACTCTTAGCACAGAGTGCATGCTCTCCTTTCCTTCATAGCATGGCTTATCCCCCCAAAAATTGTGGTTGTTTGGCAGCACATCTCTGATTCTGCCCAATTTTCTTCAAAACATCAAGATTCACACATGCCTTGTCACAGCTTCAATAGGTCTGCTCAGCCCTGCAGAGACAACAGCAGCTGCCCTTCCACTGTAGCTGCCCATCCAGTGTCCAGCCGTCTTCCTCCTCAGGCTTTAGACTTCCCTAGAAAGTTACTGCCCAAACTGTCCAAAACTCTGTGTTTAGTCTCCTCACGTAATCTGATCTGATTAATTTGGCACAGCCTTTGATTACCTTTCACTGAGAAGCATTTGAGAATATTTAACGATAAGAGCCGTGTGCTGTTACTGAACAAGCTCTGTTTTTATCATCAGTCTACTTAGTTTTGAGACACTCTTTTCAGAAGGGTTTTTTCCATAGTTCAAGTCTCAGCAATTATTTCTTAAGGCTCCAGGGAAACTGTTGGGATTTGCTTGTCTGCTGTCCTTAAATGATAATTCTGCTAATTCAGGAAGACTGGAACATGGCTGCAGAAATGAATGATTAGCTCTATCTCCAGCATTTGAAATCATATCTAGCTCTCAACCACAGCAGTGTGAAGTGCAGAAAGCAAGCAAATGAAGGATAAGCAAAGGATGCAGTTATACACACACACACAGACAGACTAAAATCAAGCACAGATGAAACAAGGATTACAATAAAGAGCTCAGTTGGATCCTTGCAATTACAAAGGAGGCCTTGAGCAATTGTGCACTACAGCTAGACTAGATCTGAGAAATCTTGGCATGGTAATTTTTAATTTATCCTCAACTTGCAACAAACCAGCTGACTTTTGTGTCATTCTGCTGGAAATGCACAAACAAATATAAGTCAGTTCAACTAAATTTGCAGTCCTCCAGATGGGATGTTTGTTAAATATATACATATGTGTGTTAGCCTTCTCAAACTGCAGATAAATGATTTTCCTCTACAGCCATATACCATATTCCAGCTTGCTGCAAACATATGTGCCTATATATGTGACAGCGAGACAAAGAGAGGGAGAAGTTCAGAACATATGAGACTATTTATTTGATCACCTGACGTGGATACTTCACACATATGGAATTCACAAGGATTTTTGGACAATACAGCATAAGCCACAACTCTGAACTATCTGTAGGACTTACAGCCAAACAGCAGATTCTGGCCTGCTGACATTAACATTCAGTGGCAAACATTGCCTTGCTGGTGACACACACCATCTGCACATTAGAACTACTCACAGAATTGCTGGGATTTGCCATTTGAGTTTCAGAACAAAAAGGCTGAAACCCCCATCAGATTCAAACAGAAAACTGCATTCTTTTTGCTTAAAGGAAAAGGTAGAACTCCAAAATGTATGTCAAACATATCGTTTCCCAGGTGAAAACATTCCTTTCCAGCCAGCATTCATCCTGTTGCCTTTTGTTCTACACTCACAGTCCCACAGCAGTGAAAAAGTGTTGGTGATGTTTATGCAGAACTTAGCACAGCAACTGTGACTCATACACACAGTACTACTGCCATGCGAATTATTACTCTTGATAATAATAAAAATAAAAATGAGTAATGCCCAACAGAAGTAAAATTTATTTTACTGTTTGGGCTCCCTACAGAGATGTGGCTTGAAAAAACATCTGCCAAACAATACCATGTGCACCCACTCGCTGCAATGGGGTGCATGTGTGTATTTACAGACCTCCCACCAAGTCTCAGCAACACAAAACGTTCATGCTACAGCCAAAGCTGCAAGATGTCATGGGCCCAGTTTAATCTCATGAGGTACCCAGCAAATTCTTTGTGTGGTGGTCAAGACATTGTTCATCACAAAAACATGCATCCTATGAACCTCTATGACTCATCACCAACTACGTGATTACTTTTTTACAATGCCTGACAGACTCCAGAATATGTTAAACATACACTAAATAACATACGAATCAGCAGCATATCAGAAAGCCAGTCTATAATGGAGGCAATTGTCTGAAGTTTGCCTGTGTATGAAGTTGGTTATTTCTGCTTCTACATACACACTCACCCAGACCACTACTGGTAATATAAGCAGGAGATATAAGCAGGCACGATTTGACAGTAAAGATCAAAGGTTTTTCTCTGATCTTTTGAGAAACTATTGAGCCTCACAAGTGTAACTTTCCAACCCTTCTGAGCTTGAGAGCATGATTTAAGAGACACTTGACACATCCACATCCAGTGACAACTCAAGACAGAAAAGTAATTTAGCTTGCTATAAAAAGGTCTCTGAAAACGATTTCCTTTAAAAAAAAAAAATCCCAGATTTACCCAACAGCCAGGAGCAAAAACAGTTTCAAATTCTGTCATGGCAAGCCAATGCACCAGTACCCAGTGACTTGCACTTATGTGTAGTACTAAATCACAAAGGTTTGAGAAAAGGACTGTCATTGTCTGCTTGGAGTAGAAAGGAAGAGCTTTCCTCCCCAGACAATGCCAGCTAGGCCAGTCTGCCTGTGGGCAGTTTAATTAAAGATCTCCTGGCATTGACCAGCCGTGTTTCCCCATCCCTGTTCTTCACTGATAAATCATTTGTTACCATCGTGATCAGAAGCATCTGCTCTCTCTCCAAAGGAAAAACACTGTTCTCTTTTAATTGACAACATACAGAATGCAATACTGGAAGTGCTTTCTTTTATTCTGACTTGTGTAAGTCAGGCTGACTTGCATTTTGATGCAATACGTGTAGTAAAGAAAAACAGCTTAGAATTAAAACAAAATCAGTTGCTTACATGCTGCATTACCTAGCTTCCAGCAATGGCTTAAAACAGAAGGAAGTTAAAAAAAAAACAAGAACTGCATGAACAGTCACTACACATAGGCCTACATGAGGAGAAGCAAGCATATTTCCTAGTTCCAGCTGATCAACAGTTTAAATCCTGACTAAACAGACTGAAGCAGTTAATGTGCAATAATGACCTTGTTTATGCTCTGATTCTTGTCTAAGCTATGGTTCCTGGGAGTTTGATTTAAATCTCATCAAATACAATAATCCACATCAGTGCAAACTGGACTATGGTGAATAGAATGGCAACTGAGAAGACTGCGTACAAGATTCTCTTCCTGACAAGCAAGAGAGGAATAAGATTGCTGGTTGTGAAAGGAAAGGAACTCATGCTGTCACTGATACACATCATTGCAGCAAGATGACTACAAGTCTTAAAAAGTGTCTCTGAAGTAACTCAGAAGATCCTATTCAGCAGAGGCAATGAGCATCTATGGAATCTGCTACCAATGAAACTGTTACTTTAATCACGTAAAACGATGTTTACTTTAGCCCTGCATTAGGGGACTGCCACATATTGACTTACTTTTGAAGGAGACTTTTCATTGTTGCTTTTATCCCTTTAGATTCCCTCCCTGCTCCCCAGTGTCTTGTCTCTGGCATTGCGTGACTGGCAACGCTGGTAAAAATGAATCCCAGATGTTAAATTTACTTCTTACAAGCTGAAACAAACAAACGTTACCCTCCCAGTGATGGACAGTTTGTACCCAATGAGTTCCACCCATAATTAAGTATTTTTCAAGGACAAAATCAAACTCCAGACCTGGCATTCATCTGATTAAATGTAAATACATACTTCTAAGTTTGTGCTCTCAAGATCTCTTTCGTAATTGGCAAAGAATAAGCAAGTTCATCTGATCCAAACCATCAGTCTTAAGATGAGTTAAACTGCACACATGGAAGTGTCCCAGAAGTGTCCCGTAGAAAGTCTGGTCGAGCTAAGTGGAAACCTATCCACAAGACATTCATATTCAGTCAGATACATCTCATTTACAATGATCTGGGATACCATTAGACTATTCTGTGTTCTACTTAATGGTTTTCTCCCTGCCACACTGCGGAACACCAAAGAACTACACTCAGGTGTAGAAAACTGACTGCAGCTTAGTCTGTATTGCTGTGTGAAATTCAGACACCTGGGGTGCAACATCTTCATCAAACTCCTGTAAAATTCAGCACTGTAGCCCAACAACCAGTACTGACGATGTTCTCCACTGCACAGAGATATTTTAATCATGATATAAAGAAAGGACAGATATTCTGGAATATTTTTAACTTCTGAATTATGCCAATTTTCATTGTCCTCACCTGTCCAACCAATAAAGTATTTTAAACCATAAATCACATAAAGCAAAATAGAACAAGCTTTTCATTTAGAAGTACACCCCTAAATATTGTCACTAATCTATGTAACTGATGCTCTCTCCAGCTGTGATTTTTTTTTTCCCAGCTTTCTGATCTTTTTTTCATTTCTGGTCTAGGCTTTTAGGATTTTATTCTTTTGATGTATTACTTTTTTATGTTCATTTCATAATATTTAAATTACAGTGGCAACACCAGTAAATAATATCTGGACCAGTCAGTGGATGCACTCTGTTGTTCTCATGCTTCTGAGTAAATTTTTGCTGCCATGAATGCCATTACTTAGAAAACAGTATCTCTTTTCTCAGTCTTTATCCCTACAGCTCACAAAGCAGACCCACAAGAGATTCAGTTCTTCAACCCCATTCCAATCCAGCTGAATTACAGTGCTCATTATCATTACCAAATTTTAGCAATAATGGAATAAAAAAAAATAACAAAGCCATTTGTAAAAATGACACTCCATAAACACTAAAAGATGTTACCCCTTACACAAGCCCATTTTATCTGTAGTATTTTTACTAATTCATATAGATAATGCTTATTATACATTCCGTCTTGGACCTCTGTATTGCACAGTGGTAAAAAAGCTATTTTAGAGCACAGAGTGCTACTTATACTATATCAATTCCCAAAACACAGGGAACAGAACCTCATTAAGGAAATAAAGTCAGGAAACATGATCACTCATTTTTCTAAAGCTAGATTCTGGCCATTACAAATGTGAAAGACTTGTGAAAACACAGTCAGAGACTGCCTATGAACCCTTACATTTGCTCGAAATTGCAGGAAGCCTGAAACAAGAGCTCTGAGACACATCCTATTTTGTATTCAAATAGTGTTATCTCAGATACCAAGAACACAGTAGCCTCATGAAGCTTGTCTTTCAAAGCACATCCTGATGAAGAGGAATTCAGCCACGGAGAACTCTACCAGTGCTTTCCAAAGCAAGCGTGACCTGTGTTCAGAGCTGAGTTTAGAGAGTACAGTCTTGTCAATTGGGCCTAGGATAGCTGCATTAAAATAAACGGGCAATCCTTAACTTCCTATGGGTGGAAAAGACAAGCACATTCTTACCCCAATGTATAACGCCATTAACGTTGTTATATACTGTGTGGTGGATAAAAATCATTCTGCTCAGATGTAACCGCTTGTGCAGTGCTATGAAAAAGATACTTTGAGCCTCAGCACCATTTCCCCGAAGCCCTGCTTGAAGGTCCCTATCGTCCTGCAGAATCCCCTCCTAGACAGCTGGAGCAGCAGCCAGAACTGATCGTTCATTTATCCCTTTGGAGCTCTCTTCCTCACCCTTTCCTAATACTCCGAAAGTAGTTTCCAGTAAATGCAAACGAGAGTTAGCAAGCACCAGCTAAATGAGGATTACAGTAGCGCTGCACATACTACTGCATTTGCCTTCAATTTCTGGCTGCTCCTGGAGCAGAGATGCTAATTGCACAATGGGATCTTTGCCGGCCATTTGGTATTCCTTTACTGCACTATGGGTAGAACAGTACACAGACATAGTAACAAGGTTTTCACTGCCAGTTACATGCAACAGGCTCATTACAGGACTATCTGCATTCTTCCCCTTAATTCTACTAGCTCTATTGGTCAAAGTAGTGAGCCTTCACCTGAAAACAGCATTATTTTTAACCCAAATTATGCCAGCTTTGCTCAATCAGTGCAACAATTTCAGAGGCTTGTACCCCAAGGTGTTAGAAACCATTAAGTGTTAGAAACCACTGAAATGAAGTGTAGCTTACCCTAGCAATTAAATGCTAGCTAACCATCCGAATGACATTTATGTGCTCATAACCATGTTCATATTACAAATTCCAGTCCCTATGTGTAATCATTCCAACAAAATTCCAGCTGATTGCAGCTATACCTAATATGGCATTGAGCTCCACATTTTGGATCACAGCATTACGCTATGGGCTATTTCTGAATAAAATCTCATCAGCCAAGTTATAAAATCAACAGAAAGAGCACGTTCCACTTCAGTTTATGTCCCTTTTTGCCCAATACAACCAACAGTTTCTCAAGCCCTGTGCAAGTATTTTAATAACATTTTTAAAATATCAATATACATTTCATAGGAAACAAGTGACTCAGCTGCTAAGGGCTTGGTAAAAGCTGAATTTTTCACTTTGCTCTCTCAAAGCAGACTCTCCTCCATACAAAAAAGTAACTGCTGTTTGATTCTTCTTGTGTCTAGTGGTGCACCTACAGGACAACACACAAAGCCAGATGCTCCTGTCTATTTCTGCTGCTCTACCCTTCTATAGGAATTCACCATATTTTAGAAAGAGGGGAATAAAAAAGTTGTGTGATTATACCACCATTTGTTGATATCTGCAAGCATATACTGGAAGAGAATAAAAGATCTATTGTTAAAGCAATCTTTGATAATTTGATTCTACCGCTGCATCTGTTGTAGCATTCTTATTTGATGTTGGACACATCATTAACCCAAAACCTCACACACAACCCTTAATAACATATTACTTTATATATATATATATATATAATCTGCAATGAAAGCTAGGAGGAGATGAACATACAAAAAACATACATTCCAAGGGAAAGTATAAATTAAATTCCTGATACTTTATAGTCAATACCTCAATGTAGTGAACATCTGATTTTAATCTCTATGTAGTCAGAGTTATAATATGTAAAACATGGTAATACTATCGTCTTAGATAATTCAGCTTTGTGAAAAATACATGCATTTTTGTAAAAGTCACATCAACGAACACAGAAAAATGCAGGAAGAACTACATGTTTGTTCTCATAATAAAAAAATGTGTTCTCATTAAACAAAACATGGGTCCACACAGCAAGCAATGAGAAACAGTTAAAATAGCTACAATTAAGTGTCATTAGGAATACTGGAAAGGAGTCATAAATGCTTTTTGTATTGATTAAATGTTCTACAGCTCTCATACCACATGCACCCTTAATTCCACCCCTGAGGTTGTAGCAGTAACACTGCAGAAAGCATTTCCCAACCTTAATGCTGTTACAGCAGATTTCTTCAACAAACCATGTAACAAGCCAATTTGCTGTGGGTTCTCCCCACACATGCTACCTTTTGCAGGAATGATATATTTGACAAGTGCACCATGTTTACTGCTTCAAAGTGTCTCCCCACAGCACTGCATCAATAATAAAGAGCACAGAGCAGCATGTATTGTGTCAGGTGGTGTGGAGTGGCAACTGCAGAAAAGAAAGAAAGAAAAGAAACCGCACACACGACCCAAGAACAACGGTGCTTTAAAGCAACTGGTTCTAATTGTCAGCAACAGAATTACAGGAGGGTACTTATTACTTCCCAGTATCTGCTATTCACACACACATGAAATTAGCAACATCTTATTTTGTAAAAGCTAAAAAGGACACACAGGACTGAGCCTGTTTCCTAGAGACTGAGACTTACTTTGAATGAACATCCAGACATAACTAGGCATACGTGATCTCCAACAAACTTCCAGATACAATAACCCTTTGGGAGAAAAAAGTATTTTTGTTGCTATTTTGCATCTGTTCTTCCCTTAATTTATTTTGCACGTGATCAGCAATGAATTCTTGGATGCTGAGAAGAGTTTTTTCCTTTATTTTTTGTAGGGCTATTAACAGCCTTCAATGAAACCTGTCCTGAAGAAGGAAAAAGAAGCTATTCTCTCTTCCCTTCAAATTCACCTGCAGTTCTTTAATCCAGTTTGCTTTCAAGCAATCAGAACCAGGAGGGTCCTAAAAAAGATTTTCAAGTAAAGAAAAGCTGATGTAAAAGAAACAGACTTATCAATTGTTGTAGTGTTACCAATCACGTCATTCTACACACTCTTTCTTTATGCATACCTTTCCAGTGCTCAGACTGTGTACTGTACCATCTGAACACAACCAACATGCAAGTCTAGGTCTAAAACAGCTTCTTCCTCTCCCATTAATGCTAAGTAATGGCTGTGAGGCTCAGAGAAAACTGCTGTGTATTACCTGCAAGAAAGACAGCTTTTCTCAAACTCACATCAAAAGGAAACTAAGAGGAATAAACAGCAGAGATGGAGAAAGTGTCCTTAGTGAAAGAAAAAGACTGAGTGTCTTCAGATGCAATTCTAAACTCAAACCAGCTTCCTCTGACTGCTGACACTGGGGATGAGTCAGATGCATGTGAATCCTGGCTTAAGGACTGGAAAAAGGCTTCTGCTAACATCCTTCAGCAGCAGCCTAATCAAATTTTCAGTTGCACATAGTCGTGGAAGAAGCCTACAGAAACTGCTTTCAAAGAAAATTTGCCTTTGGCAAAGAAGAATATAATCTCAAAAGGATAAAAACCACTTGGGTCTTATTAAAGACCCCAAATAAATAATAATAAAAACTCCATTACAGATGGTGAGAGCACAGTGAGCACAGTGACAGGACGAAGGGTCACAGTTTTAAGCTGAAAGAGATTAGATATTAGTAAGGAAGTTTTTACTGTGAGGGTGGTGAGGTCCCTTCCAAATCAAACCATTCTATGATTCCATGGTTGAAAAAACTGCAGCAGCAGCAGGAATATCTGCACAGAACTGCCACTGTGCACCTATGGCAACAAGAAAGTTGCAAAGTCTAATGAAAATAAGAGACATCACTCATTTATTAATGCTCTTTCTAAAGAAGAAATGGTTACATTTTGCATCAGTGGAGACTCCTTCTCAATCCTAACCAGGGGAAAGAAAAGAATAAGTTTCAGTTAGCAGCATAGCCATCCAACAGATCATTATAAACAACTATAATCACACACACACAAGAGACCCTAGATTTGCCAAGGAAATTACACATCTTTGATCTGTCCTGTTGTATGGCCAACAGCTTCCAATGCCTGCTTGTAATGTGCAGTGTGCTACAGATTGTAAATTGAATATCTACCTAGAAATAAGAGAGCTCTGAAGAAAGAATGAAAGAATGCGAATATAATCTGTGCCACTAAACATTACCTTTAGGGATCTGACTAAAACTGTGAAGATTTAGAACCAGCATCACCTTCTGCAACGTGGCACAACTTAACAGAATCCTGTGGATATACTAAATGATTTCCTGTCACTTACGGGACTTCAGGTGCTTAAGGTGCCCTCAGTCTCCCTTCTTCATCGTTAGCAGCACGCTTAAGTTTAGTTCACAAGTGCTAAACACTACAAAAACGAGGCGCAAATAGTGAAATTTAAGGTAAGAGTTTGATATCTCAATTCAAATAGATACGAAGTCTCATGCTGTATGATCTTCTTACACCATGAGTTAATTGGTATGACTTTGAGCGAAAAAGAAATATTAAAATATCTCAACCTCCGCAGCTCCACTATCATTTCAGCAAACAATTTCACAGCATGTTGCACACATGGGGTTGAAAATAATAATTCCGAAATTGCTAAACCAGAAGTAGTAGGTTGAATTCATCTGTTTAAAACCTAAACTCACATTGAGTTCTTCAGTTTCATTTTTCATGCTTAAGCAGGCTGCCTCACCAGAGGCACACTGGACAGTTTTCATGACTACTACACAAGCTTAATACCTGCATGGACACAAATACAATAAATCATACAGCCATGAATTTAACAAGGTATAACATATTTTCTTGTAAACAGAGGCAGAATTTACGCAAATTAACATAAGAACTCAGAAAGACAGCCAAGGCCATCTGCTTATCACACCTGAACTTTAGGATTCATTAAGAAGCACTACTCTGATGTAACTTGCCTAACAACATAATGCACAATTCAAACATAACATAGCCAAAATTTAAATGAAACATGAAGCTACCATTTAAGCTGGTTTGCTTAAAAGGCTTCAGTAGTGGAAAAAATGCCCCAAAATAAGATTTATTTCAATCATATACATAATTACTGAGTACAATACCAATACCAACGTTATCTTTACCAAAGAGAAGACTTTGACTCAAAGTCTCCATTGACTCAAAACTGGATAGTACAAAGAGACTTTTGTCTATACTATGAAAGCAAATATGTATGTCTATTCTATACCAGACTCACCCACATGGCATTAAATGACATTAAGTCCCCAGAACAGCCTGAATAGATTTTCAGTGACAGAAGCAGTGGATAGGGCTGTAGGTGTTTGTTTTCACATGGAATTTTGATCTTTTCCTGCCATACATAAACACTAAAAATTTTTCCTGGGCCTAGCACACTACTGATTAATGCATTAAGACAAGAAAAAGCACAAGAAATTCCACATTATCCATCTTGGGTTTACTCCTGTAGTGTCTCATACTGCTTTTCCTCAGTGTGCACAGCACCAGCTGCTTTTGCTCGGGGATTTTTTTGTTGTGAGTTTGAAGGTTTTCTGAGGGGGTGTGTGTTTTCTTTTCTTAAATGACTACACCTCCCTCTTCATTTCCATAGAAGGAGTAGGTATCTTCCCATAAAAAGAGTAGGGACCGAATGCAGATAAAAGAAGGAGCATAACCTTCCTGCTATTTTACAGGTCAGGCACCATATAGTGCTAAGGAACTTACAGTTAGTACTAGAGAAATGGTCTAATTTCCCAATTTGATTACATCTGTACAGTTTCTGATTTTGTAGGTTCAAAAAAAAATGGAGCTGAAGGATGAAAGATTAAGCTCTTTACCTCCAGGATGTTAATAATATCGTTACATTTAGAAAGTTTTTTAAAGCTTTTTTTAAAGACAACTTTCTTTTAAAAGCAAATAAAAAAAGCAAACAGAGTTTAAGACCTATGTATGTGGTTTATCGTCGCAAAGGGCTGTACAAGGAAGTCCTCTCAGCTCAGTAGGTTTGAATACTTCAGATGGAAGCACACAGTCAATTTAGTCACCTATTTACTCAGATATCACCACAGATTTAAGCATTTAATTGCAGATGGTAGAGATCCAAACCTAAAATAAGCCACACACTTCCTCCATGTGCCAGGGACAAATGAAAACCTCTTGAGTTCAGCCTTGAAAAGGGTCACCTACTTACTGATCAAAGTATTGTCACAATAGGGCTATAACAGAGAAGATGAACATTACATTCCAAAATCATTGCCATAACCACAATTTACTTTGCAACACCTTTACTAGAACCTAGGTCTGCAGCTGAGCTGCAGGTGAGATATTAGCGTATAGGAGCTTTCAGGGCCAGATAGATCCAGAAAACAAGCAGAATGAAATGTTTTGTGGGAAGGTGGTAAGATTTTACACACCTGGTTTAACAAAACAGTATTATAAGACGGGATCTTATCTTCAGGTGTCTGGCCTCCCTCTTTTCCCTTCAGCACAGCTGAATGGAAATACACGTTGTAATAACTTTTGCCAGAACAGTATGGGATTGTAAGCAGTCACCACTTTGAAAAGCAGAGAAAGTCCTGAACCTGCCAAACTACTACTATCCATTTCACTGTGCATTATAGACATCTTTGAAATAAAATTCATTACTTCTGTCTGTCACTTAATGCGGCACTATGAATGCAGAGAAGTGAGTATTGTCCAAAACTCTGCATCAGTCAGTAGTCTCAGGTACATCACAAAAGAGCAAAAGGTATTGTACAGAATAAGAAAATAGCAAAGACAGGATGACCACGCCCCACCATATATCAGTATTTTTCAGAGGCTTACATTCACAGGAGAAAGGAGCAGTGGCTGGATTTGGATCTGCCACTCCAAAGAAAGCGAAAGGTAACCACAGACAACTGCAGGGACAGTCTGTGCTCCTGCAAGCCAATTATGCAAGGAGAAGATAATTGAAAACTCAGACGGGACCGAGATTTAAAAAAAAAAAAAAAAGAGCTATAATGAATTTCAAGCATGCTTCAGCCTGAAAATCCACTCTCCACTCCTCTCATACATGCCATCCCCATGCAAGCTAAGGAGCAGTCACCATTTTCCTAAGCTCACCACATACAACAAGAGCACTATAACTAGGGGGAAAAAAACCCCACCAGCTATGAGATGTAATCTACAAAAAATGCTCAAGAGAATTAGCGTTTCTCAAGATCAATTTTTACTTTCTTACCACAAGAAAAATAACAACAAGGAGCTTCTTTGAAGACAATATGCAGGAAGGCCAGCTGTGTCAGTCACGCACATGCCTCCTGCTTTAAAAAAAAGTGTTCTGATTTCTAACACATTCCTACATATTGCCAGGTGTGAAAATCCTTCTAGCCGAGAGTCACACTGAAAAGGCCATTTCAATTTCAGTTATTACTTTCACACACCAGAGCTGCCAAACAGGCAAACAACACAGAATAAAAACTTTGGACTTTATTTAAATTATTAAACAGAAATGTTTTTTCAGTCAGGTTTGTGCAGAACTCAAGGTCCACACCACCTTTAAAATTCAGTTAAGTGATAGCACTTAAGCAACCAAATGACAACTAAGCAGCTGTTGGTAACAAGAATAAAACTTGATATCTAGTTATTTAATAGATTTTCACATTTCAATAAATCACTCCCATTTAAGACATGTACTGGGACCTGTATTTAGTTACAGCACTGCAAAACGCAGCTATGCAGTAAAACACTACTTTTGGTGCTGAACTGGCCTTGCCCAGGACAGGAGAGACCTGTGTGGTCCGCTGTCAGGAGGTGGAGTTTGCTAGAGATGAACCTCTCTGGTACCTGAGCTAATCTAATCCTTGCTAATCTAATCCTTACACACCTTCATGTTCCACCGCATTACAAAGCACAGACGTAAAGCAAAGGCAGATACCTAGGCAAGCCTGGAGACAGAAGAGTTGCTACATGACCTCTCCTCTACTCTCCTTTGATTACCGCATACTTAAGAGGATACTCAGCCCTCTTGTCCATCTGAGTTTCACCTAAACAGTCCTGTCGCCCCTGTCCAACTCTTAACTCCCACAATACTGTTACAGTCTGTTGCCTTCATTACAGCCGCCTCACATGAAATGATCCTTGAATAAAGAAGATTTACATCTGTTATACTGAGAGCAAAAATTTGCCCTTGATGAAATCCCATATCTTCTATGACACATTTAAAGGCAGTTTACTCCTTATTTTTTTTAAAAAAAAGGAACATAACATGAAAGCAGGAATAAAAATAATTTATAAAAAATAAAAGCATTTGCAAATAGTGTAGGAAGTAATATTTCTAATCATTTGATACCCATTTCTTCAGTCTATGGTATCTCCACACCACACATATTAAAATATCTGGAAGGAGACATTCCTGGGAAGAGCAAAACCGCAAAAGAATACACAGTGCCTACCTCTCGTAATTTAATTTAATATAAGGCACAATAGGTTCATGTAACATTTTAGAGGAGAACAGAGGGGAGTGAAGGACAACAGTGTTCCAAAATTAACTCTCATTTTCGCTCTTTAGCAATTGCAGACTTTGATTGTCACAGATCATTAACAAGTTTTTAGACCAAATGAAATTCAGTCAGAAACAAAATGAGAAAAAACAGCCCCGAGGTTATACTTGAAATGAGGGAAATGCACATGTTTTTAACCAGATGGTCTTCCCTCTGAGTTATAAGTTTTCATAATATGAAATCATTCCTCTGCATAGTAAATGTTACTACTCTCTTGCTTGCACATATAAATTCTAAGAAAACCTAACTGCTGCATTGCCTGCAGTGGAGACTTCCAGAAAATGTTAAAAATTAGGATGCTGGTCCCTGCAGTGTCAACTTATTTATTGACCAGCAGCCCAGAGATGAAAACCCACACAACTTGTCCTGGGCTCAGACATACTCAATGAAATCAAATATTTGTCAAGATATTACAATTTGCTTTGGTTAGGATGGAAAAAAGAAAGGGAAACAGCCAAGATTATGAAAACAGCAAAAGGCCACCACTTTGGCCAGAGAAGATGTTAAATCATGGAGCAATAGACTAGACAAAATGTTCCATTAAAGCAGTCAGTGGGTAAGGACTAAGAGTACCCATTAAGAACTTCTGGGCATGACATATACCTGAAGTAAGAGCAGACTAGCAGATGGGAAAATCCTGGCTGCAGTAACTTCATTCTTTTCTTAACATGCAGACTTAATCCCTGCTTAAATCGGGGATAACACCATAGATTTCCTCCACCCAACTTTAGGTGCACAAAATACCTGTTGAAGTTAACAACGAAACATAAACACAACCTGTGTTAGATAAGACCTTCAGAAAGCTACAAAGTGCCAGTAACCACAGTGAAGAGTTCATTTGCTGAAGGACTAATTTAGAGGTCTTTGGAAGAATCACTCTGACCTTTAGCAGGCTAGAACACCCTACCAGGCAACCATGATCCCACATCAAGATCTTTAGGTAAATGCCTAAAATAAACCCATATGAATCCAGTTCTAAGAGCACTGAAGAATGAACAAAACTAAAATTGGTGTCCTAACATCCCTCCAAATGCACCTGTTCTCATTCAGACTCTCTTTAAAAAGCTGCCAACTAAGTCAGCAATATAAAACCATGAGACAGTTACCCATCCTACTTAAACAGTCCACAGGAAAGCACAGTTAACATCTGTGACTTGATCTCTTTCAAAACAAAGGCAGGACATCAGCCCTCATCAAAATGCCATATGGTGGTGCCAATCTACATTTCACGTCTTTCCTAGAACTGGTTTCTCAGAAACAGGGGAGCACAAGTGTTTGGCCTTCTAATTCATAGCAAAGAACTCTTTTACAAGACATTTCAGTAAATGAGGGCAGCATATCAAACAACATTTCTAAAAAGTAGAAGAGCAAGTTGCTATGTATTTTTCAGCAATAATTAACTGGCCATCAACTTTGCAAATGCCATTTATTTTCTTTCATATGAGAACTGCTTTTCTTTCTTTCACATGAGAACTGCTTTATCTTTCCTTCCAATATGCAACAGCCTGACAGAACACAACTGCAAACAGCTTTCCGGATCATTGTTCTTGGACTCAAACACAAGCTGTATTAATGTTCTTTTCCCCAGTGTTAAATGTTTTTGATAGCTAAGAGAAAGGCTCCATAGTGTAAGAGCTAGTTGCTAGATGAGGGCATCCCACTGTGGGTTGTATTTGGCAGTTCTCTCCTATAATGTGAAAGCATGACACCCATTAGTATAATTGGGATTTACAAGACTGCACAATGAAGCAAAACTCATAAAAGACCCAAGAGGGTGAACGTAAGCTATCATTAACAGGGATGGATTTGACGCATAAGCCATAATGCCACTACTTACAGCATTTCTGGCTTTCATGAAAAACAAAATTCTTCATATTATTTGGTATTCATATTGTTGATCTATTTTGTGATTTTACCTCACACTAGTTTTTAAAAGTAAAAGTGAAAAGCCAAAATAAATAAAGTATTCCTAAAGCATGACACAGCCACACATTAATAATAATAATAATAATAAGTATTTTTTAAAAGGAAAAACTGGTGGAATAAAACCTGCAGTGTGACAGATGCACAGATCTTCATTTCTTCAGCTTTCCTATTGACTATTTTAAAGGATCAATTATGCAGATGGCACGGTTTGAATAATTGATTTTCTCTGAACATTTGTGAAAGGATTTTTTATTAAAAAAAGCTGATTTCTTTTTAATGCAATCAAAAGCTGGTAAAATTAAGCCACAGTCCTTTATCTGTCCACTAGAACTTGGCTTGTCTCAGGTACAAACTGAGTTCAAACACAATGGCTTATCAAATCAAGGACTGGGATTTACAAGTTTGCCCTAGAAGCAGCCTCAAACAAAACAAACAGATGCCCAGGTCAGCAGAGAGGAAGAACTTAAAAACTCAGTGGAGGTGGATGTCTACAACCTTTCTACCTCTTAGACAGTGGCTACAAAGGCAGTGAAACACAAATATAACACAGCTATTGGCAATGAAACTATAAATATAAGTTCTGGTTTGTAATTAAATGGAGATGATCAAACTCGACATATAGAAGACAGCCAGGAAAAAAAAAAAAACCACAAACAAACAAACAGAATTGCTTATGAAAGCATTCTTGTTTTGTAGGTGGAAAGGCAGTTCAGAGATGGAGTCTACTTCAAAATGTGTTCTACTTCAAAAATAACCAGGGAGGATGTTAAAGAGCAACTCATAAATCTGGACACTTCTAGGGCCAGCCAGTCTTGATAACTTGTATCCAAGAGCTCTAAAATGGAAGGTCAAGAACCATGTGGGAACTTCCCAACGCTGTTCAGAAAATTTTGGAACGAGAATTTTCCCAAGAATTGACAAAAGTCAGTACTGGCATACTATCTACTGAGGGCTACAGCACAACAAGGGACATTATAGTCATGTCAGCCTGACATGATTCAGGGTGGGCAGGGAAGGAAAGAAGAAAAGAACAGCTGATATTAACCAGACTAGTAAAGAATTAACAGCAGGAAATATACTTTATAAACAACAGATCCTATCTAATGAGATTACAATTTTTACATCTTCTAATCACATTTCCTGATGAGATTAAAAGTTTGGCCAGTAAAAGATACAGTGCACTTATGACACATTTAGGCTTTCTAAGGCATTTATCTTGGCACATTTTGATGAAAAATGAGTTTAAAAAAATCAAAACTATACACATTCCAAAACCTGGCTAAGTCAGAGAGCTGAAGATTCATTTATGAATCAGGAGTCATTCTCAAGTAGGTACATTTCTACTAAAACCCTCCAGAGATACCAATTTTGTCCCTCTGGCAGTGAACATCCTTGCAAAATTTTGAAAGATGAGATAAAAACATTCCTGTTGCCATCTGTAGATGACACAAAGATTGCCAGAATGCATCTTTATCAGAAGGAATGGTGACAGACATGCAACCACCAGAGCCATTCATAACCTGAGCTCCAGGAAACAGCATAAATTTCTGTATTTTCAAATAAAAAGTCACTTAACAGAGAAATAAAGCCTCAGGGAAAGGCTGTGATCTGCAAAGCAGCTACTCTTGAGACTCTTGGTGTCACCTTAGAGTGGCTGAACACCAGGCCTTAACAATCCTCTGCAGTCAAAAGGGTTAACACAATCCTGTGAGACACACAAAAGGATCTGAGTGGAGTCTCTTCTGGCATTGCCATCTACCGTTGCAGGAGCCTGCTTATGTCTCTGCCAACTTCACTTTACAGGAGCAATATATGCACTCTACTTTCACCAACACCCAGGCTTCTCTTGGCACAGAAAAGCTTTGCTAGAAAGCATGTCCCAGATTACTATAGCTTTCTTTTCTCAGAGATTCCACACCAAATGACAAGAAAAGGAGTATACATTTCAAAATCAGAAGCTCTACTTACCATGACACAGTAAGTAGTATAACATTTCATATTTTTCTCCATGGTCTGAACAGTTAGACCTTCTCTTAGCCATCTATACTTAACGACAACCTCATTCTTCCATCTGCCAGTGCTGATTTGCTTGCATCAGCAGGCTAGCTTATGTTTCCTCAGAAACAAAGAAAACTACATTTTTTTTCTGTGACACAGCAACCACCGTTGTTTTACCCTTCTCTCCAATGTTTATATTTTGGCAAATCCAATCCAGCATTTATTTTTACTTGCAAAGGCACATACCAGCTTCTGAAAATCAGTGACCAAGCTGTTCAAACTTTATCAGTCCCTCAATTACGGTTCATTGATGTGTATTTCTGAAGAGACTTTTTTTAGGATAGATTATAGTGGGCAGAGTAAGCAGAAGCCACATGTGGTAGCTCAGGAAGAATATCCTGTAAGTTTCAAATCGAGCTCAAGTCAGCCCAGTCCTAAGGACATGCACTTGCCATTTTTCCAGTAAGCTCAAAAGCATTAACATACTTGCAGGAAGTCTACACATAAAACAAACTGCTTGAAAATTAACTTTGATTAGATTCCCAGGGGATTCTTCCCAACTGCCTGCTGCCTTTTTTATGCGGTTATTTCGATAAACACCAGCTGTGGTCTGCTATCATCTTCTGTATGCAGAGAGATTCTGTTTTCCACCTTAAACAGAAAAACGAATATTATGTTTTAAAATAAAACAAAGCAAAACACCACTGTGGATGCAAACTACATGTTCAGGGAAGCATGCAATAATTAAAACAGCAAACTCTGTGCTCTGACAACAGAAGCAGGGTGTGTGTTGGTCTTGCATTCTCATGTCAGACATCCAGTTTCCACAGCCACACACATCTTGTAAACCACACACATCTTGTAAACCGCAGTCTGAACTGCAGCAAGCAGACCTCCACCACAGGCACCACCTTTGCTGATCATCTGCACCCCTCATTACTGCTCATGGCAGCAGAATACTACTCCCATCCCATCCCTGAGTTCCATACAGAGCTTATCAGACACACTTTCTGATTTCTCTCATGATTTCGAAACCTTTCATATACCCTTACTTCTATCACTAGTAGTTACACACATAAATAGTTCACTCTAAATCTTCTACGAAGCACCAAACAGTAATACTAAACTGCATGTAGTAGGGACAAAGAGATACTAACACTACTTCTGCATATAGTTGTTGACAAGTAATCCGAGCTATGTTGGAAATGCTGAAGTTATACTCTTCAGTGAAAGGCTTAGTCAGACTGTAGACCCTGCCCTTGTATGACAGTGTTATTGTCTCATAATCCTACAAAAATGGAAAAATTATTTAGAAGAACAACATTCTTGCTTCATTATACACAAGAAAATCTATATCAACACACAGCCAAAGATCTAAAGTTGCTCTGAGCATACAAAAACATTCAACATCACACTCTGGTGTTTATCCTTTTTTTGGCTGTTGCAATAAGAGCAGAATTTGGCCCTTAGCTGTGACTGGCTTTTCCTTTATATTCTGATGAGTTTTTATGACTCAGAAAATGTCTTGGTTACCAAAAACTTCTTGCTCTTCTCATACTCCAAAATTCCCTGCAAATACTACACCACACTGCCACTGTACTACTGCTGAACTAGACCTTGTACAGACTTAATTCATGCGCAAACCCAATACTTTGCATTTAAACACTGCCTTTAATTTGTATTTGATAACTGTATTGGGCAGGCAGTGACTGGGCAGATCTAACCTGTTTGTGAGAGCCAGGAAACCTGCCAGAGACTGACACGATGCACCACTGGCTTCTGTCCACAGAGGCAGCCAAGAAAACTCTTCAAGGTCCCCAGCAGCCATAGGAACCCACTACGCCTGCCCACCTTATTGCTCAGCTCTAACCATCACTCCTCCATTTCCAGTCCTGACCCTAGCACCTCTGCTCAGCTGTAGTGGGAGCAGTTCCACCCATTTTACACATTAAAAACCACTAGTACAGTTAATCAGTCAGAAACAACATTGTATATCCGGGACGATTGCCTCTTTTCCTAGTGTAACCACAGCACAGAACTGCCCCTCTAGGTAAATCTTTGTTCAAATAACAACATGAGTAACTGTGTTACAGGTCAGCTGTTAAGTTTATACTGTTACAGAAGACAAAGAGAGCACATTTCATTCTTTGATGTTATAGTAATACAAAAAAACAGAGATCGTCTTTGCCTCAGACTCTGTACAAGATAGATCTGGAAGCACTACCCAGTATTTTCTGTGATGTTGTCCAACACTTATGCAGAGTCAAACAATTAGAACTTCTTCTGGTCATCAGCATCAAGTTCACCTCTCTGTTCTTATTACAGTCCTGGGAGCGTAAACTAGCCTTTCAGAGATAAAAAGAGCAGAGACTACAGGGCAGGCAACAAGTCTGCCGTCTGACTAAAACCATTGCAAGTCTATACAGAAAAGTATCCAAGCCAGAAAGTAAACAGTTTGCTGCCTCACATACTTAATCCACAACTTCTTAAAGTGAAAGATGATGCCAAATCCTCTCCAGCCCCGGAAAACATTTCAAAAAATAATTCTCTAAATAACTAATCTGCCTCTTATGTTGCAGAATTCAGCATGCAAGCACAAGACACCCAGTCTTCTTCTCTCTCTGCAACTACAGTGCACTGCGATCATGTAACAGACCAATGTAAGAAACATTATCTTACTTCAGCAACAGAAAGCAGTGGATTTGAATCCTCAATGAAACCAACACCAAAAAGACATGTGATAGTACTAAAAACGGTTGTACTATTAAGCCCTTTAGACAAAGAGTTAGTGAGCTTCAGGGGATTCCAGGCAGCAACCAGACACTTCTAGGTTACTCTGGTCTTGCTGACAAGCAAGGATATGGCCCTGGGAGACACCAACAATAAATGGCGTGCAGTAATAGAAGCTTACCTAATTACAAAAGTGAGAGATTGTATTTAAAGTAATTTGTCCCCCCCGTCACCCCTTTACTCCCTCAATGTACGCACCCTGTGACTAAATCAGCCTTCTCCTACTACCAAACATTTCTAATACTGTCCAAAGGCACTCCAGCACTTTGCTGAAAAGGATGCCATCAGCTGTGTGACAGGAAAGGGATGTCTACCTCCAAACCTGTCACATTCCTTGTTTTTGGACTGGAGAGGTCATGCAAGCAACCAGCCCCAGCTGCAAGCAGGGGTCAGAGGGAGTAACAAAAGCCAGCGCAAGCAGCAACCAGAAAACGGCTGAGCTGCAGCCATTCACATCTCCCAAATGCTCATGTTCACAAACATTGCTTTTATCAGGCTGTGCTTGGACAAGCATGGCAGAGCATCCCACACAATCACTGCTCCCCAGTGTTCACAATCTACAGCAGACAGGTAGACAGGTAGACTGAAAGGGTGATTGGCCATTGGAATGCGCTGCCCAGGGAGGTGGTGGAGTCGCCGACCCTGGAGGTGTTAAAGGGGAGATTGGATGAGGCACTGAGTGCCATGGTTTAGATGATGGGTTGGTGTTGTGTTGGGTTATAGGTTGGACTTGATGATCTCAGAGGTCCTTTCCAACCTTGTGATACTGTGATACTGTGATACTGTAATGAAATGTGTTAGCATAGGTAGATTCATCTCAGAATAGGACAAAGAGGTTACAAAAACCTCCTAAGCCCTGTCTGGAACTCATGCTTGCCTATTCCCTTTTCCTGCACCAAATGCCAAAGTGCATTACTCTTGTGAGTACTGCACCCTTCACATGTCAATGTTCTGAGATGCTCTCTCCTGTTTTTCTGAGCTCTTGCCGCCAGAAAAATCTCCTTGGCTCTCCTGAAGGAAAGAGATTGGGCAAAAGCCTAATGAGGAGAGGACGATATTTAATCAGGTTCAGAACACACAGTCCTCATGCAAATTCCATTTTCAGGATCCAGTTCATTTTCTCTTGCTGTATACTACTAGTGATCAATAGAGAAACACTTAATACTAGGGAAGAGAAATGACCCAGATCGGAAGGCAGATGGGACAGCCTGAAAGAACCCATTGGCCACAACAACATTTTTCTGCCATAACCAGCAGGAAAGAGGTCAATGTTATGCCCAACCCCACAGCTGCAATGCTGCAGCATCCACACCCTGCTGCCCCTGACTGAAAGGACCAAAGAATTATCCTATAACACCCCTGAAAAGCAAGGCATATTTGAGGATTTTTGCTGTTCTTTTAAAAAGTCTTTAGCAGTTTCTAAAGTTATGTTGAGGTCTCCCTCAATATCTTTGTTCCCAGGAAGGCACTGGAGCGTGGATGCTCCTGATGCACATAGCTGCAAAGCAATCCCTGACACAAGCCCTTCAGGAACATTGCTGTGCTTGCTGTCCTTCAGATGCACACACACTGCGCTCCCTCCCAGTCAAATGAACAGTTCACAGTAGCACTGAAAGGGAATGTCTTGACTTCTTGAAATCACACCCTCACGTAGGTCCAAGCATGCCTAAATCATGTCCCATTTTTACCTAGTCTCTTACGCTCCAACTTCAAGCTTATCTACTTTTCCTTAGCTTTTCAGGTTTTGCCAAGAATGTTAGCCTGTTTGTTCCAAGAAGAGTCTGTGAAATCTTACAAACCACTCTGGTCTGAGCATCCAAAACAGTACTCAGGCAGACAGAAATAGGACATGAAGGGAAACCCTAAATGACCACATCCAGTTGCCAGCTGTGCCTCATATAAACAAAACCTCACATAAGAACAGCAGGACTGGATCAGACTAACGACTCTTACTGCCCCATCCTATTTCCCAGAACTGTCAAATGCAGACACCTGGAGAATAATGAAATAAGACACGATACTTCCCAATAGTTCTTTCCCTGCCTTTTTCAAACTAAGTGATGAGCAGTGCTTTCTCTGTTCTAAGGGAATCTTTAGCCACATTTTCCTGTATTTTTCTAAGCTCTGCTCAATCCTAGGATCTTTTTTTTCTTTTTTGTTTTCCCAAGTTAACATCCTGCTAGTAATAAACTACAAAAAAACCCCAAACTATAAAGCAGGTATATTCAAGTCTTGCTCTTACACTTCCAACAGATGGGCTTTTAAAATAAATTCCTATTATTTGCTAAATTTATTACTTTGCACTCCAAACTATGACACTTTAATTTTGCTTCCTTCAACTACAAGTCTGACATTATCCATTTTACAGATATAACACCCCAGTCCTTCTCTATACTGACGATACTTTTCAGCTTTGCATCTTGAGCAAAGTCGATCACATTTCTTATTCTTGTCCGATGAGTATCAAAGAAAAATTTTTCATAAAAGCAGTCCCAGAACAGGGACTTAAGGGACTATCTAAAGATTCTTAATTCTCCCAATAACTTCCCCTCACTTCATATTCTCCCAATTTATGAAGCCATGAAACTCAGTAGATTTACTTAAAATCTTTGCTGTGGTATTCACAGTTTTATCGGCTTCTTTCTCTAGTACTCCAAAACGGAAGTTGTTACTTCCTTGTCCAGGACCTGTGGTATATCTGTCTCAGTTCTGTGTCACCACACTGCCACTAGCCCTGCAGGTAGGTTTGTAGGACACCTACACAAGACATCTACAGAAAAAACAGGAGGTTTCTGTTACATGGTCTACACTGGAGTCTTTTAAACATCCTGCCACAGTCAGAAAACCTCTAAAACCACCAATTCATCTGCCCTTGTCCCTAGGGGATGCATTCAGGTTCCTCTTTACCACTGTCAAATTAGACAATTATTCTGTATCAGTCCGATATTACATCCAGGAGAACAATGAGGAACTCAGATGAGCTGAGTCAGCCAAGCTCAGCACCCTTTCTAGTCCATGGATAGGAAGCACTGCACTGCCTAAAGCAGAACTGAGTGTAAGTCATGTCTTGGCACCAGACAGGAGAAAGCCAGGTTATCACTTACCTGCAACATCTAACCCAGCACTGTGAAATGCAGAGTTATAATTAAGCTTGATCTGTGACAAATACTGGAGAATAAATGTCACATACAGATGATACACACATACTCACCTTGCCACATATGTATAGTCAGCCTGCTTAGCTGGATGCAACTCAGTGATGAGAAAGGATGAAAGGCAGCTCCCAAATGCCTGATGTGACTACTGCTACTCAGTAACTCAGTGGTGTTTCACCCATGGTAAATGTACCATGCACATGCATAAATTAGTGACCCAATTTGATTTGATTGTGGGCAAATGACAATGAAAAATAATACAAAATTCTCTGTGGTACTGCTACAGATCAAGCATAGATAATTCAAAATACTGCCATGATCAGCCTAAACATCTAAAAAGACCTTGTCTTACAATGAGTTGAAAAAATAAAAGAGAAGCCCTGAGCACATTGGTTGGGGTTTAGGGTATTTTTTTTGGAGGGTGGTGCATTGTGGAGGTTTTCTGTTTTGATTTTTTTTTGACTTGGACAGAAATGGGACCCAAGTGACTTGCTCACTCACAAATATAGCCTGTATGAGGATTAAGAGTCAGGAACATCAAATTCCTACACTTTACAGAAACCTATCTAGTTGGAGAGTCTGAGCAATTATGCCTCGTGTTTTTCTGATTTGGACTTTTAACTCCCTCGAGACTTATCCACCTACAGGTTTTGTACCTCTTTGTACCTTTATGTTCTGCATCTATAGTGTCTGGATGAATAGCAACTTCCTACACGTGTTAGACGGAAGCTTATAGTTCAAAGAACAGAAATAATAATGAGGAAATATAGAACATCTGTCAAAGGATGAAAAATGCAACTCAGTTTGGCTAGCTTCAGTCTCCACAGAGTAGCTTGACTTAAACAAACTTGGCTGGTTTATATTATAAAACATCTAATTGTCATTCAAGCTCTTTACAGAACACATTTCTTGGGAAGTATTATCATAATCAACTTAAGTAGAAAAAATACCATACAAAGCAACGTTCACAGCCTTAACATGAACAGACTACGTCAAAAGCTGCTCTGGTATTTTGCCAGAAGAAGGCAGAGACTCCACAGCCTTCCTGGGCAGCCTGGTCTAGTGCTCTGTCACCTTCAAATGAAAGTTTTTCCTCCTGTTCAGGTAGAACTTCCTGTGTTCCAGTTTGTGCCCACTGTCCCTTGTCCTGTCACTGGGCACCACGGAAGCAGTCTGGGCCCAGGTCCTCTCTCATCCTCCTCTTCTCCAGGCTAAACCGATTCAGGTCTTTCAGCCTTTCCTCACACAAGAGATACGGCAGTCCCTTCATCAACTTCGTGGCCCTCTGCAGGATTCTCTCCTGTAGTTCCTTCTCTTTCTTGAGCTGGGGAGCCCAGAACTGCACACAGGCCTCTCCCTGGGGCAGAACAGAAGGGGAGGAGAACCACCCTTGACCTGCTGGCCACGGTCTTCTTGATGTGCCCCAGGATATCACTGGCCTTCATGGCCACAAGGGCACATGGCTGGCTCACCATTACCTTGTTGGCCCCAAGTTTAAATTGCCAAAAATGTAACACAAGTGGGTTGAAGATCATATTCCTCTCTAATGACCAGAACAATCCAGAGTACTACTACAAAACAAATCTGATGGCCTAAATCCTCATGAGTAAATCAGTGTCACTGATGAGCTGGCATTACATATGTAGTCTCTCGGTACACAGTTAGCCCTTTTTCTGGAAGACAGTGATTATCACTGCAAGAAGGAGCTTTGCAGTTAGTTGCAGCCAATTCAGCTTCATTCCCTCCTTTGATTTGGATTGTCTCCCATGGGAGCAGTAATGACCATCTAGCTTTATAACCCTCCTTGGCATCTCCCTTTTCAACTCTTCTCCAAAGCCAAATGAAATCCATTTCTTCATTTGAAAGAGAACACTTAATAGGATAAACAAGTGGCATGTTGTCCCTGAAGCTTAGCTGGCAATAAAATAAGAAACATGCATTTCTCTGCATAAGCAAAAATCTGTACTATTCTAATTTATCCCTTTTTTTTCTGGCTATCAGGACTGAGGCTCTATTTTGAATAAGCAGCAGTAGCATCCTCTCTGCATTTTGATGCAAAAAAGGTTAAATGCAACTGCCTTTTTTCGAAAAGCATCTGCTATCAGGCTGTAATTTAACTAGATTATATAAAGATATATCAAAAACCATCAGGAAGTACTGAGTTACTCTGAACTGACATGATGTAAAAATCTGTCCAGGGAAAAAATATGTCTTCTCCCTTATATTATGACTTACTAGGAAAAAGACAACAGCTGTAGTAAAATGTGTAAAATATGTAGGCAAAGTAGTTCAAATGCTTTGGTGTCCTCTATGGACATGGCCAAGATTTTTTAATGCAGATTAAGATCTAATGAGGTCCTTTGAGGACAAAGAGCAACAAAGGACATCTAAATTGCATATGGAAAACAAAGCCAGAAAAAAACTATTTTTAAAAGAAACTCTCAAATCTCATGATAGCAACAGCAGCCAATTCTTTTTTTTCATACCACGCATAAAAACTCTCAAGAGAAGGTCATCTATATTAACAAAGAGAAACAGCAAAAATACTACAGATTGGTGAAAAGCCATTATGTACCCTATGCCAAAAGAACACACGAATGGCCAGACTGGATTAAAATAAACATCCCTTCAACCCAGTTGCCTTCATCTGGCAGTACACAATAGCAGGTTCTTATGGAAAGGTTGTAAGAACAGTAACAAGTATGAAAGGACAAAATCACTGACCTCCAGATGTTCTGGTAATCTTCCAGTTATGGACTTCTTGAGTTAAAGGCTGCTTTTCTCATCGTTTTGCTGGAACTTTCCCCTATTAGTTGCCTATTTGATCCACTTACTATTCTGCCACCCATTATATCCCACTGCATACATATTTAGTCACCTTCTAAGGACAGTTTATATGATAAATTACATCTCTTCCTTAGCAATTCAGCAATTTTACATTAATTCATTTTGAAAAGCACCTAGTCTTACTGTTTTTTTGTTTTTCACTAAATAATGGAGCTTCTCCACTACGATCTTGTCTTCTTAATCCACTTATTTTATTCTCAATCACACAACACTTGTTAATAGAATCTCAGGAAGGCTTCCTGATTCTGAATTGTTTAAAAAAGTTCCAAATTTGTGTACTTTTAATAAGTTTTTCTTTAAGACAATTTTTGCTTATGAGCCAACATTTGTTTTAGCAGTTTTTATATGAATTTTCATTTTTCCCTCACCTGAACATAATTCCTGTATTTGTAAGAATAAAATCTTGGGTTTCCCCTTACCTGCTTTTATTTCTTATTCTGTTTACTCCCGCCAGCTTTTTGTGATTTTCTTTTTTAAAGAAGTAACACAATAATCATGGATTATCAACTTCCTCTGAGCTTCCAAGAAGATATCATTAAACAAGTCCCATACAACGTAGGTATTTTACCCCATCAGCTGCTTCTTTTTAACTTTTCTTCATTTTTAAGCAGTTTCCCTTTCAGAAGTTACACACATCCATGGGGGGTGTACACTAGATCTACAGAAACAGAAATGAGAGCTGAAAGCTCTTGTACAAGTTAATACTTACATAAAATTGCCTTTAATGATAAAAATCTTACGATTCCTAGTCTTAGGTCAAACACCTTATTAAAATCAGCACAGTGCCAATAAAACACGAAGATGTCTTTCACCCTAGCAGAAGGACCCCTTACAGCCACAGTGTGAAAAAGAGGTGATAATAAAGACTGAGAAACACAACACTGTTCGGTTTTATGTTCGTTAAATAATTAAATACAATGCATCATTAAGACAAGCAGTTTCCTCTCATTATTTGTTTTGCATACCTTAAAACAGCGGAAGGACTGGGGTGGGCAAATACTACGCATTTAATACTTGTTCATTGAAACATTTAAAGATATAAATAATTTTCCTTGTCAGAATAGGATCACAGATTTAAAAAGTATTCACTGAGGTTATTGTTAGAATAGCCGGGTTTGCTAAAGAAACTTAATTAGAGGAAAGTACAAAGGAAATAACAACAATCTAAAGGGTGGTTCTATTTTGGCAGCTGGTGTATTATGACATGCTGCACAGCAGGCAAGATGAGGAAAAAAATTACAATACATCAGTGACACTGCAAAGAGCGGTTTTATTCCACTCATGATTCCATACTCCATTCAAGGGGCTTAGGTAGACAGCCACTGATTGAGAAGGCTACCTGCCAGGGTAGAACAGGGACTACACATAAGTCATCAGGTCCATGCACCCATGAGCATGATTCACTAAGACTATTCATGAACCAGGTCTGGAAGCCCTTTCTTCAGAGACATTAAATTTTCCCTTTCCTGAAGGGAACAGCAGATTGGAAACATACACACTTACACCAGAGAGATCTCCAAATGCTTTTTGCCTCGTGTGCTCCCCGTGAAGCCGACTGCTGGGGTCCCTTGATTTTATTCTACATTTTTCTTAATATTATACCACACCGCAGATAGTTTGTCAGCAACCTGCTGACTCTGTTTCAAGTGCTTATTTATATGGCAATTCTGCTAAAGAAAAGGTATACTAAAAAATCCACCTTATTAAAAAAAAACCTTTTCCCAGCCACATGACATGCAAAACTCATCCCTATTCATATTAAATAATGTTTTAGTGTTGTACAGGTATATATAACAATGTCTCAACGTGCGATTTCCAGCGCACTCCAGAGCAAGGGACACACATTTCATTACCTTCAGATGGAGGTGGAGACCAAAGGAACAACCTATGTTTTGGCCTCCTCAATTCTCCTGGCTGAAACACATTCTGAACACACCATGTCTCCCAGCATGCAGGACCAGCTATATTTTCCACTTCTCACTGCCTAACTTCACCTGCCTCCTGCCTGATGCATCCCACACCTAGGCACCAGTAGCAGCAGCACCAAGCACCAGTGTGAGGGTAAGGGAGCATGGCTGCCCAAACAAATACAGAAGCTTCACTGCCTTCATGCAGCCCTCTCATACATCCAGCACACTGCAAGAACCAGACATGCAATGTCTACAAACAAACTGCAAAACTCAGAGCCCAGTAGCATATTCATGCCCTGAGCAGGAATAGGAAAAGATACACAGAGGAGCAGTGAAAGACAGTCATAGCTCATATTCACCAAGTACTCTTCATCAAGCTCTTTCTTCATTTAACTACCTGCAAGTTGGCAGAGTTGTGAGGGGTCAGAGCAGTTGCAGTACTGAGATTATTGCAGAGCCAACAGCACAAAGCAGAATTTTAACCTAAACGCTGAAGTCTGCACTTCTTCATATGTGATTATTACTTACATTCCAAAACACAGCCCCTCCAAATCCCTGGCACAATGAAAAAGGCAGCACAATGAAAATGCTGCCTTTTAAAACCATTACTGGGGAATATCATGGTATTCTTGACCTAGAAAGGTTGGTGATTTCTGGCTTATTAAAATAAGAGAGTAACAGTTCTAGAGAGAACTGCACACACAATGTTCTTTTACTTAAAGGATCCGAGGAAAAAAAAATAACATAAATTTAGAAAATTACGTGCCAGGCTTGTTTGCTTTCAATTTAAGATGATGTTTCTGACTATAAACATTCACAGATAACAATATTCCTCCACTAATCTTGCAAATACAAATCTGATCCACTCTAGAATGCAAAAATTATTTGCAATGAATAGATTGCCACCACTGTGCAAACCGTAAAGAATAATTATGCAACATTCAAAACATCAAGGACAATGGAATTGTTTGCATGGGTGCACCACAATACCACATATGTTATTCAGTGCTGATGGAAATACAGCCCAAAAGAGAATTCTACTAGTTCATCTGTCTCTGTGCCCACCCTCAAAGTAAAAGGAACCTAATCAGAGACTAATTAAACAAAATTTTTGAGATGGGAACAATTGGTTGGGATTTGTTTTTAAACTGCCTGGCATTATGAAATACAAAGATGAGGACTTTCTTTTTCCAGTTCCCAACCCTTTTAAAAAAAATTAAAGATTAAGATAAGCTAAAACAATATCATGAACAAACTGAAGAGGAATTTTTCCATAATTCCAAAACATAAGCTGTTTGCTAGCTTTCCTTTTAAGAAGTTATAAAAATTACATATTGAGTGTCAAAATCCTAAGCAAAAAATTATGTGTGAAAGCAACTAAAGTTTCAGATGAAATTATAGAATGTGGGTATGTCAGGAAAAGGGAGTAGGGGAAAATGTTTTATTCAGTGATAAAACTCTCCAAATCAAATATAGTTGATCAATCTGAAGTTACTAAAAGTAATTATTAATAGTATATTTTTTGGCAAATACATTTTTCTCAAGTGGTTCACACAAACTAAAGTGTAATTCACTGTAGATCAATGAAATACAATAACGCATGGCATCGTGAAGGGGAAAAGGCAACAGAGAAATAATCCCAACCTTTATGTTTTAAAATGATGGAAGCCCATCTCGACAGCTGTCCAAAAAAGCCAGGATCAAGTTTTGGAATTACCAAGAAATAAAAAAAAATTAAGAATACACTATGTCTCTGAGTAAACCATCTCAAATACTGTGCTCTCTCCTCCAAGACAACAGTTACAGGAAGCATTAAACACAGCTGATAAAAAGCTACTGAAAAACAAAAGGGGATACATCTGTGAAAAACTAAAGAGGATACATCTAAATCCATTTTTAAGGGTTATAATTCACAGTAAAGATTCATCTTTCTAGCATCAAGTGACTCAGAGGAATCCAGGAAAGTATGTGAAAAACTAATTCCTCTATTGATTCTGAATAAAGAAAACACAACCATACCAAGAAATTCAATCTGAGTTGAAAACAGAAGCAAGGATGAACAAAGGGGAGATGTCCTACTACTATGTACTTACTCTTCCTTAGATATTTACTTAGTCATTGTTGGGCAGAGGATGTTGGATAAAACATATATTCACCGTATCCAGCTTATCCCCGATCTTACATTTTTGACTAGATTTGGTCCATGACTGCTCTAGATAATGTAACAGATAAAGTTAACATTGCAACCAAATAAACGCATATGAAAGTTTGCACTGAGCTTTTAGAATAGTCTTTCTTTTAAATATATACATTTTAAAATGGAAAAAGACTGAAATCTTAACAAAAGAAAACTTCAAATCAATAACACTGCCTGCATGAGCCTTTGCTGTGTTACAACTGCTATGGATTTAAATCCACTCTTGGGATTTCCATGCATCAGTAAGTCGAGGCATTTGATTAGGGACTTGTTGTTTTCCATGAGAATCGGAACACACAATGGATGTGTTTAAACACAAGCACTATTTAGCCAAGACAACCAGCTTTTAAAATAACTTCTTATTTACTTATATATTTTTAAAGCTTGCAATTTCAAATGAGTGTCTCTCCAGAGCATGCCCTAGACCCAGTGTGTAAATAAAGTGCATAAATATCCCAGCCTAAATTACTAAACACTGAAATTCCACTGCACTTTACAAACAGGTTGGGAAGTCCCTTGTTAAGTGTCAGTTACTGGAAAAACCCAATACAATTGGCCACGGCTTGGTAACACCCAACACAGTACAGAAACCTTCTCAGCACACAGCATATATCTTAAACCATTAGCTGCAGCATAACTGGGCTGCAATGACAGAGCTACAGATGCATACATAGATTTGCATATATGTGTGCTTGGTGTGTCTGTATGTGTAAGCACACCGTGCTGCTTCTCTCTGACAGACAAAGAGAACTCACGAGGCAAGTCCTGATCTTCAGGGTGCTGTTTTTCAGCTAGTGCCAGAAGCCATGCTCACACAGCTGCTGTAAAAGTGCAACCAGCCATCTATCCTCTAAGTGCAGCCAGTAGACACAGACTATTTCAGTTTGTTGTTTACCTCTCCCATTGCTGCTCACCAGTAAACACCTTGCCAACATTTGCCTGCTCTAAACAGGACCAAAACAGGCGCTTTTTTGCTATTTTCCTTTTTTTTTTAACAGCTAGAAAATAAGGCATGCAATTGGCAAGATTTATCCCTATTAATATCACATTATATGCATCACTGACTGGGCATGCAGAAAAGCTTCAGTTCTTCCCCTCTCTTTTACCCATTATTAACAATTACATACAAAGCATGTGCTGTGATGGGCAGCAGGTACAGTACATTGTTAATATGGCAACCAGTGCAAACAATTCTATTTACTTCCAAGCTGGAACCTGCTTTTCAGCATCATGAAAATGAATTAAAGAAAAAAAAAGTTCTATGAATAGCATAAGTATCAAAACCTTGATTCCCCACAGATTTGCTTCTCATTTCCTCACTTAAAATAATGTTCTCTAATCTCTCCTGATCTTCCAGCACACCTCAGTGTCAGCTGGGCCACAGGTAGCACTGCACCCTGCTCAGTAACCACTTACAGTTGTGCTGAGCGACTGGTCAATTTGCCTGCTCATCCATCATTTCACTGACCAGAAGTTCCTACCAAGATTCATAAGAATGTAATGGCTTTTATACCTCCATTTCTCTTTCAGATAGGGCTGAATTTAGCCAATAACTTCCAAAGATACTACAAGAAACAAAGAACAGACCATCTTACAAACGTCACATTATTTCCAAGCAAGGCAAAATAGATGTTTTGTGTAATTTTTATTTCTGTGTTGTGAACCTTTAGACTGAAGTCAAAATCCTGCAGCTTTTCAACAGTAAACAGGGCAATTTTTATACAAAACACCACACTCATAAAATCATGTGTGAAGACTTTCAGAAAAAAAAAAGTACATACACACAAACAGATATAAGATTCACTAAAAAGACTCACAGAAGCTGGAAATATGATTGACAGCTCTGTACACTAATGATATTCCTAACTAATTAGAAACAAGTAGGTATAGATTTAAATAAGATTTCTTAAAACTATATAAAAAAGAATCTGTCTTTCATATTCTCAAAAAACAGTTATATTCAAGAAGTATTCCAGTCCTGGGTACTCCATTCAACTTATTTTAAACTACCCCATCAATGACTGTTCCACTTGAACGTAACAACTATGCTATAAAAACTCCATCCATACCCAGCTTCTAGGCAAACAACCTCATATTGGTTAAAGGTGACAAAGCCAAAACCAGGAGCCACAGACAACCCGGATTCTCATGTATTGAGATCGCTGATGAGATTTGTTTGACCTGTCAATTAGAGTACTTTTGGAGACAAAAGACTTGGGAGGAGGGAGCTGGCAGATGGATAGTTGAAGTTTAAACACAAAGAAAAGGGATGGATGTTAAAAGTACTGCAGCAAATGCTCATCAAAGTTTGAATGATGAATCTGTTCAGAAAAGAAACTCTAAACAACAAAGTAAACAAAAACATCACCACACTATCTCTGGATTATCTTCAACCAAAAAAAAAACCCAACAAAACAAAATCAAAACCACACAACATAGCCACAACACTAGTCAAGCAAGTAGAATATTTGTTATTATATGGAGAAAGCCAACAAACCAAGCATGACATAGAACAGAGGCACAGGGAACACTATTTACTTTCAGTGTAAACATTTCTGCTTATAGCCTTTTTCATACTGCTGCCTAAAAGAAGAAATGTTCAGCAGATACATAACAGCAGGTCTTTCCTTCTTCATACATGCCAGAATAAGCCAAATCACAACATTTACACTTTGGTAGTTCCATTATATTCAACTATGGAGCAATTCCCATGCCCAAGGAAAAAGCTGGCAGCTTGTTTTCATGCCTGGTATTCTCCAAACATCTTATTCCTTCATTCTGATCCCAGGAGAGTACCACTAGTTGGACAAACCAAAAGAAATTGCTGTGGAGAAGTCGCTGTCATCTAAATAAGAAGACACAACTGGCAGACAGGGCCACCTGCCATACTTCCAACTAGAAGCAGGATCCACGAAGTGCTACATGACAGGGGAACGGCAAAGAACTGAGAGATCCTCTTAAAGAATGCAAGGAGAGATGAGGGAAGCGGAAGAGACTCCTGAAGAATAACTTCCGTATCTGTATCCCAGAACCCTTGTTCCCAGAATGGAACTTATTTATTCAAGGAATACAGGAATGTGCTCCAATTCATCTCTCAAAATAGCAGCCACCAAAATAGTACGTGTGTCCAAATGTGTTCTGGGGCTCTACAGTTCCATGTCAGGAATCAGAGCTGAATCCAGTTTCAGGTAGTCATAAGCATAACAGAAGAAGAGGCTACATCTCCTCTTTCCTTAAGTATATTCCTGCACCACCACATACTTCACCACTTACAATAATCAAAACCTGCTTCCATTTGAAGAGAAACAATTATCTTGGTTGGCACCAGCATAAAACGGTTTAATATGAGACAGATCACAAGATGATGCACATGTGTGTCAGCATGGAAAAGGCATCTCACACTAATCAGAAAACATCTTGGCATGTAGCAGGATTACCTGCCAAAACCGAAGCAAGTCTGCAACAGATAAAATGCTGTAGGTGGATTTTATTGAGCAGACTCAATTAAGGAACTATATGACACAGCTTAAGTTCCAGAGCTAATTCCTAGGCTTCATATAATGATGATATCCTGCAATAAAGAGAACAGCTATGTTCAAGCAGAATTCAGTCACCCTTCTGCTTTTGATGACAAACTTGCCACATGTGCTAGGGCAGACACAGATATGTCTAGAGATGCCTCACTTGAAGCATCTCTCACCAGCTGCCATATAAAGAGAAACGGTCGTACAGCCACCAATTAAACATTCACAGAGAGCTGTCCTGACTGCACTTGGGCACAAAGGGAAGAACTGAGGTGAGGGAAATGGGCAGCAGACTTGACACAGTCTTCTGCAGATCACCATGGCATGGAGCAGCCACCAGGTTCGGTGTGTATGCCGGTCACTGCTAAGAAATGGCGATGTTCTGCAACAGCCGTACTCCAGGAGGGGAAATAAATAAACAGTGTTTCATGACTTTGTACTGCATTGCTGTTGCCTGGGCAGCAGACAATGACAGCACTTTTAGTAAACCTGATGGCCATTAGGACAGAGGAAACCCTCCGACCAGCTGGAGACAGCTAAAGCATGATCTGTCCACAGTGTCACAAAAGGTCCAGCATGCCAGGAGCCTACCAGGTACATCCTACTGATCACACTAATGTTCTTCCATTCTTCTGCCATTTCCGTGCTAATGCCTGAGTAGCCTTTGAAGATAAGAGCGTTACCAGAAGCAACTGTGGATTGACAGCTCTATAATGTAAACAAGTGTCAAGAAAACAAAGACTTAATGATGCTCTGTCGTCTAAAAATACCATAAACAGAGTCTGTGTTACTAGTGGATAAAAGAAGGCCTTGTTCCAAATCAAGATAGACCAACAGAGAAAAATTCACTTCCCAGCTCTATAGGACTCATACATAAACTCAGAGTATTCATTCATCTTCACTGAGCTTTTCTCCCTCCCAGCCACACTAACGGGACAAGCTGACATTTCTGCTGCACTACAAGGGATCCCAGGACTAATACACAAGCAAGAATTAAGGCATTAGTATTTGGAAAAGTTCATCATAATCTTCTGTGGAAAGGCACTGTGGAAGCATAAAGCATTATTAGAAGTATGCCCTGAATAGCCTGCCAAGACAAATGCAAATATTATTTCCACTGAGAGAGACATATACATAAATATTTTTCCCCTTTACTTCCTCTTGGAAACTTCCCTATACCAAAGAGGTTTCATGTCTGCTCTCTTCCCAAGTGTCACAGTTTGATCAGTTTATGGTGTTCCAGTGTTTCCTCCTCCAATTGTGACCCAAAATAAACAGCAAGATCTGCTCCACTTTTCACACAGTGTCACACATTATAAGACTAAGTGCAAAAGACTTTAACTAGGCAACTGACCCAGAGAAAAAGAGGCAGAGCTTAGAGCATCATGTTCGCTCACCTGTTAATAGGGTCATGATCTATTTAGCATGAAAGGGAAATGAGGGCATCACAAAGTGTTAGGAAAAAAATGGATTTGGAAAGTACAATTTAGTACAACTCCACTCATTTGTCCTCTTTATCCTTGCATCAGATTCTGCCCAAAACCTTTATGAACCTAGCCATTTGTTTCCAAATATATTTGTCAAAATAGAGATATTTACATTTTAAAAAAATTAATAATGTCATATAATGACTATCCCCACCATTTTTATATCTCAGGTCTACCACTCTGTTATTCCCCTTGTAGGCCATTTAGGGAAAATAGAAATACATAGAAAAATGAAATTTGAAAGAAACCAGTATACTTTGTTTCCAAAATAACTAAGGAAATGATGCAATTCTTGAGTATGATGACATTCTAGCTGAAAAAGCAATGTACTGTCAACCGGAGAAGAGCACTAATGGCAAAAAGCTGTTTCCCACATTTTGAAAGTGTCACTTTTTCAATCATTTGTCAATATGATGTAGTCAAACAAAAGCCCCTCTGCAAGCCACATTCTCTCAGATCTATCCATTTGATTTATGCAGAAGAAATTTGATTCTGAAGAGTGTCATGAATAAAAAAAATATTAAAAGTTACATCTTTGCTACATGAGCAATGCCCATGTAACACTAACAGAAGCAGGAACATATTTGACAGTAAAAAGATAAGGCAGATGAAAACCCATTTCTATGTTTTCTATACTTTCAGCACTGTGTGAGAGAGATCTTTATGACAGAACACAAACCTACAATGCACATCTTTCTTCTGTTGTTATACACTGTTATTATCTTGGAAATTCAGTAACTTTCAAATGTAAACCAAACAGACTACAAATGAGAGGAAGTCATTCCAGAAAGAGGACTAAAAGGAGGATTCTCCTCTCACAGGCATCGTTAGGATTTTATTTTGTCCCATGTCAGGCCTGAATTTATTTTTCTGGCAGTGTGGCAGCTGGTATTCCAAAAGATGACACATTCTTAAGCAATTCACTTGGATAAAATTACAAGATAATATTTCAGCCCACTAAAAATGTCAACAAAAGGGATATTCCAGTAAAGCATACTTATTTAATCAAATCAGTATTTTCCAGTGTTATAAATATTTTTATCAGCTCCTATGATTAAGAAAATAAAAAATAGCAGTTTAGGGATCACACACACACTTTTTAGTTACCTCATTTCCCTGGTACATTGCTGTTTCATTGAACTTATTAAAGACCATCTCAACAAAAAAATCACAGTATGTTTAACACATCTGAGCTGCCAAGGCAAAACAGCATTAGGAAAGGAACTTCAGTATATTCCTGTTTCCCGTATTTGAAGGACAAAATATCAGTTCCTACTAGTTCTTGTTAAGAGGCTTTAGCAAATCAGCACCTCTGCCAGCTTGCAGTGATGGGCTGAGGAGCCAAGTGTTATCGGGATCCACTTGCCAAAGCACCCACTCAGAGCAAAGCCTTGACCCAGGCTGTCACAGTATACTCAGGGAAGTTCGCACCTTCTAATCGCACTGTTTTGTTATCTTCCTCTTCTTCCCATCTCAGCTCTGAGGATCTTTATCAACTCCCCCTGTGCAATTCATTGAATGATAGAAAGGTTTGGGTTGATTGAACCTCAAAGATCATCCAGTTGAATCCCCCCTGCCATGGGCAGGGAAACCTCCACTGGATCACGTTGCTCAAAGCCTTACCCAGCCTGGCCTTGAACACCTCCAGGGATGGGGCATCCACAGCTTCCCCGGGCAACCTGTGCCAGTGCCTCACGACATTTGCAGTAAAAAATTTCTTTCTAATATAAAACTCCCCTTTTTCAGCTTTTAACCATTACTTCTCATCCTATCACCGCACTCCCTGATAAAGAGCCCCTCCCCAGCTTTCTTGTAAAGCCCCTTTAAGTACTGGAAGGCTGCTATAAGGTCTCCTCTCTTCTCCAGGCTAAGCAACCCCAAGTCTCTCAGTCCACCATTGCAGGGGAGGTGCTTTTATCAAGTAGTTTAGAATTAATCTCTACAGTAAATAAGCTTACAGATCTCAAGGATCTTTTTCTTTAGTATCTCAAGTAAGCTCTTCTAATTCCATGGTGTTTACACATTCTTAGTTCTCCTTCTCTCTCTTATAGGAACAAACAGAAAAATATCTTTCAATAGAGAAATAAAACACACACCAAGAAGAAAAAAAAAGGAAAAAGAAAAAAAGCAGAAATAGACATGGTGCTGAAGAGCAAAAAAACTGGGGATCTCCAGGATGGAAATAATTTACCATTAACTCAGGAAGCAGCCGACCAACAAAGTTGTTGAAACATCAGATTTTCATCCTGAAAACCAGATTGCATTTCACAATGCTGCCAAAACTATTCATTAATAAATGTCTTCATTCATCTTTTGAAAAACTTCCAGGGAAAAGGCAATCTAAACCACTTTTCCCCAGCTTGTGGCATTCAGAAGAATCACGAGATTCAGACCCAATTCAGATGCAACCTCTTCAGAGCAGTGATTTCTGGACTTTAAAAATCATCACATCAAAACTATTATGTTTTTCCCCAAAGCCTAACACTTCCCTGAATTAATTTATGATTCTGTATTTTCAAAGTTTAATTTTGGGGTGTTGCGGAAACCAAACTATGCCAGTATTTTTCTGATACAAGTGTTTTGTCAAAAGGAAAGAATCCCCAAGCTTGTATTCTAGAAACACTCCTTCAAAAACCTCCAAAACAAAAGTAAACCTCAAGAAGTTTGTAACCCAATTGAAAGGATCACTTGAAAGGATATTACAAAGCTGAATTTAAAAAGTAATTTGGAGCGAGGGGTAACTCTTAGCAGACTAAATGCTTCAGAAGGCATAACAAAGACCATTTTGAAGTTCTCATTCCAATGAAAACTAATGAAGACATTCTGGTAAAACACGATACAAAACAACTGAAGGAACTATTCGTACCATCGTATCTCCTTTTCCTTACTAACCCTGTACGATCATATCATGTTTCACAGACATTTTCCCACTGCAAGAATTACTTAGAATATCCCTGATCTTCACGCCTGTGGGACGGAAGCTTCTGACCTCAAGCAATGGTCTGTTTCTCCAGGTAATGTGCCAAGACCACTTGTGTTTTGACCACCTGTGTAAGACTCCAGTTTCCTATTTTATCTACATTAGAGCTGTCTTCATGTTACTTTTCGTACATTGCCAGGATACTTCTGTAACGCGTTGATTTTCTAAAGCTTCTGAATTCTTCATGCTTCTCAATTGCAAGGAAAATACTTTGATATTGACAGGTTGGCAGGGAATGGATGTACTCTACATGTAGACATTCACCTTGGTGTTGAGTTCAGGCTCAAGAGTGAAACATTAAGTCCCCATTCTGTTACAGACTGAGATGCGTTGGCCGAAAGGCATCAGTGCACTGCTCTACACACTTTTAAGTACTATCATTTGTCACTAAGGATCAAGGTGCTAGAGTACATGCACACTGCCCACATTTCAACACCTCTGCCCTGCACACTCCCCAAACCCTTTGCATTTGGCCTCTCACAGACTACCTGTGCGATTTTACACAACACCCTACAGCGCCTCCTTCAGATTCAGGCAGTTTGTTCCTTCATCTCCTCCCTGACAAGATAGGTTCAGCCTTATCCTCTAGAACTAGAAACCTTAAGTTATGGTAGTGCTAAAAAACAAAACACAGTAAAAATAAGACTTCCACATCCTCGCCTCAGTCTGAACCACAGGCTATTGAAAAATCTAAGACTTCAAACACCAGCTTTAGGAGTCCTCCTTTGAACCAGGGATGCCTAGAAGTGCTTCAGATTTGAATTTTAAGCTCTGTCTAAGGCTGTGCCTTCCCTATCATTTATTTCTGAAGTTTCAGTGCAGTTCCAAAGCAAATGTCCTAGTTTTCAGTTTTACCAACCTACCATGAGCTGGTTTGATTTGCAGAGCAGTTTTGGTGCACCTGAGCTATATTACTTTTAGAGGAAACTAAAACAGAAGCTCATATCCAGACACATAGCAAAGGCACTCCAACTACTAATGGGATCAAAGCAATGACTGGATATTTGGATGGCTTCAAGCCATATGAACAATAGAGGTGTTCAGTCCAGACCAACAGAAGAAAAAACCAGCAAAAAGTAAACCTTAAGGGGCCCCAGCATCAACTTCTGACCTTCTCATTCTCTCTTCCAAAAACCCAAATGACATAGTAATAAACTGATTCTGTCAGAGCATTATGTCAGTCAGGTATCAGATTGGTTTATGCAGTTCCTTACCAGACATATTCGTATACCAAATGCTCTAGCTCAGTTCCAATGACATCAAAATTAGCACAGAACCCCAGTAAAGGTCATGTCACTTACCAAGCCATTGCAAGTGCTGATAGTTGCTGTGCCACTGCCAGAACCTGGCTGCAACACTGTACCAATGAAGTGGCAAGGAACTTCTGAGCGAGTTGAAATCTTCGCACTGGTGTGGTTGCCACGTCTCCTTTCTACTATGTAGTTATGGGAAAGAAATCCAGTGTGGACAGTCAAGTTAAAAAATAGATCATTCTCCTCGTGGTTAATCTTGTAATACACCACATTTTCCTTTTTGCCGAGATCTCTCTTCTTCCGTGTGCCTGAGGTATGATGGTGTAAATTAAAAGAAAGAAAACGTGCACTTGCATCTACTCTTGCTGGATTGACCACGTGGTATTCTGGCAATGTCTTGATAAATTGCTCTGAGAGAAAGGGGGGAAAAAAGAAGCAAAACTCGGGTGAGTGCAAGCCTGTTCAGATCTCATATGATTTAAAGGAAAACATAAAAGTGACAGTTATTCACCACACCATCCTACCAGCACGAACGCAGGTAGTGCACTGACCACCATGCAATACAATCCTCATTTCAGCTTTCTCCCATCCCATTATAAGATTCGATTTAGAAGCTAAACTTTCTTCTTTTTCAAATATTTTGTCACCATTCATATAAAGGATTGACTGTCACACACACTCCCCTTCCAAATCCCACAAGAGCTGGGAACCCTCTCTGTCCCAGGTCCTCAGCACATGATGCTCTGATCAAGGAGACCATCCTCACACATCCAGAAAGCTGGCCACCTCAAGTAGGAGACAGAGCCATATGAACATACACGGGTGACAAGAACTTTACCTACTGGCTTGATAGGCTGTAGTATAATCACCTCGGTAGCATCAGGAGGGAATTCAGAAGAAGGGTTTGAAAAAGAATGAATCAACTGTGCCCTTTTGTATAAGGGGTTCCAATCAAGGTATGGACACCTTGTCACTTGTCAGGATCTTGCAGGGAAAGAAAGTGCTGCTAGCATTTGTCTCCTGCTATGATACTGAGCAAACAACACCCGTTCTCAATTTATTTTTTTTTAAATAGCATAAAACTCAAAAGCCTCAAGCAAACACCATAAATCCATGTAAAACACTGTCCCTAAGAACTCATACACTAAACACCAGGTCTTCCACTGGCATACTTGCCTTTAGTCCAAGAAATCAGCCCGAACACATCTCATCAGAAAGAAATGTGAGGTCATATGTCATTCCAGTTCTTCTTTCCCCAGGGCTGCTCTTGACTCCAAAAGACCCAGCCACTTAAACATGAAGCAATTACACCCCATTCATTAATTAAGCTTGTTAACAAAGCAATTAGCCTGCTCCAGGTACTTTCAGAGCAATTTACTCCTCTCTAGGACTAGTAAGACGATTCTAGAGACAATTCTCTCTCCACTGCGCGCAGCTCAAAAGCCACTGCACGCAGCTCAAATCATGCCTAGATAAATGTCTGGTTTCATCCCCTTCGGGAAAGAGTAGATCTCCTTTGTCCTCACTAGCTGCAGTATAAGACATGGCTGCTCATGTTTCCTCCAGCCATGGACCCCTGAGACATTTGCACTGAAACACTCCTCATTCAAAAAAAAAAGAAACAAAATAAACCTCACTTACCAGCACATAAAAAAAATTACAAGAGAAATTTGGCCTTCTCTCAGTAGTATCTTTATTTCAGAAGCATATTTATTCTCATACACAACAGATCTATTTGTATGCAAGCCTTCCCACCAGCCTACAATGGCTTTGTGCCTTTGCAGGACAGACCATAGCAGTGCGCTTTTAGATCTCCACAACGTCAGGACTTGACACTAAACAGACTAACATTTACCACAAATTCTGAGAGATATCTCCTGCCCTTGTCCTCATAAGCTCAGTGGGAACTGAGACACGGAAAACTCAGTCCATACCTTCATGCCCACAGTTTATACAGCCTGTAGGTAGTACAAAAGGTGGCAGCTGCCTCACAATTTAGCAGTTGAAGATAAACCGAGGTTTCCCCTTCCTGACACTCCAGAGTGAAGCAAAAAATGGGCAGGGTGAAGAGAGGGGAAACACTCAAAAATACGGCTTGCCTGCTGAAGATGAATTATAAGACTTCTGGGAATATCCCATACTGTGCTAACAAAGACAGGCTAATGGAGAATGCTGCAAGACCAGGCCCCCAGTTCTATGGTTTCCAGCACAACTCATGAAATAATCAAATGAAATGCCTGAAGGAAAACTTACTCATTTGCTGTCACTGTGCAATTTGCCTCTGCTTGATGTCTTGAGCTTAATTCATTGTGGCTCAACTGTTAAGCTACATGCAAGACCAAATACTTGTGGTTTTGGACTTCAAGGAAGTTTTTTAGTTCATCACTACAGCAATTAGTGTGTAGAAGTTAAGGCAAATTAGATATCATCATCATCAGTAAAAGGGAAAATAATTTCTAAGGATCTGGTGGCAACAGGATTATCAAAGCAGAAAAGTCTAGCTTCTTCCACCCACTCCTTAAATCCTCATTTCTGAATGCTTATCACTGGAGAAGGGAATTATGCTGCAATAATAATAATACATCGTAAAGTAACTGCAGAAACAAATTATTAAAAAGTTTTCAAAAGACCTGAGGGAGTAAGACTAAAACACAAAGTTGAACAAGATGAAGCTAAAGATATTTCTGAATATAAGTTTTATCTAGACTGTTGCATAGGTTAGCAAAGGCAATCCTATCAATAAAAGAACAATCTACTGAGCTCCACGTTAAGCCTAACATACTGGTAGTCCTTTCTTGCTGGAGAAGAGTCTGAAACAAATTCAGGAAGTACAATTCTGGTGATACCTTCTACGAAGTAATTACACTCAACTAGATGGCAGAAGCACCAAACAGAGTAACAAGATATGCTACCCAGACTGCACAAGAGTTATATTCTTCAACAGTGAAAACTGCCTCTATTTTCCTAAAGTAATAATTAGTTCACCTTAAAACACCATAATTTCCCATAAAGCAGTGCCTGTAAACACTAAATGGAGGGAATCTATCCTGATGCCACTGACAAGCCTTGGGGCTGGCATATCACAGCATCCTTGTTGGCCAACTAGAATATTCTTCACTCCAGGGAAGCCTTGCCTGTTGTGTAGCACTGCTCAGGATTTATAGGATGTAAAGAGAAGACTTCTGGGAGGCTTGTGTAGCTCCAGGGAGTGCTCTGTCTTTCCACAGCTGCAGCCTGAGGATGCCAGCTTGTATCAGTGCTGCGAGTGAGACCAAAACAACTGAGCAGGACACATTCAAGGCAGCACTCTGGCTTGCAATCACGGTGTTTGCATAGGCCCTGCTGGGCACACGGGATGAGCAAGGCTCAGGCCCTTCATGCTTGTTTGACAAGTCTAAGAATTGCTTAAGTTGTTGGAGAAAACTTCCCTGCAGACCCTCCTAAATCTGCATCACTGAAAACATCTGCTAATACTCAAAACCACTGCTGTCCATTTTACTCCTCTGTGGATTCAAACTCATCATACATTGCAGAGAATTGCCTATATTAAGAACGGATGTACACAAGGCGAATCAACTAGGATAAACAGAAAAACATACACGGTCTGCCACACATGACAGGAAATACACAATTTCTTTTAGACAGATAATGTTTTCTGACAAAATTTCTTTAAGATGTGACACATCATTTGCCATTGCTTCACTCCATCTTTGTAGTTCATCTACATCTGTCCCTCAGATTCTCTGGCTTCTTTTCAAATGATTCCTTGGGGTAGGAAATAGTGTTGCACATCTCTGGTGGAAGCATCTTCCCAAGCCAAAGAAAGCCTCTGTACCCAAGAAACACCCCGAGCTGCAAAGCCCCATAGCAGGGAGCAGGCCTTCAACGTCCAGCAAGAGCATCCTTAACTACTTCATCCATCACACCCATTGTGGCTGTGGAAAGGGCACAGTCAACACTGCTTCAGCTATGTGAGACACAAATTTTAGTTCTTCGCACTTAGTGAAGTTTTGCAAAGTACAGATTTTGAACTGTCCATTTACACAAAGCAAGCTCTTAGAAAAGCCTAGGCTTCTTTCTCATGCCTAAGAATTTAAGTTAATTCCACATTCATTTCCAAACGCCTGACAATGGAAGAGTTATGTGTTAACATGACCATCCCTGTTCTGTCCCACATAAAGTCATAGAAACACACTGCTCATGAAAACACAGAATCACAGAAACACAGAATCATAGAATGGTTTAGGTTGGAAGGGACCTTAAAGACCATACAGTTCCAACCTCCCTGCCATGGCAGGAACACCTTCCATAGGATCAGGTTGCTCAAAGCCTCATCCAACCAGCCTTGAACACCTCCAGGGACGGGGCAGCCACAACTTCTCTGGACTATCTGTTCCAGTGCCTCATCACTTTTACAGAAAAAATTTCTTCCTAATATCTAACCTAAATCTCCCCTTTTTAATCTTAAAACCATTATCCCTTGTCCTATCACTACATACTCTTGATTCAAATCTATCCAGAAGGAACTGACTTGAAGATAATTGTTGGCCTTTCAGGCAGCTTACTTAACCACTTAATCCTTTCCACGATCTCTGAGGGGCACAGAAGATTTTCTCCTCTGTGTTCAAGCTCTGCCACTGACAGCACCACATCTGTTGACTTCATTGGGAAGCAAAATTTCCTCCTAAACTTCTGGGTCTTCAACCACCAGGCAGAGTCTTCCAGCTACTCATAAGTTTTCTGTTGCAGAAGCTGCTTCTGGGACTTCCCTTTTAACAGGCAACAGGATAAAATTCCGGAGTCACACCCCGTCAGTGAGGTGTGCAGCCAATACCATTTGGGAGAATGAAGATCCACTTGAGAGAGCAGTCTCAGGAGACTTCTCTGACAGATGAAGACTCACTTTGGTGTCCTCACTGAATCCAAACAACTCAGAATGGGATTTATATCCTGATAACACCAATCCGTCTGCAGTTCATGTTGCTGCAGTAAATGTCATCATTTGTTTTTCTTAAAAAACAGACAAACAAACAAAAAAACCCCAAATAATCAGGACAGTAAAACTTTTTCAGTTCAGCAGTACAAAATTAGATTAGTGTTAAGAGGGATCATAGAATGGTTTGGCTTGGAAGGGAGCTTAAAAATCATCCAGCTCCAGCCTCCCTGCCGTGGGCAAGGACACCTTCCGCCAGACCAGGCTGTTCAAGACCCCATCCCACCTGGCCTTGAACACTTCCAGGGAAGGGGCAGCCACAACCGCCCTGGACAGCCTGTGCCAGTGTCTCACCACCCTTATCGTGAAGAATTTCTTCCTAAAGACCAATCTAAATCTTCCCTTTCCAATTTCAAGCCATTCCCCCTCGCTCTATCACTACTTGCCCTTGTACAAAGTCTCTCCCCATCTTCCCTGAAGCCCCCCTTTCAGGTACTGGAAGGCTGCTCTAAGGTTTCCCCGGAACCTTCTCTTCTCCAGGCTGAACAACCCCAACTCTGCAGTTTGTGCTGCTACAGTACAGAAGTGATAATTTGTTGTAAAAAAAAAAAATTAGGACAGTAAAACTTTTTCAGTCTAGCGGCACAAAACGAGACTGGTGTAGGGGGAGAAAGATGAGCAAAAGCAGGATGTATCAATGCCTTCACTTACACAGCGCACTCCGCTGGCTTCCAGAAAGCCGCGGGGAGCCGTGTGCTCCCACAGCAAAACTTCCCAGCCCGGGGAGGGTGGAACGAGCCGCGCCGGGAGCTCCGCGCTGGAACCGGGAGCTGTGGGGCCGGACGGCGGGGCTCGCCGCGCGAAATACCCGCTCTCCCGGGGAAAGCTCCGCACCCCATCCCGGCCTGGCAGCACTGACCTTGCCTCCTGTCGGGGAAGAGCGAGCCGGCACCCAGGCAGGGCGCGGGGACGCCCAGGACGAGCAGCCAGAGGAGCAGGACGCGTGCCGCCCGGCTCGGCGGGGCGCATGACATGGTGCGGGCGGGGAACACCGAGCCTCAGCCGGGCCGCGGCATGGCCGGGGCGGCCTCCCGGTGTCTGGTTTCTGCGAGCGGAGGAACGGGAAGGGAGCCGCTCCCGCCCCGCAGCCGCCCGGCCCGGGCGGGGAGGAGGATGGACGGGTGGGTGAGGGCGCCTCGGGGGCCGCCCCTTCCCCGCGGTGCGGGGCTGGGGTGCAGCCGTGCAATCCCACACCCGCCCCGGCAGGGCTTCTCCTGCCTTCCTGCCCAGGGAACGGGCTGCCCAGGGAGCTGTGGTGTCCCTATCCCTGGAACTATTCAAAAGACGGGTAGATGATGCACGCAAGAATGTGGTTTGGTAGTGGACAGGTACGGCTGGACCGATAATCATAGAATCATAGAATGGTTTGTATTGGAAGGGACGTTAAAGATTATCCAGATCTTTAGAATTCCAGACATTAGGAAAAATTTCTTCACTGAAAGGGTTATCAGGCACTGGGACGGCTGCCAGGGACATGGTTGAGTCTCCATCCCTGGAGATGCTTTAAAGACAGGCACACAAGTTTCTCAGAGATATGGTTTAGTAGTGGGCAGGTACAGTTGGACTCAACAATCTAGTGACAGAACTAGAGGGTATGGACTCAAGCTTCATCAGGGGAGGTTTAGGCATGTTCTTAGGAAAAAGTTCGTCACTGAAAGGGTGATTGGCCATTGGAATGCGCTGCCCAGGGAGGTGGTGGAGTTGCTGACCCTAGAGATGTTTAAGGGGAGACTGGATGAGGCACTGAGTGCCATGGTTTAGATGATGGGTTGGTGTTAGTGTTGGGTTATAGGTTGGACTTGATGATCTCAAAGGTCCTTTCCAACCTTGTAATACTGTAATACTGTGTGATACTGTAATCTCAAAGGTCCTTTCCAACAAGGAGATTCTTGTCTGGGAAACCTGTTCCAGTGTCTCACCACCCTCATTATTAAGAATTTCTTCCTAATGTCTAATCTAATGCTTCCCCCTTACAGTTTAAAGCCGTTCCCCCTAATCCTGTTACTACTTGCCCTTGTAAAAAGGCAAAGGTCTTTTCCAACCAAGGCTGGAGTCTCAAAGGTCTTTTCCAACCAAGCAATTCTATGATTCTATGTTTCAAATAATCTCTTTCAAGATACCAACAGAGACATTAAAACCACTGTAACCTAGAACACAGAGACTGAAAACTGGCATCCTCTTATTCTTTAGCACTGCCACCACATAAACCTTGGGTATATTTCAAGAAGACAAATTCACCTACTTCAGCATATCCTGATGTGAAAATAAGCTTAGAATTCACAACCCCCCTTCCCAGCTTGTGGCAAAAAAATGCTGGGAGCATGCAGGTGTTCCTGGCATTTTCTGCCAGTTTCTGCGCAGCAGCAAGGTACGAGAATCATAGATTCATAGAATCGGGGAATCGCTTGGTTGGAATAGACCTTTGAGATCATCGAGCCCAACCTGAGCAACACCCCAGGTCTGAGGCAGGACATGGTCCCAGTCTCCCCGCTGCCTGTCTCGGACCTCTCCGCAGTACCTATTAGGATGATTGACACCCATCTTGTAAGGGCTTCTAAGAAAGATGAAAACAAATCTTTTAGCGGGGCCTATTGTGATAGGACAAGGGGGAATGGTTTTAAACCAAAAGAAAGTAGATTTAGACTACATAAAAGGAAGACATTTTTTATAATGAGAGTGGTGAAACACTGGAACAAATTGCCTAGAGAGGTGGTAGATGCCCCTTCCCTTGAAACGTTCAGGGATGTACCAACCATCCAGGCTGACCAACCGTGACCAGGCTTCTTGAGGCCCTGTCCAACCTGGCCACTTCTAAGGAGGAGGCATCCACAATTTCCCTGGGCCACCTATGCCAGTGCCTCACTACCCTCACTGTGAAGAATTTCTTCCTAATGGCTAATGGAAATCTTCACTTTTCCAATTTAAAGCCATTAAACCATGTCCCTGAGAACTTCATCTACCCATCTTTTAATTACCTCCAGTGATGGTGACTCAATGACCTCCCTGGGTAGCCGTTCCTGTGCCTCACAACCCTTTTGGTGAAGAAATTTTTTCTGATGTCTAATCTGAACCTCCTGTTATGCAACTTGAGGCCATTTCCTCTCATCCTATCACCTGTCATTTTGCAGAAGAGACCAACTCCCACCTTGCTACAACCTCCTTTCAGGTAGTGGTAGACAGTGATAAAGTCCCAAGAAGGACATTGAGGAGCATGTCTAGAGGAAGGCAACAAGGCTGGGGAAGAGTCTGGAGCACAGGGGTTATGATGAGCAGCTAAAGGAACTAGAATTGTTTACCTTGGAGGCTAAAGGGGAGAACTTACCACTCTCAACAACCACCTGGAAGGAAGCTGTAGCCCACCTGAAAGAAGGCTGTAGTGAGGTGGGTTCTGGTTTCTTCTCTGAAGTAACAAATGATAGAATGAGATGAAATGGCCTCAGGTTGCACCAGTGGAGGTTTAGATTGGATATTGTCACCTGAATGTTTCGGACCAGATGATCCTTGATGTCCCTTCCAGCCTGGCATTTTATGATGCTATATTAGGAAAAATTTCTTTACTGAAAGAGTGCTCAATCATCAGAACAGGTTGACCAGGGAAGCGATGGACTCATCATCCCTGGAGGCATTGACAAAATGTATAGACATAGCACTTTGGGACATGTTTTAGTAGGCACAGTGGCGTTGTGCTGGACTTGATGATTTTAGAGGTCTTTTCCAATGATAATGATTCTAAATGCCTGAGGTGCGCACAGCCCCAGTCACCTGAGGTCCCGACTTATAGGCTACCTCCCTGGGGCAGTGAGGCCCTTCTTGTGTTTTAAGGTGTGCTGCTGTGTTGGGGCCACTTCCCTCTGTAGGGGAAGTTTCTCATCGCCTTGGCACCAATACTTTTAAGTTTGTGCCATGTCCTCTTTATGAAGGATGCCCTTTCTCAGGCCTCTGGTGAGGCCACCACCTGGCTGCTGCTCCGCAGGTGACACTGCTGCTGAGTGTCCTGACCTTGAGACCTGGGCTGAGTTCCTTGTCTGCCCCAATAGCCCTCAGCTTAAAATTGACTCTACCGGGTTTTTCTTGTGTAGTTCCGTCTGTGCTTAATTACACCCATTCCTCTGCTCAAATTTTCCCAAAAGTGAAGGGCTGTCGAAGATCAACTACCTTGACTGTGAGAACTGTGAACCTCAAATTCTGGAGAGAGAAAATGCAAGAAAGAGTTAGATCTCCAAAAATTTCTAAATCAGGTAGAAATGTAGCTTCTCCTAGGCTTTGAGAAATGATAACTCTGGAAACTAAACATATTTATAAAAGAGTGATATTTGATTTATGAGTCATAATGTGCTCTCTTCTAGCTAATGGAGTGACACAGACTATGCAAAAGAGGATGAATTTTTGTAATATTTTATATCCAACAACATTTGCCAAGAGAAGTTTTGCTCATTGCCAAGTATTTATTTAATATATATGTATACATTCTGCATATAAATAGCTTTATCTCACCTGTTACAGTCACAAGTCTCCCAATGTGCTTGCCATTGGGATTCTTTGAATAGTCTAGTCACACAGTAGGCACTTCACTGGTTTGTGACATTAGATATCATAGCATGCTTAGGTTCTTATCAGGACTTCCCTGCAATTAATTTTAAGCTAAGTGTGGTCTGAAATTGATATAATATCTTTAATACTTAACATTTTAAGAACACCTGACAATTGTTACGCAGAACAAGCTACACAATTTGCCTTGAGTATTTTAAAATAAGTAAACTGGAGAATAAGGAAATACCTACAGTAAATGGACTGAAAAGGAAAACGACCGTAAAATGAGCAGAACAGGATAGGAGCGTTGGAAAGAAGGTGTGGAAGTTCAGGGGATGGGCATATGTTTACAAAGTACTAGTTTAACAAACTTTTTGATCAGACAAAAACAGCCCTTCTGTGAGAGGCATGTAACTATTTGCTTTGATTTCCAGTTGTCTTTTTGTGTAGGTGTTCACTGTATCTGCTGTGAGGCAACCAGTATTTCATGCAGAATTTCAGGTTGGTTTCTTCCTCAGCAGGAAAAGTTAATTCCTGTTGCCTGTATTCCTCTCCAAGCATGAGGTGTTTTTCCCTCTGCCCCTTCCTTAGACTACAAATTTTTCCTTCTGGACTAACTCTCTCAACCTGTTACTCCGGTTTGTTTTCTTTCCTGTTATCTCTTCTCCAGATAGCATCACATGAGATAAAGAAAAAAATCAGGAAATGATGGAGAAATAAAAGCTTTAGAAACTTAAGATGATTTGTGGGACTGTGAGTATTTTGTTTCAATCTGATTTCTTTTTTTAATGACCAAAAATTGCAGATGCAAAAGTCATAGAGAATGGAGAAAGGGAACTGTGGGAATATGATCCAAAACGTCTATAATTCCCTGGGCTTTGAGCCAGTGTGCACATACACAGAAGGAATGATTCACTGGGTGTAGCATCAGAAAATACCCTAGGGGACAGTGGGGTTCTTGCTTCAGGGATGCTGTGCCTGTAGCTGACACAGTCACATGCAGTTAAATGGGAAGTGATGGCAGAAGCGGAAATAACTTTCCTCCTATCAGGACATACCAAGACCAGCTATTCAAGTGAGTAGAATTTATGGCACTGTATATTTCCAGTATAGACCTGATTTAGGAGACAATTTGTGGGCTATTAAAATAAGATGCCTCTATATTAAACTATTTGCTCACTCACAAAGAATTGTAAAGTCTGATGGATTTTAATTAGTGGTTTCCTGTTCAAAAGAGACATAACCTGAAGTTTTGGAGGCTTGTGAAGGGAAGGGCTTTTTTTTTATAATAACACAACCTCCTTTATAAAAATAAAATTATTACAATACCACATCAGTCACGTTCATGTGATGGCAAAGGTACTGCAGTTCAGTCACTGCAGGTGCACTCAGAAAAGCCCATACAGTTATTGAAAGGACATCAGAAAAAAAAACAAGATATGTGACCAAGAGACACAGTAAGGCCTGAATTGACAATCCAGGAACAACTAATATCTGGGTTCTTTTAAATTTAAGTAGACATCAGGGCCAGAAGTAAAAGAAATATGTGTATAGGAATTTCTATGCTTGTGTAAACGTGTATGGAGAGACAGAAAAGCAGAGATTTTGAGCAATGAAGAACTGCAACATAAATTACATGATTTGACATTGAAGAGTTTCTACAAAATGAAGCCCAATAGAAGACAGTCAGGACATTTTTCTTCTCTGCAAGTGTGATTTTCCCACCCAAAGTTAAAAGATCTAAAAGGTATCTAATACACACTCGATTGTCCGCTCCTTCAGTTAGTAGGGGGAGAAGATACCTCTGGAGCATAACTCATGCCCTTCTGTCACATACAAGAGGAAACACCCTCCAGACCTGACTACCTACTAACTTTACAGGCAGCTTGGACTCAAAATCACACGTGATGTGGTGGGCTGTGTTAAAGGTACTGAGTATTAGCAGTGGGCTGAACGGAGAGTGACTCTAAATCCCAAAGATTCTATAGAGTTCACTAGGTAATTATTGTGTATTGATTGATTTCTTTTCTGAGACAGATTTATCTCGAAGTTTGTGACTGCTTTGTTTTTCTTATCCCATCTTTCACATTTAGAGTTGCAGCCTTTTAACACGGCTAACTCTTGGTAATAGAGTCATAGATGCTGCTGGATCTCTCAACTTCTATTTCAACTATAGCCTTTAAAGAACTTTGGAATTTCATAAGTTACTCATACAAAAAAATATTTGTGGACATTCCGCTTATGCTATATGTCTGTGGGCAGATTCAAATAACAGAATGAGGCAAACTCTAAAGTAGTTAGTGATACTATTACATGAAATTTTTGACTCAGATTCTTGATCAGAGTTCAAACATGGATTGGCATTGTCACTGGTGAGCTAATTCACAATACGATAATTTTCTTATTGGACTATGTGAATTTGAAAGCTCATTTCATCTTATTATCTGTATTAACAGTTATAAACATCTTTCTGGAGCAATAGGTCACTTTGTAAACAACTTTTAATGAACATTAGTCCCAGGAAAATGTGTTCTTGGTGATCTACCTAGAAAGCAAATGAAGAGAGGATGGGAACTTGATAAAAGTATTTTTTTTATTTGAAATTGATATCTGTATTCAAATAATACTTTCTGGAGAATGTCTGTGGACCATGAAGCCCTACCAATGATGTTTTCCTCTGGGTATGATGACTGTGTTACCTAACTGAGATTTTGTAATGAAAACCTAGATACATTTCTTTCTACATTTTTAAGAAAAGAATCACTGTGAAAATCTTCCCATGGTGGATACACACAAAGTCACACCAAACTTTTTCTCTCAGGATGGAGAAAGTAGAGTTGTGAAATCCAGTTCAAAACCTAACTGTTAACAGTTATTGTCTGACTATAGTCAAAAGCATAAGACTGTATCCCTGAGCTCAGAAAAAGCAAAGAAAAGAACATATGGGTTCCAGAAACTAGAAATGAGAAAATAAACAAGTATAAAATAGTCCCTTTTTCCTATTTCTATTTCCTTCTTCTGCTACAAATATTTGTTTTAATGAGAAGGAAATGCCATGACAATAACTATTCATAAAACAGAATGCAACACTTAAGAATGATATAAAGCCTACCTAAGTAAAGTATTATAATGAGACTTTTAAATGAAATATGTTTGAGAGTTCTGCTATTACTACTTGTTGCTTTAGTATGTTGGATAGAAAGATAAAAAATTCCTTTGATGCTACAAAAATGCTCCAAGAAATATTCCCATGTTTCTGTATTTAAAATAGCAATACACTCAATATTTCAAAAATCTGCTTTATGCTATAAAAATGGCTTTCAACCCCATCTCCTTTGCCAAAACATTTCAGAACAATGTACAGTTGGCTCAGTCACTACTGTAATCATAATCCATCCTTCGTTTTTGTACGAGGTCTGTAAAGAAGTGCAAAATTATAGAGTTCCTTCGGGGTAAATTGTAGGAAATTAGCATTTTCAGCAAATGTTTATTGGATGCATTTATCTGAATCATTTTTAAAGGCTATTTGAGAAATATTTACAGGGATACTTTTATCTCTGATACAGTATAGTGAAAATAAATGGGCAGTTACTGTTGGTGGTCTGAGCTGGTGCTGGCTTTTTAAGTTTGCTGTACAGATCGATGTTATCAGAAGGCAAACTCGCACCCTCAGCGCCATGGATCACTTTAGCATGGTACTATATAAACTCCAAAAAGCCTTTTACAAAATTCCACAGGATCTGTTTGAGGTTTCCAAGTAAACAAATGAGCCATTATTTCCCTGTTATTGCCAGAATACTTCCCAAAAGCCTTTGCCCTTCAAGTTTATTACAGTTTTGAAAAAGATTGAGCCAGTAACACCAGTTACACTGACACTTTGATAGAGAGAAGACTCTTCTAGAAAGTTATATATTAGCAACAAGCCATGGAAGCACTGGTGGAATAAATAAGGAACCAATAAAAGACAGCATTTTCCAGAATAATAATCCTTAGGCAAAATATCTGATGTATTTTGCAATACTTTTTCGAAGTAGCTTATAACTTTTTAAACATTTTTCCACCTATGGAAATGTTCTGGTAATGTGATAAATAACTTATTCAGTTAATATTTCTTTTATTATTCATTCAATAGTTCTTTTATTATTCATTCAGGTGTAGGAAATTCCTTTACTTGCATCTAAAATGTCTCCAGGTGAAGAATGACAGAAGAAAAAGACAAGCCACCTGATACTGTCAAGGAATTTGTCTGGTGGTCAGAATATGTGCAAACAGCTGGAGAAGCATTTCATGTTTGCAACCCTGAGTTCAAAATCCACTAGCAGCGTTGCTGTGAGGTAACATGGTTCACAATCTGTTGTTTTCTCTGAAAGCAATATATCTTTAGACATGATTTCTCTCCACCTCCCCTTTCTGAATCTTTATTGCTGTTCAGCTACCACAGCACTAATCATCTTGAATAAGTGCTGAAACTCATGCTAACGCAGCCAGAGCTGCTGAGGTCTGGGGACACTTCGCCTCCTTTACCATTCATAGTACCTCTGCAGTGGTGCGACGGACTAAAACTCAGCATTTTCACTTTGCTCATTTGTATGGTTGTTGCACTGCTGGTGTTGAAGTGTCCTTTCTCTCTTGCCTGATCTGTTTTACAGTTACATGTGTGACACTCATGGGGCTGGTGGGGCTTGTAGGTTTTACTGCAGGGGTTGGGTCACTTTGGGTGATTTGAGGAACTGTTGCCATTCAGCAGGCTGGGGGATGCAACTTAATCCTCTACAGTTGAAAAATGCCACCTAAATGCAACCGGAGTTGGTGATTAAGAACTATGCACCTAGAAAAAAGAAAATATATGATTTAGAGACAGTGGTGAAGAAATGTCAGGAGCCCATTTTTCAAGGCCCATTGCACTCAGCCTTTTGAAAGTCTATTATATCTTTTGTTTGTTTTTGTTTTTTTTTTCATTCTAGTACAAATGTATTTAGTGTAGCAAGTAATCTGGAATCTAAGCCTTCCCAGAGCGTTGCATTGCTGATTCCAGTAAACTGTACCCTCATTATATGCAACACGAATGATGTGTAAGACTTCCTGATTACAACTGTTCCCCCGTGATTTGGCTGATACTTTTACAGGCTTGCTGTAGGTATAAACTGGAGCAATGAGCAGACTGCTGGCAGCAGACAGCACTCATGGCGATGTCTTTTCTGGAGTTTCATTAAGATAAATGAGTTTAAACGCTATGGACAAATAATTCACTTGTTAAATTGTTCCTTAATCTCCCCCAACAGCTGATTTAAAGTGCCTTATTTAGGTGTGCTTAGAAACTCTTATGTTTTAAAAATGTGGACTTATTTTGGTTTATTTAGCAGTGAAACTCAAGAAGGAAAACCTGAGTTCTTGTTCCCATTGGTCGCGTTCTGTTACCGCTGCAGACCTGGTGGAAAAGGGAATTTGGGGCAGGGACTGCGCCCGGAGCTCCCCGCGCTGGTGCCGGTGCCGCCGCTTCCCGACGCGTCGGGGCCCCCTGCGGGCGGCAGCCCCTCTGCTTCCCGGGAAGGACGTTCTGCCTTCCTGCGGGCTTTACAGTTTCATTGTCCGTTCGTTTTAAAATTAGGAATAGCCACCTGCAGTCCTGAAAGCAGGAAAGATGTTTGTGGTCCCTGTGGTTGTTTTGGGGATGGAGGAGCCCGCGCGGGGTGCAGGACAGCTGAGGCTTGTCGAGCAGACGTGAAAGGAGATTGTAGCGGGGTGGGTGTTGGTCTCTTCTCCCAAGTGACAGGCGATAGGATGAGAGGAAACGGCCTCAAGTTGCAGCAGGGGAGGTTCACATTAGACATCGGGAAAAATTTCTTTGCTGAAAGGATGTTCAGGCACTGGAACGGCTGCCCAGGGAGGTTGTTGAGTCGCCATCCCTGGAGGTGTTTAAAAGGCGGGTAGATGAAGTGCTCAGGGATATGGTTTAGTAGTGGACAGATACGTTTGGACTGGATGATCTCGAAGGTCTTTTCCAACCAAGCGATTCTATCATTCATTGACTTCCCCAGTGCAGCAGGGAAGGCGGGGCGGGTGTGTCTTTAGGGAGAACCCCACCGAACGGACTTTTTGGGAGACGGCACCGCCTCGTCTCGGGCACTTGCCAGCCTCATCTCAAGGAAACACGGTTGGATGGCGCGTAGGATCGGACGGTGGGAACAGGACGGGGGTGGACGGGTTGCGGCGGGGCTGCGGCTGCCGTGAGCGCGCCCCGCAGCGGGGGGGGGTCAGCACCCGGGACAGCTCCCCCCCCCCCCCCCCCCCCCCCGCGCCCCGCGCACGCCACGCCCCGCCGGCGCGGGTAAAAGCGCGGGGCGGTGCGCACCGCCTGCAGCCGCGTCCCCGGGTCCCCCTAGGGCAACAGCTGCTGGCGCGGGGGTCTTGGGCGAAGGAACCCACAGACCCATCGCCCACCTTAGCATGGGATGGGAGAGCCCTGCGAACGCGGTGCCTGCTCGCCGGCCGCCGGCATGAAGGAAGGAGCGGACTGGGAGCCCTGGGAAGCACCGCTAGGCTTCCTGGAGGGCGCCCAGGCTGGCAACAGGAGCAATATGTCCTTTCTGCAGCTCTTCAAGAACATCAACCTGGAGCGAGCTGACGGGATGCAGGGGGACAGCTCCGACGTGGTGCGGATTATCATCTCGCTTGTGTACTCGGTGGTGTGCGCCCTGGGGCTGGTGGGCAACCTGCTGGTGCTCTACCTGATGAAAAGCAAGCAAGGCTGGAGAAAGTCCTCCATCAACCTCTTTGTGACCAGTCTGGCAGTGACTGACTTCCAGTTTGTGCTGACCTTGCCATTCTGGGCAGTGGAGAATGCACTGGACTTCAACTGGCTCTTTGGCAAGGCAATGTGTAAGATTGTCTCGTATGTCACAGCCATGAATATGTATGCCAGTGTCTTCTTTCTCACTGCCATGAGTGTGGCTCGATATCGCTCTGTGGCTTCAGCCTTGAAGAATCAGCGGCGAGGTGACCCGCTGGGTGGCTGCTGCTCTGCCAAGTGGCTTTGTGCACTCATCTGGCTGTTGGCTATCCTGGCTTCCCTTCCTCACGCCATTTTTTCCACAACTGCCACCGTCTTTGATGATGTGCTTTGCCTCGTTAAGTTCCCTGAGGGACGAGGCAGCAATGCCCAGTTCTGGCTGGGTCTGTACCACATCCAGAAGGTGCTGCTAGGCTTTGTGGTGCCACTGATAGTCATCAGCCTCTGCTACTTGCTTCTGGTACGCTTCATCAGTGACAAGCACGTTGGCAGCACCTGCAGTGGCCCCAGCACCAAGCGCCGCTCCAAAGTGACTAAGTCAGTGTCCATTGTGGTGCTGTCTTTCTTCTTGTGCTGGCTGCCTAACCAAGCGCTCACAACATGGGGCATCCTCATCAAACTCAACGTTGTTCACTTCAGCACTGAGTACTTCCTCTCCCAGGTGTACCTCTTCCCCATCAGCGTGTGCCTGGCACACTCCAACAGCTGCCTCAATCCCATCTTCTACTGCCTCATGCGCAGGGAGTTCCGCAAGGCACTGAAGAGCCTCCTCTGGAGAATCACCTCACCTTCCCTTACCACCATGCGCCCTTTCACTGACACCACCAAACCCGAGCAGGAGGAGCAGGCCCTGCATGCCTTGGTGCCTGTTCACCCCGTCACTGCTTCTACCCCTGCTGCAGCTGTCCAGCCAGAGATGGCCTACTACCCCCCTGGGGTGGTGATGTACAGCAGCCGCTATGACCTGCTGCCTGCTGCCTCCACAGAGCAGCGCTGCTGAGACGGGCAGCAGGCTCTGCGGAGTGGGACTGCGGGGTCTGTGCAAGATGCGGTCTTGGCATACTGAATGCCTGGTAGAGACAAAGGGAGGAGGGATGGGTAAAGGAGAACCTCTGTGTAAGAGATGTTTTTTTTGGAGTTCTGTTTACTCCTGGAAGCTTGTTGATGCAGATAATTGTCTTGAAAATGTCCTCCAGACTGGAGAACAGGAGTAGGAGGAGGCACTGGGAATTGGATTGTCTCTAGGAGTTGCTTTTTAGTGCTTACGCCTGTTCCGGGGAAGAAGAACTGGGGAAGGTGACAGGACTCCATCCAGGGAGGATGCAGGATGTTCACAGCACCATAGCGGGTAGAGGGGCTGGATGGGGTGGAGCGAGACTGGGAGGCCTCAGCTGTGTCACCTGAGCCTGGGGGTGCAAGCAGCAAGGGTCCAGCAGCTGTCCCACCCCTTAGTGTGTGTTTGTGGCAGGGGGAGGGAGCTCAGCTGCTTTCACACAGCTGCATGCCACTAAAAATGATGCCAGCCCAGCTGTGGTCACTGCTCCCTGGGCTCCAGTGAGGGCACAGGGATCAGGCAGCCTATGTCCTATTTCATATCTGCCCTGATGGGAACATCCAGGACAAGAGGGTACAGGACTCCTGCTTTTTCTGGCTTGGCCTCTTTTCCCTCACTTAGAGACCCAGAAAAGAGAAGGGACAAGAAGCACTGTGCTGCCCTCCAAATCTGTGCAGGATCTGCTTTTCCAGTCCCTCTCGTCCCCCCCTGCTGCAGCCAGGATACAGAGCAACCCAGACATCCAAGAAGAAATACAAGAACAGGCCTTGCAGTTTCACGGAGAGGTATTTCTTTCTCTGGGTTTGGAGGGGAGGGTGTGAGCCCCTTGACATCACATTCTCCAGCCTCTCTTCAAGCTGCCAGAAGGGAAACCCACAGCCCCAAACCGTATGTGGCAAGGCAGGGCGCTGAGTCTGCAGGCTTTGTTCTTGCTGTGCTTCAGGCTGTTTCTGTCTCACTCTAGGAAACCAGCACAACTGTAAATAAAAAAAAAGCGGAGGTAAAGAAACAAACCATAGTCCCTTCAAGATACTTGCTTTGGGAAACTTCTGGATTCTGCTAAAACCAAGCACAAAGGTTTTTGTATCGCTGAAGTGTTTGTTAAGGGTCTGCACTGATACTTGCCAGTGTTTCAATTAACTCTGGTTCAATTTCTCTGGTGTGAGCAGCCCTAGAACCTGCAGTTCAGTGCCCTCACACCCTGGAGAAGGGCAGGAACAATGCCTGTCTCAGCCTGTGTTCCAGAGAAATGTCTGAGAAATAATTTGATATTGTTGTGAAATGAACTTTTAAGGACATGAAAAAAAGTGTAATTTTAAGCTGTGAAACTTTTTAAAGTTATACATTTAAATTTTTTTAGATTATGAGGAAAAAATAATTTAAAGTGGGAAGTTCAAAATATTTATCTTAAAAGATAGAAAAATACAATTGTTCCACATTTTGTTGTCAGAACACAACTTCTTTAATGCCAAGTACAGCATATGGAATAAATATATAAATATGAGATTCAAAACCCCTCTCTATTTCCAGTCCCTTCCCCTTCCCCACTCTGACTCCAACATCTGCCTGACTCTGCTAAAAAAACCCGTTTCTGCAGAGGACTGTTTGTCATCTCTAAGTATCGATGTGGAACAAACTTGCTATTTCTGTCCAGGGAAAATTGCAATGCTGTTAATGGCAATTATGCTTTGCAGACTCTTACATTTACTGTACGTCAGTAACTCCTGTCGTAAAATTCAGGTTTGGTTAGGAAGCAGCTGGTTCTGCTACTTGCAAGGAGAAGCTGTTCTGTTTTTCAAGGCAGAAGAGACTTCTTCTACAACCTTAGGTGCTTGCTTACTGAGAAGATACAGCTGGCTGGAGAAGAACAGCAGGAGTGAGATGGCAGTTGGTTGGACATACACAGGTGCAAAGACTCTGAAGAAATTGGATATATCCGTTGAAGAACTTGAGCATCTACCTACTGTACAATGGCTCCTCTAAGTTCCTAAATCCTGACTTGGCTGCCAGTTGAAGTCTATAGGTACTTAAAGTTTTTTCTAGAAAAAATTTCTGTACCTAGAAGTCTGCTCCTGAGCATGCCTAAACTGCTTATGTGTGAATAACTTACCTCTGTGCTTCATTGGGGATATTTCAGTCAGGACTGGCCACAGTGTGTATCCTAAGCGAAGGAGGCAGTTCCGCATTCCAACATGGAACACCCTGTGCCAGGGCACTCTAAGTTAGCAGGGGCTGTAAACTTAACTCATTCCCCCATCCCTTTGTATCTATGTCTAGATATGCTTCTCCTATCCCACCCTCAATGCATGTACAGATTATGCTCCTTTCTCTTCCCTCTTGAAATTCTAAACAAGTGAGCAGAGTTTTTGCCCATAGCCTGGGAAACTCTCCTTCCTCCCTTCCACATCCCTCGGGAATCATCGAGTCTGTGGGCTACTCTGTGAATGTGCTCAAATCCTCTGTCTTGAAATGGTTCTCTGTTGCATGAGCTGCTCACAGTTACTTGGTCATAAAGGGAAAGTAAGCCCTTGAACTCTCCTTTGCAGCATAGTAGTGAGGGTATGAGCCCCAAAGAAGTGCCAAGATTATTTTCCTTGTAAATACAGAAGAGAAATTGGATCCAGGCCTGGATTCTAGGTCTCCCCTTTCCACGAACAATGATAACTTTCTCCCAGGTCCTGGTTCATTTGAATTTTCAGTATGCCATGCAAGAGGCTGAGAGCCTTATAGACTTGTAGATCTAGAAGCCTAATGGGTCAAAGAATTTGCAAGAAATGCATTCAGATCTCACATGTTCTAGAAGAAAGCCATAATGCCTGTCCTAGTAGATGAAGAAAGCTATGCCTTTATAAGGAAAGGATACCATGAACACTTAACTGCTTCAGAGAGATCTAACTATGTTTTTGTAGACCAGGAGAAAGTATCTAAATTAAGAAGAGGGGATGGATCTCAAAGCCAGACTCTCTTCTTACTATCTGCTTTTGAACAGTGTAGTTTTTTGCTTGGCTTGCTGAAATTTTAATCCCTATCCTGATCGTTAAATGTTCTTGTGCATTATATAAAAAGCTATCCAGGTGTCTAAAGCATAACTATGAATTTCAGTAGATAGCAAATTGCCTAAAAGACATCCTCTGTAGTGCTCAGCATAACAAAATCCATGTGCTTTGTGGATGTCAATATAGACGTAATTTTATGCCAGCAAAACAAAAAAGTAAAACAGATTATGTTGAGACCTACCTGTATTTAGCCCACAATACTAGCAAAATACCATGCTTAGAGGAAGCCCCAGGTACCCAGTCAATAAAGACATGAAAAGCTTATGTTTGACAAATCACGCAAATAAGAAAATACCATGGATGTTTTGGAACTGGCCTATGGACTTAGAGGGCAGGTCTCTTAAGCCACTGATCTGCCAGGTTTAGGTTGTGAATCTGCTGTTTGAAAGAAGCACAGCTCCTCCACAACTGGCCAAATGTTGGTTTAGGTCAGACCAGCAGTTCAGGCTGTGCAGGTCAGTGTGTGTCCTGCATGGCCAAAGAGCACTACTTTCGCTGTGCCTGAGCAGAAAGAGGTTTTTCTTCACCTCTGCTGCGAGCTCTATCAGTGCATGAAAACTGGGCTCTATTGCACAGGCAGGGGCACCAGCCTGAGCATGGCAAGGAAAGGGCAGCTGCTCTGAGTGAACACGCAGCATCAAGGCTGTGGCCTGAGCAAAGAGTCTTTCCAGCTCGAACTTTTGAGACTACATGTTAGAAACAACAAATCTTGCTGGGTATCTGAGGAATTCCTATGTAATCAGTACAACACTCTCTTTAAAATCACTTCTGTTTCCTCCAGATGTTCGTGTCTTCATTTGTAACAGTTGCTTTTCATGAAATAAACACAGACGAAAGATACTAAACAATACTTGGAGAGTTCCTAAGAGATTTTTGTGACTGGTCTCCTGTTGGAGATTTCTGGTGGGGTGCTGGTAGAGAGTTGCTCGGTTTTACAGAATGATAGGGACCTGAAAGTGCAGGCTGACATCTAGTGACAAACTGAAAGAACCTTTAAAGACCAGATATTCTCATTAGACACTGACTTTGATTGCCTAAGGATTTTTAAATATCTCATCCCCTTAACTAATCAAGCTCTTAATGTAATAACAACCTTCAATTGCATTTCCAGGTTTCCCTTTGAAATGCCTCTTCAGTGGAAATATTGTTTCACTTTCTCTTTGAGTTATTCTGGCACTCTCTTTAGCAGTAAAAAAAATCTAGTCCCCTTCATTCCCGTTCACGACTGTCTGCTTTAAAACTTGATTATTCAATTGAGTGCCTCCGCAGAACGCTGATCTAATCACCATCCCTGAGCTTGAGCAGGCATAGGTATGGGTGCAGTGCAGCTCAAGGATGTTAGATTGGGAGCTTGGATCTCCAACTTTTAGTGGGGTTGTTTCTTTCCTGCTGCAAAAAAGAGTTCTGATTAATCCATGAGATTATTGAAAATAAGGTTTTTATCATGATGAAGCAGTTATAAGAATCTCCTCCAGGTACATTCTCAGGACCCATCAGTGCAGTGGTGATTGAGACAATGTCTGCAAGAAAAGGCTGGGCAACCAGTTAATCCCCTTCCTTTGCTGAAGTGTAGCAGATAACTATGCCTTAGACATATTCCCTAGTTGCTGGGAGTTATTTTTCTTAGCACCAGCTCTTTCAAATCCTACGCATCTGTGCACGTTTCTCAGCCTGTGTTTTGCATAGCCTCAGAGTGCTTCCCAAAATCTTAACTGCAAAATATGGACTCACAGGATAGCTGAGCCAATTGGGTTAAAAACAAAAATTATTTAGTTGTGCAAGTTTTTTGAAACTTTGACCCACCTGCTTGCAGAGGACTGCAGATCACTCAGTGTGGGAAAAAACAAAACAAAAGTAGCTTATACAGATATCGACTCTCTCCCACACTCATCCATTCCTTGGGACAATGGGATACCATTTCTCCAAGGACTTGTTTCTTTCCCCGCACTAACCAATAGAATGATTATGCTCATTGCACAACAATCAAACTAACTATTCAACACTGACATCTAGCAGCATCATTGTTCAATTAGCTTTTTCACTTTCTGTCCTAATTCTGGATAAAACTGGAATTTTGCAGAAAAGTTACTTCTTTCTCTTTTTAGTTGTGAAAAAGTTTGTGATCAGCTTAGACAAGAAATCTGAAAATCAAATACCTTCAATTTTCTTTTCAGATAATAAAGTTGCTATCAATTCATAGCTATTGGCAGTTACCCCAGAGTTAAGATGATGGGAAAATCATGTCCGACCAACCTTCTACAATGAGAGTACTGGCTTGGTGGGTGAGGGGAGAGCAGTGAATGTTCTTTATCTTGACTCAAATAAGGTTTTGATACTTTCTATCTTCCATGACATCTTGCAATAAGGATTGGACTAGATAATGGAAGGTGATCTGGATTGACACTGGCTGAACTTCCAGGCTTAAAGTGTTGTGATTAGCAGCACAAAGTCCAGCTGGAGGGCAGTGACGAATATTGTGCCTCAGAGATCCATACCGAGGCCAGTCCTCATTTAACATCTTCATTACTGAGCTGGATGATGAGACAGAGTGCAACCCAGGTGTCTGCAAATGGTACAAAAGCGGGTGGCTGATACACAAGAACATTGGGCCACCATTCGGAGAATGTTTGGCAAGCTGGAGGAATGGGCTGACAGGAATCCCAAGCAAAGGAAATGCAAAGTTCTGCATCTGGGGGCAGATAACCTCCAGCACCAGTACAGTCTGGGAGTTGATCAACTGGAAAGCAGTGAGCTTGATGGACAAGGTGAACATAAGCCAGCAACATGCCCTTGTAGGAAAGAAGGCCAATAGCATGATGGGCTCCCTTAGGTAAAGCATTACTAGCAGATCAAAGGAGGTGACCCTTCCCTTCTAAGTCAGCCGGTTGATGCCACATTTAGAATGCTGTGCCCAGGTCATGGCTCCCCAGTACAAGAAGGAGATTAAATGCTTGGAGGTACTCAGTATGACGTAGGGCTTGGAGCTTCTGCCTTGTGAGAAGAGGCTGAGAGAGCTGGGGTTGTTCAGCCTGGAGCTGAATAAGATCAGGGGAATCTTATCAATGTGTGTAAATACATAATGGGATTGGGGGTTAAAGAAGGTGGAACCAGACTCTTCTTAGTGTTGTCCAAGGAATGGATAAGTGACAAATTGAAATGGATAAGGGACAAATTGAAATTCAATATTTTTCATTTAAAATGGAAAAAATCCACCTTTGTTAGTGTGAGTGTGGTCAAGCACTGGAACAGGTTGCCCAGAGATATTGTGGAATCTCCATAGTTGGATATATTCAGAATCTGATGGACAAAGCTTGACCAGCCTGCTTTAGCAACACTGCGCAGAGCAAGGGGATTGGACTAGGTCATCTCCAACAGCAACCCCAGTTATTCTGTGATTCTATGATGACAAACAAATTTCTGTAAATATATCTTTGCCCTCAAATCATCTCGTAGTGTGTATTTCAAATGATCTGTTATACACTTAGGGTCATAAACAGATTTAAAAAGTTTTTTTACTGCTTTTTATTTCTGCTGTAACAGCTGAGGATTTTCAGAGGAAATGTACTCTTCCTTTTGCCCATCAAAGGGCATTTTCTGCTGAACTCTAGTCCCTTATTCATAGGCAAATCCATTTATGCCTATAGAGGTAGAAAGTTACCCATGAGCTCCTGAGGTGAAGATAACAGGGATCCTACAGCACTCTATTAAATAACTGCTCAATGTGTACAGCTGATCATAAATAGAGAAAAGAAGAATCTAGATTGAATTTCAGATATAGGATTAAATTTTTAGAGACATAGACTGAAATCTTTAATTTTGAGCATATTTCATATAAAGTCATTCCATGTAAAATATTCAAAAAAACCTAAAAATCGTGTTAAAAGAACAGGACACTTTGGCAGGGTGCCATCTCTCTCCCAAAAACAACCATAGTTATAACAGCTGTTTTATTGTCTTATTTTGCAATGCTATGGCAATCTAATGGTATTTTTGATATATTTTTAAAGGGTCTGCTTACTGGGATTGGGTGTTACATTGGAATTTCAGCACTTATTAAAGAAACAAGTACTCCAGCCCTTAAAATCCCTTGAATTCTATAACTCGCAAATTGTATTGCAACATGATATTTCTTTCATAAAAAAAATAAAAAATCTAAATGCTGAAAAGCAAACTGAACCATTTGGGATAGATTTGAACTTATATTATGATTTGCCAGTCATACAACTCCAGGATAGTGTTCCCAGCCTTTAAAAAATGGCATCTCTGCCAGAACATTTTCTTTCCCTCATGCTACTCCTTAGACCCCACAATTCTGCTATTTTTCCCTCTCCTCCTCAGCATGTAATGAGCAGAAGGGTCTTCAAAACAAAGGTGTCACAGAGCCTGATGCTGCCTATTTTCCTCCTAATGCACCTTACCTGTTGGAAATTTATGCCACAAAAATTCACCTGCCAAGCAAATGGAGGATGGCTGCATTACAGGACTGACTCTTGGTGTTAGCACTCAAGGCCAAATTCTACCATAACTCTGATGTTAAAAGCAGGTCCTGGGTGGGCTCCTGCCAATGGTGATGTCTCCATTGGCATTACACAGCCGGGTTACAGCAGGTACCAAGGAAACTTGGACAGGAAACTCAGAATGAGCCAGCAGTGTGCCCTAGTGGCCAAGAGGGCCAATGGTATCCTGGCCTGTATCAGGAATGGTGTGGTCAGCAGGACTAGAGAAGTTATCATCCCCTTATATTCGGCACTGGTCAGGCTGCACCTTGAGTACTGTGTCCAGTTCTGGACCCCTCAGTTTAAGAGAGATGTTGAGATGCTGGAGAGTGTCCAGAGGAGAGCAACAAAGATGGTGAAGGGGCTGGAGCACAAGCCATATGAAGAGCGACTGAGGGAGATGGGGTTGTTTAACCTGGAGAAGAGGAGGCTCAGGGGAGACCTTATTGCTCTCTATAACTACCTAAAAGGAGGTTGTAGTCAGGCAGGGGTTGGTCTCTTTGGTCTCTTCTCTCAGGCAACCAGTGACAGAACAAGAGGACATGGTCTCAAGCTTCGTCAGGGGAGGTTTAGGCTTGATATTAGGAAACAATTTTTCACTGAAAGGGTGATTGGCCATTGGAATGCACTGCCCAGGGAGGTGGTGGAGTCATCGTCCCTGGAGGTGTTTAAAACCAGATTGGATGAGGTGCTTAGTGCCATGGTTTAAATGACAAGTGGATGTTGGTGTTCTGTCATATGTTGGACTAGATGATCGCAGAGGTCTTTTCTAACCTTGTGACACTGTGAAGTAACTTCTCTTTGCTGTCTACACACACAAAAAGAGAAGTGCAGCAGTGCGTCAATATAAAGAAACCTCAGAGTGCGACAAAACAGAGAGGGACAGGATTAAGTTAGGCACTGAGCCAAGGAAAGGCAGCTCCTGTGCTCCAGAGAAGTGCTATAATGCCACTGAACACCGGGGGGCATCCAAGCACCCAGCCTTCGGGCAAGAAAGCGCTTGATCCTTCTCCTCCTTGGAGCAGACACAGCCTTTCATAATTATCCTTTCAAAAAGCAGGCCTTTTTTTTTAGATCTCTCTCCTTGAAAATAACAGGCAGGAGCTGCTTATTTCAGCATACTGTGCAATCCAGAGTAAAAAGCACTGAATTTTGTTTTCCCACTACTGCAAGTACTGGAGAAACACAAAGCAACACTCTCTGATTTGATGTTCTCTGCATAATGTGAAGTCACTATCTTCAATAAAGAGGTAAAATATTAATACCTTCGGAGGTAAAGAGTTCAATTCCAAGAAGAAACTTTAGGAAATACATCTGATTAATACATCTTGCACACCGAAAGGAGGAATATATGAAACAATACACCATAGAAAGCAACAAAATTACAAATCACTTTTCACAATTTAGTATTGAACAAGTGGCCTTGATTATTTGCTTCTTAAATTAACAAAGAAAGATTGACTAGGGAATGAGAAATGAATGCTGGAAACTTAGAGGGAAAAGTTTTGGTTTACCGATAATTTTTTTATAGCTTTATAATGCCGAATATAATTTCAATACATTTTGTAGCAGATACTTCCACCCTTTTCATCCAAGATGCAATCTCTCTACAATTCAGAAGTATCAAATGTCATCCTTGCCACATCTCCTACTTACATCATTCTCCCTAACTTTTGACATGCAGCAGGGACTGATACCGATTTACAACTATTAATGCTAAAGCTGCAAATTCTTCCAAGGCAAAGACATTTACAATTCATCCTGACTTGCGTGGTTTATCTGGAAGATAAATGTCTCCCACAAACCACCTGAGTTGCTTGTTTTCAAGGAAATCAAAGAAATTAATGACATAATTGTGAAAGACAGAAAGAACACTGGAAAAAAAATCATGACATTACTAATACTGCAAAACCTCTAAACAACAGAATCAAATCTTCCTTGAATGTTTGCTTGCATGACATGCCTGCTTTTTAAATAGGAATAAATGGCAGGCATTCATAAGAGAAAGAAAAAGGAAAGTGTCATGGAGATAAGATGGCAGACTTGTTTCCAGCCTTATTTCATTCAGCTATGATTAGTTCTGTTAAAGTGGGAGGGAAGAGGGGTTGATTATCTCAAGACATCTCATCTTCATCCAAACAAAATTTCCATAAACATGATATAGAGAAGTTTTTTATTTATTTGCTTTTATGTATATTGAAAATAAAAATCAGATGAGAAAGATCAGACCCAGGGTAATTCTAACTTTGAAACTCACATCACTGCAATGAAAGGAGATATAAAGTACAATAACTAATCATGTTAATAACTCAATTCCTGAACTAATATAAAGGGACAGAAAAGGTGGAACTTCTTAAATTATTAGTATCACTGAACAGTCCTTCAATGCCTTTAACATTTTTAACATTTCACCATATTTAGTGGTGAAATATTTTGTCCCTTCTCATGAATTAGTAACTTTTTCAATTGTTTCATGTAACACCTGCAATACATTTTCAACTTCATACTGAGCACCATCATAACTTTTCTGTTTTAAACACTGCTTTTCAAATTGCACATAGTTTTTTTTGTCTGCTTGCTGTTTTCAATGAAGACCCATTAAGAAAGAGATTATTCTGAAGTCTTTGAAACAAGAACAGGATGTTTCTATGGAGAGATTTCCACAGAAAAAAACCTGGCTTTATTCTGTTCTGTGTTCTGAGGCATGCAGTGGATTTTAAAAGGAAAGATAATGAGAAAAATGATGATATGAGTTTATGAAACAGTTTTTTTCTGAATAAATTTGTAAATAAAAGCATTGATATATGTCATGTTCACATCTCTCTTCTCTCTGCAGGTTCACAATTCTTGTTATGTTGCTACAGCGCCAGAGTCACTGCGTGGGCCTGAATCAATGTCAGCTTTCTCTTTGTATAACAGAGCAGAGATAGCACTGACCATTCAAATTTTAATGTTCTGCTGGTGTTAAACCTCAAAGAAAATATTGACAAAGACATAGGTAAACATCACAAAGTTCCTTTCTCAGCCTCACACTGGAAAAGGAGCTTTATGTCATCAGCTGCTGGGGCACAGGTTTACATGGTTGTTTCAGGTGCTGTAGTCCTATAAAACTAAATCACTTCCTCCTTTCTCTGTTTTTAGCACTCCACAGAAGCCTCACTCTTTCATAAAAAATTCCTCCTCCTGGAAGGTATTGAGTTAACGGAAGTTGGTGAGTTATTAATGGTATAAAGTGAACTGAGAAGACAACCATCCTTCATTTTCTGTCTCCTGTTTGTCCCAGTTGACACCCTTGGGCTACAGTCATCTCAGCACCTACCAATTGTTTCAAGCACAGTCTAGAGGCTCAGTTTTCCATGCTTTTCTCTTCCATGGGAGTGACGTGGGGGCTATTCATGAAGAAAGAAAATGAAAGAAACCATAAAACATTAGTTTTTCATAAGGCAAGATGAAGGAGCTGGGAAGAAATGTAAGGTTTGCCATGCACCGAGCCCTATTTTGGGCTTACAGAGGAGGCAATCAGGAACAAGAAAATGCAGCTGAGGCTACCATGGGCTTGTTGTAATTAATAAGATTTTGCCTAAGGGAAAACTGGTTTTCCTGAAAATAAATGACTCACTTTACTCTAGAACACATACAAAAAGGATGAAGTTGCTTCTTCTCTGCAGAGGCACCTTATGCTTAAGTCTAATTATTTATTTGTGGTGTTTACCAGTTCATATTGTGCAGATCTTCTAAGAGCTGATCAGCTCAACAGTACATTTGACTGATAGTGTTGACAGAACATGTGCAACATTAAAAAACTAAAAAAAAAAAATTAAACACCATACCTGGCAACAGTCTCTCCATGTCACTGTTCACTCACAATAGTGCATTACCAAGTGGCTTCATGTGGCTTAGTACATAACACAGCAAAGGGATAGGACAGTTTTCAAGACAGAGGAAGCACAGCATCAGCACAGTGTATCACTTGCACAAACATGGTATTTTCAAAACACTGGCAATGCTATAAAAGTTAAAGAATGAAACTTCATATGCAAGTAAATACAAACAACTGGACTTAAGTATTTACTGTACAATAATTCCTGATAGTGCTTTGCAGAACTGAATTTATTTACAATATCCTGTAAAAAGCAAATGCCATTTCACTCAGAGTGAGATACATGAAGGAAAACAGAGAAAACGGAGATGCTACTTTAAGGTAAAATACTATCATATTCAATGTTAAGATTTAAGTGGCTTACAACCATTCATAAAAGCCTTATTTTGGTCAAGTTTATTTTGTCATTTATTACAGTACCGAAGTCGAGAGACCAGTTTTTTAAGAAAGAAGAAATAGCAGATATTTCCCATAAATGGATTGTTTAGGTGCCTAAATATGGATTTGCAGAACAGCCTCAGGCAGACTTTCATGACAAGCTCAGTCAACACTTTCATTTCATTTAGACAGAAGCAGTAGAATCCCGTATAAAATAATTGCTCTACACTTATGGTTTTAAACAACAGGGATTCCAATCATCTTTCACACCCAAATCTGCTTTTTACAATAGCTGGGAATTAAATGATCCCCATTTACAGTACTACTAATAAGAACACAATTGCACGCTGCAAGGCCTCTGACACCTGTTTGATCCTCCTGCAGCTTTTTACTACAAGAAGGACTATCCCCAAACTTAAGACACTTGAAAAACAAGATAAATAACAGCTTTCTTCCTGACTATGTCCATTTTTATTACTTCTTCAATTTATCACATGCTTCATCTATTAACTTTCATAAATTGGTAACGAGGAGTTTTGTAATGTGCCCTCATGTAGGGCATTGAGATACCATGGGCATACACACCATGTGTAGTAGTGTGTTATTACACTGAGGTCAGCAGGAATGAAGTAATAAAGCAGTCAAAATACAGAAGCTTTCAATCTGAGGCATTAGGCAACCCATTTAATCAAGTCTCCATTTTGTAAAGCTCTGGAATTGCAACCGCTCCGTGGAGGTAAGAGAGGAGGATGTGCCAGCAACAGCACCAGTGCCACTGACCCAAAAATGAAACGCTCTCCTGGGGAGATTTCTTCCAACCGCTTCACACAGTCCTACTCCACATATCGAACACAAAAAGCAACAAAGCAGCAGCCGATTAGTGCCACCGTAGATGCTGAAATCACAGTGACTGCACTGCCAGCAACACTAACCAAGAGCCCCAGGCCCACACCAAGAATGATCTGGGCCAGCTGGACCATGCAGGTGAGAGCAGCACAGTCAATGCCTTTCCCTCGCTCGTGCCCTCCAGCCTGTTCGCCATCCTGCAGCTTCAGGCTCTGCAAATAAGCACAAACCAAAAGCCAGTGAAATGAGACAGCGCTGACAACTTGCAGCTTTCAGACATGACTCCCAGGTGCAGAAAGGCAGGTTAATGGCTCTCTGCTTCCCTTCCTTTTTTCCTCTTTGTCCCACAGGGTTCAAACAGAGATTTTACAAGTGATAATGAGTTATCCAAGCTCCCCCGAGGTCGTCCTGTTTCTTGAAACTTGATAAGAAAAATTAGCAGTTTCCTTGAAGTTCAGGTCTATTTGAGCTCTGGCAAATTGATGTTTCACACTACAGGACACCTTGTCATGGATAATTTAGCTCTAACTCTCATGGTTGGAGGACACCCTCAAAGGGATGTAAAGATGAGTCATAGTATGTCCCACACACATAGAGATCGTAATTCGTTACAATGAAGCAGTGTGCTCTGAGCTAAAGCACATAAAGGAATCCAGTACTAAAATCTAAATCTAATGTTTTTATTGCTGGGGAAAAAAAATGAATCTGAAAACAAATGTCCAGACTAGGACTCTTCTACAGCACCAAAGTGTATCTTGTGTATAGCACTCTATGAAGGTGGTTATTACTGGAACAGGTTGACCAGAGGGTTGTGAATTCTCCATCCTTGGAAATATTCAAACCAGACTGGACATGACCCTAGACAACCTGCTCCAGGTGGACCTGCTTCAACAGAGTGGGGGGACTACATATCTTTAGATCTAACTTCCAACTTCAGCTGTTCTCTGATTCCCTCCACGAAGGAGCTAATCTGGGGTTTTTTGGAAATTATGTGATAGTTCATATATTTATTGTTCTTGCGTAGGCTGTTGAACGGAGAAGGTTCTATTGTAACAAACATGAAAGTTTTCCATGCTGTAGACTAGCTGTGCCACTGTCTTCTTGTATCCAAACACTCTTGGCCATTAAGAAGTTTTTGCTTTCTGCAAGACTTATTGCATTATCTTTGAGCTGTTAACACACAAAGCTCAGAAGCACTAGAGACAAATGGTCTCTTCCTACTCCAGCAGACAAAATTGCATTTGGATCCTGGGGAACAGCAGCACAGAACAGGAGTTGAAATAGCAACATTTTAAAACCCAGCACATGACTTTGGTAGAATGCATAGTGAGGGAAAATATCTGCTCTTTGTTCTGGAATGATGCAATCCTTTCACCTGAAGTATTTCCAACTTGAGACACTCTTTTTTCTGAATTATATCTATTTTGCTGGGCTGTGCCCCACGTGCCTGTGTGCCAGTGTTTCTAACCACAATTATATGAATGTGTAAATGAATGCAATCTTGCTCTTGATGTTTCCTTTACATTTTTTCTGTTTTGTACATTATGGAAGAATTGAGCTAAGCCTCATTTTTCTGTTAATATCAGATCTAACATAAAATTATATATCATTTAACATCTGGCATACACAAACCAAGAAACAGTTGTCTTACAAATAACATTTGAATATTTTAGCCTATTAAATATAAAGGCTATGCACACTTCAGCATATTTTATTTCACTTCTGTATTGTAACAGCTCTGAATCAGATCTAGACTACTATTTTGCTTTTACTCCCTCTGTTTGAGTTAGGTGGTCTGAGGTTAGGATTGTGATACCCAAAATTGGGTTCATTACCCATCCTTTGTTATATCTTTCTAAAACTCTTCACTGTGATTGTTCTCTGTTGGAAGAAACTGAGAAATTATCCGAAAAATTATAAGTCAGATATATGAAATATTTAACCACATCGAGAAATCCTCCTAGGATTCAATAGAATAATTAAGATTTTTCCTGTATTGATCATTCAGATGGTGATGCTTAAAAGTTGTACAGAACGGTAGGACAAGTTCTGAAGGACTTGATTCAGCCCTGTGCTCATCTCAACCGTGTTTCTATGTTATTTTGCAATGGTTCAGTATTTCCTTTATTAATGTCTTCAAAAGTCCCCAGATTTAATGAGAACTTCTCCTAAGTCTTCCCAGCTCTTCTTAATCCTTGTTTCCAGCTCTCTCACTGATTTAAGAGACTTGAGAGAACTTTTCCATCAAATAGGTCAGCACTTCACAAGACATGTGAAGATCCTGCTGTGCCCAGTAACATGATATAAGGAATGCAAGCTTTTCCAGATTTTCCTTGGGAAAAGGATTTCATGCTATGGAGGACTAAAAACCGAACATAGACATTTAGAAAGATAATGAGAACATGGTATATAATTTAATACCGAACTACATAAAACTGTACTTGAATTTCATATTCTTATTAGATAGCAGTTTTGGTAACACTTTGCAATTAACTAAAAATTTTTCCAGCCTTTACAGTGTGGTTATTAACCTCAGGAACTCAGAAGTCAAGTCCTCAGCTAACACAGCTGGAAGCAAGGATATAAAGAAGGTAGCATTTGAAGGCAACACATGTGGAGCCCTGTTATCTGCTTACAGCCTGTACACATACTGTGATGGGCTTTATTAAGTAATTATTTGTCTCAGTGCAGGACTGTTTGGAGAGTTTAGAGCTGGGACCTTAACTCTGTCAGACACTTTCAATTCATAACATGTGTCATTAAAAATAGTTTGAAATTAAAAGCTGTTCACCAGTTCTATCAAGTTTTCTCCCAAATAGAATAAACAGACTCCGAGAAAGATAGACTTACCCTTCCTTAGACATTGAACTCACCTCTTCCTCCCTGTGATACTCTGCAATGAGGTGGAATGGCACTGTGTACAGTGTACTGGACATGACGCCAAAGAGGGAACATAGAGCCAGAGTGGAATAGACATTGGGAAACAAGCCAATTAATCCAGTACCCAATCCAAAAAGTAGGTATCCAATGAAATAAAGTCCCTTTAATCCTATGTATGGCAGAAGGACTTTCTGCACATCTGTGAAAAGACAGCAAAAATCGTGATAAGACCAAAATAAAACAAGCAATGTTTCATTAAGGAGTTCCTTTAAGAGGCTTTATTTTGTAAAATGCAATGAAAGAAATACTCTTAATTTGCCTCAAATTTTTGTAGGTATAAACTTGCCAAAGAATACTTGCTCTCTTAGGGGATAGTCTTATTCTGGCATAGCCAGTTCCAGAGAAGAAGCAGTTAACCATCATTCTGGAAGAATTGCCCTCATTGACAACCTCAGACATTTCTGCAGTTTGATTACAATACAAACATTTGGCATCAAACTCTGTTTGAGCTGAGAAAGTTGCTACAGAAATGCCTCTAGTTAAGCTCTAAAGGGGAAAAGATTTCCCTCAAGCCTCTTCTAGATGTTCAATTCAGCCCCCAAAATGCTACTCATTTGAGTTTTTGGATCACAAATAAATATTTTAATCATTGGTAAAAGCTATGTTGAAATCTATCTAGGGAACTGTACTAGCATATTTACACACAGTTTTGGAGAGCAAGGTTCACGCTTCTGGCAAGAACACATACTGCACTGTGAAAAAGTTGTTTTATGAGGAATGCAGATGGGGAGAGGCCATCCAAAGGGCCTTCGGGAATCTACAGCTACACCACTGCTAAGTGGAAGAGCATCTCAGAATTATGCCCACACATCCATTTTACTCTGGCTTTTAACTTCAGGATCATTTTCAGTGTTCAGAGTCAGTTCACATTCAGAATAATGTTTTACTTCCAAAGAAACTCCTCCTCATGTGGTCAGAAACTGTTCAAGTTAAGATAAGAGTTTCTAACAATGCTGAGAATGTAAGATTTCTTAGATTTTTATTGTGGGAAAAAAACCCAGTTAATTTGGCATCATTTTATTTTTTAAACAATAGTGAAAAGTTTAAACACTGTCTAAAAACCACAGTGATGGTGTACCTTTCTGGGTACTTACAAGAGTAGACTGATGAGGAAACTGCATTGATGCAGAGGCCCCAGCATCCCACCTCTACTCCTTTTCTGTAGGTAATGTAAAGTGTGGAGTTATGAGGTGCATAAGGACTACCCCGATACACAACCTGAAAGAGACCACAAAGATCACAGAAGGCAAGGATGCATGTATATAATACCTCCTTCTTAAAGCAACAGGGTACACAACACAGGTCCTCATCCCTGGTAGAAGAGATTAGCACCCAAGAAATCTGTCAAGCAGTGCCCTAACTATCCTTCCATAGCTCTCCAGCTTTCCTCCTCCTCTCTCCACTTCGGCCTTCCTGCTTTATCCTACCTTTCCCTAATTTAACTACAATTAATTTTTCTGTTTTCTCATTCAGGCTTACCCCACCACACTAATTTCCCCCCCCAGTAATTGTCTTATTCAGTTCCTTATCAAGGCAAGCAACATTTTTTATTTTGGTTGCTCACATACAGTGCAGGAAAAGAAAAAAAACAAAACTCCCTCTGACCTACAGAGACATAAAAATGCAAGGAAATAGGAACACTGGATGGAAACCACATTAAAAAAAGAAGTTGCAATGGGAGGATTTGTGCCAGGAGTGTATTTATATCCTGGAAGAAAGGAAGCAGACAGGATTGTATAGGCAAGAATCAAGGGGCAGGGATATACAGTCTTACTGCCAGGGAATAGCATGGAAAAGGGAACCCTGGGTATCACAGAGGCAAGCAATCACTGGCAGAAGAGACTTGGGGAAATATTTAAAGAGGTATGACATGGTCAGCCAAATTCAAGGACACAAGAGCCTTCAGCTAACAAGCAGCTCACTGTGCAAAGAGCTGCAGAGCCTGAGGCCATGGAGACTGCAATGCAGGTGAACAGTCTTGTGCTGACAGTGTCCAAGCACCTGGATAAGGCCAGCTGCATCCAAGCAACGTCAGCGCAACTTTAGTTGGGAAACCTGCCCACCTCAAAGTGCCTCTGAAGCGAACGCAGAGAATGGATGTGTTTGGAACAGCACTGAGAGCTTCATTTGGAACAGTTAAATAGAACAAATAGCCTTGCAATTACCAAAAGGTTTTCCCCCAAAATTGAACAGACTGGCTCAGAACAAGAGCTCACTTGAGATCACTTCAATGCTTTACAGAACTCTTGCTGAGCCAGTTGTACCGGCTCTGCTGCCACTGTCATTTCTTCAGGGCTAAACCCTGTCTCATTTCTTCTTAGTGGAGGAGGAGATGCTACAAGGAAAAAGAAGGAAGAGGATTTTACATTTTTACCTGTCCCATGAAATCCGTGAAGAAGAGCATGTTGGACAGGAAAGCCATCCATCCAAACAGGTGGCTCACACACAGACAGCGATAGTGGGATGGCATGCTTAAAAGTGCCTTCAAGAGTGATTTAAGGGTCATCCGCCTTTGATCCTAGAAGTAATTATTGACCAATACTGCATTATTGCCCTGAAAGCTAATAAAATAGCTGACGACACATGAAGAGGCCTCAGCATCTTTTCAGTGCCAAACCTCCCTGGCTACCAAATGTTCTTCAATATATATTTGATTTGTAGAGCCATTGCCTAATAAAGTAATCTGAAAGATTCAGAGAGACTCTGGGAGAACTAGAGTATACCAGCAAGGACGTAACATATCTTGCTGGTATAATCAGTGGGATTATTATTTATTTGTAGAACCAAATGAAAATTTTCTGCCAAAACAGATTCAGTGAAGTTTCAAAAAAAAAAACCCAAATCAGAAACAAAAATAATTTCCTTATGGAGACAATCAGTTTCACACTGAAAATTTAAAGCTGTCACAGAAAAGAATTAAACTCAAAATAATTCCTGAGCATTAAAATATATCATTTGTAGAATACAGCATCTCTGAGACTTTGTTGTCATTCCCTTCAACATGTTAAATTCCCACTATGTACTGTTGAGCCCTCCATGAAGCAGGAAGAGACTGTGGTACATCACAGGAGATGCAGGAACACTCAACACCTAGAGAACGCGAGCTCCAGCACCTGAATTCCTCATGCCATAGGAGAAATAACTCAATTTAAAATCAAAACGCTGTTGGTGCTAGTTAATAAATCTCACTGATGGGGGAAATCCAAAACTTCTCACCACCTTCAAAGCCCCATCTTATCTCCCTCCTCCTTCTCTGGGCCCTGTGCCCCAAAACTCTCAGTTTCTTTTCCAGCCACATTCATCAAATCACTAGAATTTTTTTTCAGCATGTAGGTGTGCTTGATGTCAAGCACTTGCAACACACAATTCCTATTGCTTTAAAGCTCTTGCATGGTTCTTTGCTTTTAAAGAAAAAAAAAAGGATAATATTTTATCTGTACATGATGGAACACTTCCAAATTTCTCTAGTGATGGTTGGAGGCATCAGTGTTGGAAGAGAGAGTCAGGGAAGCTAGATGGTTGTGAATTGTGGAAGATCCGTAAAAGTTATGTTCATTACTTGAAAGCTGAGTTTTGTCTTTGCTTTTCTGTAAGACAATGCCATTTTTTACTTCCTTTCGATGTTCTCCTTACTTTTCACAGTTCTGCTTTCCTTTGAACTAGCTTATGCTGCAAGTTACTCTATGAATAATCACCACCGTGATTGCTACAGTAGGAGGTTTTTAATCCTCATAGGAATGCAAAAATTCAGCTTGCTGACTTTCACCTTTTCCCAAATATTGTCCAAATCCCTTGGAATTTCTCTTGAAATCACTGGCTCTTTTAAACAGGGTAAGTTTTCTATTCTCCTACTGTTATAAAAAACAACAACAAAAAATTCACATTGTCTCATTAGTGTTATTTCAATGATAGTTACTATCCTTTGACTTGCTTTATTTAATTTTTTCAACTCTTCCACACAGTTCTTTAAAACAGCTTTTCCAATCAAAGTCTTAACATAAGGTCAGGGAATTGCAAAGGACACTTCTGTAATTACAAACAATAATTTGACAGCTATAGAGAAATGCTTGCTTCTATTTAGATTTTTTAGGGAGTGGAAATGGAAACATTCATGTACACATTCAATACACATCAACACACAAACCCAATAATTTTCTGCATAAAATCACTACCACTCAAGGCCTAAGGTGATTCATAAGGATACAGAGGAAACAATATGACTTCAGTTTTGCAGCAATACACACTGAGGAATTTGGCACCAAACTAAAGAACAAAAGACAAAAAACTTTGGATGTCTGTTCATACTATAACAGGTCAAATATCATTAATAATCATGGTAGCTATTAGCATGTAAAAGCACACTCCTTGATTTAGAAGATATAGGGCCATGATTCTGTGATGCCTGGAACTAAAAAGAAACACAGAAAAAAACAGGAAGGTAACCCATTTCTTCAAAGAAGCAATTACAGTAATGAATGAACTCAGAAAACATGTGCCACAAGAGACAGACCATTAAGGCAGTGAGTGTCTAGAATTTATACATGCCCAGGCACATCAAAGAAACATGAGAAAGATCAAAGCACTGTAAGGCTCTGACAGGCCATCCAGCTAAAAATATAGAGAAGAGGGCAATGGTTTAAGCTGGCCCACAGCGGATACAAGAGCTTTACCTCGGGTGTCAAATGTTACTGACTCAGAGGAATTAGTTCTTGCCACAGTAGAGGCTACCCCAATCTGTAGTTTGCTCCCTTTGCTTTCACTGCATCTCCTCTCTCTTCTTTATTTACCTTCCTATCTTTAGAGCTCGCATGAGCCAAGCAGTCACCGACACCCAGCATCTCTGATAATTATGAGGATGCTCAGAGCGAGCAGTGCTGGTGAAGGACGCTGGCTGCTCAAGTTGGCCTGCCGTGGGGAAACAGGGATCACATCATGCTAGCCATATTCTGACAAACTGTTGCTTGCTGTCCTCTCTGTGTTTGCCTGGCATTCTCATCAGGTAGAGCTCATCTTCTGTTCTACCTTTGTGTCATATCTGGTGTGATAATATTTTTCTTTGGGTTAGGAATGCCTAGAGTGATTGTAATACCAATGAAAAATAGTACAAGGTAATAAATCCCTTTTATTTGTAGGTTAAATATGATTTTAGGTTTCTAACTTATAACCATCTGCACATTCTTTTTTCACCTAATGTATCAAGACCTGTATAAGGGATAGATATATGTGATACCAAGAGATCAGAAGTGAAATTAAAACAAGTAACTGTTTCATCACTTACTGTTACATTAGGAGCCAAACATATACATTAGCCTAGGGTACCATTAGAGTGCAGTGAGGATTCCTGGCACTAAAAGTCATCAACAAAACACTAGAAACTATTATCTGTTCCCAAGACCATTCCAGAAATGTGCTCTCCAGATATTTTTCAGGTAGATTCACCCTTTCCTAGTTAGATTTGACTGAAGCAATCCCTCATAAAAAATGCAGCAGAAACAAAATAATAGCAATGATTTGAAAGTACTCGCTATTGTCTCCCACCTAAAAGCTCTGCCAAAGACACAGCTACAACAACACTTCAAAATTAAACTAAAACTCCGGAAGCAAGGTAGCATTGCTGTAGAAGAAGCAATTTTAAAGAAATCAGTGCTGTCAATAAATCCTCAATGAAATGCTGAGCAGCAGCACCGTAACTGCAATGTTTACCAGGCCAAGGAACAACCACTTCACATATATTAGGCATGTAAGCGTGTGGACTTTGAAGGGAGTTATAGATGTACATCAAAGATTAATTCTCCATAGTCCTTGTTCACAATGTGTTAATTCTGGCAAGACTAAAGGACAAAGTATATCCTCTTGACTATCTTCACATGAGGCAGCTACCAGGAGACTGACGTAGAGCAGAAACCTGAACCCAGTTCTCCCATCTCCCTGCCAATTGCTCAAAGCATCAGGAGTAATCTGTCTCATCCCTCTTTGCTAGAAATAGTTAACAAATAGAAAAAGAGAAAAGCAAGCAGACTTTTCTACTGACTCAGTATCCTAGTGGAGGATTCTTTTTCTCTGTGTGTGAAAGGGCTTTAGATAATTAAAGGGTCTCCAAGGATGGAACAATATTGGTTACAAAATCATTTTTACACTTACCCCTGTACGTGATGTAACAGCGCATTTCCCTGGTTTGGCTGCAGTCTTTATTTCAGTACATGTTGATTTTAAGCAACCATTCTTGATTTCATCTTCTATGGAGCTATATTTATAGGATTCAGTCACTTCCAACAAGAACTTTGTCTCTTCATTCTCATATCTGAGTGGGACTTCAGGAATACTGCGCAGATGTATGGTAAGACAGATTAGGAAAACCAAGGCTGCAAAGAAGAAAATCACCTGGAATTCTGATGCCAAGGAATGTCCTAGTACAGTTTGACCCCAATCCATAGCACCTGTCAGATAACCCAGGGCGCCTCCCAAACCTACAGAGGTGGGAAAAAAAGAAGAATAAAAAACCTACTGGCATTTATAAAATAAACACACAGTACATAGTACTCTCAACATGTGATTCCCTCTAGAAATTACTGAATAATCACTCTCCAGATACTAATGACAAGTAATAGGAATAGTGAGCTGATCACATACATGAGTAGTTTCCAAAACCTCTCTTGAAAAATCTCCTCAGCTCTGGTAAACAGAGGTCTCAAAAAAATGCCTGAACCTATAGCAATATGGGCCTCCATCTCTTTTCTTGACCCTTTGAGGCTTTCATTGAGTAAAACAAAATAAAATTCTGCTGAAATTTATGTGGGGTTTAAAACTTCACAGAATAAACATTTATTTAGTTATAACAAAACTGTCTATAGTTTTGACTTTGTACAATGCATTTTATACAGCTGAATCTAGAGTACTACCTCTATGTGAAATATAAAAATAAAGAAATAAAAGCAAAAGCATTGTTTGTAGTTATCAAAATTTAAGTACCTCACCACTCAGAAAACAGAAAGGATCAAATATAAATGTGTATTTCTGTTCACTGATTTTCTCAGAAAAGTTAGAAAAGGTAATATGAGAATGCTACTTCGTGTCTTGAAAGTTAACAATACAAGCATTCACTCTGTTTTTTAAAAAAATTTCTTCCTTTTGTTATCAGTGCACACAGTTCCAGAAGCACAAGAAAGTGCACATTGTTATACACAGTAGAGCTCTGGCAGGCGAAGCATCTTTGCAGAGTTCTAACAGGTTGTTAACCAGATGGCTTCGCAGGTCATGAGAGTCAAGCAACATAGAAGTATTTGAAGGACTTGGAAGTCCTCTGTCTCTTCTCTCTTTTCTACTCTTCTGCTTAGGACAACTGAAGACAGGGTATGGCAAAACCATTTTGCCTAACAAAAACTAACAGAAGTAACACGACCTACGTTTGTTTCACCTAAAACCATGCAATATTCATTTAATCCTGGGCTTTCTGTACTTTTATCCCTCTTTGGTCTGATTATCAGACCTCCTTCATCGCATCCTACTGCATTTCCCAAGGGAATGTACCCTTGCTTCTTCTCATGAAAAACAATTAAGCTGCTAATGACTTTTGAAGAAAGCCTGCACTAGATTTTTGCACAGAGTGAATGTTTGACTTTTGAAGTAATCTTTGCATGCTTTTTTGACAAAAAGTAATTGTGATATCAGAATGCAATCTGAGTTGCATATGTACACTCTTCCTTCTACTTGTCTCAGTGATCCTAGGTTTCTTAGCTGCAAACTATTGAGTTTCACGTTCAAACCTTAAACCGAAGACAAACTGGAGAGTAAAATCTTGGAGATATTTGGTATAAAAAGAAGGAACTAAATGAACAAAACAAAATAGCTCAATATCTAAAATAGAAGCTAGAAAAGAAATGGAAAAATTGTTGTCTGTGTTTAACAGGGATAAAACAAGAAATGATAAATGTAAATTGTAGCGAATGGATATTAATATTAGGCTTTAGAGAAAAGTGTCTAACAATAAGGTCAGTGAAGTGCTGGAACACACTGCCTTGGGAGGGCTACCGAACTCCTCTCAAGGAAGGATTTAAAGAACGGGCTAGGTAAGTACCTGTCAGGGAGGACTAAGATACCAATAAAGTTGCTATAAAGGGCACAGGCGTGCTGGACCAAATAGTGCAGAGAAACCTGTTCCAGTCTTATTTGATGAGATTTGTCCCACATCCCTTTTCACATCTCAGTACACAAATGAATCAGGTAAATCTGTAGCTCCAGATTTGGATATTAACTCTTTTTAGTACCACCCCAGTAAAAATAGCAACCAGAGTCCCAGTTCTTGCCTTCTGCTGAAGACAAGAATATACAGAGACTCACTCCCCTCTCTGCCAAAAAAAAGTGATGGGTAAAAATTTTATCTGTCATTTTTTACGGATAATACTAATTTCATTCCCATGTGGTTTTAAGCATCCCTTATAATCTGTGTTCCTGCACAGAGCTATTTCACATGTCCAAAACTGGCCTGTTGTCAATAGCCACTACAGTTCCCAACCAGGGTACCTGCCACTGAATCTACCTTCCCCTGCTCTTGGTATGGCTCAGTAGCCACAAAAATCTGCATCAATACAGATTACATCACTTCTCATCTGGTCTGCTTTTTGTCTTTCATAGTGACTGCTTCCAGACATGATTGGAAGCTCCTCCAAATGCACATTACAGGTAAACAGCCTAATATGCCTTTCCTGTTCAATTTCGCAACGAGGCTCATGTAGTACAAATTTCCTTCTCTACATAAGGCTTCCCTATGTAACTCAGCAATATTTCAAACACACGTAAAGGCAAATTAAGTTCTTACTTCATTTGAAAGAGCCTGGACTGAATCACTTGGAATTATTTTGTGGAAGTCGCAAAGTTCTGAATTTTACAAACTCCTGTTGCTATAAAGGAAGGCAGCACACACTGGAGCACTGGTGAAGAATGGAAATAAACTATTCCAGCTTGTGCAGCTCTTGCTGTATGTCATATGCTGTGTCAAGAATGTTACTTTAATATGCTATGCCCCTTAATTTTATTTCACCAAAAACTTGAAAAAAGAAATCGGAACAAGCTGAATAAACACTACTTCACTTTTTAAAATAATTAACTGTTCTAAATTAAAGCATGGCTATGTTGGTGTAAATGTTTATGCCTGCAGCCTTCTGCAGCAGAATTCTTGTAGCAGCAATCAGAAGTTGCTGTTCTCTGGAGTAGTGAAAACCCAGCAACAAAAACCTCGTGACTGAAGTGCGGAATCAGATGATCAGTTCATTCAACATTAGAAACACAGGAAAAATAAACCCCATGCAATTACCTTCCCCTCCTTTGAGAAGCAAGGAGGAAAGGAAGGGATCTGAGTACCTGTAAGGAGGGCGTGGTAATGCAGACCCTTCTCTTTATCCTGATGAGAGCAGACATCAAATAAATATGCTTTGATGGGACCATCAATAAAATCAGCTGCAAAATCAAAAAGCACTACTCCCAGCATGGTAATGACTATTGCCCACGTCCGCTGATTGTGTTTCTCATCGATGAACGCTATGAAAAGAAAAACACCCTCATTCTGACAGCAACAGTGCCATTTTCTGCAAAACCACATTTTATCTTTCCTGATATCTCCAAATCTAAAGAATACTTAGTTATGTGTGAGAGCAGTGGTATTAGTATCACATCAGAGAAGAAGGGTAACTGAGTCTTTGGAGCCCTGAGCCGTGCCAGGCTGATTTACTGCCTTACACCACAAGCTCAGGGTACTCCAAGCTCCACAACCAAGAGCATCGCTAGTCTTAATCTACTTCTTTGAACCTCCATGGCATGCTACGGTAGCCTAACACATATGCACTTCGTAGTACGTCTTTGTTTTATTCCATTTGTCCCACCCTTCCATTATTTTAGATAGTCAAGAGTTGACTGTAACATTTTTTTGGGCAAAACAATATAAGTATATTTCAATGGAAACAATATCCAGAAATAGGGTATAAATCAATCCATAAAAACACACACTTCCCCCTTTATCAAGTTTTAAGGGCAGCAACAGCTTCCCATCAAGGCTCTGACAAGTTACATATCAATCTGAAATATAACAGTATCTAGGATGTGCTCCTGTTAGATTTTGCATATTCCAGGGGCAACACAGTTTCCAAGGAGTTACAGATTTCCATTATTCACCAGCATTACAGAGTCCCCAGTCAAGCCAGTGCTGCAAAGATTAAAGATGTGTATTTTGAATGCTAATTTATCTAAAACAGGGATTAACAGATATTCAGTATGGGTGTATATCACGTCACACAAACAACATAGGTCATTTAACTCAAAAAAGTAGACTTTAGTTCATAAAAACTTCTCTGGGCCTAAGCAGTGCTTTACTTGTATGAACTGATCAGGAAAGCACACCAACATACACCATACTGTAGTCACATGCAGAAACTACACAACACGATGAAGAAGATACACAACATGCAGCATTAGGACTGAACACACATGAAGGTCTCAGTGTGCCCCAGTTCCTTCAATGAAGCTGAATAACAGGATACCCAGCTTTAACAGTCCATTTTAGCAGGGAGAAAAGGAACCCCTCTTTTCACTCCACTTTAAAAGGCTAGGATGAGTTTTGTCTGCCAGCACACGGTATTCCCCTCACTCACCTGAGATCATCACGTCCCCATTGAGGTACAAAGCCATGCCTAACAGCATTATGACGCCCAGTCCCAGAATGTATGGTCGCCTCCTGCCCCAGCTACAGGTGCAGTGATCACTGGCTGAACCTACCACGGGCTGCAGCACGAAGCCCAGAATAGGGCTGATGAGCCACACCAGGCTGTAGAGGTTCCTGGGCAGCCCTACACTGAGCAGCACTGGTGTGACAAAGGCAGCCTCCACGGCATAGCAGAACTCCCGGCCAAACATTGCCATGCTGTGCATGACGAGCCTTCCCACCGCTCGCTTCCTTGGCACCACCGCTCCAGTCCTCGTCACGGAGTGCAGCAAAACCTCCTCCTCTCTGATGCTGTCCATGTTGGCCTTGACCACCTCAGAAGGGGGTGGAGGAGCCCCTTGGAAACTCTCTTTCGTTAAGGTCATCTCTCTGGCTAAAAGCAGCGCTCCAGCAAGTCAGTGCTGCCTGCCCTGGCTGACATGGAGCCCAGATCATATGCTGGTGGGATCAGTCTGTGCTGGGGGAGGGACTCACATACTTTCATGGCTCTGCGATCACAAGTTATGTAAGGAAGGAAGGGGGCGGGGAAGCGTGTGTTAACATTAGCAAATCTGAGTGCTTGGGCGCCTGCAAAGCTCCCAACTATCCACAACTAAAGAACCACTGTCTAAGCACGAAACAGACATATAATGGGAACACACATCACATGGGCGAGGTACAGAACTAGCGTGACACAAAGCTATTCCTTTTGTCGCTGCAAGACAGTGGTGATACCAACAACCTAGAGGCCTAATCTTTCTGTTCAGCAAACACCATGAGAAACAGAATGCCAATTTCCTGTTGATTGAACTGGGAGGGAAGAAATTATAACTTATATCCGGGAAAAAAAAAATCAATTGCACTAGACCACCAGTGGGAGATAAAAATCTTGACAGAAATCTGTCAAACAGCAACTGGTGATTATTTTTTAATATCGGCTGTGTGCTACCCTCAACACAACCGATTACTTCCTCAGTTTCTGAAAAACAAAGGATCTCGGGATCAATTCAAGGTTTTTAAACAGTCTTACCTGCCAGCACAAGGCCTTAGAAGAGATCGGTAGAGACATACTGAAACTATACCTTTCAGGTTAGCCAGATGGGTAAGGCAGCTGGTCCAACTTATGATGAAGTTAACATTAGTTTTAGAATTGACTTCAGCTATCATGGGGTTAAAACTTATGTTCTATGGAGATTGCATTTTATGTTTATTGTTCTCTAATATGCATCTGGGACTAAGCAAACTTTTAAATCTCACTGCAAAGGGGAATAATATCCAATAACTTACATTAAAGTGATTATCAGCTGGAAACTTACGATGCTTCTGCTGACTGTTTACCTAATTTGTTAGGACCTACTAGATAATTCTTGCTTCCAGGAGGGTGTTTACATGGTAAAAGAGGGTTTTTTTACAGTAATAATGCTGACAGTTTTTGGCATGATACAAGCAAAATGAGATAATGTATATCTCAGGCTTTGGAAGCCTTTGTAAGTAACAAACTAATCTTCTGCAAAGTAAACACTGACAAAACTGTCAGAACACCCAACACACCCATATCGCATCTCCTGACATGTTGAACTAGAGAAAACTGTAGTAAAGCCATATAACTAATTCTTTTTAAAAGCTTTTTTTTTTTTATCTTGAAGGAAACTGTTTCACACGATGGTTTAATTTTGAAGGAAACGAAACCCACCATGGAATAACCATTGTTTGAAATCTGTACACCTAAGCTGCCTACCATTTACCCAATAAGAGAGGAAAGGATTAATACTTGGCAGCTATTTTAAAATAACAAATTTCATTCCATAGTGATTTTCTAGGCAAACTGAAATTCCAAATGTAATATAATCAGAGATTGCATTAACAAAATGTAATCAGGCTATTAAATATAATTACTTTATGATAATAAGTCTACAGAAGCATATGCGAAAACAGCATTACTTGGATCATTATTTTGGCATGATAAGGCAAATCAATTGATACAATAAGATAGAGAAAAAACACTCTTTTAATCTATGAGTAAAGAACATCATCACTTGTTTATGAAGAATATAGACAGATTTCAAGAAAAGCGTTTCCTTCATGGAATTACAACATAGGTTACAAAGCAACAGTATAACTAAGAATTAAAAGAAATAACCACTTAACAGGTTATGATATTACAAGAAACATTTTAAAGATTCACAGCTTCTCACAAAGCAAACTGTGTAGATCTTCAAACACAATTCTGGTATCATTCTAGATTGCAGACCATTCAGGAACACAAATACATAAGTCTCCCCATTTTCAATTAAATTTAAAACTTAAATAATTTTTAAAAACTATCTGAAAGCAATATGATGCAAAAATTTGTCACAGAATTCATTTTTAATGCATAGAAACTTACAGTATCAGTCTGAAATTTGTCTGATCTGCATAGTTACAAATTATAAATTAGCTTTTGGTTTATTGAATTCTATTACTTTATCAGAATAGAGTTTAGCAATCTCTTCCTTTGTAAATCCATATTCTAGAAGTATCTCTTCTGTGTGTTCTCCTACAAAAGGATCTCTTTTAACTGATGGAACAGCAGGGGTCCTTGATAGAAGAGGAGCAGGTCTAGGACTTATCTCTGCCTGATCATTTTTGATAAAAGAACTTCTTTGTTTGTTATGCTGATGTGAGGCAACATCATCAAAGGACAAAACAGGGGTCACACAGGCATCAGTATCATCAAATATGCTGCACCACTCAGCTTGTGTCTTCTGTGCAAATATGGATGCAAATTTTTTCTTCATTTCAGGCCAGTCAGAGAAACTGAACTGGTCAGGAAGTTTATCTGAATCTAGCCCAAGACCTGAAAGGTAAAAAGAAAAGTTTAACTATAGTACAGCTTGGATAAATTACCAAGTGATGCTCACAACTAAGTGTTTTCCTGAAAAGGTAATATCTTACAGGAAGTTCAACACAGCAGCGCCACTAACTAAAAGTCACTTCAGACTTAGGGTATCTATGATTGAGGGGGACAGAGCAGAAGAATAAAATGTTCTATTACTTGCAATTAGATTAAACCACATCAGCTACAGCTTTTTAACTAAGTACATATAATAAACAGTCATTTATATGAACATTTCATAGGAGCAGCAGCTGCCTAGAGATAACATTTTGTGCTGAGAACATTTTCTGTAATAGATTTTGTATTCTCTACTTGGCAGTACCAACACAAGAGTCTGCGGAATGGATCTTTGACTAAAGCAACGTAATTCTCTCACAGAAGCCAGCACGTCTGCCACTGCTGGACATTCAGCAGGCTACAATGTCTGAAGTCCAACACAACTGGGTTATTTCAATGCCAGAGATGAGAAGGCGGTGTGGATGGACATATTCAGGCTTCACGTGCATGAGGTAACTCAGCTGCAGGTGCCTGCAGGCTAACTGACATGCTTCTGGACTCCTGCAGTTCACACGGACTCCAGCTGTATTTGCTACTCTCCCCTCCTCAACACACTTCTCAGGTTCCAACTCTCCACTACTGTTGTTATAGAAAAGTGAAACCCATTGCTTTTATACTTGCTAACTGCTTAGTAATTCTGCTTCCCAGAAAATCAGCTGCATGGGCCACCTACATATGCAATATGCACATTTCTTCTAGGGCACAAGAGCAGAAGATGCATATATAGGCTTTCTACTGCACACTTCCTGAATTAGGCAAGTCCTAGATACTCCCCTTAACTAAGTACCTCCTTCCCTCTCATTCAGGAGTTTGTATCTCCTCTGTGGAGCTAGTTTCCCATCTGTTTCTGTTCTCAAGGATTCTGCTTTCCACATTCCCTACCCTTATATTCTCCTGATTCAAGCAGATGCAACAATTGTTATCACTTCTTGTAGGGTTTACCTCAAAAAGGGGGTAACAAACAAGAAAGAGAAATGGCAATTACACCACAGTTTCAGAACAGAGATAGTACAAACAGTCCATCATACCAAACAGAATTCATAAGTGGTATATTGAAGGCTGTCCAAACACTCGCATTTTGAAATTCAGGAACACAAACACAGCAGGAAAATTTTCACAAATAGCAAGCATGAGAAAGAAGTAAATTTAAGAAATTCGAAAGGCTGGAGAATAACTATCATCATAACGCTTCACAAAGAATAAAAAAAGGGGGAGCTGCTTAGAACACAACAGCTCTGTGCAAAAGGCAGAGAAAATGAGAAGTTCTAGAGCTTGAGTATTCCTTCTTATATCTTTGTATATCTGGCATCAGACAATTTGACTTGCAACTTGCAACTTAACAGGCCTGGCTACTAGATGCATGTTTGCAGGTAGAATTTACACAGAATTCCTCTAATCTTTAGCTGTATATAGGCAGGAAAAAGCCTTTCTGCATATTCTATTTCTTCAGCTTTGTTATCTCTGAAAGGGTTAGACATACAGCTAGTGAAAATACAGGGAAGAAGGAACAAAGATAATGAACATTCTTCTGCTCTTTAAGTTCTTCCTGCTCATAATCTCTACTACATGCACTTCTTGGGGATCACATCTCCCTCAAGTAATTATATTATGTAAGAATTTCACTGCTGATGACAAAATCCTTAAATAGTACCTTTGAAAATTAACATATGCTCTGAAATCTTACTTTGGTACTGCAAAGGAAAACATAAAGAAATTGTCACTCTCTAGACTCAGAAATACAGCTTTGCAGTTGTTCATGTTTAGAAGAAAATCAACACAGTGAAAAACAGAATAAGCATTTTCATATCTTGTCAGGATTACTGCAAGGCAAATATTAATCCTCACTGAGTTATCAAGTCATCTGCACCCTAAAACACTAAACTTAGAAACTAAGTCTTCATAACCATTCTTATCATCCTAATATCAGCTGAAGATTACTCATACTGGTTTAGCATTCATAATTAAATAGAAGCTAACAATGCTTTCAAAATTAATTTATTAATCTTCAAAGTATAATACTAAAGATGAACAGTGATACATAGTTTACTTAAGAACTATGACGTGAATCAACTTTACCTTCCCACAACTAAAGCTAAGGAACAACACACTGTCTAAGATTCTGTTGTCAATTGGAGACATTGTACTTATTTGCTTATTAATTATGGTTTGGATTCTAGCAGCCAGTCCAACATGCACAGTCCTGAACCACTATCCCATTACACAATTATATTTGAAGATCATGCTGGATGGAAAGTTGGCTGAACCTAACGGTACATGCTCTAGCATGCAAAGGCATTTTAATTATTTATTGCCTGGCTTTTGTAGTAATAAAATTAATACAAGCAAAAGGATTATAACATTTTTGTTAACAGCCACTAGTCTACAGTGAGCCCAGAATACAGCTGCTACAGCAGTTATTTAACATATCTATTTGATATAGCCTCAGTTTCTCATATTATGTGTAGGGGGGTGTTAGATTAATAAATTAGTCATGAGCAGAAATTTAATTTTCCCTGCAGAGTATGATCTAGAAAGCCAACAATCTTCTCAAACTAAGATGCCGTATTTTCTTGAACTTACTTAGTTTCCCTCTGCAGACCACTAAAGAACTTTCCTCACCACTTTATTAATTCTGGTCCAGCACTAGGTTCCTAATTCTGCAGGGAAACACTGAATTGAACCAAAACCAAAAGGAAATTAGGTTTCCCTTCTGCTAACCAGAATTCTGTGAGCAGTGACAAATGGTTCAGAAATCATGTTCCTTCCTCAATCCGGCAATCTTTTAATCTCCAACTCTCACATCTGCAATGTCCACATCCTTGTGTTCTCATTACACAGGAGTGGCAAAAGTAACCTACTCTCTGAATATGGACAGACAGACATAAAGAAGCTTTAGAATATATTTTATCTGGAACACCAACAAACTGTTCACCAGCAGAACTGACCAGAATGATGAGGAAAAAAGTATGAAATGAAATTACGGAATTTGTAACTGGAACACAATATTTTAAAACTAATTCAAAGTAGCAAATTAATGCCTTGAACAGATGACTCAGCTTAAGTCAAAGCTCCTCAGGTTTGTCGAAGAGCAGTTCAATTCTCACAAGCAGCTTTTTCTCCCCCATAACATTCAAAGGCTTAAATTTTAAACTGCATTTCTGCAACAGATATCCCAGAAAGGAAAAAATCCGTAAGCTACAAAAAGGATCTGCTACTCTAATTTCACACACTATTGCTTCAAAAAGCTTGCAACCATAACTACTGAAGAAGATAAATATATTCAATATGAAAATCTAAACAATGCACAACATGCATCTAAAATACAATGAAGAAAGGCCACTTAAATTCAATATTGTGATAAAGTCTTATCAATTTGATACTTTAAACAACACATTTTTACAAACAGTGAAACATTATTGACTATAAACTAGCAAAGATTATGAAACAAAGGCAGTCTTCCTTAGAAGACTGTAGCCTGTATGTTGGATTTTTAAAATATGACAGAAACGGATTGAAATACAGGCACAGCTGTCATTGCACTTGTCTACGTGCAAACAGATCATTTTTGCTAGAATAACTATTTCTGAAACTTTAGCTGTTAAAATCAGGCCATTTCTGTGCATTATAAGCATAAGGAACACTTTCAAACATGAAAAAAAAAGTTGGCCAATGTGGGTTCCCAAATACAGACAAATTCATAGTTGCTGCCCAGCCTCATGCTCTAAATTTATGAGAAACAATTTTGAGGAAAACAGAGAACTTTAGCATTTTCCTCAGTAAAGATTTATCTAAGTAAGTCAGAGACTGGTTAGCGATCACGTTAAATATCCTGATCACTGGATTCATCCATCACAGGCTTCTTTCTAGATAAGCTGTCTGGCTGGTTGAGAGAGAAAGGCCTGAGTATTTCAATGATCAGTCCCAGAGATCTAGAGTGTCCAGCAAAGGTTCACTGAGAAGAGCAATGAAAAAAAGACCAGACTCCATTACAGATTTTGTTTTCTTTTTGAACAAATTCAGATTCCATCCCACTCCTGTAGCTTAAAAGCAAGTGGTATTCAACTTGATCTCTAGAGAAGAACAAAATACTGCAGTCGTGAATACCGGAGGCCAGTGTTTGATCTCTATAAGCTAAACATATGGGTATTTGAGTAAGCAGCTTTATTCTTTTCTTTTTTTCCTTTTGTATTTAATACAGGCATTCTCCCTAAAGGCAAGTATTGGAATTCAAAATTCCCTAACTTCCAGAGCAAGGGTTTACATTTCACTTTGATACAGTTTTATTTTTACTTTTGTTCTCCAACTCCATTTCTTGCAAGCAAAAAACTCTCAAGGGACTGAATGAGAACAACATTTCAAAGAACTGCAACATATGGAATAATCAACTATTCTTTCTTTTTCAAGATCAAGTAGCTTAGAACTGGAGTTATTTTTAGGACAATGCAGGACAAAGTATCAGCTTCTTCAACCAGGAACATAGCCCTTCTTGACCTCTCATCTAAGGGCAGTACATAATGCTGGGCACGTCCCTGAGTCACTCCAGGAGCCTGCCTTGTGCATTCCATGTATCAGCATGTATGATCTGGGTATTTTAGGCAATTGCACAGCCCTTTTTACGCTACACAGAGAAGCGCCTATTTACAGTCACCGATGTGCAAGAACTTCCTTTAGGAGCACAGGTTGCAAGAGAACAAAGCCAAAGCCTACAAAACAGGATCTCTCTTTGGGATCTTGCTCACCAAAAGCATACCCCATCTTGCAATACCACACCTTTGTTTCATCTTACCTGCTCCTGGAATTTCAAAAATTCCTGGAAGTGCAAGCCCTGGCACCAACTATGCTCTTACTACCATAACATGGCTGACTGGGGCTGAGCTGACAGTAACTTGCCTCTGAAAAGCTACTGTTGTGGTTCAACCCCAGCCAGCAACTCATCACTCACTTCCCTTCCTCCGGGTAAGATGTTACCTGTTTTAATGCCTCAAACAGATAAATCATATTTTATAGTCATATTTAAAGCGTCTTCAGTCAAATAAAAAAATTATACCCATAGCTGGACACTAAAAGCACTCTGAAATTGTGTGATGGAAATTAATTCAATAAAGCTGATTTTGACTTTATAAAAATTCCATTCTATCAAGTAATATTATGAACTCAACAGTTGTTTAGTGCTGCAGCCACATCACCGACTGCCATTATCATAATTCCAGAAGAAATTCTGTAATTTAAGTGTCACTTCTGAAGGTAAGACAAAAAAGGGATGAAAAAGACAGAAATCAATTGCTAGAAGAAGAAAGTCAACTAAATTGTTACACTACCACCAAATTAGTTTCAAGAAGTGATTGTTTTTTTACAAAGAAATCAACATAATCAATGTCAGGAACCAAAATCAAGTATTAAGGAACTCATTCAAACATGCTGTGCTGATGTGCAACAGCTGGTCCAAGCTACTTACCCTTTATGAACTGCTTATAGAATTGAGACTCAACGGCACCAACAGCCATGAATTTTCCATCGGAGGTCTTGTAGGTTTCATAAAAAGGTGCACCACTATCTAGCAGGTTCTCACCTCGAGGTCTGCTCCAAAGTCCCAATTTTTGTGATTTCCACAGGAAAGAACTTAAGTATGCTACTCCTTCTACCTTGAAGTTTCACACAAAAAAGTAACAGCTTCAGTAAATTAGTCAGCATTTTACCTTAAGTCTACACAAAAAAAAACCACAAGCAAAAATCTACTACCAGTTCTGTCCTTTGTTAAGATTTTTAACAACAAAATCTCTGGTAAGCAGTTTAATTTCCTGAAGTTTTCTATTATAGCTTATATTCCCTATTTGAAATCATCTACAATCAGAGAATAAGAAAGAGCATAAATGTAACAATGCAGCTTCAAACATAACACATTTTCAATACACAAATTTTCCTTATTTAACAACTTTATAATCACTAGGAGTTCATAAAGAGAATGTAGGTGATTTTAGGTGATGGGACAAGCTTCTTGGGTCTACAGAATATTCAGTACCTGATAGTCATCAATCCTTCTAAACCTTTGGGAACCAAGATGGCTATACCAGTCCTGCAAGTACCAAATTTTTAGCTCAACACTAACTTCTCCGAATTTACTGATTATAATAAGACTGGTATTTTTAGAAGAAAACTGGTAGGAAATGAAAGGTTAAAGCTCTCTTCTACCATGGGAACTGGAAGCTCATCTCCATCACTAAGTTAAAACAAAAGATATTCTTCCACTTTTATCATTGGCAGGTACATAGACATAGCAAGGTAATCTCTAAATAGGCAAGTGCCTGACAAATAAGCACAAGAAAATATGATTAATCCTGTTCCTACTTGCTCCTTAACATTTTGGCTATGTGGAGTACAACCATATGAAAATTCAATTGGCTCAAGCTTTCAATATTATCAAGCTTGTACCAGTCTTCCCAAGCCAAATCATGTCCTACAGATTTTGCAGCAGCAGAACCCATTTTCTTTCAACTGCATTAAAAAAAAAAATGTAAGAGAAGATGAGGCAGGAACAGTATGCGGCCAGAAACATCCCAGTGGAACAGAGAAAAAACATGAGCTGTATCATTCAGCTGTGTAAAACTAACAAAATATTGTCTAAGAAGAAAAGCACAGAGACTGTACCAAAATAAAAAGCTACTGAATTTTTATGTGGGAAGATCTATTAGTTTCTTCCTTTCTAAGCAAGAATTTAAAACACATGAATCTTTGAAGAACGGAGTCATGAAGGCATCTTCATTTAATGTATATTACTTAGCCTCCTCCTCAAGGACCTGTCACAAGGACAGGAGTATTTCTGTCCTACTTGTCATATGTTGAAGTCAATTAAAGTCCTTTCATATGAGAAAATACTGTACACCTTCACCTACATGTTTGCAACATGATTACAAGGATATCAAAATAGCGTTTGTTTTGCTCATGATCTGAACTTGCACTGATCATATTAATAAAAAAATACACAAAACCCATCAGAAGTAAGGAGAATAACAGATGGAGATAATATCAGAATAAACTCTAACCACAAACTGGATTTCAGTGCTGACGGAACTACCTACAATACCTACGTACAGTGATACTTACCCTGGAAAGGCTTAAAATAAAATAGCACATCCCCTGGTTTAGGGACTTAAGAAATATCCCTGGCTGGGTAACTGGACAGCTAGCTTCTGTCTGGGGCTCACTCCAATTCAGAGACAAGTAAAAAGGTATCTAACATCTGCATCAAACCTCCAAAGTATGCTCAAATAACATCACCCACCCTAATGTGGTCACTTTCTTTTAAAACATGAGGACAATATGGGGAGATTCCACTTAAGCCTAATTGCAGAATCATTACTGTAACAGTTGTGTTTCATTTAATGGCTCCCTCATGCTAAAAGCAACAGCAGTCTCCCCGGCAGCAACAAGAATCCAGAGACGCCATGCCACTGGGTGACCTGTCTCCTCTGCAAGCTTTCTGTTGCTTCTGTACTGTGGAACTGTTCAAACTGTGACTGACTTCACACCAACTTAATCTCTATACTCGTGACTGATAAATGTCTCTAGGATGTGGGACTTTTGGTTTTGAATACCTCCAGGCTGAGAAAAACCTGGAACCCCAGCCTTCCGTTGGACAGCTAAATACTCTTGCCATGAAATATTATGCAAGTGATCTTTACCACTATCCTCTCCTCTGGCTGTCTTTTCACAAAGGGTGAGTCATGCTTGATCAGATGCCTACCATCAGCAGAAGACTCTGTGTCTGAATTTGGAGTGAACCTAAAGTGTGGCCTCGACTCACATGCCTCTCTTCCACTGCAGCGCAAGAGTGCAGTGTACAATCGTGCCTACTGTATCCTACTGCAGTGTCCACTCCACATCCTACCCAGCTCGTGGCAACTATCAGGCTCACTGTAAGGTGTCTATGATCCTTATAGAGTCAATGAGAAGAGACAGCAACTAACATGAATGAATTCAGAGCAGGCACTTAATTCCTCTGAGGTTGACAACTGAAACGCAGGACCCAGTGTCTACTTTCAACACAGCGCAACAATAGCACTGGACACCATGAGCAGGTGATGCAAATCTAGCCTTCGGCCTAACCCTCTCTACCCTCTTTTTGTGTCAGTTTGGTTTCACTGACTAGAGAAGCTTCTCATATGTATATTACTGATCATGAGAATACTCTCAAGCCATTTTTTTCAGCTTTCAGTACACTAACTAGAAATAAAAGATAAATAAATGTTTCTATCACAAAAATTCAGATCTCAGTCTAGAATTACTAACCTCAAAGATAAGAAATAATTAATTTGGTTAGATGGCTTCAGAAAAATAGACATTACAATAAAAGGAGAAAATGAACAAGTTGTCAGTGAAACAATCCATGAAGATGAAAATGTAATAGAAGTAATTTTGAGGAAACAAAGCTGCTGAAAAATAAATTAATTTTCCCTCTTCTACCATAGGAAGCTCCACCATGTGTCAGAGTCATTAACATATTCACATACCTAAACTGTACAGCAAATCAAGTAACAGGCTTATTAAATAAAGAAGTGTGTTAAAAGAAATAACAGCTGGAATGCTGCAGTACTGTGATTTAAAAATATATACTTTCATGAAACAAACTTAGATAAAACAGGTTCATCAACCCAGTCTGTTTAACTGTCTTTGCTGTTGATGATGCATGCGTGTTTTTCAACTGTTTCATGAAAGTCTGTCCAAGTGAAAAGAACATAACAAAATGCCAGGTAAAATACATCCAATGACCCTGGACAATATTCCGTCGATTTTACGGGACACCAGGAACATCAGCAGGGAACTATAAATTCCATAACAATAATGAGACAAGAAAAAAAAACGAATGGGAGAAGTTTTGAGGGCTAACAAAAGAAAAAAACCGAACCCAACAAAAGCCCACAACACATTCAACTCCCAATGAGCCAGAGATCTCATTAGGATATGAGCAGAATGACATGGATTCTTCTTGTAACAAGTTCTGTTAATGACTTCAAGTACCAACAGTGAAAATAAGGTAACACTCCAAACTACAGGAAGTATCTTTTTAACTATTTGAAGACTTGTCACAATTCTGCACAGTTTTTGCTTCACAAACTCATTCAACTTTCCCTTTCAGGTCGTAATTTTACACTCACTGTTGTCTTTGTTGTTTCTCAGAATTCCTCAAATTGGTCTTTTTTCTTGGAAAGATGAGAGCCAATGTCAGAAACAGAAGGCATTATAAATGTCAAATAGTTTGGAAGAATTGCTTCAGAAAGTTTGCTGGCTTTATTTCCTGTTTATACATCCTAATACAGTGTGTGTGTGTGTGTTTTACAACAGCATGACACTGTTGACTCATGCTCAGCTTGTGACTGTGACAAACCCCCAGGACTGTACTTTAGCCAATTGTTCTCAGTGCATTTGTGCAACTAATTGTTTCTACCTAAGACAACCACAGAGTCGTGTTCTCCACAAATTTCAGCCAACTTTTTTCAGGTCATTACTGCAATCTGAAGAGATAATTTTCAATTTTAATCCAACTGTCCAACATACTTTTAATTCTTCCCACATCCATACCATCTGTAAATTTACTAAGCACAATCGCCCATTCATCATTCAGCTTATTGGAGAAAACACTGAAAAAAAAAAAACCAAGAGTCTGTGGAATTCTGGATGCTCTGGTTTTCATTTTGACAATAAACTACTGCTAACACTTGTCAAGGTAAAAATATTTGACCAGTTTTACACTGATTTACATAGAATTTTGATCTAGACTCTTAATGCTGTGGCTTCTGAGAACATCATGTGAATTTGCCAAAAACTTACTTAAGTCAGGATTCCTAACAACTCTTGCTATTCTTCTACCTTCAAGATCTCTTCAGCAAAGACATTTGTTCAATTAATATAATTTTTATAATTTATATTTAAGTCCAAATCATAGCCTTCACTGTTTCACAGTACTTCAAAGGGACATCAAATTCTAATAGCAATACTCTTTAAAAACAAAACCAGAGAGAGACAGAGAGAAAAAAACACTTGCGGATAATATAGGTTTTAAGAATAAGTGTAAATAGGTATTTTGGCTCTTTGTGTAAGTGTGTGGCCTTGCAGTGAAATATTCCACAGTATTCATTATTGTGCTAATTTAGGCGTTCATTTATTTTACAGCACGTTAACGCAAAGTGTTCGGAATTGATTCTTGGTGATAATTATTTGAGGGAACAGTGCTTCTAATAAGACGTGACCTGTTACAAATTCATAAGCAGATGTGTCTTGGATAAAGCTAATGCAATTATTTATTTCGTTACGATCATAATCTTTGCTGTTATGCATGATGTTAATTGTTTATTAGCCACTACTTCCATACACCAAACTTACTCATCAAATACATACAGTTAATATTTTTTTTGAACAAGGCAGACTCGTAAAAGAAAAGGAATGTCGCAGGAGGAGAGCCACAGCCTGTGTCCCATGTTCTAAGGATGTTAGGGCAACAGTGATGTGTGAAAACTGCATGCAGATGAAGGAATAGCCATTTTATGAGATTACTTACTTTCTCCATTTTGAACCCTATAAACACCTTCAATTTCCTTCCTTTTACAGATTCAGAGTAGGAAAACACCCGAACACTCAAAACACCCACCTCCCTCAAGGCCAAACTTACCATACTTGCATCGATGATCTGCCCTTTGCCAGATTTGGTACGTTCATAGAGGGCTGTGACGATGCCCATTGCGCACAGAACGCCTCCACCAGCAAAATCAGCCAGAAGATTAAGGGGTGCATATGGATTTTCATCTTTTCTACCTAGCTTTGACAGCACACCTGAGAGCAGGACAAACAAAGCAAACGTAATTTCTACATAAACTTAATTTCTACATTTATACTATTCAAGTTCCATTCTTTTCAATCTATACAAGTAAACAAGGGATAAAGCAAATTTTTACCAACAGTTCTCTGTCTCCTCTTTGCTGTGTCTTAGCAAAGAGTCACCTTTAGTTCACAAAAGGTCAGAATATCTGAAATCATATTAGTGAAGATACATTTAACTTAAGATATTAATAAGTCTCACAGATAAAGCATTGATAATATGCCTATATAGGGACAAAAATGAATCCCAAAAAACTGGTGTGCAATAATTCTATACTAGTACTTTGTGCATGCCTAGAGCCTCTCCCATAAAAATTCAACAGGCGACAAGAGCATGCCTGAAAGCAACTTTGGTAATTTTTTCTTTGAATCTAATCTGCAGTAAAACTGCATATGTACAATCTTTTGTACACATAATCTACAAATTAATAATCATTATAAAGGATTTCACACTGACAACCACACTTCAGTCCTATCCTCCCTCTTCAGTCTTTGGGGAAATACAAGGTTCCATATAAGAGGAACGGGTGAATAACAAAGAGAGGTGACCTGATCGCATGCGACACAGACACAGGGAACATTTGTTTATACCAGAAATTATGCAGAAATGAAACAAGAGTAGAGCAAAGGCTAAGCCAGTTTATCACAGAGAGAGACCTGAATCTGTTAGCATTTCTCTGCCGTCCTGAACAATCGCTTTACTGTCACCTTACTCTTCACAACTGCCCCACTGGGCAAGCAAGAAACTCTGTGGTATCATGGTCTCTCTCCTATGCCAGTAACCCAACCTCTCAGACTTGGAGCATACAAAGCTAATGGTCTAAAATTCACTTTCTATGTGGAAGTAACTAAGTGTACAATATAAAAGAACTGTCCGAAGCCTGTAATGCAAGCACAAAGCCCTGTCACTGACTAAAACCTCACTTTTAACAGTCTAAGTGTTGTCACAGGCACCGGCAGGTTAACGTATTAACTTATACCTGGAGCTTGTAATGCAAGTCATTTTTTAGTTAAAGAAAGCTAAAGCTCAATAGGAAAACACTTATGATACAATATCTCATTTTTTCAGGAATCATGCCTCTCAAACCCTTGTCCTATTTCCTTTAAATAGGCAGAAAAACTTAACCTGTGAAATTTCAAGCAAAATTATTTCATTTTAGGAAGACAGCACTAACCAAAACATAACTTATTCAAACAAAATAGCACAAAGGAAGCTTGAGAAAAGGTGCTGATCCACCTAATAGCTCACTGCTGCTGCCAAAATGAACAGCCCATTCAGTTCATGTTTCCTCCTTCCTTGTGCTGACTTTGTTCGCCGGACCCCTCAATGAACTGCTTCCTCTCAATAAACTGGTAGAAAAACATCCTCATTTCTATTGGCCAGTTTTTGACTTGTGAAGGAGCTTTCAGAGAGGATAAGCACGTGTCAGAGCTCACTGGAGAGAAAGAAGCAGGGAGAAGCACAGGGAAAGAGAAGGAGACCCTCCTTCATTGACAGAGACGTTTCAGATCTCCCAGCCCCTCAGGTAATGAGCTACCTGCAAATAACCTTTCAATAAATTCTTGAGTCTTGATTTAAGAGGTAAAAAGCCTTATTTGACAGGAAATTTCAGAGCCTACCTGATAAAGACAAATAATTGATGTCATGACCTGCAGACCTGGCATATTTTCCTGACTGGCCAAATCCAGTAAGCCTAGCATAGATGAGTCTGGGATTCTCGCGCAGAAGGACTTCTGGACCAAGTCCAAGTTTTTCCATGACACCTTATAAAAACAAAAGCATGTAATCCTAATTCAATTTTAATTTCAATAAGACTCAAAATATAAATGGCTCAAAGTTAAATTATACAACAACAGAACTGAAGTCTGTTGTATAACTGAAGCAATTTATGAAGTCATACATTCTAATTCAATACCCAATTCTAATTCATAGCAGCCAGAATGTTAGAAATTACCATCATACTACATATATTTTGAACACAGGACAACTAAGTGGAAACTAGCCTTTAGGATCCTTTATTCTTGTCAGCTTTTTTTACTGTTTAACTTCCCCAAAAGACAGCCAGACATCCTGCTGTAATGTACTTACTGCCGAATGAGACGGAACGCTACCAAAGGCTTGTTAACAAAAAAAACCCAAACCAAACCAAAAAAAAAAGTAAACTCTTATATTTTCCACATCAAAACAACCTGAAATTGCTTCCACCTTCCACTGGAATATACCTTTCTCACCATATTTGCCTCTCCATATTCCATGTGTTCCTGAATCATTGTTGCAAATGGACTACACCACTAGTTCACAAATTATTTGCAACAACTCCACAAAAGAAAATGTGTTCTTTTGTAATGGAGAGAATAAAGAACTTTTAGAAATCAGTGAAATGTAGGATTGGTCAGCATGGGTTTAGAGTAATCAAGGCTAAAATTTTTATTTTGCAGTTCTATAATAGTGATTTTAAAAGAAGCAAAGTCAAGTTGCAAATAAATTATAGATTTTATTATTGGCTCAGTGCAGCTTGACCAGACTATGCCCTATAATCTATACTGGCACTGCAAGGAGACACACTCTGGAAAAGAAGGGATTATGTAACTTCAATGCATATTCTGCACCAGAATTTATTTCTGCAACTCATTTCACAGACTAGTCCACAATACTAATAAACCTTCATATTCCTTAAGATCTATTTCTATTGTACTATCAACTGGGCAGCGGCAAATGATTAATGGTAAGGAGAAAGCAGAGGAATTTGGTACCAAGGAAGAAAATAAACTAGTCAAAATGGGAAATGTAATTTAACATCTTGATTTCACTTGCATAGCTTCTCAGGAAAAAAAAAACCCAAACTTATTAATGTAAAAGAATCACAATAACCCCCCCCTGTTTTCAGAATGAAAAGCATTGTCTGTGACATTATCCATTTATAATGTGTGATGTTGAACTGACAGAGCCTTCTACTTCTAAACGGACTGCAGAAACCCCTGCTCCCCACTGAAGAATAACTACAGACTCATGGAATGTGTTGGGTTGGAAGGGACCTCCAAAGGTAATCAAGTCCAGCCTCTCTGCAGTGAGAAGGGACTTCTTCAACTGGATCTGGTTTCTCAGAGCCCAGTCTGACCTGACCTTAAAAATACTCTTCATAACAGAACAGCATCTTCAAGGAAGAGCAGGGATACTGAAACAGCCCTGATGCATGAGCAATCAGACGAGTGCCTGTGTATGGTTTATCAACAATGAGAGCATGTTAGACCTGTTGTTTTTGTTGTCAGAGAAGCCATCCGCTCTGGGCCTGACCATGTCCTTCACTATGTCTCACCACATGCTGACCTAACCAACGCCAGCTGAATTCCACTAACAGGACTGAAAACCACGGCAGAGCTGACTCCTCAGCTCAGACACCCCTGGTGCTGCCCAAAACAACTTGTTTGCTGCCTCAGCACCTGGGGCAAGGCCCTGCCTGGGCACCTTCCAGGGCCTTCCTCCCTGTACTTCCACATGGCTGTTGTATTTCACGCATTCCACCAGACCAGGGTGCTCAAGGCCCCATCCAACCTGGCCTTGAACACTTCCAGGAAAGGGGCATCCACAGCGTCCCTGGGCAACCTGTGCCAGTGTCTCACCACCCTCATCATGAAGAGTTTCTTCCTGATGTCTAATCTACATCTTCCCCTTTCCAATTTAAAGCGGTTCCCCTTCATCCTATCGCTACAAGCCCTTGTAAAAAGTGCCTCCCCAGCTTTCCCTGAGCCCCTTCAGGCACTGGAAGGCCACTACAAGGTCTCTGTGGAGCATTCTCTTCTCCAGGCTGAACAACCCCAAGTCTCTCCGCCTGTCCTCATAGCAGAGGTGCTCCAGCCCTTGATCATCTTCGTGGGCCTCCCCTGGACCCACTCCAACACTTCCATATTCGTCTTATTTTGGGGATTCCACAACTGGACACAGCGGTCCAGGTGGGGTCTCACAAGAGCGAAGCCAGAGGGGGGAGAACCTCCTCACTCTCCTCCTCTGCCAGGCAGCTTTCCAGCAGCCACTCCTCCCCAAGAAACAATCCCCGGGACTCTTTTCTACAGGGAACACACGCACTTCCCTTTGGCGGCTACTCCCCGCCCGCATCGCACCACCGACCCACCCTCCCTCTCTCCTTCTCCTTCTCCTTCTTCTCCTCCTTCCCCGCAGCCCCGCGCGCTGCTGCCGCCCCCCGCCGCGGCCTCACCGTGGCGGAAGGGCTCGATGAGCACGTCCGCCCCGCGGCAGAGCCGCACCAGCGCCCCGGCTCCCAGCGGCCGCTTGAGGTCGAGCGCCAGGGAGCGCTTGCCGCGGCCCTGGACGTCTTTGGCCTCGGCGAAGCAGGGGGCCCGGTCCACCCGCACCACCTGGGCGCCGAAGTCGGCGAGGATCATGCCGCAGAGCGGCGCCGGCGCCAGCCCCGCCAGCTCTAGCACACGCACGCCGCGCAGCGCCATGGTGGCCGCCGCCTGCCGAGCACCGAGCGATCGATCCCTGCTGCCGCCGCTTTAACTGCGGCGGGGGTTGCGGTGCCGCTCGCGCCCCCGGCTGTCGGTGTGGTGGCGGAGGAGCGTCCTGTGCCGCGCACACCTTTGCTCTCTTCTAGCGTGCTGTACTCGCCGGGGCCTGAGGAGGCTCCCCAGCCCTTCGCCTGAGTTTCTTGCCCCTTCTGTCCTTGTGTTCCACCAAGGGTAGCCCCGCACTGGGTTTCAGTCAGGGGTTGGGGGTCGGGAGGGCACCAAAAGGTGTGAAAACCAACAGCCAGTTTTTAGAAAACCCACCCAGCACCAGCCGCGCATTGTACAGGGTGCTGTGGAATCACAGATTGGTTTGGGTTGGAAGGGACCTTAAAGCCCATCCAGTTCTAACCCCCTGCCCAGGGCAGGGACACCTCCCACCAGATCAGGCTGCCTGGCAGAGAGGACATGAGGATGTTGTGTCCGGTTCTGGAATCCCCAACATAAGAAGGATGTGGAACTGTTGGAAAAGGTCCAGAGGAGGTCCACAATGGAGCTGCTCCATTGAACCTGGCCTTGAACACTTCCAGGGAAGGGGCACAACTTTGCCGGGCAACCTGTGCCAGAGCCTCCCGACACTCACAGTCAAGAATTTCTTCCTAATGTCTGATCCAAGTCTTCCCCCTTCCAATTTAAAGCCATTCCCCCTTATCCTATCATTACTGACCCTTGTAAAATGTCTCTCCCCAGCTTCCCTGCAGCCCCCTCTCAGATACTGGAAGGCTGCTCTAAGTTCTCCATGGAGCCTTCTCTTTTCCAGGCTGAACAACCCCAACTCTTTCAGCCTGTCCTCATAGCAGAGGTGCTCCAGCTCTCTTATCATCTTCTTAGCCCTCCTGGTATACTGCTATGGGTATTCTAAACCCACACTCACCTCAGCCCCCCTATGATACTTCAGAATATGATAGAATCATAGATCATAGATTTCATTTTCTTCTGGAATCCAATTGGAATCTCCCAGGAGCAACTTACACCCATTACCCCTTGTCTTTTCCATGTGACCCCTTATAAAATGGCAGTCTCCTGGTAGACACCTTTTATGTACTGGTACATTGTAATAAGGTCCCCCCTAAGCCTTCTCCTGTCTGGGCTGAACAAAACCAATTTTCTCAGCCTTACTTTGTATGGTAAATTTCCTAGTCCTCTGATCATCTTAGTGGCCCTTCTCTGGACCCTCTCCAGCCTGTCTGCATCTTTTTTGTATGGCAGGGACCAAAAGTAGACACAGTACTCCAGGTGCAACCTGACAAGAGCTGAGTAGAATGATGTCAGTAATACCAGTGGATGAGCTAATAAAAACTGTGGGGTTTTCTCCCAGATGTGCCTTTGAATTCGTCTGTCTAGTCCTGTTATTTCTGCTGCCGGAGGTCTAGCCTGTCCTGAAGGGGCAGAGACCACCACTGGGGTAGCGATACCTTGATCAGTTCCTGCTAAATGTGGTCAGGACAGTGCTGGCACAGCTGCTTGTGGAAAGTATGCCACCAATATTTTAAATAAATACAAATTTTAGTCAAGATCTTTTAGCCCAATGGTGCCAGGAAGGGAAGACTGTCACCGTGGATGACAACAGCCCAGCCTTCTGCTGGCCTTGGAGCTCCAGCCAGAAAAGTCACCCGTCTTTCTAATGATTCCACCATTTCCTGTGCACATGTGCTTGCATTTGGATATATCAGATGAGGTTTAGTAAAGTCCACATTCATGCACATTTGGTCTTTTAATGCAGCGTGCCAGAAAAGCATCTGGATTTGGCTGGAGGCCATAGTTGTTTTGTTTTTGTTTAGGCTGCTCGAAGGAGCTGACATCCATCCTGGAAAGGCAATGAAATGGGCATTGGATTAACACAGCTTTTCAAACTTTTGTTCTACTCCTGTTATTTCAGGTTACTGAATATGAAACAGAGCAAAGGGGCCTTAAAATCAATTCCATGCTCATGTTATTTATTTATTTAGATTATTTGGGCTACAAAAGTGTGTAAAGTCTGCAAATACAAATGCCAAATTTGTTCTAAAACTGCAATAACAAGTAGAGGAGGTCTATTACCAGAACACCCTTTATTTCCCAGGAAGACACTCTGTCCTATAACACAGGCACTGATTGTATCCAATGCTATGCTTCTACCCACAAGAAATAGTGGAGAGAAAAATATGTGCCTTTTCATTCAAATGCAGCTGGCTTGTTTTGCTAATTATCCTTCTCCCTTAAAGATGCTACTCCATATAAAGGTTTGTTTCCACAGTACCATCATGTTACTGGGACACTGCATTTCTCTTAATGGTTCAGTTGTCACACCAGAAGGATGGGATGCCATCCAGAGAGATGTAGACAAGCTGGAGAAGTGGACCTGTGTGAACCTCAATGAGGTTCAACAAGGCCAAGTACAAGGTTCTACACCTGGATCGTGGCAATTTGTGGTTTCAGTACAGGATAGGGGATGACATGATTGAGAGCAGCCCTGCAGAGAAGGACTTGGGGATGATGATTGATGACAAGCTCGACATGACCCAGCAATGTGCGCTTGCAGCCCAGAAGGCCAACTGTGTCCTGGGCTGCAACAAAAGAAGCATGGCAAGCAGGTCGAGGGAGGTGATTCTTCCCCTCTACTCCTCTCTCATGAGACCCCACCTTAAGTATTGTGTCTGTTTCTGGAATACCCTACATAGAAAGGATATGGAACTGTTGGAATGGGTCCAGGGGATTCCATGATTTTCAGTTTCATTTGTCCCTTCTCACCTTTGGGTCTTGGAGTTCTTGTTGAATAGAAACAGGCAATTTCTGTTGTGTCACCTTCTTTCATTTCACCTGATGCTTTTTGGCTTATTGCATCCAAATAGCACCGTAATCACACACTGAATAGTGCTAGTTGTTTAGTCCAGTTGGTCACTGGGGTGATGGTCTGGCCTTGCTGCAGTGAACAGTATTTGCCATTAACTTTCACAGTGTCGGAAGTTGCCCCTTATAACTCTGTCAAAGTAGGACAACAAATCACTGATGCTTATGATGGTGATTTCTGTACTTTGGATGTTTACTATTGTACCTGAACAAAAATGCTCATCTCTTATCACCTTTGAGTCACAGATTATGTTATTACCTTGCTTTCATGATTTAGATGAAGAGACTGACAAGTAGCTTTATAGGACTAATCTTTATGTTGGATAATCAGTAGAAAATATTTTCTTGTCAGTTTATTATTAACCACTGTTGTAGGAACTGGAAACTCTGGACCAGGGTTATTCCCAGATTTTGTTTTCCTGGATACTGTGCTCTGGTTCTGTGCTGGGCACCACATGTACACCACATGGCCATGCTGTGTAAACTTATTTCCAGCGAGCCATTACTGCTTGATAGTGTTAGCCATCATATTCATTAAAGACAATTTCTCCTGCATTGCTACTGCGATGGGTTGATAAGCCGTTGTTTTTATGAGCAGTTTCCATCACCTTGCCCATGAGCCATTTATTTGCACCTTGGCTATGGCATATCTAATTCATTTTTTTTATTTTGTGTGCTAATTTGAGAAGGCAAACATGGACCAATCTGAGAAGCAGGTTGTCTTGGAGAAAGAAAGCATTGATCTGAAGTGATAGCGTATCTGAAAGATTTTATGCAAACCAGTAATACATTTACTCTTTTCTAGAGTATAAGATGATCAGGAGATAAATTACATTCCATCCAGCATTTTTAGCTGCAGACCGGGACTTTTCACATGACAGAATGCCACGAACTCTGAATTTCCTTCTCCTGGCCTTAAATTGCCATCTTTACAGACTTCCTCAGCTTTCCTCAACTTCAGTATACTGCAAAATCTTGGCGTGTTTATCTTTCAAAGAGCTGTTAATATTGAAAAATGAAGCTCTGAGAAAGTAAAAAAGCTAAGATGTAGGTTACTGCTGTGAATTTAGTTCTTTCTTACGTATCAGCATGCTCTGTTTTGCAGTAATGGTGCTTCATTAACCATACATTTGGATGAAGTTACTGAATGAAGCTGCTCTATATTCATCTCTTGCTCTTAAATTTCAGTATATTGCCCATGCCATATTCAGCAAGCATCATTACATAATTGCTGCTGGATGAAGCCAAGAAGTAGCATGTGATTAGAGGATGGGAGGAACATACTGTGAGGCAGATTCACTGGAAAAAGGAGCTAAGATGTCGAAGATGATTTTAACATAGGTATTTCCATTCTTGGTGTTGTAACACTGATTCTTTTAAAACACTGCTTTCTTATGGAATTTGTCACGTCTGCTGGATTGTTTTCAGAAAAGCAAAAGGATAAAACTCTGTGCGTGCAATTTTTCAAAAGCTGACACAAGAAGTCTCTGTTTAATAAAACCTTGCACGACATGGGTTTTACTATTCTGTGAATGTGTTAATGGAGGATGCCCTGTCCATTTCAAATGCAGATACACAATATTGAGCCTCTCCCACTGTCATCTTTGCAACTTCATGCCAACATCTATGTGCTGATTTCATCAATCCAGTAGTAGAAAAAAGTGACCTAGCCTGTCACTCCCGTTGGGACAAATGTACAATGTCAAGAAGCCAGCAGAGTCTCTTCTGACGCCTGTTACCAGTCCTTGTTCAGCCTGCCACGTGCTCAGGGGTGATGTACACACTGGTTCATTAAACAGTAACAAGAATTTCCCTGTCTGGGACCTGCTGGATTGTAGTGTTGAGTTGCCAATATGAACGGGTTATGCAGCTCCATTAGCACAACAGTCCTGTGAATGCCTTTAGCCCACAATAAGGAGCTGTCTCCCAAATTTTTCTTGAAAAGTTAGACAAGCCAAGGATCAATCCCAGCTGACAGTTTTGTGAGCAGTCTGCTATGGAAACTAAGAGAGTTTGGTTAGCATTAACACAGTCAGATAATAACTCTGGGCCAAGTAATAGACTCTGGCAGTGTTTTGGGTTTTAGCGTCAATTTTCAGAGAGGAAGAGGATGGTCTCTGCTGCTGCTCCCATGCTGCATAAATCCCTCAAGGAAACTATTTGATAAGGAAAATTAACGTGGCACTGCAGGTGGTCTAACTCCTGCTAGGACTGTGTGGTTTCACTCAAAGACTAGAGAAGCTGTCACCCTTTGGTGTGAGAGGGAACCTGCTCTTACTAAGAAAAATTTGGGAGACAGTTTGTTGTATTGCGTTATTTTAATTTATGAAATAGTTTCTAGCCTTTGTGTCTTTTTTTCTTTGGTGTCCAAGTATGACAGCCTGGAGCAATGCTTTACGCAATTCCTTTAGTTGCCTCAGATTTTTTTAATCTGAACTGGTCACTGTCAGTTTTTATTTCCTCTGCTGAAGCAGAACTGACTACAAAACAAAGAAAATTTGTGATTGATTCACCAAAATGAAGAACTGTAGTCCTATTCACACAACGCTCAGTGACTCCCTGCATATTTTGTCCTTGTGTAATTTTTTTTGGTTCTGAGCACAAAACATCATTTTAATAATGTGAGCTAAGTAGAAGAAAAAAACAGTTTTAAGAAAAGAACTCTTTTATTAACTCCTTCACAAAGCTGAGGAGTATAATTTAGGAAACTCAATGCAAAATTTCACGGGAAGATGAAAGATCTGAGTGAAGAGTGTGTTTCTTATTTTCCTTTTAGAAAACTGTTACTTTATTTCATGCCCTCCCTTTGGTTTAAAAGGTTTCCAGTGGCTGTAGACTGTTGGCAGTCTAAATTGCTTCCTCAGAATCAACTCAGTCATCGTCATGCCATGGACTAGCCTCTGAAACTAAAACCACAGAGATATTTTTTTTCTCAAGGTTTTCTAGTGAAACTGAGCTGCTTTCTGCTTTCTTTAATTACACTCGTGAAACTGGAACCCTTAACTATGATATTGTCTTTTCAGTTGTGTTTCTTTTCACACAGAAGTTGTGTTTTGTCTCTACCAAGGGGGTCCACCTAGCATCTCTCAAGTGGCACACAGCCCTCTTTTGCAAACCACAGCCCTTAATGCTGCTAACTTAGATGGAGATGTCATGGGGAAAGACAGCAGTCCCTGGGTCTCAGAGAAAAGGGATGACCATGAATGGGGGCTGATATTTCAAGCAGAGCAGAGCTCTACTTTTGTCTGTGTGGGGCAGTGTTTTCTCCTACTAGGATGCTAGCTTCTGTCGCAGAAGCAGAATATCACCTACCAAACCACAGCTCTCATGACATGCAGGGCTTGCAGCTCTTTCCAAGTTTTGGTTAAATCTGAGAGCTCATGGAGTGGGGGAGAGAGAGATAAGGACTCAGCTTAGCAAAGACAAGAAGCCATTAAGTATATTCCAAACTGCAGCTTTTAAGTTTCTCACACAAATTACAAGATGCCACCTATTTTATAGTCTTGAGCATGTGCTGAGCAGGAGGCTTTCAATTATCAGCTGCAATGGAAAGGTGACTCATTTTCATAAAAATTTCTGGGAAAAAAATGTACATTCCACATCACTTACTGAATATAAAACTTGATTATTTTGAGCAATAGGAACACACACAGATTTTTACACCAGCTATGTTTTGAAGAATCTTTGAAATCAATATGTAAGCTAACAAGTATTACAACACTCAGTCAGCAGAAATTGCATGCAGTATCTTTGCAGAGAAAAGATCATAGAGATTTCCTACAAAAATTACAGCCTGGATGAAAAAAACTCTTTAACTGTGGAACTGAAAACGTGCTGCTGTTTGTCAGAAGCTTTTATGGTCCTTCTTAGTTACTTTCCAATCTTAGCAGGCCAAGTTGCACAAAACTTGTGAACACAACATAAAATGAGAATTTCATTTGTGTATTGGCCACTATAAGAGATAATGTAAAGGAGCTTAAAATAAGTGCATGTATCATTGTTTCTTAGTGTTTTATTCTGACCAAAATGGATTATAATGAACATGCGTAAAGGAAATGAAGTCCCCAAAGTAAAATTTAGGAATTTAAGTTTTATATGTGCATACACACACACACACACACACACACACACACGTACAGTAAATATGTATTTGATCCTTATGCTAGCTTTCTCTGGTTCAGTAGCAAAATGAATACTGTATATTAAGAATATATCTCCATAGCCTCCAGCTGGTGAGGTCCTTGGTAAATATAGATATAAACAAACCAGTAAAGTTTCGTGACTATAAATCTTTATTGGGTAAATGTATGTTTTAAGCAAACATTCCTAACGTTACAAGTAATATTTTTTTCAGGATTTTTTGTATTGTGAACATTAGTTCATGATGCTGTATATCTCATACAATTTGTGCATGTATTCCAAAAGAATACCATTGTCTAATTACCTTGTGGGTGTGTTTTAGTTTGAAGGCGTGCCCATTTTACTAAAATGCTTATTAAAATAATATGGTCTCAGGTTTTGAAAACATATGGTGATGCAAATCTTACATAAGTTCCTAAAGAAACAATAAAAATCATCCGATGACAGTTCATTGAAGTTAATATTTTCAGTGGTTGGTGCATAAAACTAAAAAATCACAAGTCAAAATCATCAAGTATCAACATGCATTTTTATCGTAAGTTGTGGTTTGCATACACTAGGAACGGTGTTCAAGGACATGCAAATTCATAGGGCAGATTTTGATTTGTTTACTTTATTGTCGTGCTACTGATCTCTGTATCTAGTATAAAAGAATTCCAAATAAATGCTTTCCTAACCCCACCTGTTTGTTATACATTAATGACACATAATGTCTGGTTAAAAGGTAGTGTCTGTTAATAAGTAATTTATATTTCATTTGCTTGTATTTGGAGAGCCAGGATGAGTCTAAAATACATTCAAACTTTGGTATTTTCTTAGGATTTTTGGTGCTGATTCTGATGAAAAGAAAATAGCAAGACAGGATTTCAGGTACCCAAATTTTTAAAAGCCATTAGCAAATATTAATGCTGAATAATGGCCCAGTTTACTGTAACCAAAGCTTCTGAGCCAACCAGAGTTTGCTTTCATGGGTTAAATATTGAATTAGGTTGGTGACTGCTTTGCCAGGCTGCAACGTTTTTTCCTGAAATACTAGATCTTGGAAGGCTGCTAGGAAAACTGTATGAACAACTTCACTGTTAAGTAAAAATGCAATATTAAAAGGTACATCCTTCTAAAAGAGTGCCAAACACCACAAAGCGTGCATTTGTCTGTGATGTTGGCGTATCCCCACTTCTGCAGCGTATTTACCTCTGCTTTCATACCTTGCATTCAATAACATCACATTTTAACAATTTGAAGACTAGAAAGAAACTGTATAGTTCCCTTGTCTGATCCCCTGCACACTTAGCTTCATGCTGCTACTAAGGCAAGAATTACTACCACTTTTTCTTTTTTAAGACAAAGAGAGTGAGCATAAATATATACTAAAAATCTGTGGAAAATGTCACCAGATACATCTTCAGAGGTCTGAGATAGAAATGCAATAAACCTGCATCCTTGACATCATTATTTTCACATTTTTTGCTTCGATTTGTAAGTTCATTCTAGTCCAGTAAAAACTTCTTCATTTAAATCTAGTCTCAGCTGAGCCTACTTATAATTCATTCAAGCCTATTTCTGTGATGCAAACTTAAATGAACATGTAATAAGAACTGAATAAATGAAAATAAAAACTTTAATCAATTGTTCAGTTCCTAATGTATGGTTAACTAAAGTACTTTTATAGACAATATAGACTTTACTGCTCAAACTGCTCTCTAATTTAGTTAAACTCCTTTTCCTTTGGAGGAGAGAGCAATAGCAACTTTTAATGATTCACTACATACAAGCCAGATGATAATACATCTTCTGGGAACATGTATGTCAACTGCCCCAATGTATTCAGCTCATCTCTGATACACAAATAGCAACACATTGCATCAAAACAAGCCTTCTTGATCTTTCAATATTGTAATGCTATTCCACAGTCCAGAGAAAAACACCAGTTCCAAAAAAGAAGTTTCCTCAGATGATCATCTTTCGGGTTGTTTCTTTTTTTTACTTGGTTTCAAAAAGAAGAAACCCAGCAAAGGTAGAGAAGCGTTGATGGTCCCCATGGAGGGCTCCATTTCCCATTCGCAGCCAAACTTCATCTCCCTTGGCAAGTTTTAGCACTGCACTGTTTCCTGAAGTGTCTGCTTTCCCTTTTGATTCATAGCTAAGAATTCATATTTTAACAAGTCAGTATTTTGTTTCTCAAAAATGATGGAACAAACAACTTAAAAAAAAAAATCCAAGAAAGCACATTGTTGTTGTGAGCGAAACTTCCCTGAAGGGCTTGCCAACATTTTTCAGCTTTATTGAGGAAATTTTGGCATTTTTCTGCATTTGATCTTCTGGTCAAATTTTGCACCTTACCTAATCACATCATTTCATTCCTCTCTGAAATTTTGGAAGTTTAACTTACGTAGATTTTTCCAGGGCACAGGAATAAATTTGTTCTCTAAAATAAAAGTCTTATCATCTTAAGTGCCTAAAATGCAGTGTGATCAACCTAAGCTTTTATGTCTGTTTATTCAGGCTCAGGAGAGAAGCTTGGTTTTGGCATCAGAAACCTTGCTGGTACTAAAGAAATATTTTTTTTTCCCAGTAACCATCTGGCTACAAGATTCTTTGTCTGGCCTTTATAGAAGCTGATAAGCCAAAAGCGGATCCTATTCTTGATGATCCTCCAGCTAACATAAACAGCCCAGAACATTTTATTTGAAGTGTGCTATTAATAACGAAGTCAGTAAATGGAGGACCTTTGCTTCTTCATCATCCTTAATACTGCAGTTTAAATGCTGTCCACATTTAAAGTAAATTGCTCTCCCCTAGCCTTGAGCAAGGCTGTATGTAGTTGCAGAACCACTTCATTATGGCCTTTCTATGACCAGCAAAATAAGGGTGAAGATCTGTTTTAGCAGAATGACAGCATGTTAACAGTGGACTCCAACCCTGACTTGCAGTGCTAATTCCTTTCCCCTGAGCATTGAGGAGCTTGTGATCTAGGCTGAATTTTGGGTCCAGGACCTGTGGCAGATAGATATGATCCAAATTTGAAAGTTAAGGAGGGAAAAATACAATTTTCTTTTGTTGTTGTTGTTGCTTATTTCATCCTACAGAATTTCTTCAAAAAAATGAAAATTTCATATTTCTTGAAATGTACGCAAATTATCACATCTGTGTAAACATGTCTTTTGCATTAAAATGGCCTGGCTCTTCACTTACCTGTATAAGCTGAAGACTGTATTACCATTATGCATCAGGTACACGTACACTTCCTCCACATCTTCATGTTTCATCATGTTGAAGGTGAAGAAATACACCCCTGAAAAGATTAACAAATGCAACGTGTTTGCTTCATAGAGGGAGGTAGTCATAATATAGGCTTGTGCATCTTGTTTAGAAAATGTAACAGCTGATGCCAAAATTACTTTCCAGTCATCAAAGGGTATTTTGCTTCTGTTTATAGTGTACCAAAATCTGATTGATTTTTATTCTGCATGTGGCAAGGGCTCAGCCACATCCACTTCCAGAGAAATGACTGTATTTGAACGTGGCAGGACTGCTCATCCTTCCCTTCTTATTGAAAGGCTGGATCTAGCGGGCTCATTCACAACTTTTTTTTCTTACCTTCTGCTCCTACCCTCTCCCAAAAGTGTAGCCTCCAGGCCAGCCATGGCTCAGCCTCAGAGACTATCAGACAGCCAGCACATCACCAAGGTCAGGCAGTGAATGAGTGACTTTAGCAGCACACACTGCTGCTCACCTGGCCATACTGCATCCTGAACAATGTGGACATGGTCACTGCCTTCTCTTCTTGCACAACGCACTGTTACCATCACCCTTTTTCCTTTTAGCTCTTTCTGTGCCTGAAAGATGCCAACAATGTTGTCAAAGCGACCATATTACATGTTATGAGATCTACACGTGGGAAGAAAAGCTCCTGGTTCCTGAACATTAAGTCTGTGCCATTGACCTTGAAATGGAAGTTTAGAGTTTACATCAAAGTCATTAAATCATTGTGGGTCAAGGGTGTTTGACATCCACATATTCATTAGCCTCAAAATGAAGCAGCCTGGAGGATGTGTACCCCTAATTGTCAGTCAGATCTGCTACAGCAAGCTTGCAGGGCCTACATTTTCTTTAGTCTAATATAACTTTCCATAGCAGTGAGTAAATGAATAGTGGGGACTGAAAGGCCAGGTTAAAGAATGTGCTTTCAGGCTTTGCTTAGACATGTTTTTGTTATGGCCCCACCTCCTCCATCTCCTATTATTCTTCCTCCATCACAGCTGCATAAGATGGGGGATTAATGCAGCTGAAAGGTAACTCAGGAATGACTGTAATGCTTCATTTCCAGTTATACATCTGTTGCTGGACAACTTACAGCTGAACAGGCATGAGGGAGGATGGGGATAAAGAGAACAACTAGAGGCAGGAGGTGGAGGAGGAAATTGTGAAGCTGTTTCTGCTGCAGCAGCATTGAGGCCATGGTTGTGTCATCACAGTGGCTGAAGGGCTAAAAGTCCCAAACCAGATGGTTCTGCTCCCTCCCCAGCTCTGGCCATTCCTCTTCCTTTGTGCCAGCACTAGTCTCACTGGCTGGCAAACATTTTCTTGGCTCAGTGTTTCCAATTTTATTTTTCCTGAAAGCAGAGCAAGTCTCATCAGTGCGTTGTGCAAAGGCAGTTAACTAGTTTCTCATCATTATTGAACACGCTTCTCCCTGTAGACCCAGAACTGCATTATTTTGTTTTCCAAACACTCACCATTCACTGGAGCACCAAATCTCCCGGTCATGACATCAAAAAAATTCCCAACGTTGGTTTCAACACTACTGAAGATGATCCCACTGTTCTGGTTGCTGAAGTGAGTAGCCATGGAAGCCATGAATGCAACCTGCAAACATGCAGCTCTTATTCACACAGTCATTCACATGTGTATAGTAATCAGGTACAGAATTTTTTCCTATATTAGAGGTCTGTGTATTTTCCTGACAGAGGTGTTCTTCTAGGGCCTGCTCCAACATCATTAAACTCCAGTAACAAAACTCCCATTGAATGAAACTGGAAGAGAACTAGGCTTCTTACATTCAATTGGGCTATTCACGACTGCAAAAGGTAAGCCTATGGGCAAGTGTTTTTAGGTCAGAACCTTCATTTAGATTTTTATTTACTTTTAAGTCTCTCTAGAATGAAGCAATATAAAATTGGTATTGAAATGGATGGCGTTTCCAATAAAAGTGATTTAATTAGTTTTTATATATTCCCCAGTGCCTTTAAACTAAATATTGCTTTTAATTGAGTGTGTGAAATAAATAATGCTTCATCAAATCCATGCACATTAGTGTTTCTTGCTAACTATATTCAGCGATACTTTCAGCATTTTTATTAGAGGTCACCTATAAGTGCAGTTGCTGGGACTCAACAGTCAGTGCTTTTCCTCCTTTTCCTCTCTTACCAGTTGCCCTGTACCCTCAGTCATGGCAACAGTGGGTGGTGGAGACCAAAGGAGGAAACTAAGAAAATGAAAACTGTGCTTCAACTTCATGTTACATTTCTTGCAGCTAGATTTATTGGAAAATGTTTCCTGAGAAGCAGGGCAAAACCTTCCATGTTGGGCAATTCAAATTGCCCTCAGCAAGACACCAGGGATTGACTCTGCCAGCTGGCATGGGCGGGAAAGAGGGTTATCTCTTCTGTGAGTCTGTGATACCTCATCTCTCTGTCAGTAAACAGGGTACGGGCAGAATTGCTGCTCCTGGATGACAGAAGGTCATATAGTGACTTGGCATTCTCTGTCAATTACTCCTTAGATGAGAAATGTTCAATTCCAGGTGTTAGTGCTTCTCACATTGACATTTTTTGTGAGATTCCAGCTATACCTATTAAAAAAAAACCAACAACAACAACAAAACCCACAAACCACTCCAAACTTCTTTTGATTTCAGATCCAAATGAGAACAAAACCAAAACGGGCAAAATCAAATACAAGTCTGGATCCAACAATGGAAATCATCAGCCATCTGCTCACTAATTTGAGGACCTCCAGATGTGAGCTATAAGCATGGATGCATTTTCTATGACGGCAAATTATTAACTTCTTGCTTCTCAGCCAGGATCACATCAAAGTTCATCATGTGGTAAAGCAAAGCAGCTGCAATGGCAGCCTGATGGAATTTATTACTTTTTGTCTAGATTCCATTTCACATTCTCTTTGACCTCAAGCTACTTTTCTTGGGCTGGTCAGAAGAGTTGAAAAATATGTCCTTTCTCCCTAGGTCTCATTTTGAAGTAGCATATCAACAGGACACACCAAGTCTGTCAAAATAATCCTGTACTGAAAACAGTGTTGTGTTCAAAGTGTTTTCTCCTCTACCTACACCCACTCTGAAATTCTTAAGCATGATGTGAACAAGAAACTATATACTATATTGTGTAAAGAATGTTTAAATACATGTGTTAAAAACAGTGATGGAATTTTGTTTGGAAATAAGTATTGCAATATGAGCTTTATTGCAATATGAGCTTTATTACAATATGAGCTTGTTGTTCATCTTCTTTCATTATTCAGTTTCTAATTAAATTACTACCACTATATATGAGAAAAAAAGTACAGATATCTCATTATGAAATTGCAAAAGGATTTATATTGACTGCAATTTCAAGAAATATGTTTTTAATTTATTCAGCTATAATGTTAATTCTGGTTAATTCTTTAAGAATAATTTTGCCTTATTACAATAGTCCAGTAATTTTGGAAAGTACTTTCATTGTGAATTTTATTCTGTGTAATTATCCCATCTTCATGCAGCTTTGGGTAGAGAATTCAAACAAACACAATGCCAAGAAATCCAGAGTCATTTTCCCACACTGCACATGTTGGTTTTGCAGTTAGTTTGCATGCTTTTTATGAGGATATAAAATATACAAGAATTATCAATTTGGGGAAATTGTATCTTTAATTTACAAGGTGTAGATCTGTAAGTTGATGAGAACTTCAGTTTTCCCCATAGTCAGAGTGTTTGGAAGTGGGATTGCTTTTTGTGAATGTTTGCTATATCCCATGTTGTTCCTTCTGTGGTGAACTTGGTTTGAGGGGTATGAACCAGATCAAGACCGAATACTTCCAATCAAGTGTGTATGTGAGATTGAGTGAGAATGAAGCCTCCCTTACAGTTTATGGAGATCTGTATACTGTGTGGTGTCTGAAATCCCACTTTCCCAAAAGCGGCAGTAGCTGTCAGATTAAGCTGTGTTGCACTTCTAGATTATAATGGGAGCACAGATGATTCCCTCACACATAAAGCCTCTGGAGCTGGATCTGACTCCAATCACTCGTCCACGCAAATGCACCTGGTGCCATCTGAAGTGCTTCACAGCAGCACAGCAGCCCCCACATGGGGCTATGCTAAGCCCCTTCTACAGTGGCAGCTGGAGGCCAGGAGGGGTATATCTCAAATTCTTGCCTTTATCACCTTAGCTGTGTTACATCATAGAGTTAGTGGAGTCTTTCTGCTATTGCAGATGAACAGCTCATGTGTTGCTAAACTGCAGTATACAGTGAGCACAACTGTTTCAAATCTCCTTTGCAACAGCAACTAGATGTCCTAGTTATCCAATTACCATTTACTTTCAGTTGGCTTAAGAACAGGACTAGATCACATCTCCTCTGTACTGCAGGTATACGTATATATTTATACATACATATTTATTATATATAAAATAGATATTATATAATATTATATATATTATATATATCTATACATAAGCAGTCCACCATCTGCCAAATTCCTGGGACCTGAAGGAGCTCTAATCCAAAAGCTATGGGACTATGTCAAGACAGTGTTGAACCCAAAGAAATATATCCCATCTCTCAGCAGAACTTATCATCTCAGTTGTGAAGCCATTTTCTGATGCTCTCCTGGCTTTCGGGTAGCTCATAGAACCTACGTAGTTTCCAACACATTTAAGTAATTGAGACATTTAAACACAGATAGCTGCTGAAGGGTGTTTTTAAAAACCAGAGGACTTCTGTCTGTACTCAGAGGTTTTGACCCAATGCTTTGAGGAGTTATAAACATATTTGTCTGAGAATTCACAAAGCCTGATTGACCTAAGAAGCATGGGCTTGAATGATTCCTTTACTCTTTTTGTGGGACATAGGAAGCACAGTTACGTATGTGATACAGCTTGTTAGAAAAATGTTAGTCCCTGCTGTTCTCCTTTAACAATGCAAGTTACTGGCTTTCTGCCCTGAAGGGGACCCATATATGTTTCTTTCAGCTGAATTCTTACCCTAAAGAAAGACTAAGCTCTGGTGTCTTTGTTTTCGAGGAAGATCTGGCAGAGCACATTGTCAATCATGACAGTGCTATATATGTCTCTCACTGCATTAATTTACAGGTGGATTTGCTTCTTAAGTATCTTACCATAGCTAGGTGCTATTTTTCAGAGAAAAAAGAAATAACCAGAGAAATGCTGCAGCAAAAAACAAGTCAGAGATTTTGTACCTGTAGCTCTGGGGGAATCCCAGGGTAACCTTTCTCGCCTTTGGGTCCATGATGGCCACGCTCTCCCCTTGGTCCCATATCTCCTTTGTCTCCTTTCTCACCTTTGGCTCCTTCCTGGCCAGTTGCTCCATTATTTCCATTGTTTCCATGATTTCCTTAAAGAAAACAGAGATTTCTGTTTAATAATTTCATATCCATATACTTTAACAGATAATTGTGACTGGGTCCTTTTCCAACAGTTTATACAACATGGACTTTTCAGTACCATAAATTCCAGACTGAGCTGCAATGGAGAAGAAACAGCTGTGTGATTAAGATGAAGGTCAAGTTTTGATGAGCAAGTTTCTAGAAGGATATGCATTTATGCTTAATTATTAACCCTCATGCTCTCTTGGTGTTGCTGTATGAACTGCCTGTGTCTCAGGTCATTGTGTTGTTGGGGAGATATGCACGGACAAGATATCAGTGGATGTGATGCTTGAGGAAAGCAAAAGTCTCTGCCTACTGACATATCCCAGGTAGCTTTTTCTTCTGTGTAAAAACATACTTACTGTTAATTTCAGTTAAATAGGATAGGATAAAATAACGTTGAAGAACATTTTGCTGTCTTTAAACCACAAATGAAGAACGCCTGAAGCCTTAAACTAGTTAAATGACCCATCTGTGACAAAAACAGGGGGACCTGCATTCTCAGGTTACTCGGTAGCTTGAAGGGGTTGATTGATTGCCTGTTCCTAGATTGCAAGAAAGAAAAGACTTTTATAATGGAGCTTTTCTGTGATGGCTTCTTATTCAAAGGATCATTATAAAAACATATTCCTGCATCTGCAGCATTGCTTACTTCCCGATATTTACTGAACAAGTGTCTATGTGACAGGCAAAATTTTAAAGTTTTCTAGAATCACTGAGCACTTATGATGCTTACCTGAAGCAAAAGCAAGACCTTTCAGTTAATTACCTAGCAGACTAATTAGGGTTATCACTGTTCTAATTCTATCTTAATTGAAATTAAATTCTTTGTTGCTCTGATTGTCCTCTGATTAGTCACTCTGGTTACAAGAAGAATATTTTTGTCTGAGATCAAATCTAATGATTAAGTGATTCTTCAGAGTTTTTTTGTTGAAAAAACATTTTCTTCATGCAAAGAAGCTAAATAATGGAAGAAATTAAGCAAACTTTTATTTGGATAGAGAAATCAATAACTCTTAAAAGTAACAAGAATAATCCTTCATGTGAATCCAGAATTACTTCTCTACCAGTTCTGAAGTCTGCAAGCAGCATTTGATTCAATCAAGGGGAAAGCAGCTGTTATTGTTCCCCTTAAGGGCAGAACGATATGAAATGCAGCAGATGAAGGAGACAGAAATTCCAGGGTGCAGAAGGCTGCTGCAGCCATACATTTGTGGCATCCTATGGTGACAAGAGAGTGTGACTGAAATTCATACTCACGTGGGGAAAGGGCAAAGCTGGCCTGGGCTGTTTCCCACAGTGTCCACTGCAGCATCAAATTAAAGGTGTAATACAAAGTTGTGTCTCGCTTCTAAGAAGCCAACAATTTATTAATAAATAATGCAATATTTCTGCACAAGAAATTAGTTTTCTCTTCTGTAATGGTCAATAGTATTTTCATAAAGCTTTGATGCTTGAATAGCTTGCAGCAGGCTCATATCAAATATGCCTGTGACCTTGTTTTGCTGAATACTTCAAATATATCAAAGTAACGATTTGTTTCGATATTTTACCAACTGAAGGTAGTTCTTGAAACACTTCATTGTCCCAGATACAGCTTCATAAGTCAGATTTGAGTGCTGCTGTTAATTGTTTCTCCCAAAAATCACTGCATTTTTTTGTGTAGTTTATCTAATTTCTGTTACTGTGAGTACATTTTTGAGACAGAAAGGTAATAGCATTTTTATTGTAACAGAAAATTTAAGCTTTTGAAGATGAGACAAATCTGCCAATCTGTAGTGACAGGTTCCTTTAAATTATATGTCTGCTTTAGGAACCATGATTTGGAAATCTCTGAAGATAACTGCTGTAACAAAATTATACCAACATGCAACTATTTTTTTCCCTATTCTAGGCTCTTCTTTTTCCATACTAATTATCAGATCGAAATATATGCCCTCTTCTTAAGTACCCTGTTCTACTGGGTACTTTTTGTTCTGAAAGGCAAGAAGAAAGAAAGAAAAGAAGTTCCTATGAGAGAATACAAGCATGTGTGTCTCAGTAAAATATTGGCTAGCAGCATGCTGAGTGAAAAAATCTCCTGAATAAAGTACACAATAGCATAGCTAGATATACAAAGGTGAACAAAATAATCAACTCCAGCGAACAAGTTCTTCCAACTTTAATGGAAGCTTTATGCTACTTTAAGAACAGAGACCAATTTGCCCTAAAAATGTAATGAGATTACTTTTAGTAAGAATTTGTGAAAGTTAAATTTTACTAACAAATGGGTTTTCACTCGGAAAGACTTAAGAGTCTATTTGGTAATCTTGGTCTCCCCAGAAATCATAGAAAATCTTGTTCCTGGATCTGTCCCCAAATACTAATGTTTGACCATTCTCTGATGTTTCATAGAATAGACTGTAATTTATAACCTTTAATTAAACTGATGAAAAAATGAATTAAAATTCATCTTTACCTGGCATCCCAGGGGGGCCAGGAGGTCCTGGGGGCCCTTGGTAGAGTCGAAGTCCAAAGTCACCGCGGCAGCAGGAACTACAGTCTGGATTCTGTGGTCCAGTTTGTGGGGGCTAAGTGCACAAAAATATTTAAATAGCTCATTCATGGAGGGCATCAACCATATACAAGTTGGTTACAGGTTTTTCATTATATATCCCCTGTTTAAGTATTTGCTTAGTTCTCAGAACACTTCTTCTCAGGGCTTAAATCTCCCATACTTGGTTTATCCCTGAAGATACTATTTTTTTTAAGATTTAAGGGAATAGCTCTTTAAGTGTTCCAAGAGCTATATGAATGTTAGAAAACCAACTTGTCCTGTCAGATAATGAGGGTTTTGAAAATAATACCAAGTAATGCAAGTTAGATGAATAATTCAGTTAGGTTCCTATCCTACTTTTCACTGATCACTCATTTCATCTGATCTTTGTTGACAGACAAGCTTATGTACAACAAGTGGTGGAACACAAAGAGCTTCCTTTGACCTTCAACAATGAACTACCCTCAAATAAACATAAAGAAAACAGCGCTGGACTGCTAGAAGGAGATGTTAAAAAATGTCTGCACAACATATTCTTGTTCATGACCGTAGGCTTGCAATTTTACAGGCTAATAATGTTGGGAGAACCTAAAAAATTGCCAAGGCACGTGATAAAACTTTGAGCTAACGACAACAGCTGGTGTTAGGGGCATGTGATTATTTGTAGTTGTGGGTGTGTAACTATGAAAATCTGTTTATATGCTGAAACTAATATAGCAGTGTAAATAAAATAACAAGTTTATTGTACACAGCTCAGCAACTATAATAATAATTTTGTTTCTGTACTTTCCCCCCCTCCGTTTTTTAATTCTATTTATACTAATGGAGTCTCATTCAATCCTGGTTGGATTTGTAACTAGGTCCTTTTGATAATTTCAGTGCTTACAGATTTTACGATGAGTCATTTCCAAGGCAGAGGCCCAGTGTTTTCTTCTATTTCTTTACCTCCTTCGTATTTCTCCCCTTTGTTTCTTTTTCCCTACAATTCTTTGCCACTATCCTGAGCTGCAAATCTGCAGTTCTTAGATTCTTGTGTAGTTACACCAATCCATCTACTACATTTCTCTAGCTATTCTGCACCTTATCTTCTTTATCATACTTTCTGCTGTTCTTTATCATCCTCATATTTCTTGCCTAATGCAGACCTACTGGTTTAATAGCGGCAAATGAGCCCCTGGTGGGATAGGAGCTGCTTTAATGAACATACAGAAGAGATCTGTTACTGCCCTCTGTGTCAACAGCCAGCTTCATCTGAAACATTAAAGCTTTCTCCTCATGTTTTGAACAATACCAAGCACACCCCCAGATGAGTTAATTTCAAGAGGCTTGGGAGTTTATTTTCCTGGATACAGAAAACACCTTTCATACCTCCAAAATATTGGAACGATTCCAATGGGACAGGCGGATGCCCTGTTGGTCTCGAACCACTGAGAGTGAATGGATCATGGGAATAAAGGCTGACCTGACAGCTCAACAAATATGCTTCATATTAAAAGAGATACAGAAATAGAAGGACTTGCCAATGGGAAGACAGGATTCATATTTATGAGGTTTTGGTCAATACTATACGCTTAATACCTTCATTCCGGATAAGGTCTGTATTTTATTATAAAAACGAGTTCTCCTTGTTGGACTGTCTGTTCCTGGACAACATGGTTGTATGTTCCTTGCTGTTTTATTTTTCCCAGTTGTTAGGAAGAACATAACTGACAATCACCAGACACACTGTTCAAAGCTTTCCTAATATGAAAGAAGTAGCCCTGCTTTCAGCTTGTTTTCAGTGCTTGAACGGGAGCCAAGTACAAGAGGACTGGAATTGCACAAGCATTTTGCATCACCTGAAATGCTGTTGTGCTGAGTTAAAATCTCCAACTCTTTTCTGATATTGCTTCATATTCATGTTAAAAGAGAAGGCAAACTACAGACACACCTGCAAACAGCAAATAAGTCATATCAGCCTAGAAATATCCAAAGACTTGGAACTGAGGATTATAGGTAAGGAAAAGCACGAATCCAGAAACTGGATTGCATGTGAGACTCCCTCTGTGCAGGCAAAATTTGGGTTTTTTTACCTGATGCACTGAAATTCCGGACATCATTATTAGATAACAAGTTATGTCATCATAAAATAGATACTAATGTTGGTCATAACCAAATTCTATTTGGTAATGCTATTGGCAAAAAGCTCAGCAGGTTATTATGCATGAAAAGAGGCAAATCCTGCCAGCTGTTTTTTTAAGAACGGTTCCACTGACTTCAAAAATAACTACTCTGCAAGTCATAAAATAGTATTGACTTTTTATCTTTACTGATCCTGTGACTAGGAGGAAAAAAATGTTCACAGTCAGCTGCCAAGAACAATGAATATTCAGGATATTCTTTTAATCTCTAAAAACAGAGAACTTCATGAAGAGTACATTTAAAGGAAAAACCCGTTCCTGAAGTAAAATTACACTCAAATGGGACAAAGAGATTAATTACAAACTACTTGCCAAAGGTGTCCTAAGCAGCCATTTGCACATGCATTTCACAGCGCAATGAATCTTTGGCATTGCTCTCAGAAAAAGGATGTGATTTAGGAGCTTGTGAAATGCATCTGCCACATCGATATCCTAATACAGAAAACTGGAAAAATATCTGAGGCTATTTGCTGAATTTCCAATGATATAGTATGTAGGAGGCAGTTGTAGGCAACAGAAGGTCTATAAAATTCCCTTAACTTAGAGCTGCGATTGAATCATAGTTGGAGCCCCAGACCTTTTTTACTTCCTGATTAATTTTATGGGTTTCTGTTACATTGTGTAAGACAATGCAGAAGATGAGCGATGTACATCCACCGTTCTTGGCTCCTGTTCTGAATTTGAGTGCAAAATAACATGTCTCTGTGGGCACTGAGGCCCTCTGCACCTCTTCTCTAGCAAAGAATTATACAAACCAAAACTGGCAAAATTCAGGGTAAAACACCGGTAGGCTAAGGGGTACCTGAAGGTTTTCAAAGAGCAACTTGAAAAGGAAGAATATGTCTGGAATGGCTCTCCCCAGTCACTAAGAGTTCTTGTGCTTGGGAAAAGCATATTATATTTTATGTAAGTTACCAGCAGCATGGAAACTGTCCTTGTACCCAATGCAACAAAGACGAGTGCTATTGTCTCTGTTCTGCAACAGGAAACAGGACTGTTAAAATATTTTAGCAGGAGGGTGAAATTCCCCAGCCACAGCTATGATAACCAAGACAGGAGGGACTTAGGGGTGAAACAGCTTTCAGATATCTCAAGGAGAAGAGGGAGTTTTGTCATGAATTAGAACATTTCCATGCCGCCTTTGTTACTCCTCTGCCTGGAAATCTCTGGAGTCTGGAGATGGAAAATACCTATTACATCAGCCACTCTGTGATGGATTATCCCTGTCATGCATCTGCTACTGCTCCATTTAATTTCAGTAAGCCAAATATTGCATCATTTTCCAGCAAAGATTGCTTCTTGGACAGGGTTTGGCAGGTTAACCACTGCCATCAGCTGTACTCAGACTCACCAAGCTCAGTTTTAATGTCAGAGCCTCTTGCCCCAGCAGGCAAATCCAAACACATTGCATTAAACACTCTGATGAGCCACTCATGCACCCCCAAATAAAGTGACGCTTTCACTGAGGGAAAATTTGATTCTTAAAAAAGTCGTAATTTTTTTATGAAATCCTGCATTATCTGAAATAATGTTGAGTTAAAGGGGGATTTTCTTTAAGTACCAATAATATATGGTCTGCCGTATGCAGCTGCAGAGTTTTCTCTGCTGTAAAGAGGTACACACACACTAGCTGGATCATTGCAGAGTGTACTTGATGGCTTACATTGTTTATGTATATAGACAAGTGCAATTTAACATACCTATGGTTAACTATCTACTTTGCTAAGTGCACTGGAGGAATATATAACTCCTGCCCAAGAAATATGAAATGCAAAGCACTACAAAACTTAAAACCAGGGAATATAGTGATGATTAAACATATTCCCATACTTGAATGAGTTTCAGTTCTTCAAGCCTAGGACAGGATTAGAACTAGATCTTCTCTCTGCTTATCATGAAGTAGATTATTATTCAACACCTGTCTCATGTCCATGATTTTTGGAATTCAAAATATAGTAGTCTGATCTGAAAGAGTGTTAAAAATCAGATAGTAAAAGGCGAACTATATAGCACTTGAACAATTGTATCATCAATAGGAAAAATTATTCATGGTTTTGTTTCTAAATGACATCAATCAATAAAAATTTGATTTGAGTGGAATTTTTTTTGCCTTGTGCTAGGAAAAGTTTCATCTTCTGCCCATCAGATTTTTCCTTTTAAATTTGGACTACAATATTTTATGTATAATCAAATTATACCATTTTACTTTTGCTGTGACCTAGTTGTCTATAATGCCTAAAATGCCATGTAAAAGGCATGAAAAGATTCCCAGTTTAAAATACATATTACAGATGATTTAGAGTTTCATTCCAAGTCTTTTTTCCTCTGAAACTGTTGAACTGATACATATTATTAAATTTACTCATTACATTAGTATCTTTTTTGTTCAAGCTATTCCTTAAAATAAAATTTTTGAACACTCAGAGTTTCATTATGTTTCTTTCAAGTTCTAAAAAATATACTTTATAGTCATAATTTTCAAGTAAAGTTATTCTCTGCTGATTGAATCATTCTAAATTCCTCTCTAAATTCTGTAATTTTCCTTCACATCCAAATGAGTTAACAGAATATAAAACTTCAATATATTACATAAGTAATACCTTGAAATAAGTAAGAGACCATATATCAGAATATATGATTGCACAGTTTCAGCAAAACAGACAGCTGCTGTGTATTTTGAAACCAGTGTCCCCAACCACTGCTAGTTCTACCAGCTCATTTAAAGATTCTATAAAGCAACCCAGCAGGATACACACAGCTTTAATAAAAATGTTTTCATAAATATATCACTAATAATCTTAATAAAATAAAAACTCAATAGCTTTGAAGATATCTTTAGAAGATTAATTCAGAGTACCTGGACTCTATCTGAGGTAGTCAGTTCTACATCATCTACCTCTGGTCTCAGGACTTTTTGGTCTGTCGAAGTGCTATTATCAACAGTCCACTCTATAAGTTGACTCCGCTGTTTCAATATTTCCCTGCTTCTGGAACCTGTATGGCCAGTCTGGTGGTGACTTTGCAATACTTTAGCCACTGGTTTATAAGATCTTCTGCTCACCTCCATGTATTCATCTTGACACAGGCAAAATGGAAGAAAAAATAAAGCCAGTAGATGCCAACTGATGAAATCCTTCTCTGCCATGTTATTCAAAATAATTTTGCAGAAGTCCAGCAAATGCCTTGCAGAAGAACCTCTTTGCTGTACCAGGAGTTATGTGGTCCTTTCAGCTTTTCCACTAGTAAGCCTGGCACTGAGACCAGTACCAGGTTTTATATGGTTGCATGCAATAAATAAAACTAAAAATGCCAAAGTGACAGGATCCTTCATCCAAAATCAGTCATGCTCCTTTAAACAAACCAGGCATTATTCACCACTTCACTACCACAAGGAAAATTGATTTGTATGCTGGAAATGACCACAGCATTCAACGGACTCCCGTGGTTCCTATTTGGGGCATTAAAAAATGTAGCACCTTTTCTTTGGCATGTTTTTGTTTAAGTGTGAAAAAATGTGATGGAAATGGAGAACATGTGGCTAAGGTTTGTGCTCCTTGATTAGATGTGGAAAGGCTGTGAATTCACACTCTTAAATGTCTTTTGGACACAGTCACCTTCCCTATTTGCCAGGAAATTCACACACACAACCGCGTCAACCTAGTCAGAAAATCCTTCCAAGAGCAATTTGGAAACAAAAGAACAAGAGGAGTTTTTGCATATGATCCTGACCTGATGTCTGTTTCTGACTATGCTTTTCATTCACTAAAAGTAAAATATTGAATTTCTGTCAGTTGGCCAACAGTAGAAGGAGACTGGGTAAGTAGCTCTGAAAAACTGGGCTGAATTCAGATTCACAGAGCCTCGTTTCTCAGCATTAGTTCAACATACTCAGCCAGGCAATATTTTTTCCCTTGAGTTCACAGTGTTTGTTTTCCTAAATGTAGCTGCCAAACCAAATTTTATATCTTCTCTACCAAGTAAACATAGATTTACTGGGGGGCTTATTTCAGACTAAAAAAATCAAATTATATATGTATAATAATATCCTTATTATATTTTTGAGCCACCCATTATTATCCTCTAGAAAGTCACAACTTCAGAATGCAGTTTTTCAGATGAATCCGCAATACACATGCACACCCAACTTTCCCAAGAGGAAGTAGCTCCTTAGCCTGTGAGAAACACTTTGCCAGTACATGACTACAACATTACTGAAGGCATTAGTCCCAGGGAATGACCTCTCACTCTGCGATGCAATAGACTCGCTCATACTCAAAATGTTCAAGGTTAACCACTCTGATTAGCGTTTGTCTGGGGCTCCTCTGTGACCCCCAGGGAGCTCTGTGGCCCTACATTATTCACCTTTTTTCAATTTTCTTTTTCCCTTTTCTTGCCATTCAGTCGCCTGACAAAATGTGAGGTTTGTAGTGCAGGGTGCTGCAATGGTTGGGTTTAGAGCGTGAGGCTAAGGTTACGTATGTGAGGATGGAATGCGGGAGAACTGGGAGCATCAGCAGCCTGTTGGAGTGGTAATGAAGGTTTCACCCATCCAGAATGTAGTCTCTGAAGACAATGATCCACAAATACCACCCAGACTCCATTTTGAGAGGGCAAGTAGACAGTGCACTTCGAAAGAGCTCCTGGGAACAAACAAGGATGTGACCAACCAGGAAGCCAAGACACACCGATGAAATTCGATAATGTAAAAAGCCCTAAGCATACAAGCGTGCTATGGGAGCAAAGTGTGACACCACTGGCTCTGCTAAACAAGGGAAATGAATTACATCTGCTAAAATAGCCCAGTTTCATTGATTGGAGCTGAAAGGGCAGCCACCATGTGTCTTCATTCCCTGGCATACTGCTGACATGGGGATGAGGAGTGGAGCAACTGAAGAAACTAAGCCAAATCTTAATCTTTGTGAAATCGTATGAAACCCTGGTTTTGACACCAAGTAAGAAGAATACCGCTCAAGCAGTAAGGATTTTGAAAGAGGCTGTGGCGCTTCTGTCTCAGAGGGAGATCCACGTTGTGAAGTCTGTTTATTCAGCCCCTAGTAGAAGTTGGAAGGGGTGAACAATTGGTAGATGAGAAATTGCTCTCTGTTTTATATTCAGCTCCTTTCTGTGTGAGACAGCAGGGTAAGTCATGTCACAGAAGGAGGCACTGCTTGGGGATGTGGTGGAGAAGGTTGAGAAATGCTCAGTTGGGGTAGCAGAAACGAGAAAGTTACCAGTACCCAACCACTTGCCTTGGTGATTTCCTATTTCGCAGCCCACAGAGAGGAGTGTGGAGTTGTACCAGTGCCCCAGAAACGCAGTACCAGCCCCCAGAAAAGGCAGTGCCAGCCCCCAAAGACACACAGGGTCTGAGTTGAGCCAGGACAGGGACAATGCTTAGGTCTAGTGGGACTGAAGGCAGCCAGGGGCAGGTTTTCCCCGTTAATCCTTTTCCACTGGCCAAGTGTGGCATAGGAGCAGAGACCTCAGCTGCTGTGGTCTTGGTGTTTTTTTCCTTGAGGATAATCAGGACCTGCTGCATACAGCACCCCACTTGTCTCAATGACAGCCCCAGGAACTGGGTCATCTCCTGGTGATCACAGCCCATGGCCTTGCCAGGTAGAGCTATGTGTCCTTGCTTCATGTTTTTCTTGTATTCATCTTCCTTAGCTTGAAGCTCTAATGGCAGGAATCTTAAATCAATTTCAATGAAAACTTGGATTGTCAAGCAGATGTTCAGGATCATTGAATGACACTTGATAGATTAGCTCTTGAGCCTCACTTCAGTGCATAAATATTAATTAACAGAATAGCCTTGCAGAAGGTACTGGTTAGCCTATGTTTTATGACTACTGCAAATCTTGATTTAAAAAAAATGCAAATATTCCTATTATTTCACTAGGCAAGGAGAGGTGGAAAGAAATTTACTGGATAGTGAAGCACAGCTTCTGAAAACACAGTTCCAGATTTTGGAAGTTGCTGACACCAAAATGGAGTTTCTTTTTTCAAGGAGAGAGGATTTTCTTGGTAGCAAAGGAGTCTGAAAACCCTGAATTCTGTAAAATTGCGAATGACTCAGAGACAAACATTAATTTATCTTGGCACTTCGTAATTTGATTCAGCAAGTGCGGGGACAGCATTGATGTTTTCAGCTGCCATTAGGGCTTTCATGGCTTTCCAAACTCTGTTGCAGGAGCTTCTTGTGGCAAATGTTTCCAATGTGAGTAATGAACATCCATAGCACCCATGTCCCGGAGGGAGGAGAAATAAAACCAAAGAGATTTGCGCTTCAAAGACCGCATCTATCATTTCATGCAAAACCTGAAACAAGCATATTTCTTGGCAGCTACTAAAAAGAAGAAAAATTCCCCTTCTCACTTTCTAATAGAGTCCACCTGGTTCCTACCCATGACTGCTCTGGTGGTTTGATGCTACATGCATTTTTTGGTCCAAATTAATAATAGAGTTTAGACTTTGCTCTTTTATTTCCAATCTCTTGTACCAAACCCCATCATACATAAATTTGGCTGCCCATCCTTTACCTCTGTGCTAGGATAGCCCTCTTTGTGCTAGCAAGGCCCATAAAATCATCGTCTACAGGCAGAAATTTTGGACTTGGAAGTGAAATCTATGGAGGAACTGATTCTGATTCTCAATACTTGATACCAAATGGTTGAATACACTTATCTAAAAGTGTGAATTGAATCTAAAATAATAGGACATCGAAGTATCAATGCTTTGAATTCACTTTGTATTGGAACTGAAAATTCTTCATGCTGACAAGAACAGAGCCTACTAATCTGGATATGAGAAAAGAACTGACCTAAAAGCTATGGGTTTGCTTCTACTGGCAGGGCCAGTGTGTGTTGCAGGAGTGCTGACAAAAAATAAAATCTGAACCCCTCCTTACCTCTTCACTTTGTGTTTGAGCACTCAATATCACCCTTCCAGCAGCTGCTAGCTGAGCTCAAGCACAGCCGTGATTAGCTTTCCCCTTCAGACTCTGGCAGCAGAATATGACTCTGTCTGGTAATCAACACTTCAAGATGAAGTGAAGGACATGGATCTGTTTATGTCAGATAATAAGATATTAGCTAAAATGCAATAACTGCTGGGTGAAAGCTGCTTCCCACTTTCTCTGCAAGGAAAAACTTGACTCTGTAAGAAGGAGACTCTTATTAGTATGTTAGTCATATTGATATTGGGAAAGAGGGTTATTAGTGAGGTTATTATGTAAAATTGCAGGCCAATCTTTCAAGAGGCAACAAAGAAAAATTATTAAAATTTAAAAACCCCCACCTGCTGTGGCCCAAGCAGGCTTGTATCTGCAATTAAACATTTACAGCTCCTTCTCTTAGAAATAATCCTGTTAGCAGTGATAACTCCTCCATACCAGACACAAAGATAATCCAGATCTGCTATTTGACAAGCTATCTCCACTGAGCCATGCTCAGAGAGCCAGGCCACAACTGAAGGGTTGAAGGCCACCCAGCACTATAACACCATGATGCCTCAACTACTGTGACATTCCCGGCCCACTATAGCGCTCTGGGCTCATTACCTCCCTATTATGCTTCCAGCCCTGCTGTTATTGAGCTGCCCACTCCCTCGGTCTGGATGGCACTTCCACCACTCCTGCAGCAATGCAGGGATGACTTCTCCTCTCTCCACAGCCACTGCAAAATGCCTGGCATTGTGTGGCCCTCTGGCTCGCTGCTGCAACAGCCATGGACAGAGCCCTCAGACCTCAGTGTGATTTTGAAGTTTTTCCCACCTCTGTGCTGGCCACGGCAAACCCACAGGAGCAACTGCGGTATTTTCATTAAAGTCTTCTGTCATCTGCTCCTTGTTTCTGCAGGAGTCTTGGTCAGTAATGAGGACTCAGGTAAAATCCACCATCCTCCTCCCCAAGGAAGCCTCTGGAGATGGGCCACCAAGGGGAAGGCAGATCCATGGGGCTTTTCAAGTGTTGTGCACCCTAAAAGGGCTTACAGTCACACTCTGTGCAACATCTTTTCCATGGTTAATTGTTTTCTTCTCCTGTAACCCACTGCCACAGAAGTCTGCAGTCGGTAACAGGGCAGCGAGTGGTTTGGACGGTTTGTTTCATGATGTCCCAGATGTGTGTGGTTTGCAGTTACACCAGTTCCCACACAGCAGCAGGGTGTGTTTTGTCAATATTTTCCTCATTAGTTATAGGAAGATATCAATAGCTGTCGAAGGATGAGAGTGAGGCAAATCCAGCTCCACCACATGGCTTCTCCCGTCACCTGAAAGAGATGAGTCTCCCTAACTTTGATTTGTCCACGAATCAAGAAATTCTCTTGCATTGCTTGACACTGCCATTTTCTTTCCAAGATAATATGAACTGGGACTGAGGTCCTGGGTCCCCACAGTTTGCCAAAGGAGGTACCCTGGGGTCATGTGTTCCAGCATTCCTGAACTTCCACTGCTACTTCATCCCTCTACTTTTTACAGCCCAAAAACCATCCTTCCCCCCCTGCATATGCCTAAACTAAGGGTTCCCCTAAACAAAAGAATCAGAAATGGGCAAAAATTCAGGCCTGAGCTCCTGGCTGTCAGAAGCGCTGCAGCCTGGGTGATCCTCCAAAACACAGGGCAGTATCCGCCTGCTCATCTGTACAAATCCTTATTCCAAAGTATGCACTGGAGACACAGACCCATTCACTCCCTCGATGCCATTTTCAAAGGTCCATGACAAACTGCCTGGATCAGACTGTCAAGAGTTCCAGACAGGATCACCAGGTGGTTTATCCAAGTCTCTTTCAATCTTGCAGAAATAGATTTCACAGTGGTGATAGGGCTCTGGTGGTGGAACAAATAATGCAGTGTGATAAGCTTTTTCCAGTCTGCAATGCATCAATTACCCATTTCTAATTGAAGAGCCAGAACACAGTAACTTCCAAGAAAGCAGGGTGGGGAGAAAACAGACATGTCGTGGTCAACATTTTTGTCAGGGATGGATATCCTGGTTTGGATTAAATATGATCTAACCTGAATCCTTGGCTTCATCTTAATTCACCATTTTTTTTCCTCAAGTTTCAAAATGTTAGATTTTTTACTTGAAATATGCTCTTCTCTGCAATTCCTCTGTTCTGGCTGGGGCCAGAAGTGTAACGGATAAAATACCACAGAAACAACTGCTCATTATTTTAACCACCCAACAAGAAATAGAGAACATCTTGTGAGAAATCCTGTTCTGACTGCATCCCCAGCTCGAATTTTGCATGTGCAGGAGACGTGGGCACTTCAGATAAGGTGTGCTGGTTTTGGGTAGGAAGCCAAGACAGTCCCAGGTCCACCAATACCCAAGACCATGCTCTGCCCTGTTCTTTCATTCTGCCAATGAAAGACATGATGACAAAGCACTCTCAGTGTGCTCTTGTATCCAGGAGAGGTCAAGAATAAACCGTAAAACATTTGTCTGGGCACTGTAAGCACAATGTGACCTCATGTCACATAAATAATTTTTAAGGGTCTGGATTTAGCAGAGTTTCTCAGGTTCCAAAGATGTATCAAAGATGTCTTCAGGAAACTGTGCCATTAAGTGAAAAACAGGGCTTATTCAAATGGTCAGACTCTCCCAGGAGTTCTCTCTACCCTTCTTGGGCACTGGGTGAAAATGAACTGTGGTTGATCTATAACCTGTTAACCTGGTAAGATCTGGTTTCTTTGACAGTTCTTGACTGTTCATATCAGGTTATTGAAGTCTTTGTTTTATGTGTGTATTGAGACACCATTGATCAAGAGTGGGGCTGTTAGAAAAATGGCAGTGCTGTAGTTTTAGATTACAACCTTCTGTTGTCCTCTGCAGAGGTCATTAGGAGAAAGGTCCAAGTGCTTCCTTGTGAATGCACTGTGTCCAAGATCCAGCCAAAACGACAGAGGCTGTTTTGCCACAGTGGGATCTAAAGGTCATGAAACAGGTAAAATAAATCACACTGTGGTCAGAGGAGGGGTGTCCATTGCCATCTGATTTTGTTAAATTACCTGTATCTCTGACTAATAATATATACCCAGAATGGGCCAGCTTTGAAGGACCTAGGAAATCATCCCTAGAAAGAGGGAAAAATATTGGCCTTATCACAACAACCCAGGCCAACCTAGCACTTAAAGCCAGCAGGTGCAGTGTTCTGCAGGCCTTCCTTTTTCCTTACTTTCTAGCCTTTGTAAAAAGTTTCTGATAAATACCCCATCCACACACCTGTTTACCGTAAAAGAGGCAGAAAATTAATAGAATGGGCAGAACTGAGAGGGACATTTGGAACATTTACTTTCAATCATTGCCTGCCTGTTTGAGCTAAAAGTATTTTTTAAAATATATACCATAATAATAACTTAGAAGGTAGGATGGCCCTGCAGAGGGACCTGGACAGATTGGAGAGATGGGCTGATTCTAATGGGATGATGTTTAATAAGTCCAAATGTCGGGTACTTCATTTTGGACACAACAATCCCATGCAGAGCTACAGATTGGGGACAGAGTGGCTGGAGAGTAGTCAGGCAGAAAAGGACCTGGGAGTGCTGGTTGACAGGAAGCTCAACATGAGCCAGCAGTGTGCCCAGGTGGCCAAGAAGGCCAATGGCATTCTGGCCTGCATCAGGAATAGTGTAGTCAGCAGAACCAGAGAAGTTATCGTCCCCCTGTACTCGGCACTAGTCAGGCCTCATCTGGAATACTGTGTACAGTTCTGGGCCCCCCAGTTTGGGAAAGATGTCAGGATACTGGAATGTGTTCCGAGGAGGGCAACGAAGATGGTGAAGGGGCTGGAGCACAAGCCCTATGAGGAGCGACTGAGTGAGTTGGGGCTGTTTAGTCTAAAGAAGAGGAGGCTCAGGGGAGACCTCATTGCTCTCTACAACTACCTAAAAGGAGGTTGTAGTCGGTCAGGGGTTGGTCTCTTCTCTCAGGTGACCAGTGACAGAACTAGAGGGCATGGACTCAAGCTTCGTCAGGGAAAGTTTAGGCTTGATGTGAGGAAGAAGTTCTTTACTGAAAGGGTGATTGGACATTGGAATGCGTTGCCCAGGGAGGTGGTGGAGTCGCCGACCCTGGAGGTGTTTAAGGGGAGATTGGATGTGGCACTGAGTGCCATGGTCTAGATGATGGTTGGTGTTAGTGTTGGGTTATAGGTTGGACTTGATGATCTCAGAGGTCCTTTCCAACCTTGTGATACTGTGATACTGTGATACTGTGGGAAAGAGCCACATGTACTGGAGATGAGTAACCTCTCTTAGAAACCTGGTAGTCCTTGCTGGGTAAAATCCAGCCAACCATCACCATTTATAATAGGAAAGAATGAGCTTCCTGCAAGGAAAATCTGTGTTTGTCTTCCTAATTTGGTTTCCAAAAATTCGCTTTCGTGGGGAAAAGAAAAAAATATATAGTTTGAAAAGGAAATCATATCACCATGATGGTTTTTTATGGCATTTGCAAAAGATTATGGCTTTATACACTTGAGGAATTCCTTGTTCTTCCATAGAAGAGGATGGATGTTCCTACAATGCTCCCCATGCTCATAGACCTGTTCGTAGACCTGGTACCAATGACATTCAGGCCTTCAGTCTCAAGACTGTCAGCAATGACTCTCTGGTTGAAGGGATGGCTCCTGCAAGACTTCCGGGAGTTTGTCCATTTTTTTTGGCCACCACATTTGTCACCAGTTTCTCATCCCCTTATGTAAGCCCTTGGGCTGTTTCAGAATGATTGAAGTGGAAATAAAAGCAAACTAGATCTAAATTTTTGCCTGGACGCCCCAGTTCTCTGGCAATGCCATACGCATGCCTATTTCTTCTGCTGTTTCAAGTGTCCGTGTTACTTGAACTTTCTCCTCCACCAAAGATGTAAGAGCAGTGTGCCAGATGCTGGGCTCCTTGCTGCAATTAAGGACCTGAGCTTTGTCCGCCAAGGACAGCAAGATCTCTTGCTTTGCTCTTCAGCTGTATGGATCCTGATGGATCCTGCATGAATTTTGTCAATAAGCAGGATATCTTATTTACAACTATATAGCAAGGGACTGATGTTGTAGCCTGCCATATCTATCACAATAGTATCTTCAGGAGACAGGGATGGCAGGAGTAGCCAAGGGTGTCTCTGAGAGTTATGATATCATTTTAGCTTTAGCCAGGTGATGTGACAGGTGTTCTTCAACCCTGGAACTATGGCATAAGCAGGTTAGGCACAGCAAGGTAGTGTCTCCAGTCTGTGGTGTGCTGCCCTGTAGGCAAGATGCATCATGTAAGTCAGTTTCCATGAGCACAACCATACATGCTGACCAGATGAATACAATGTTCTGTCACAGCACAAATAAAATAGAAACCACAGTTCAGACAGTGTGAAAAAAAAAAAGTTAGGAAAGCAATGCTGCCTAAGGTTTTTGACCTTTAAGCCTGCAAAAACTGAAAGAATTTTTTTCAGAATTTCCTCAAATTCCTTCTGCTAGCTAGTGGTGACTTGCCACTTTCTTGGTAAGGTTGATGCTCTGGGATAACACAAAACAAGTTGGAATACTCTTTTTGATGGTGGTCTAGCCACAGGTTGTGGTGTTTCTTTCTGAGATAGCTGTAGGATTGTAGAATCAGGTATAATTCCTTCACAGAACAGTTCTTCCTCTCCCTGAGCTTTTATAGATGAGGAAAGATATGAGTTCTCTTGAAGTGGACAATTTAACTGTAATCAGTAGAACCATTATGATTCTATGATTTGTTACAATCTGCTTCCATCCCTCTTTCCCTGTCTGCCTCATTGCTTTTAACAAAGATTAGCTATTTCTCAAGTCTGCAGTGACATAATCCATAGAGTACCAATTACTTCACTGATTGCTCTGTACTCTGCCACCAAGAAGAGCAGGACCTCTTGCTTTGCTCTTCCCCTATATGGATCCTGCAGGAATTTTGTCAACAAGCAGGATAGCCAGAAAGCTGCTTTTTTCTGCAACATAAAACTAAAAGTCACAAGAGTGGCTAAGGATCTGCAATATGGTCAAAGCCACATACCCCCAAAATATTCAGAGGCAGGACAGTGACAGGCTGTCAGAGCTGCCCCATTGCCTGTTTTGGGTGACCCTGACTCTACTGAAGGTGCAGGTTTACATAAACCGTGTGAAGTTTTATTGTGTGAGACTGACTCCAAATAAAAAATAAAATATATTACGCTCATTTGAAAAATGGATGGGCAATGAGTTGGCATCTTTGCTATCATCTCATGCCAGAATGTTCTGTTTCAAAACCAGATTCCCTATCAACATATAATTGCTGTGTTATGTCCACCCACACCACTGCTATGTCTATTTACTTTGTTAGAAACAGGTTATGGAAAGATATGTTGCTTTTATTTTTTAATACACTATCTGGAAGGACAGCATTTCTTTCTACAAGCCTTACCAAGCTAAAACTGGCAGAGATAAGGCTGCTGCTTTCCTAAATCAATTATCCCTATGGTGTATAAATTAATTTAGTTTCTTGTTGACTCTTTACTGTTTCTATTTGGGAGGAAGAAAATGGCCTTTTTTTTTTTTTTTTGAGAAGTCAATCATTTCGGCACCTTTGGCAATTTAAAGCTCACAAGTGCCAAAGTTTGAATGGGTGCATAGGAGGTGTAATTTTTTCATACAGAGCTCAGATTCATTTAGCCATCACAGGCTTTGGAAGGAAATAGAGAGACCTTATTTCTCTAACACATCTGTAGAAAAGCCTCAGAAACCTCAGGACATAGAAGCTGCTAAAGCAGACATTAGATTTACTGATCTGATTTTAATGTTCCTCGTTAGTTCACAAGAAAAACAGATGGGACATTGAATTATGGCCAAGAGATCTTCTGCAGTGGGACATTTTTGGTTTAAAAAGTCTCACTGTACACCTGTAATTTCTATTAACTTCATCAGTAATGTCAAATTCAGCTTCTGTAGAAAAGAAACCTGAGCATTTTTATGAAAGGCTCAGCCACAGAATTGTTAGCAAACCTCCGAGCAGAGGCACTGCTGATGTACAAGACAGCAAGCCCACCCTGTGCCTCTACCTTTAGGCTGAGTTGCAGGGATAGTATGTGGTCAGCATGTTCCTTTTGCTGCTGTGGCCAGCTGCAGGCACAGGTGAAGCAAGCAACTGCCAGGGTGCAGCCTGAAAGACAGCAGCAGCATTACAGAGGTGTGCATGGGAGAGAAACTCTGCACCCTACTGCAGCCTTCAGAGATAAGTCTGCTACTGTAGCAGCAAACCCATCAGAGCCTGCCTGCCTGGGATGCAGCTATGGGACCATGACCACTCCAGGGCAGCAGGAAACTGGAACAAAGCCAGCCAAGGTCAGGCCCACTCCTTCCCACTGCCTGAAGAGGGTTTGGGGGAGTGGGTCTGGGGCAATTGCTCATCTTACCCCCTTCTCTTCCAGAGAAAAAATGTGCTTCTCAGGGTGCCTCTCAATAACCAAAACTAAATGCTTTCAAGTAACTTCTGCAAGTCTTCAGAGTGATATTTTTACTACGTGCTGCAGCTGATGGGATTTTCTGCTGCTGGTCCATTTCCCCTGCTCTCTAAAATACACCACATTGCATAGATTATCTGTGTCCTAGGCAGCAGGCAAGCATATGTTTTCCTGAAAACCAGGAAAAATCAATTCCCACCAGCAGAAGAATGCCAGGAGGTTACACAGGTAGAGCAAAGGTGAGCAGAGAGACACAGGCTAAAGGTGTCCACCCAGCCCATCAAGAGACAAATGCTTGTGCAACTCAGAGACACGGATTTAGAATTCCATGGCAGTGTCTGTGGCTCAAGCTGGTAGGGTCTCAAGTAACTTCCTAAAATTTTAAATCTAGCTGACCTCAAACACTTTGCTAGGCTTACAGTTTCTGTCAAACTGGGCTTGCAGAACTTGCGGCACAGAAAATATAGGGGAAAAGGACCTCATCTGCCTCCTTCCTAGTAGGAAGCCTTAACTGAGTCCTTAGTTTATGCAATATCAGTCAGAGACTGCCCATTGCATGTCTAAATGTCATTTGTAATACACTTTTCTGATGGGCTTGGCCTAGGGTCTTGCTGCAGATTTATTTCTGCATCCAAACAGAGGTTCAAACCCCGCAGGAACCTGTGTGACATGGGGTCCTGATATGATGGGCACCACAGAAGGGAAGTGTTTGCTTTTGGGGAGACAAAACCTCAGAAGGACCACAATTTCTAGTGGTCTGCCCTTACTTTACTATCAAAGTAAGTAGGATGCTCTGCTTGCAGAGAGCAGAGCAGCAGAAGCTGCCACAGATTCAGTACTCCCCAGCACTGCCCAGTGGAGTGACATGCTGGAAACTGTGGAGAGAGGAAAGGGAGGGCAAAAAAAGAGGAAGGAAACATGTCAGCTGAGAGCAGACTTAGCTATCTAAAATACTCATATATGTGTAAACTCCATCAATAGAGAGAGAAGGCAGCCCAACTTGTCTCCATGCCTGGAGTGCATAGCGTGCCTGCACATTGCTGTCGAAGGGGAGAGATCATGCGGGGTGCCACACATCCCTTTTAATTGAGGAAAAACTGGAACGAAAGCTGGCGTCAGACACGGCAATGGGATCTGCAGGAGGATGTCGCCAGGGAGCAGTCAGCCACTTGTGCCAGCTGGAGCAGGCTGCAGGCAGCTGCGGGGCAGCTGCTCTCTTTGTGCTAGCTCTACGTTGCATCGCAGGGGTGGGTATGGATAAGTTATCCCCCTTTTTCTTATATTTTCCTGAGTGTCCCCCCTTCCTAACTTGAAAGAAGCTGACTGGAGCAAAAGCTACAACACTGTATGCCTCTTCATCACAGTGGGATTAATAATGATGCTGGAGGAGGGATTGAATGTATTGAACTTAGGGAAAACTCAATTTTGATAGTATGAGAACAGAACGTTATTTCTGTATGAGGCATGTGATACTCTGGACTGGCTTCCAAACATCACACTGCATGTGTTCAAAGGAATGGGATCAGGGGAGCAATATATTTACCTACTGAACAACCCTCAATCCAACCCAAAGGGCAGCAAACTAACATCTAGAATCAGAAAGCTCAAGTAAAGCCTCTAATTAATATTTCACCCATTGGATCTCCTTACACAGTACCCTGTAAATATAGCAGGAGCCGTTCTTGTCATTGATCCAGTGCCACAGCCATCCACTGTTGGCTTTAATACCTTATTTCAGAGATCCATGTTGAAAGTTGTAAGTAGAGTGTCTTGCTCACAATTCATGCTGTGGCTCCCATGGATTTGAATTTTATCTCTTCTTCATATATTAAAGTGAAGAGTAGCATTAGATCTACATCTACAAAAATGATCAAAGGCCTGGAATGCCTCCCCTATCAAGAGAGGCTGAGAGAGTTAGGGTTGTTCAGCTTGCAAAAGATTCTGAGGAGACCTTATTGTGGTCTTTCAATACTTAAAGGGGGCTTGTAAGAAATACAGGGAAAAACCTTTTAGCAGGGCCTGTACCAATAGAATCATAGAATCATAGAATCATCTGGTTGGAAAAGACCTCTGAGATCATCAAGTCCAACTGTATCTGTCCCCTTACTAAACCATGTCCCTAAGAAACTCATCTACCCACCTTTTAAATACCTTCAGGGATGGCGATTCAACCACCTCCCTGGGCAGCTGTTCCACTGCCTGACCACCCTTTCAGGGAAGACATTTTTCCTAATGTCTAGTTTAAAGCTCCCCTGGCGCAACTTACGGCCATTTCCTCCTATCCTATCACTTGTCACTTATGAGAAGAGACACTCACCTCATTACAGCCTCCTTTCAGGTAGCTGTAGACAGTGATGAGGTCTCCCCTCAGCCTCCTCTTCTCCAAGCTAAACAACTCAAGTTCCCTCAGCCACACCTCGTAGGACTTGTTCTCCAGCCCCTTCACCAGCCTCATCGCCCTTCTCTGGACACACTTCAACACCTCAATGTCCTTCTTGTAGTGAGGGGCCCAGACCTGAACACAGTACTCAAGGTGTGGCCTCACCAGTGCTGAGTACAGCGACACAATCACTTCCCTTGACCTGCTGGCCACGTTGTTTCTGATACAGGCCAAGATGCCATTGGCCCTCTTGGCCACCTGAGCACACTGCTGGCTCTTATTCATCCAGTTGTCAACCAACACTCCCAGGTCCTTCTCCTCCAGGCAGCTCTCCAGCTTCCCCAAGCCTGTAATGCTGCATGGGGTTGTTTTATCCCAAATGCAGGACCTAACACCTGATCTTGTTCAACCTCATCCCATTGATCTCACTCCATCAATCCAGCCTATCCAGGTCCCTCTGTAGAGCCTCCCTTCCTTCAAGCAGATAAACACTTCCACCCAGCTTGGTGTCATCTGCAAACTTGCTAAGACTGCACTCAATTCCTTCGTCCAGATCATTAATAAAGATCTTGAACAGCACTGGACCCAACACTGAACCCTGGGGAACACCACTCATGACTGGTTTCATCCAGCCAGTTTTTTACCCAGTAGAGGTTGTGCCCATCCAGGCCAATGGTAGCCAGTTTCTCAAGGGGATGATGTGAGAAATGGTGTCAAAGGCTTTACCAAAGTCCACATACAACATATCCACAGCCTTTCCCTCATCCATTAAACAGGTAACCTTGTCATAGAAGGAGATCAGATTGGTCTGGCAGGACCTGCCTTTCATAAACCCATGTTGACTGGGCCTGATCACCTGATTGTCCTGCATGTGCTGTATGATAGGACTCAAGATGGAGTATCATGACCCTTCTCAGCACTGGGGTCAGACTGACAGGCCTGTAGTTCCTCAGTTCCTGCCTCAGCCCCTTCTTGTAAATGGGCATAACATTTGCCAGTTTCCAGTCAAGTGGCACTGCCCCAGTCAACCAGGACTGCTGGTAGATAAGGGAAAGGTGTTTGACGAGGACCTCTGCCAGCTCCCTTAGTATCCTTGGGTGTATCTAATTGTGTGTGTCTAATTGGCCAAGCAGGTCTCTTACCAAATCCTCCTGAATCGCTGGAGCTTCATTCTCACCATCCTCTGTCTCAGGGGGCCAAGTATCCCAAGAACATCTCACCTTGCTATGAAAGACCAAGACAAAGAAGGCATTAAGTACCTCTGCCTTGTCCTCATCCCTCATCACTACTGTACCTCCTGCATTCAGTAAAGGAAGGAGATTCTCTTTGGTCCTCCTGTTGTTCTTAATATTCTTGAAGAAATATTTTTTATTGTCTTTCACAGAACTGGCCAGATGGAGTTCCAGTTGAACATTAGATCTTCTAATTTTCTCTCTACATGACCTCACCTCACCCTTGTCGTCCCCCTGGGATGCCTGACCCCTCTTCCAAAGCTCATAAACTTTCCTCCTCTTCCTGAGATCAATACAAAGCCCTCTACTCAGCCAAGCTGGTTTTCTTCCCTGTCGACTCATTTTATGGTACGTGGGGATGGGTTGCTCTTGTGTCACCAGGATTTCCTTCTTGAGGAGCGTCCAGCCCTCTTGTGCTCCTTTGTCATTTAGAACTGCCTCCCACTGGACTTTATCAAGCAGTCTTCTAAATGATTGAAGTCTGCCCTCCAGAAGTCCAATGTGGCAGGTCTGCTGAGCCTCCTCCTTACCCCTCCAAGAACTGAGAATTCTATCATCTTATGAGTACAAGACAAGGGATAATGATTTTAAGCTAAAAGAGAAGAAAATTAGACTGGATATTAGGAAAAATTTTTTTTACAGCACCCTCGGTGAAACTTTGGCACAGGTTGCCCAGAGAGGTGTCAGATGCGCCATCCCTGGAAACATTCAAGGCCACGTTGGATGGAGCTCTGAGCAACCTGATCCAGTTGAAGACATCCCTGCTTACTGCAAGGGGTTGGACCAGATGACGTTCATGGTCCCTTCCAATCTAAACCATTGTATGATTCTATGATTCTACATCTGGTTTTATATGCCTTTTTCCATTGCTTTCTGATATAGCCATTCCATTGAAAAACGAACAGCCTTGGAACATTTACACACCATTGCCTGTTTACTCAATTCTCTGAGCCCTGGTGTGAAACAAGGCTGGAAAAATCACTTAAAAAAATACTTATATTCTTTTATTGTCACAAGAAAAATGCTCATGGTTAATCATAAAACCATGGAATGGTATTAGGTTGGAAGGACCCTAAAGATCATCCAGTTCCACCCCCTCTGCCATGGGCAGGGACACCAGACCAGGCTGCTCAAGGCCTCACCCAATTTAGCCTTGAACACTTCCAGGGAAGGGGCATGCACAGCTTCCCTGGGCAACCTGTACCAGTGTCTCATAACCCTCATCATGAAGAACTTCTTCATAATGCGTAATCTAAATCTTCCTCTTTCCAATTTAAAGGCATTCCCCCTCATCCTATCACTACTTACCCTTGTAAAAAGTCCCTCCATAGCTTTTCTGTAGCTCCTTTTCAGTACCAGAAGGCTGCTATGATGTCTCCCCAGAACCTTCTCTTCTCCAGGCTGAACAAGCCCAACTCTGTCAGCCTGTCCTCATAGTAGAGATGCTCCAGCCCTCTGATCATCTTCATAGCCCTCCTCTGAACCCATTCCAACAGTTCCGTAGCCGTCTTATATTAAGGATTCCAGAAATGGACACAATATGTAAGGTGGTGTCTCATAGGAGTGGGGTAGAGGGGGAGAATACCCTCTATTTCCCTACTGGTTGCGCTTCTTTTGATGCAGCCCAGGACGGGATTGGCCTTCTGGGCTGTGAGCGCACATTGCTGGGTCATGTTGAGCTTCTCAGCAATCAGCACCCCCAAGTCCTTCTCTGCAGGGCTGCTCCCGTTGTCTCCCATAGAATTGAAACCACAGGTTGCCCCGACCCAGGTGTAGGATCTTCACTTGGCCTTGTTGAACCTCATGAGGTTCACATAGCCCCACTTCTCCAGCTTGTCCAGGTCCCTCTGAAGGACATCCCATCCTTCTGGTGTGACAAATGCCCCTCTAAGCTTGTTGTCATCTCCGAACTTGCTGAGGGTTCACTTGATCTTGCTGTCTTTATCATCAATGAAAATATTAAACAGCACTGGTCCCAGTACAGACCCCTGAGGAACACCACTTGTCACAGGTCTCCATCTGGACATCAAGCCATTGACCACTGCTCTCTGAATGTGACCATCCAACCAATTTCTCATCCACTGAACAGTCCACCCATCAAATCCACACCTCTTCAATTTAGAGTGAAGGATGTTTGGGTGACTGCGTCAGAGGCTTTACAGAAGTAAGATAGATGGCATTCATTGCTTTTCCCATGTCCACTGATGTGGTCACCCCATCACAGAAAGCCACTAGGTTAAGTTCACAGACCTGAACACTGAGTCTGTGTCACAATTTTATTAACTCATTTATAGCTGTGTGATGAAAACCATGCAAGGATCAAGCAGACAAAAGTACTTCATCTCCCTCAAAAACATGCAGACAGCAGAGCTCTCTCCTGTGACCAGAGTAATGTAAATGGCTTTTGAGATAAAAGAACCCCAAGAGTGCACAGAACCTTATTGGAATGATATCTGCAGCATAATGAAGTGGGTGATGGCTGTGGCAGAATTCCCTGCATTTGGTGCCTGTCTTTCACTAGCTTCAGCTCCTGCAGAAGACAAACTCTTCTCCTGGAAAAGGAAAAGTTTATTTCTGTTCTGATATATTCACCCCTTCCCCAGGGAAATAACATCACACACTAGAATATCTCCAACGACTTCACCCACTTGGGTGGGCAGGGAAGAACTCATTTTAATTACTCACCAATACAACTGGCACCAAGAAGTATTTTACATTAGACTCACTCATGACAAATTTAGTTTTTCTCAGTTTTTTTAAAAAAACACTTTTGAAAAACGTACCTGGTGAAGTTAATGACTGAAGCCTTTTAAAGTGCTGAACAAATCCCCCCACTCAGAGGTGGTACCAAACTTCCAATTCTGGTCCCAGTTTATTAAAGTCCTTAAACCAGTGTTTTCATCTACCTTAACTTGGTAAAGAGTTTATGCTCCTTTCCTGGTCTGGGGCTACCTAAGGAGCCTGGACTCTGTGTGCAGCAGATGGGATGCTGGGCAGGCTGAAGAAACTTCCACTTGTCCCTAGGGCCAGGGAGAATTTGGAAATTTGACTCTAAGCCACATCCCAGAGCTTCTTGTGAAGGTCTTTCAGAAATTTCCTTTGGCTGAAAAGGGGAGGATATGTCCAAGCAACCATGTCAGTCGGTCAGACATGCTTCTAAGAGGGAAAGAACAAGTTTGGAAAACACAGAGAGATAACCAGTCTAGATGACGAAAACTACAGGTGAATAGCTTGAAATGCTCCTTTCCATTGGAGATTTCCTGCATATCAGGATTACTGAGGTTTGCTTGCCAGCCCTGCTGTGTTTTGACTGTGCAGAAAAAATGAAGTGTAGAAAATCCGTTCTCTGGGAAAAGAAAAGTAGGAATTTGTTGAGCACTTTTTATCTAAATTATCCAAACAGACTACTCCCACTTATGCCAATCCATTTCAGAGTAATAGCTTTAATTTGTCTGACTACACGCTCAAGCAAGTAACTTGTTTTGCTCTTGTGACATTTGTTAAGCGTTTTAGCCTCCTGTGTGTGTTACATGGTAGTTATGTAGTGAATAGCACGGCTGGTCCTTGCAATCACAAGGGGATTTTGCAATGTGAATATGTTGCTCTGTATTGCAGCACCCTAACTGATGGTTGTATGAGAAACCAACTTTTAAACTTGTGAGAAAGACTGGTAAAGAATGCAAGCCTAGAAATTCTTTTTTCTTTGGGTTTTCTTTACTTTAGAGTTGGTAGGTATCAGAATGCTTGACTTAGAAAGCATTGACAGAGCTCATCACAAAAATATGACTTTGGAGACATAAAGTCAGAGTAATGCCACTGAATAGGCTTATTTCTCTAGGTCTCACTTGAACAGAAACAGCATCATCTGTTGCTCTCCATGCTGTCAATCACAGCAGCTTTTTCTCTGCTGAGAGGATGATCAGGAGAAATGAACCATATGCAATAGCAATTAAACAAGGAGAAAAATGTTGATTTTCAAGGTGGGCTTAGACTGGAATAATTTAACCCGATCTGTTGGATGTGTAGGGCTGAATCACAGCTGCTTTTTCATTTTACAAAAACAACGCCCAATCCATGAGGCTTTTTTAAAAATCTGGTAAAAGCAGTGCTGATCTCGCATTTCTTCAGGAGTCATGAAGTGTAGGAATGATCCTCATAAAATTATAACCACTAGGGATGGAAAATACTTTCTAGGTTTAGTCTGATCCCTAAATGTCAGCTCAAGTATAGCTCTTAGGATGCATCTTATCCAAGTAACACCACCCATTATTATTTGGTTGGTTGAGATGTTGCATTTCTCCAGACTGCTGTCCCAGTCCTTGCTCCCAGAAGGGTTAGACAATGCTGTGTTGAAAGCTCTGCTGCCAGCTGGAAACTGTCTCACAGTAGGGCTCTCACATTGCTGCGGCTGAACCCTGATAGCAACAGTGGAAAGTTTCTTTCAGCTTTCCTCAGTGCAGTGTGAGCCAATAAATGAAAGAGCTTCTGGGCCAAGCAGCAGTCGTGGGCAAACCACGGCTGAAATCTGAACAGGGAATTCTTGGGCTGTTACACTTGTGCCATTCATCATTTCACAGTTCCCCATCAGAGGTGGAGGTTCCTTTCTGCAGCTTAGGAGGCGAATGCTGATCTTTACCTAGGTGTGAGAACCATCTCAGGGACTCCCAACAGTGCCAATAGCTGGAGCCAAGGTGAACTGGGCAAACTCTGCACAATCAGACACCCAAATCTGGGAGACAGGGTCTTTTATTTCAACCCTTCTGCTGTAAAGAGGGTCTTACAGTCTAAGTTTAAACATTTAGCAGTTACAACTTTCAGGTTTTCTGCAAGCAGTGGTGTAATGTTATTGTTATTATTATTGCTACCCACACATATGTAGGCCAGAGCAGCAACACGCAGGAGCTCCCTCAGGGCAAAATTGTTGCATCAGTCCTTTACTCCCCAGTGCCCAGCATAATTTCTCAGTAACACAAATGGTTGTAGGGCCTCCTGGTACCTGTTGCAGATTGGAGGAGAGCTACCGGGTGCTGCAACTCCCCGCTGCAGCCCTTGCCTCCTACCCCACGCAGGCCAAGCACCAGTAATTTCCTTTGTCTGAAGTTTGAAAATGAGGTGAGGAAAGCAAATTACTCTGTTCTGAGTGATCGAATGTGGGTACTAAAAGAGTCAGAGGAGACTGGCAGCTGCTGATCTCCTTTATTTCAAAGTTGTGTTTGGAAAATTGAACATTGGTGTTATGGTTGAGGTATATCAAGGCTTCCTGATGGAAAACATGACTTCTTCCCCTCTCCTCCTCTTTCTCCACACTAAAGCATTTGGTTTCTTTACATAACATATCAAAATAAAACTGACATTTGCTTGACATCAAGTCCTGGTTTTCACTTCAAGCTTTAAAATTGAAAAAGGGGGGGGGGGGGGGGGAGGAAAAGTGGATTTCTTTCTGCTTTTTTTAAATAGCTGCTTTTGTAGTCCCACTACAAAATAGGAAGATATTAGAAATGGAGATTTAAAAGGGCAGAAACAGAGTAAACTAAAGAGCATGGTGAAATTAAAATTTGCTTTAGTCATCATCTGTTTTTCAGAACTATACTAAGTAACTTAATTTGCAATTTTCATGCTGAGAATTTTGTCCAAAATCAAAGCTGTTTCACAAAAGATTTTAACATCAATTAAATTACAGATGTTGATGAAAAAATATTGGTCAAAACTGTTTGAGGATTTTTTCCCATGCAGATGGAACATATGGGAACTATCTGATATTGGCAACAACCATTGAAAATGTCCATACAGCTTGATGGGCACAGGCTCACACAAGAATTTGAAGGTGAATACATTTTCTGCATTAAACTTTATGGTGAAAGCTGAGGAAATTATCAATCCTTCTGACTATGCTCTCCTTCCCTTATCAGACTTCTTGGCACATGAATTATGTTCTCCTGCAAAGCCAGATGCAGTTGGGGCTTCCCTATGCTGCCACCAGCCACTACAGCAGACAGGACACATCTACAGCTGAGTAACACCCTCCTGACTTATCCCCACCTAGGTCAGAGCAGAAACTTCTCTTGGAGGAAGAAATGGCAAATGCAAAGTTAGGATATTGCTGAACTTCAGTCAAAAGCGAGTAACAGAAGAGCTCTGGTGCTTCCTCTGTGAGATCTGGGAAACTGCAGAAAGTGAACAAATACATCAGTGCTTGGCTTTTGTTAGTTCTGAGGTTTATGGTCGGACAATATAAAGGGAATAGCTCAGAGAAACATGAAAAATGTCAAAAATAAACGCTCCAGTTTCCAGTGATGTGGCATCAGCTACAGCTGAAGATGCTGTGCTGTGGCAGAAAATGTTTCCTAAGGTATAAATCCAAGTAAGAACAACCCATGGAAAAAGGCACCAGACCAGGAAAGAGCACAATAAGCCCCATGCAGAAGTCCTGGATGCAACAGGATGGTGTTGAAAACAGAATAATTTCTTCCAGCAAGGCAATCAAGGTTGAATCTTCTTTGCAGAGATTATACTGCTGCTGGCGAGAGTACTTCTGAGTGTGTACGTTGGTGAAGACAACCAAGTAATATTGTATGCTTAGGACGCAGGCGACTGCAAAAACCTGAGTGCAACACCTGCACCACACAGGTGCCTTTCAGCTTTGAGTGCCAAGTGTCACTCAGAGAAACCCATTATTTTAACTAAATGTGGTAAGAGCTGAGCTTGGCCTTGTTTTGGTCTGAACACAGAAACCTGAAGAGCAGCGGTAGGCTGGTTCCAGTAACCACACCCAGCTTCAGCACAGCCAAGGCTTTCTGGCAAGCATGGCACACCTCAGGGACCTGCACCGAGGGATCATCTGACCAAGGGCTGAGGATTGGGAGAAAAAGTAGCAGAAGGGAAGCTATATGTTTGTTTTCTTTCTTTGGACACTGCAGTTTATCTGGTGATATTCACACCAGCCTTTTCCCCACCATTTACTTTACCTTTTCCCCAACCCTGTGGGAAATTTTGACTAGATCCCACAGAAGAAATCTAGTTTTCAAAATAAATTTCAAAGCAAAGAAACAAAGGTAGACAGGAAGTTGTTTGATTGCTTGTACCAGCACTATCTGCATGTTTCCAAGTCATTTTCTCTGGAATATAACCAACACCCCTTACCCTCCAGGTACTTGCCACTGTTCACCTCCATGTCAGTATAACTGACAGCAAGGAAACCATAACCTGGCATCAAGGAGTCCCACAAAGACCAACCAAAGCTGCAGGTTAACCTGAGACAACACTGTTCCTCTTGCCAGCAAGGGCAGCTCCAATTGTTCTGCACAAATACTGCAATCTCAAGCTCCAGCACGTTCTCCAAAGCACTTGTGTCTCTGAAAATATCTAGGATGGTCACTGACAGAGAGATATCTGTCACGGTAGTCGAAGCACAATCCTTTTCAGTACTTAAATTTGGATGCATGCAATTCATCATATATGGCCAAGGGTAACTTATTATCTATATTGTGAAAAGAAATATAAAAATTCTTCTACAAAGTGGCAGAAATGCACTCTTAAGGGGGGGAAAAATATTGTTGAATTTCATATCCCAGTTTTTCCTCTAGTGTGGAGTCCAAGCCACTGGCTACTTGTTTCTTACATGCATGTAGAATGTCCTGGTGTAACGAGATCTACAGTTTGATATCAACGACAAAGGCCTTTGTGCAAACAAACAGAAAAAGGAATAATACATAAACTGATGGCACCACAGTGCTCAAAGTAGACTAAGAAGGAACTGAGAGCAATATTTGGCTGAAAGGGGAGTTGTTTGCAAGTTCCCATCTGGTATGGTTTTGGTCCTCTGACTTTGTATCCATTTTGTGCTACAATAGTCCTTTATCCATTTTCCTGAGGGGATGCTTAATTGCTAACAAGAACTGCTCTTCACCCATGTGTCTCTGTGGTGATACAAAGGCACCTCTGCTGCAATTTTCACACACAGACACAGCAGAAAATCAGTGTCAAAAAGGTTTGATGAAATAGTCTTGAGAAGTTTGCATAGTTTTGAAGGATAGCTGGTGGAAAAACATCCCTCTCTTTGCTAACACTGTGGCTACACTTATCCTGCTAGATCAAACTGGTCTTCAGGCACCTGTAAGACCCACATCCACCAGCCATCAACACAGTAACTCTCAGCAGCTGTATTAACAGCAGAGACAAGCTCAGAAGGAGCTACAAGCCCATGGAGCAGTTCTCTGAAAGAGCGCCCTAAACATCTCAGTGTTGCGGTCAAGAAATACAAGGTGCAACGCAGAATACTTTGATGTGACCCTGATAGTGAAATATAGACAGGGAGTAGGATTCACATAGCTTAGGTTAGCTGAGGGCAGCACCAAAGTCTATTCTGTATATCCATATGGACAAAAACTTTAGTCCTACACATGCAGCCCAGCTTTTTAGATTAAGTAACCTCTAGCTTTATCTTGGAGCTTTTGTTTTGAGAAAATAACACCTCACTCTCTTGCTAAGAGAAGCAAGAACAGATGTGCCTTCCTGATAGGGCTGCACTAATAACTCTGGAATGTCTGACACAGATTGATATTGCCACACATGCACCCACCTGAACAGAGGAGCAGAGTGGGTCAGGGAGCTATCACAGGAGCTATCACAGGAGCTATCCTCATTTATTGTTACTAATTGCAAGCCTAAGTGCTGTTACCTCCAAAAGAGGAGTCCCACTGCACCTGCTGCTGCAGCTGAGAGGCTAAGTTTTTGTTTTAAAAATCCCACAATATTAATTTCCTCACTGAAAGCCTTTTCTGCAAATCCTGCCCCCCTCCTCCATGGCTCTCAGGCTCCCACCACGGATCTTCCTTGGCCCAGGCTTGGCTGACACAGCTGCTTTGATGGGAGTCAGCACATGTGCTCTGTCTGTTCAGCAGCAGTTTTTCAGGTGCATGCTAGCTCTCCCCAAAGGGAACACACAAAGTAATCTGAAAGAGGGAGGAATCCTGAAACCTGAAAGAATTATTTCTCCCATGTATTTCCAGCTCTGCAATGGGTGGAGAACCTGCTGTTGTCTTTGCTTGTGTTGAAGAAGATGGAGGTTTCCTTGCTTCCTCACAGTCCCCAGTCTGGAAAAATCGATGGGTTGCCCTGTATTGCTAAAACTATGGCTATAGCTGAGGACAACACCAGTGCCCAGCCTGGATCCTGTCGTGCTGGCATTCACTTCTGCAGCATAAATAAAACCAGAGCAACTATTTCACACAGCTGATCTGTATGTTTTAAAGGTTTCTGGGGAAGAAGAGGAACACTGGGAGTGGGTTTTCATGGAAAGAGTAAGCTTTTGGGGAAAAGGCCATGGGCCTGTTTTAGTCAAATCTTTACATGGGCTGATTTAGTGAAACTTACTCCTGGAGCATCAGGTAAGTAATTAGCATAGTATATAAAATGAAGTATAATGTATACAAGGATGATAGGTCTGTTATGAAAAGAATCATGATGGTAGACAAGGTTTTTCTTGCCTAAATTAAAGCAGCCACTTTGCAAATTCAACAGGAATTTGACTGACCTCAGCGTTGTTTACACATATGCTATAAAGACCCTAGAAAAAGAAATAGGCTTTTCTTTCTGAAATGAAGATATACTTCTCCAGCACTGCACATGCATACAATAAGGGCTGAATGGCTCAGCAGATGGTATGGCCCACTGTTCCCAAAAAAGTCATATGGGAATGTGGCAGCACACAGCCAGAAATGCTGAAACGCATGAGAATAAATGAGGGGAGAAGCTGGGAAGGACTAGAGTAGGAGCTGTCTCAAGGGGGTTTATGTAGCAACGGAGCCTATTGTGTAGGTAAGCATGCATACAATTTCCAAATCAGCAATATTCGTTCAATAAATCACAACAGATTCCTTGGAGTTGTGCCAGGCTCTGCATAAATACGTACATTTCAGATGACATGAGAAACACTTGTGAGGACTGGGGAGGCTATAGCTGCCACGTTGAAACATAGTGCTGATGTGCAATTTGGAGACATTGATCTCTTCTGGATATTCCAGTTGGTACTTGGAACAGGCTTATGTTATGAAAATATTGTAAAATATTGTGCTGTTCATACACAATGTTGAATAATACTCTGCAGCGTTTCTCCCTTGCTGTGGCAAAGGCTCAATGAAATAAAGACTCCATAGATCAGGGATCTGTAGGTAAGACATCCAGATATTGTATTATCAATAATGAGTCATTATAGTTTAGAAAGCTTTTTCTGTAGTCAATTTGTGCATCACAAGATGTAGTGTTCAAGACAAGGGTCATTTTAAAATGGCAAGAATGCAGCACAAGCCTGATTGTGAATGAAGACTATGAAAGAGCTTTTGTGCCCTGGAATCTTGATATTTTAAAGTTTGTTCACAGAGACCTACTAAATGAAACAAGGGTGAATCATAAAGCCTCCCTAATTAAGAGAGATGGAAGCAAGACTGGATATTTGCATGTGTGTTGAAAATCATAGAAGCAAAGTCATGCAAGTATGAGGCACGTGATGTCCTCTGAACAATTTAACTGCTAGCAGAAGACATCACTTTTCAAATGATAGGCCTAGTTTAGTCAATGCATGTAGCTATCTTACCTTATGGGTTACTAACCCATGGGTTAATCCTCTGATTAACAGGTTGCAAGTGTTAGTGCTGGGTACACCGTGATGGCTGCCACGGGGGGGCATCACTTAGATTACCAGTGGGAGAAACAAGCAGAAGATGCTATGGTCTATAAAAAACACCTGAAACGCTGTGTGATGGGGTAAAGCAGACACCACACACAACAGAAAAAGGACCAAGCAGACCACCTTCAGCTGACTTACATGGAAAGGGCTGGTGTTCAACTCAGCAGGGGGCACTGAGGGGGTCAGCAGGGGAGAAGCAGACAACTCAGGGATTCTGGGAAGCATTATCTGCGCAGCTGGAGATCAGAAGGAGTCGTATGGGTGACTCAGTGCTGCAAATGCAGCAGGGAGGCTCGTGAGGACCTCAGCCAGCGAGCTTTGCCATTGCCCAGCATGAGACAGTGTCATGCTTCGCAGGAGACATCTAGAGAAGAGTCTGGTGCTTGGCCTAACACAAGTAAAACCACCTGCAGCTCTGTCATGTAGCAGCAATGTGTCCACCCATGCTCCATGTGCTCTGGCAAATATTTGTAGCTTCTCAGCCAGATCTTGCTGAAGGTAGGCAGGTTTGGAGAGAAACATAATGACTTCCAGCCATGGTCCCCCTGTTTTGATTTGTAAGCTGAGCAGAGATCACCCCTGGGGGATGAAATTACTCTGTGACAAGCATAAATAGGCTGGTGGCGAGCTGTCACTTTGGAGGTGATGGGAATGCATGCACTGACTGCTGCTATCCATAACGTATGTATTGATCCTGGGTATTTAAGACCAGATGTATCTCATATCATCTCCTGTCTGTGGATTTGCCTCCTGGGAAATAGGCTTTTTTCTTCTTCTTGCATCTGTCATAGTACTGCCTGCAATTAGGATGATTAGTGATACTTAGGCCCTTGTTTCCATTAGGAGGAAAACCGTGACTATACATTTCAGCTATCTTTCCAGCTGCGTTGAGATCTCACACAGCCGGGCAGGGCAGGCAGCCAAGCCCCGTGGAAGGGAGAAGTTGTGAAAAGCTTGGTGTATCCAAAGAGGCAGAAGAGACTCTCACAGAGGAGAGAACAGGGCTTCTCTGAACAGGCCAAACAGCTCTGCAGATAAAGGAAGGTCACTCACTCACTCACAACGCCAGCCTGTCTGGAGCATGGCCGGTCAGTGCTGACCTTGGGGCAGAGCCAGCTCTTTCCCAGAGACTAGCACTCCTCTTTGTTCACTGCTGCTACTTAAAAGAAAAGGACTTTTTCACCCAGCACTGTGATGGCAATATGAGGAGAACTGCATGCATTTTGTCAGCCTTTTCTATGCACATTCTTAGCTGACATAATGCAGATTATTTCTTTCTAATCATAAATCCATGTTTATAAATGTACTTTCTGTCCAAAGGTCTCATATAATTTTATAACCTGTGGCAGTATGGCACTGCAGTCGTTATTTGACAACTGGATAAATCAAATAATAGAAAAAGGAGAACTGATTTGCCCACTGATAAAAAACAGTGCTTTAACCAGTCCTGTGTAAAAAACTGCCTGGTTAAAAAATGGCTGAACCCAGAGAGTTGTGCTGAATGGAGTTAAATCCAGTTGGCAGCTGGTCACACATGGTGTTCCCCAGAGCTTAGTGCTGGGGACAGTCTTGTTTAATACCTTTATGAATGATCTCGGTGAGGAGACTGAGTCCTTCTTCAGTAAGTTTTCAGATTACACCAAACTAGGTGGAAGTGTTGATCTGCTTGATGGAAGGAAGGCTCTAGAGAGCAATCTGGACAAGTGGAATAGGTGGGCCAAGGCCAGTTGTATGAGGTTCAACAAGGCCAAGTACTGGGTCCTGCATTTGAGTCACAACAACTCTACACAATGCTACAGGCTTGGGGAAGAGCAGTTGGAAAGCTGGTTGGTGGAAAAGGACCTAGAGGTGCTGATTGACAGCCAGTTGAACATGAGCCAACAATACAGCATCCTGGGCTGTATCAGAAATGGTGTGGCCAGCAGGACTGGGGAAGTGATTTTCTCCCTGTATTCCATGCTGATGAGGCCACACCTCAAATCCTGTGTTCAGTTTTGGGCCCCTCACTACAAGAAAGACATTGAAAGACATCTTATTTTCTCTAAAACAGAGTTCAAAGGAAACACATGAACATCGCAAATAAAAATTGTAACAATTTTATACATAAGATAGCATTACATCAGCAATGATATAAATTTAAATGTATAATGTACCAGAGAAAAATACCTGCTGAGAACCTCATGATAGCTGCGTTTCATGCTGTTTGCTGTGAACTTCCCATATAATGTGGCATACATATTTCAGAATGCGAACACTCCAACCTGCTTAAGTTTTGAATTGGTAATAAAATCCACTTGACAAAAACTAGGAAATAAATGTTTGAAAGACATAATTTCATTTGTATCTGCACTTCTGTCCTGAGGAAAGGCAGGAGGAGGTAAATATAATGCAGAAATACAGGAGACGTGGAAAATTAAGTAAAGAGGACACAAAGTTTACCTTTCCAAAAACACATTTATTTCATCAAATAGGAAATATCCAGGGCAACATTTCCAATTGTACCATATTTATCTTGGAAGTATCCTGTAAAAATGTATTTCTAAGACAATCAAAGCAAATTTACAAAGCTGTAGACAAAACCATCAGGCATATGTTGTGGAATCTGTCCCAGGAACCTCTGTCAGTGAAACACAACACTTAACAGCAGTTCAACACCTCAGCAAAAGCTTCCACTGTGTGTCTTTGTTGCTTGTACTGCGAGATGAGATAGCGTCTTCTAGACACTTAATTTTCAGATAAAGTTCTGCAAGGTGAGTTCTAGCTCTGCCTGATGGTCTCTTTTGATCTGATGTGACCGGGCAGGAGTGGCTGAACCTGCTGTCCTTCCTCTGACTTCACTCAGCCCCCAGCTACCCACTGCTTTAACGCAAAGTCCAGGCTGATCTCAGCCCCTTGTCGACTCCCCCCATCCTCCCCCCCCCCCCCCCCCCCCTCCCCGTCCGTCACTTATGCTTCTGCTTGACTGGACCTGTTGCTGCTTTCCCCTAACAGTGACCCAAACCCTTCACAGCTGACTATTCTTTCTCATGGCCTCTTACATGTGCAGTATATAGCCCCTAACACAGGCACTACCTCTTAGCTGCCTTTCAAACTGGTTGCACGCAGGTTGGTGTTGCAGGTGCAGTCCCGTAGGGTTCTGGCAGAAGATGCCAAGAGTCCAGTGAGTCTGGCGTATTCCACCATGTCCTATTTCCAGCAATAATCTCAAGCAGAAAGAAAAGGCGTGGAAAATGAGGCATAAGGATCGTCTCTGGACAGTGCCATGAGACAGTGCTCCGTCTCCCTCTAGTGATTCCTGGGAGTGCGGAGATGGGAGGCAGAGTTCCGCCTGGACCATGGCTGGTGTTTGAGTGGGGCTCATTCCTTGCAGTCAAGCCCTGGGAGGGCTGATCACCCCTCTGGAGACCTTTGCCACCTCCACGCCTTCCCTTAGCAGCTTCTTACCCCTGAAGCTAGCCACTGAAGCCACAAGGAGAAGCAGGCCTAATTAATTGTACAGGTCAGACTGAAATAAAGCAGTTTCATCCTTAGACCTTGCCACAGACATGCCACACAAGGGGATACACCGTGACATGTGAACCCAGTCCCTGTGTCCATGCACAGGTAGGCTTTTCCCTCCTCCAGCATATGGTGAGAAGCCCAAGACCATACCTGACAGGTGGTTCTTGTCTCTATCTGCAGGACAGAGCTCTGGTTCAGGCTAAATCCATAATTCATTACTGTTGGAAGGCATCATATGGAAGAGCTGCAGTCTCTCAGGTAGCCCTATTCAGCAGAGACCGTGTCAGAGTTCACGCCATCCTGCTGCTGCCAGACAAACATGGTCCTCAGTCTCTGGAGACCACCACTCATGTGGGCAGTTTGCAAAGCAAGAAAGCAGAAGCTTGCAAAACAGTCTCATGCCCCAGGAGAGCGTATCCAACCTATTTGATGTAGGCATTGACTTTGTTTCATGCACTGTTCAGAAAACACCCTGGCTCACCTTGTGTGAGTAATAAACCACCCAGACCTGCTCTTTCTGGGTAGTGTCATGTGGCAGGGAATAAATACAGTGTCTTGGGTCATGCAGTGAGAGGACACCTTGGGTCACATATCCTGGCACAAGTCAGTCACTGGCTGCAGGGCTGGGCAGTGGGATGGCAGCAACTGCTCCAGCTGAAAACACTGGTGAGACAGAGCAAAGAGGAATACACAGCACAAAGGAGATGGGACAAGATCTATCATCTAGCAAAGCAGGAAAGGACAGAGGGCACGGTGATTTCCAGTAAGATACTCCAGGAACTACCGACTTCGCTTAAGCGTGCTTGAAGAGCAGAGCCCACTAGATGGCAATCACAGGCCTAGGATGGCCAAGAACCCTGCAAAGCTGCTCTGATCCAGCAGCTTTGGAAAAGTGAGTAAAGCCCATTCTAGTGCCTATATAGGGAGCACAAACGCTCCTAATAAATATTTGCTGTGAGTTTCAAAGGGATAATCATCCAATAAATGTGAAGTTGTATTGCCGTATAATGTTTGCAGCTGTTTGGAAGTGCCACGCTTTTCCCTTTTCGAAGAGTCCGCAGTGTGGCCACGTCACCAGGCGCCGTTTTATGCATCAGCTTGAGCTAGTAGAGGTCACCATGGCTGAAAGGAACGAGAAATATCCTTCTCTGCCACATCGCTCCTGCTTCAAATGCTGTGACCACCCTTGCTCTGCTGGACCTGACTTGCCTGCGTTACCCCTCATGGTGCTCTGCCAAACTGGAGGTCAGCATGACCCCCCAAAAGGCCCAACAAGGACAAAAACAAGCAGGAGGGAGACAGCAAGTCACATCTGGGAGCAGAGAAGTGAGCGAAGAGGGCGGGACTGCTCTTACTCTTCTTAGTGCAACTTACTTGTAACTTCACTTTTAGAGAATTTTCCTTAGGATTCTGCCTTTCTTTGAGGGTTTTGGCTGCTTACATTCATAGTAAAAGTAACCATTTTGAAAGGGATAGAAAAGTGGAGGTCATTCAGTCCAACACTCTGCTCCAAGCAGGTGGGATCATATGTTGCTCAGGTACTTCTCTGGCCGTATATTGAAAATCTCCCAGTTTGGAGATTCCCTGTGTCTTTGGCCCCTGCTTCATCATTTGTTCACCCACACAATGAAAATGTTTTCCTTTTATCTAATGCTCCGTCTTGTGTCTGTTGCCTCTTATCCTACCACCATACACCTTTGAAGTGAGTTACCTGGCTAGGTCACACACTCCCTGAGATAACTCTGGACAGCAATAACATTCCCTTCACCTTTCAAAGAACCCACTCCCAAAGGAGTATTTCATGTACAGAATTTTGCTATCAAAAATGACTGCATCTTGTTCAAAATTGTCTTTTCCTTATAAAAGTCAGTTTGCAGAGCATCGGGCAGTTACACTCATAAACCAAATTGATACATGGGTCCTGAAGCAAAGCTTTTTAAATTGCTTCACAAAAATCAGTGTCTGTGGTTCCCTGCATGTGGTTCGCTGTGCCAGTTGAAGGAATTGTGCTTTGCAACACTGGCGGTTGACACCCACATTTGCATTATGTCTCTGATTGCCAAAAAAACACGAAAGCTTTAATGACTTCAGCTGGGGTGAGGGCTCTGACTCACTAATGGGCTTATGACAAGCCTAGGACCGCCTGTGCCCTCTCTCTATCCCTGACTCTTTTTGAGGTTTCCACCCCAGCTGTCAGCATTGCTAAAGGATTCCTTATGCACTCCTGAACTGCCATAAACTATAGACTGGCATGTTAAGGTAAACCAGCACCAGTTTTTCTCCCTTTCATGCACCAGGGCTGTAATTTGTAATTTGTGAACTGCTTCTCCCATTCATTATCTGGAACTTAATGGACATGGAAAGCTTGATTTCCAGACTCAGGGAGCTCTGATAATCAGAAAGTTGAATCATACAGGCTATACTGTGCTCACAGATTATTTGAGCTACAAGGAAAGGGAGAGGTTATCTCTGCTTTCACAGGCAATGAATCAAAAAAAGGACATCATTAAAGAACTAAAGCTAAGGGAGGAGAGCAATGCAAGTTCAAAGTCACATGAACTCATTTGCCATGTTCAAGCTAAGCCACCTGGGAGGTGGGAAATTCTGCATGACTCTGAATTAACCTTGACTGTATAATATTCCTTCAAAAACAGAGCAGAAGAAGAACAGTATCATCCAAAAACCCACTGTTCTGGCCAAGAATCACATTTAGTGACTGACTTGGCTCTATAAACAAGTACAGTAGATCTGCAGAAATGTCAGTCTAACTTTTAAACCCTCTATTCCTGACTAATACAAAAATCCCATTGAAATGAAGGGTTTGACTGACTGTAACTTGTACCTAAATTTTTCCACAGCCAGTTTGCAAAACAACTATTCTCCAAACCAGGAAAGGGACACAAAATTCTCCCTTGACTCCAACAATTTTCTATAATTCATACGATGACATCATGATTCCAGGCAGTAACCCTTGCCCTCAGTATCACATGCTGGATGGATGCTATGCTGTCTCACCACCCCTTCCCAATCCCTTTGATCCAGGCAGACACACCAACTGCAGCTGCTGCTGACATATGTTTGGAGGAAGAAAATTCCGTTCTGTGGAAGATTTAAAGATTTTCCTGGTTGGTTCATTTGAGGCTGGAACAAACCTTCTGAATTTATTTTATGAAGAGAAACATTGTCTCAAGCCTATAAAGATTTCATTTTGATAAAATGAGAATGTTTGTAATTTGGTTTTTTTATAGAACACACAGTTTCAAACAGTTTGAATATTCAAAAACATTGAAGCAAAAGCAGTTCAGTACACAAACTAGAAACATATGTTGAATCAGTACTTTTTTCCCATTTTATGAGTTGAAACCTCAGCAAATTCAATTCCACTTCTCAGAACACCTCAGATTCCTCAGATGATCATATCCTAGCAGCCTTTTCTACTGCTGCTTGTTTCACCATTTCCACTGCTGGTACCTACACTGGTTTCAGAGCTGCTTTTTATCAGTACTGGAGTTAACAGCATTTTTATACATGGGGCCACATTTTTGGGAGGTTGTTTTGAGCACAGCTGCACAAATCTGTTTGCAAAGGCAACTTAGCACAGGTCTGCTTGGGACACCAGCCAGCTCTGCCTGGCATGTGGTGAAACACAAATGGAGGTTTTTCTCAGCTCTAATAATCACAGCCAGACCTGGTGCTGCTTAATTTAACAGCAAGGCTCAGAGGCCAAGATTTTCTGTTAGCAGAATCACATGGGAATTGTAAAAGGCTCAGAATGTCTGAAAATCAGACAGCTTATTCAGATGGCTAAACAGCAAGCTTGGGGACACGACTTTAGGCAAACAGTTCAAAAGTTTTGCCTGTATCAGCTGTAGGAAAGAAGGTGATGAGCATTGTTCCTTTATATCATTTCAATACCTGCATCTCTACATAACCGAGTTATATTGCTAGGTTTCTTCTAAACTAGTGCAAACTATATTGTCCCCCTTTCATTGGAGTAATTGTAACTTTATTATGCAAAAGTCAGTCTTTACCAGTAAATGGAAGAGATCAAATTTATCCTCATAATTGTCTGTCTTTAGAAACAGGAAAAACATTTTCACTGCTATGTTTCCACAGTGCAGAAACTAGAAAGGAAATCACAGAAATGTTCTGGCATGGGAAAAGTGATGCTAAGGACACAGTCTCAGGGGAGAGACAGGGAAACAGGTGCTGCCATAGAATCACAGAACAATTTGGGTTGGAAGAGACCTCAAAGATTATACGGTTTCAACCTCCCTGTCATGGGTAGGGACACTGCCCACCAGACCAGGCTGTTCAAGGCCTCATCCAACCTGGCCTTGAACACTTCCAGGGAGGGGGCATCCACAGCTTCCCTGGGCAACCTGTGCCAGTGTCTCACCACCCTCAGCGTGCAGAATTTCTTCCTCATGTCTAATCACAATCTTCCCCTTTCCAATTTAAAGGTGTTCCTCCTCGTCTTATCACTACTTGCCCTTGTAAAAATTCTCTCCACAGCTTTCCTGTAGCTCCTTCAGGTACTGAAAGTCCTCTATAACTTCCTTCCCAGACCCTTCTCTTCTGCAGGCTGAGCAAACACAACTCTCTCAGCCTGTCCTTGTAGCAGAGGTGCTCCTTGGATCATCTTCATAGCCCTCCTCTGGACCCGTTCCAACAGTTCCATGTCCTTCTTGTGCTGAGGATTCCAGAACTGAAAGGATTGAGAATTCTCCTTTTCTACCTTCTCTACTCCAAGTGGGGTCTCATGAGAGTGGAGAAGAGGGGGAGAATCCCCTCCTTTGGGCTTCTGGCCATGTGTCTTTTCATGCAGCCCAAGACACAGTTGGCCTTCCAGTGCACATTGCTGGCTCATGTCAAGCTTTTCATCAACCAGCATCCCCAAGTCCTTCTCCACAGGCTGCTCTCAATCCCAGAAAAGCTTCTCAGCTCTCCTGGACTTCCTCATCTTTCCTCAGGACCTATTTGAATTGTGCTGGCAGCCCACTTCCAGCTCTCCCTGTTCCTCAGTCTCTCACGTGTGTGATCATGTGGGCATATACACACATCCCTTCTCCTCTGATTGCCCATAAGGTTGTTGATTTGACACTCAGTCCTGTGACCCAGACTGGAAGTGATGGACACACATCCAGCTGTTCAAGGGGACACGCAACATTCTCTTGTTGTAGATGAGCTGCTCCTTCTGTGGAGCATTTCTCATGAGATGCTGTGGGATAGGACTCAATGTGTCCCTCAAACACCTGGAGTGGCTGTGTGACCCATCTTAACTCAGAGACTGGCTGCTGTGTGTTCAGAATCCCAAACTTTAATTTGATTCTCATTTTCTTCAGGGAGAAAATGTTGGTCTCCTGAGAGAAATGAGAACAGAAAAGCTCATGTTCAGTTATTGTCCCTCAAAAACAGGGTGGCCATACCACTGGCCTAGCAAAACCTGTCCCTAATTCATGCTGTCCACCGACCCTGACATTGTCTTTGAGAGTATGAAGCACGAGTCCATGATTAACAGTAGGGAAAGGCTCTGCAAGCCCCTGCCCTGGCCCTTGCACCTGCCATGGCAGATGTGTCCTGGATGTGTAGTCCTCCATCATGAAGTCCTCCATCATGAAGTCCTCTCCTGCCCTAATGCAAACAGCAAATTGGACAAAGGCTGCTTGCAGTGACCCTCTGTACCTTTTGCTGTGGTCTAAAGAGATGCTCTCCAGTCACTGTGAGCTGCTTTTATTACAAATTTCTTCTCCTTCCCTGTCATTTCCTTCACATTTTCCCTTGAACAATACCTAGTTAAGTCTCCACCTTAGCAATGCTTACCCACCACTTCACCAGATGTCAAACACCTGTTCAAGCCTAAAACAACAATGTCCTTGTAGTTTTCATTTACCTTTTAGCAAGTAGATTGAAATTACTGATTAAATGCCTGCCAGTGTTACAAAGGCCAAGGAGCTTTAACTTGTGGAACTTGTGCCTAAGGAAGGCTGATAGCAAGCTTGCCTTTAGCCCCTCCGCACTCTTTCACTCTGCCATATGAAGTCGCTGCAGCTCTTGATGAATAGTACTGCCAATTAATTACTGCAAGCCCAGCAGATACCTGCAGGGAGAGTGCAGCTACCAAAGGGGAAGTGGGAGCAAGGTGGTGCTGCTGTTCTCCGGGCACTGGGTCCAGGTCAGTAGAAAGACCTGGTAAAGGATAGAGGGTTTTGTTCTCTCCTGGACACCAAATCATTCCCAAATCCAGGTGTAAGTCCCAAGGCCTCCATCCCCTGTGGAGGGAGGGTATGTCCAAGAATGGGTGACTGAGGATGTCTTCAAGCAGCACATTTTAGAGGGTTTCCTTGGTAAGAGACAGATGGCATCACCACAGGGCATCCAACCTGTCCTGTTGCAAACAGACATTTCTCAAGTCCACAGCAAGACCCAGAGCTGCTCCAGGAGCCAACATTTTTTTCAGCAGAACAGTATAAATTAATTTTCTCTGGAGGAAAAAGATAGCTTTTCTCTAGCAGAGAAGCTGAAACTTAAAATACTCACCTTAAAACCCAGAAGCTGGAATTCATGTGTTTCCTAGATAGAAGCTTATCAAACTGTAAATACCACCATCATCCATCATTATAAATGGAGAGAGTTATTGCAGGAATCACAGGAGGTATAGTTCAGCTGAGAAGCCTGAGTACATCAAAGTAAAAGGTGTAAAGAAACAAAATTACACCTCTTCCAAGAAAATTCAAATGCAATGTGCAAACTAAATAATTTCTGTGGATGAATTAAAGAGAAATTTTTAAAAATTCCCACCTTATTTCCCCCAGAAAATGCATGGAGTGAAAACCCATATTTTTCAATGCTGAAACAGTTTAAATAATTTTTTCTATTAGTTTTATCAATCTTTTTTTCAAATAATATTGAGAACTAAAATCTTTTTAAGACAGCAAGAGAAGCTGCACCACCCCCAGCAGACATATTCCCAACAAGGACCAAAACAGCCTGAGGACTCTGTGTGCTTCATCTTTCTTAGTACAACTTAATCGATAACCTCGCATGCGAAACTTGCCAATAGCCCTGCTCAGTGGTAAACACACAACAGAAACACTGGCTTCTCAGGGGGAAGGAGTCACCTCTGATTGCACAAGAAAAACCACCACGGACCTGTTCTGTGCACTTTAGGGGCTTCAGGCAGTGAACTCTGAACTCACACATAAGGATGTGGTATGTGTCCCAGCTAAACCATTTCAGTCCAAACAGGATCACCTGAATTTCACCATGGCTCCAGCTACCCAAATTAGTCTGCTACATAAGGATTTCAAAGCTGGGAAAAGGAAAGTCCCCTTGGTAATACACTGTATGATGTATTCACGGTTGTCACGGTTTTAGCCCTGACCCAGCTGAATTTTCAGCAGCTAAGATCATGCAGCTGGGCTCCCAAATTCCAGAGGAAGGGAGAAGAAAATGAGAGGAAAGACTCTTGCGGATTGGAAACCAAAGCTATAGCTTTAATGAAATTATGATAATAATAGTAATAATGATTAAAATAATCAGAAAGTAATGAAAATATGTACAAATATCTGAGATTGCAACCCCACCCCACCCCTTGATGACTACTTCACCACAACTGCACGAGCAAATGGGTCCACAGCTAGAACCCACAGGAACTGGACTCAGGGGTGCACGGACCCAGGATCAGAACAACTGGACAAATGAGGTCCTCGCAGTCTATTAGTCAGTTTGGGGTCACCTGTCCTGTCCGTTCCTCCCTTCAGGTGCAGACATTTTTCACTAGCTTGAGGATGGCCTCTTAGTAGAGGAATAAGTGTAAACATTGGCCTTTCTGCATACGTATGCCCCATTTTATCACCTCTAGAGAGAAACTGTCTGAAAAACATGCAGTTAGCTTTCAGAAAAATGAAGTTACTTTAAACTAAGGCAGAGTCAGGGTCAGAGTCATCCTGATTAACTCAAACCATAACAATAGTTCATTCATTTTCTTTTAGAGAAGGAATATGTTTTCTGAGAGCTCTGGCAGATTAGCATCCTGCCATGCATCTCCCTGATGCAAAAAAGTAAATGACACTTTGAGACGTAATAAATAAGATGCAGAAGGTAATAATTCACGTCAAATCAGCACTAGTAAAGGTTCACCTGCAGGACCTGTGTCTGCTTTGGGGAAATTTTATTCAGACAGATATAGACCAAGAGGAAGAAGGATGTCAACAGGAATGATCAGCTGTCTAGAAACCATTATCTTTCCAGAAAAATTGAAATAATGGAACAGGTTGCTCTGGGAAGCTGAGGAGGTTTCTATGAATAGGTTAGAGAACATCTGTCGGAAATTGTTAAATTATATTTGATCTTATCTTGTAACAGGGGAAGGGACTAGCTGGCCCTTCAACATCCCTTCCAGAGCTATTTTTATGTTTCCATGACAACTCTTCTGCAGATACACTTTTTCACTGTATCAAGGCACTGAGGTACTCTAAGGTGACTCAAAGAGGCAGTTTTTGGGGGCTGACACTTAACACCCACATGTGAATTGCTAATAACAGTATCTCCCTAGACTGATCTTCCTATTAGTTATTTGAGAAGACTTTCATATAAACCTGTCACAAAACCATTTTCATCATATTTGCTTCCTCCTATTGAAATTCAGCCAAGGATGGGATGACAGCAGTGAGATTGCACCCATATTTCGTAGGACAGAGAGGGAAGAATAACATTTCCTGTAGTCAGTACTAAAGGAAGTTCTTTTAAGGGAGATTTTCCAACTGAAATTTGCCCAGGTATTTCAGAGCTTGTATCATCACTCTTTTAAAGGAAATATTAGAAGAAATGGCTGAAGAGAATTTGAATTTGCATCACCTGGCCAAGATGTGACTGCGCAGCTGCACCCTAAGCAATGGATCTGAGAAAGGACTAGACATACGCAGAACCAGTGTGGAAGATGTCACAAGTTTGGACATACTGGAAAGGAAGACAAAGAAGGAGCTGCAAAGCACGAGACTACAAATCAGCTAGGACTGATAAAGAAATACTCAATAAGCAAATATTCTTGGCCAGAGAATAAGCAAGGTTTCCACTATAGCACTAGCATAGGAGATGAAAACACCTACTGAATAACAGTGAGTTGGCGGTACAAGAGCTGAGGGTGAAGTCAGATATAGCAGGTAGGATGGGGGATATTCACTTTTCCTGTTAGTAACAGCCTTAAATTTTCCTCCCTAACTGGTATTCTACACCCTCCTAATGTAACTGGAGGAAAATGTTAGTTAGACTCTGGACTGCTACCCTGAGTGATCTCTTAACTAGCCTGGCAGGTGGCTTGGCAGTTGCCTAGGATTCAAAAGCCTGCATGGAAAACTCTGAAACAGAAGCTCTCGCCACGTTGCACATTGGCATCCTGCAGAAAAGACCTTGGCCTGAGACCAGGTACTTCTGAGTAACAAAATCAACCCCTAGCACATGCTAACTTGAGTATTTTTAGTAGTACACTGCTTAAACAATTTTAGCCAGTGTCAGAAGTACACGAGTAATAAGACCATACTAGCAGCTTTACAGACATAAAGACAGCAATCGTGGAGTGATGGTACACAACTCTTAAAAAACCAAACACTTGGCTGTTCCTCCACACTGTTTTTCTTTATATTCTTTTTCCTTTTGCTGCACACCGCCCCACTACAGTTTTACACAACATTCCCACAGGGTCAGTCCAGGCCATATGCCCACAGCGAAGATCTGCTGGTCTCCCGACATATATCCAATGCCCTTTTGCAGACCTTCTCAGCAGGAGGTGCAGCCAGCCAGCCACAGTGAAAGCTGGACCACACAGGGTATTTTAACCTACGGCCACTCTTACTGAACCAGGTGGCAACAGCAATGTTGTGAGGAGCTGGGCCTGATTTGCATGTCACTTGGACTAGTATTTAAGTTGGGAACACATTGGTGTGTAACAGCTGCTGTGAGGGTGGTCAAAGTGAGCTCTCATGCACAAAAGGGAGTGCAGAACTGAGGCAGCTCTAGGTCAAAGTCATAGGAAAGGCACCACGAAGCTTAATTACGTTTATACTTATGCTATATGTTATATCATACATTGTGTTCTTCCTGCTCCTGCAGTCAGCCAGCAGTTCAGGACTAAATTGCTGAGGAAACAGCCTTTAGTTCCTCCTCTGTGTGACTTTTTGGGGCCTCTGAATCCCTGTGGGAGCATGCAGGACATGGAGTGGGACAGCTGGCAATGTTGCACTCAGTCAACCTATTTAACTACTGAAAAATGCCCCTGGCATCCAAGGAAGATACAGAAGGCAAAATTGCAATAGGTTAAAAGAAACCACTGGGTCCTTCACAGAAACATGTGAAAATGAGATGAAGGTGCATCATTTTTATTTTTATTGTCATGCAGTCCTTTCATCACACAGGGCAACATCCAGGCAGCAGAAAGGACTCTTCAACTATGCTTGTCACCATTATCAAGAGTGGGTGACTCTAGCAGTAACTCTAGCTTCTTCAGATTAGGTATCTTGGGTCTAAGGGATTTGTTTTGATTCCTTCTGTAGTCAACAGATAGAGAAAGGCAGCTGCAAAGGGGTGATTCAGCCTGCCCTAAAATAGATGGAATGAATCTTTCCCAGACAGGCTTATCTCCTTCCACTGATTATATAGGGAGACCAGACAAATAGCTTAGGTGAGATGCCATGTGTTTTAGATGGCTAAAATTAAATGAGCGGTGTTCCACTCTGTAATCACAAAGATCTTTATGTTTCCTGGCTCATTGATTTTGCTAAGAGATAGAAATTTTTCCATCTTTCACTTGTGATAAAATGGTATCAAATGTTTTTGTGTATTTGGAAAAGTGTAGTCCAAACAGAAGTCTCAGCTCTCAGTACAATTTGTAAAAATTCAAAAGGAGGATAAATAGGGCTCCAGGCATATGGACCAGAAAAACATTCTGGCTAAGTTATGTGTGGTCCATAGTCACTTAACAGAATGGGGAGTGTTTATTATTAGAAAAACGTGTTTTGTTGTTCCCCAGCGCCACTCACTGTCACTGTTAAAGAAACACACCATGAGAGACTTTCTGCAGATGCTGAACATGGAACCTAACTGAAATACTGGAAAATAAAAAGATGCACTAGACCTTCTTCTGTAGGCATTTTATGTAGACTCTGCACCTTAGATCTCCCCTTCTATCCTCTCCCCTCTGCTCTCTTCCTGATGTTAAGAAATCGCTGACCTCCTGAGGAAGAAGAGGAACAAGGTTCAATGCAGCAGAAGTGAAGCCATGTGCCTTCTTAAATCTTCAACATGATTCATAGAATAATAAATATTCGCCCATTACATAGCTGAGAGTAAAACTGCTAAAAACAAGTTAAGTCAATTTTGCTGGGTAAGGTATGGAACATGACACTTAGAAATACAAAATATCATGGCTTAGAAAAGCTGGGGGCAGTGGGTTGGAAGGGGAGAGGAGAGCTCCTGGGCAGACGCAGAGAGCAAAACGAAGTCTTCACACTGCCAAGCATATCTCCTGCAGCATTAGCATTTGCTTTTGTTGTATTCTCCGTGTGACATACCTCAAGCTGGCAGAGCTGCAGAAGAATAAAACCTACAGACAGTGGCAGTTTCTCTGGAGTTTGTGATAGAACTGAAACATCCCAATGTAAGAAAAAGGCCTGTGATTAGTCCTCTTAAGTGGCACAGTGTGGGTACAGACTTAGACCCCAAGAAACGAGGGTAAGCTGTGGCTTGGGAGTGTCTGGAGCACAGTCCAAAGCAAAGCTGTTTCATCACAGCTGTATGGAAACTAGGGAGATTTTATAGCTAAAATCTCTAACAGCTGCCAGGGCCTGATCATTTATGGAACAGCACTAGTGATTTAAGGTGTTACCCCCTATGATGAGGGAGGTCTCCATCACTTCTGAGAAAAGGAAGAGTTAAATAACAGCATCCAACAGTCCCTGAGCTCCCTGGGTTGGGAGACCTAGACCACCTGGTAGGTAGTTACTTAAGGGAGCAAATGACTGACCATTTGCAGCAGTAATGAGTTAAAATCCTTGCTTCCACTTTCTTTAGGCAAACAAATATTTCTGTTGTTGCCTTTATGGAAAAGCAGACTGTGGTATGTGGACCTTTGGGAGAGATTCAGGCCACCCTTTGTGGTGGGGGGAGAGACCAGAGCGGAAAGTCTGCTGCCAGCTACCTCCTGCCCTGTGCCTTTTTCTCAAGTTTGGCAGCAGCTGTTGAGCTCCCTGACCCCGTTGTGGCTGCACTGGGATGTGATGTCCTCCAGCAGCCCACATCTGAGGGAGATGGATTTGTCTACACCAGGTTATTCGGTATTTACTTTCCTGTCCCTTGTGGCTTGCTGAGAAAATAAGTCACTGAAAAACCTCATCGAACAGAAATACAGGACCCATGAAAATATCAGTGGAATAATGAAATGAGCAAATTAACAGCCCTTGGAACTCCCTTTCCAGCAGGGCTAGGTGTGCCTTCCTATTTATATTTGGCTGTGTTTTTCTTTCACCATAAGGACAAGGGCAGAGGCATAGACTTTGCTTCTCAGTGTGGAGGTGCTGAGTCCCCAGCAAGTCACGCCTTGTTGAGCTGCTCAAAGGAGACCATGCTTTCTGCCTAGATGTCCCTGTCTGAATTGTCTCCCTGTACTTCGCCTACCAAGACTTCAGAGGAAAAGCAACAGAAAAACACACTGTGCTAACACTTCTATGCAAAGAGTTGTTTCGGAAACTGTTGTCCTTGCCAAGTGTAAAAAAGGCATTTTTACCTAAAGGAAATGACTCCTGCCAGACAACTAGCTATCAGATCCCTTCCAGATGGAATTTGTACTTTGAAGCAGCACTGTGCCCAGAGGAACTACATTACAGGGAAGGAGGCATCAACTTTGGAGGAAGTGGAAAGATTTGTGTGGCTCCTGCATGCCTGCCGCGTATCAGAGCTGAGGCTCCTTTTAATGGACACACACTGCTTTTGTGAATGGAGTCAATGGAAATATAACAATAGGTATGGAAAGAGGCGTGCAAGAAGGCACTGAAGGTAATTTTGTTTCTCCCAAGGGGTAGTTAAAGAAATTAGGGACACAGGCAGGAGTCCCAGGTGCAGGACAAACATATAAGGGGGCAGTAATTTGCAATTCCAAATGCAATGAAAACCAGGAATGTAAAAATGATGCTGATACCAGCTTTATGCACCATGCTGTGACATGATATGGCCTGACACAGCCATTTTCTGCACCATTTCGTCACACTGATGCCACCTGAAACGCTGGAGTTATACCTGGCCACTGTAGTCCCTGGGCTGGCAGCACTCATCACTTTTCCCCGCAAAGAGCTGCAGTGGAGGAGGGCTGCCTGCATGCAGTGGAGTCTCAGAGTAGGTTTACACCGTTTTCAAGAGGGCTGTAGGAAAAAAGCCATCTTACAAGGTAGGCCGTGCTGTGGAGCAGTAGTCCCAAGAATATGTCTTCATTTCCTAGGTAAATCAAATCACAAAGGGAACGGAAGACTTTACTGTTCTAAAGACATGGATGCATAGTCATCCCTAATCCTCACTGTCTCTTTGTCCAAGAGGTGGTATCATGGTGTGAGGTGAATTGTAGCACTGGTTTCTCTTGTTTTTATAAAAGATGCAAGTGGTATTGCCCATGGCAGTTACATGATACACTTCCTCTTTAAAATGTTCTTCCAGTAACAACATTCCTTCCCTATTATCTTCTCCTTTCTTTTCTTTCCTTTCTTGTTCTTCCTAATTCCTTCTCCACACACCAGCCATTTGTCACTGTTCTCTGTTTTCTCACTCCAAATCTTTCCACAGTCCCTCCTGTCCCAGGAACCACATATCTTGGGGTATCAGATGGGCAATACAGCCAATTACAAATGAGTAGAAAGCTTAATGTGGAGCAGGGAAGAATCTTATTCTGCTTTCCCCCTCCCCTCCTTGTTTACCCAGGCTTGCCACACACTGAGTAATTGGTTGAGTTTTAATTGAAGCAATTGCCTCACAATCTCTACTTGGTTTTACTTTTGCAGGACTGAAATTATCAGCAGGATGCTGTGAATAAGGTAATGTAAGTTTTATGGGAGGTCAGGTACATGGCCTACTAATTTTGTCAATATCTTGATCATTTGCATTTAACCCAAGGGCTTTACTACAGTTTTTTATACTCGTGTTTTCAAACAGCTGCAGGCAGGGGGTCAGGGGAGTCTCATCTACCTGAGCGTCAGGTCAGCTTCAGCACAGGACATTTTGTAAAGGAAAAGAGAAAAACCAGACTGTACATAGTCTAGTCCTGCTGTGGTTTTGCAGAAGAAAGACATTGAAGGACAAGAGCTACAGCTAGGAAAGTACTAAGAGAGAATGTGAAACAGCTTTGAGCTGAAGAGAGAAAAGAGAAACAAGATGAACTGATCAGGACCAACAACAACCTTATCGAGATAACAAAATTACTTAATTGGTATTGCTTCTTTTTACTTCAACTATGTAAAGAAAAAAAGAACTCAGGAAAAGATATTCTAGCTCTGTGGAATTACCACCTGGCATCCATATCTGCACAGACATGAAATAAACAAATGTCTTGACTCTGTGTGTGGATTGGCTCTATGCACACTTGGTGAAGAATTCAGATTTGGGACAACAGTTTTGGTCTTGTAGGATTAATTAACTGTAATGAGAGCAGCCAGAAAACAGCTCTAATGTACACTGCAGCTGCAAGCAATGTAGGCACAGAGTGAGGAACAAGGAGTTGCCACTATTCCTTGGTAGTCACATGACTGAAACCAGTTGCCATTGCTAATGGCTAATGTCTAAAGTGTGTTTTCACACATTTCTCTCTGAACAACCGCAACCAGCGGCTAAGAAATGTTCTTGGGCAGGGCATGGTGGAAAAAAGCCAAAGGCTCTCGTTTAAACCAGTTCCATGCTTGCATTTACATCTGAGGATTCACCCCAACCACTGCACACAAACCAGAGAACAAAGTTGCAGACCCTCAGGACTGCATCCTGTTTCCTGGCAAGTCAGTGACTAATTCCCCAGGAATGGCTGTGGTGGGAGATTGCTGCTGCACAGTACTTCTGCCTCACAGCTTCCCCAGTGGTGGGCTGAACACAGTTCAGCTGAGGAGATCCACAATAAGCATACTTCTTTCTGTTTTCCAGTAACTGTGCAAACATCATTGTTCCTCACACTGTTTCTTCCTATTCATCCTTGCCAGCCGGAGCACCGCATCTCTAGATGAAGTGATTAGTACTGGATGAAGAGTGATAATAAAGACAGTAGGGGTAAGGATAGAGTGAACTCTCCTGGCAATGAAGTTTAAATTTCTTTCCAAAGAGCCTTAACTCTCTCTGTCCTGTGGAAGCAGTAGCCATCAGGAGCTGCACACTTTCTGTGGTGAGGAGAGCTGAGACCCTGACCCTATGTGATGCTTTAATGTATGAGAAATGTGGGAAGACAAAACTCGCTTCATGCTGGTTTTCATGCACATCTTACCTGAGGACCTGAAACTAAAAGATGAGATTTAGAGATCACATTTCACCTCTTAGGGGACAGTCACACCCACACCTTTTAGCTTTCCTTCTGAGTCAGGGTTGGAAATAAGAGTCTGCATGTTGGAAAGCCCCTTGTGCTCCAGTAGTGACAGAAAATGTTGGAAAACTTCCCCATTCCTGGAAATCCCCTATCAGCTCCAGCAGCCTAGGGCTGCTGAGACAAGCCAGAAATGACCAGTGTTGCGCTCCTAGAAAGCCCAACCAGGCTGCAGAGCTGGGAAGCGGCTGCAAAGGGCATTGCAGGCAGTGGGGCAGAGAACAGATGCTGCAAAACCACAGCACAGGGCTCTGCAGGATGGTAAAGGGCAGTAGAAGAAGGTGGTGGAGGGGAACGTGGGCTTTTTCAGCTTGGAATAATCCAGGAAAATGAGGGGATTTTTCCTTTCTTCCCCAGCCTCCCTTTTGGGACAGGAGTTACCAGGGGTCAGCTGAGACTAGGGACAACCAGCATCTGCTTCCTCTGCCTTTTCACTTTGTTTATATACGTATGTTATGGTCTGGAAGACATGTCTTCTGCATTTCAGACAGGAATAATGAAATCCATTCAGGGCAGGGGGAATGGGGAGAGCAACCTGAGCCAAGGTCTTGGCTGTGTACAGGCAGCAGCCTAGCAGTTCCACATCACTGCCATACAACCTTACACACAGGAACTGACTTCCTTCAACCTCCTCCCCCTTCCTTCCACAGTCCCTTCCCTTATCCTCCATCCGGTTCCCAAGGGAACCAACGTGCCCTTAGGAAGACACAACTCATCAGCCCAGGACTCAGAATATTTAAAATCCTTTTCTCATTGGGGTTTTTCACATCAAATTGGTTTGATAAACACTTTGACCTCTACATACCACTGATAAACTCTGAAAGCTGCTCCCCTCCTCCCTCAGCCCTTACTGTAAATAACTTGCAGATGCTCTGTTCATTTTTCTTCTATTATAGCCAGCTGGCAACTTTGTTGGCAAGCCAAAGAATTCCAGCCCTAATAGCAAAGCAACCTTTTAGTCTTTAACTCTGCATGTTTTCTCACGAATATGCCAATCAGTTGATATTTTTGAGATTTCTATTTAATTTTCCCACTAGACCAGTGGACAGAAAGTGTAATCTAAAGTAAGCATCTTCAGAAAACACTGTAAATCAGAATGAGAACATCAAACAGTTTCAGCTGAAAAACATTATGGAAAGGGCCAAGTGAATTTCACAAAAGGTGACTACCTTCATACAAAATATCTGAACCAGTCTATAGCATTTTATATTCATAGACTTTTCTATTAAATTCCTTAGCTAGGGCTAAAAGTTCACTTGGAAAGGTTTAATTCAATATTGAATTTTCATTTGTTCGATATATCCCAGATATTTCCAGTTTTATCTCTATATAATACTATTATTTTCATCCCTATTAAATGCTAAACACTTTCCCAGAGAAGAACCGAAACAGTGGACAGAATCTGCTAGGTAGTACCAATGTAGGCACCAGCATACACAAACTGCATTAAATCCATGAGGCTGATATCCAAGGAATGCACACAAAATCACGGGAAAAATGTACTGGACACAGTTGATTCGGAGCCCCTGTTGTGCTGTGCACTGTGCAAGGAGCAGAGCTGGAGAGAAAGGAATTCAGTTCTGTCCATGTCAGCAGTGAGAACAGACAAAGCGCAGAGAAGGGTGGTTTGAGGTTTGTTCAGTATAACTTGTCTTTACCAGAGCTCATTAGTTTGTACCCTGGGCCACATAAAGCCAGTCACACGGCTTCCAGGCAGCCTGGAGCGAAGGCAAGGCAAAACTGTTTCCACTCACTATGCGCTGCACAGGCAGATGCCCAGAGCAATAGGCTTGTCTGAAGGAAGTCAAGTTAAGCCTGTGGTTTTTGAGCACTCCCAGCACCCATTCCTATCCTATCAATGCCTCAACATTATTCCCACGCAGCAATTTGAGGAGTGCTGAAGCAAATTACAATGGTCAATATCTTTTCCTCCTTCTCCATGTATGCCTTTAGCATAGAGGAGTTCGTTGACCAGCTCCAACATGTAACATTGCATGTGGGACTAGAAACAGTTGTTTTAGCATGAGTAACAGGGAGGCATGAAAATGACACAACCAGGAGCGTGGGTAGGAACTGGTTAGGCAGGTGTAGCTGCTGGGAAAAGTACCTACAAAGTTTGGCTCAAAAATGCAGAGGCTGATTTGCAGGTGAGTGAGAGAAAGACAGAAAGGGTAATGATGTGAAGGTCAGCCTGATATGGTGGAGAGAGCAAAGGCAGGAATCCACAGACAAGAGTGGAAAATCGTAGAGGGTGTCTGAGGAATGTCAGAATGGAGCAGGGAAAACAAGGGAGAGCAAGCATGCTGAGGAGTGGCTTTGGGTGTCTGGTGAGTGGAGTGGAAGGAGCAGAGGCCAAACTGATGGCATGTCAGAGAGTTCTGGAAGAAAAAAAATGAAATGGAGTTAAGTATTCTGCTTCTGAGGCAGAAGTGATTGATTTGTGCATCACCATCATTTTTATCCAGCCTATCAAATGAAAGATTGTTTGTTGTCACAGCATAATTCAAGCATTTTCAAGGATCACACCTGGAAGATTGTGTTAAATACATAGAGCTGTTGTGTCTGACTCCCTGACTGCTTGAATGCATGCACTGGTAAAAAATCCAGTGCTGGCTCAAAATCTTTATGCATGCACCCCTACTTCCTGCACACACAATATTTCCACCTTCGTCTTCCCCGTCCAAATCCTCTCACTTCTTTTGACTCAAGGTCTGGATAAAGAGGTGGTCACAGCCAACCAGGAGACCAAGAAATACTGACTGATCAGCTGGCTATGGACGCTTGGCAACTGAGAAGGTTAAACATACGGATTTACAGGCCACATCTGCAGAATTAGACAGAAACACGGCTGAGTTACTCGCTTCCCCTAGCTCAGCACCACCTCTGAACCACAGCCCAATTCATCAGCTCCTGACAACCGAAACATTATCTCTGAACACTCCTGGGATTAATCCGAGCCCTGCCGCAGTGTCAGCATAAAGCCAAACTGCCCTTCCACGCTAGCATCAGTCCTAACCCTTTGCAGTCCCTTGGGATGAGTTCCATTCCAGCCTAATCAGCTTGGTAAGACTTTACCTTCCCTTCATAACTAGCATCAAATCCAGTCAAGGTCTGGAAGTTTGAACTTCCCACCTCTGCTACTACCAACCTTTGCTAATTAACGTCCAACCTTAATGCAGAGATGCCTTCCCCCCAAGTCTGATCACACAACTCCTTCCTACCTTAGTCCTTTCCCATTTTTTCCTTCCAGACCCAGCGTTAACTGTGTAATAACTCAGCCAGGTTGAACCTGAGTCCTTTCAGTGACCTCTTCACCTGTGATGCAGGGCAATCCCTCAGCTCACAGCAAGCTGGGACAGAGGTTGCTTAGTCAACGTGCCCAGTGGCCTGACGTACCTCATGGGTGTGAGATCTCCAGTAGCAAACCAAAACCACCAAAAGAAATAGAAGTGTTTTACAGTGAATGCATAGCAGAGTATAAACATGACAGATCTGAGAAGGATTTTCCCATGTATATTATGCTGTCTGGAGAAGGAGGAGTTGGAGAAAAATATAAGACAGTGGTCTTTCTACCTGGGAAGGACAGACAGGAAGGGAGTGCAGATCCCTACAGTCCTGATGAATCCATGGAGCTTTTCTGTGGGCATGAAAGGGCCTGTGTATCTAGAGAGCTGTAACTGGGGGGACAGAAGGGAAACCTGGGTACCACCAGATCGTCTGGCTCCTGAGGTAGGGGATGCCAGGCATACAGACTCCAGTAGGTACAGTACAGAGCAGGCCAGAGGAATTACAGGTAAGGCCAGTGAAGCAGTAAAGGAGATTTTTTCTTTTGTTTACTTACTGCAACCCTGTTTCCAGCCTTGTAATGCGAAGTCAGATCCTGTTTTTTCCTAATTAAACTCTTACTCTGTCTTTATTCTTACATTCCTCTGCAGCTGGAGGTGGTCCAAGTGGGATTCTCATATTCGGTGTTTCTTTTCCTTTGAGATAAAATAAAGCAAATAAAACTCTGCATATCATCCCTGTGTTTGGTGTTCGCACTGCAACATCTGTTTAGCTTCATAAAATACAAGGACCCTCCCTTGACTCCTTCAAGCTGAGTGAAAGGGGAAATAGATGTCACAGCAAACAAGTCAGAGAAAACTGTGAATACATGTACACAGAAACACACAGAAAGAAGCCTCATACACTGGGAGCTGGTTCTTATCAGTCCATGGGCAAACAACCAGGTAGTCTACAATGTTGCTAGGACTGTAATAGCTGCAAAAGTTGTTTTGTGTTTACATGATTATGTGAAATATCACCTGTAGTCACTGAAAACTTGCATAGTAAATGTGAGGTCCAGTTTGACATAGATGTACAGTTTGACATACGTGTACAAAAACCAAAATAACTTCCTAACCTGCACACATATGTAAATAAGGCCATAAATTTGAGTCTCTAACACAGGTTTTATTATAGACAAGTTTGACACTTTTCTCCACTATCTTGGGCCACTTCAAGCCATTTCCTCTCATCCTCTATCTTGTTACTTGAGAGAAGAGACCAGCACCCACCTCACTACAACCTCCTTTCAGGTAGCTGTAGAGAGCAATACGGTCTCCCCTCAGCCTCCTTTTCTCCAGACTAAACAGCCCCAGTTCCCTCAATTTCTCCTCATAAGACTTGTGCTTCAAACCCTTCACCAGCTGCTATTGCCTTCCCTGCACACGCTCTAGCACCTCAACGTCAATGTCTTTCTTGTAGTGAGGGGCCCAAAACTGAACACAGCATTCAAGATGCAGTCTCACCAGTCCTGAGTACAGGGGGATGATCAATTCCCTAGTCCTGCTGGCCACACCATTTGTGATACAAGCCAGGCTGCTGTTGGCCTTTTTGTCTACTTGGGCCACTGCTGGCTCATGTTCAGCTGGCTGTCAACCAGCACCCCCAAGTACTTTTCTGCCACTTGAAGAAGCAAAAGTGAGATGAATGACTTTGGTGAACTGGTTTGATGGTTTGAACCTGTCTTAATTTCCCTTGTCTTTTACCTCACCATGTCCTCAGAAGCCGATGATGTCTTTATCCAATCCTGGCCAGTGATGATCCTCATAAAGACACTGAGGTAGCTATGGACTGCTGATGCAGTTACTATCCAGATGTGCCTATTTCTCCCCATTACGGCAAAACGTAACAAGTCCTGTAAAAGTTATACTGTTCCCATTTAGACAACATTCTTCAGAAAGAAATCTGTATCTCTTCTGTATCCCTAAAACTTACAGAGGAGAAAAAGAAAGCATAGAGTAAATATATAATTAAATGACCTGGATATGGGCCTCCCTGGAAAAATCTAAAATGCTCCTGTGGTCACAAGAACAATTTTCACTCCATGTTTTTGGCCTACAAAACACACCACCAAAAGTATTTAACATAGGGAAAGTAAGTTTTCTTAATGGAAATATTATAGAGTTGTAATTTGCTTAGGCAGCAGTTTCTGTAAAAAGATTTCTTAGTATTCTCAGGAAATGAAAAACGTATGGTTTCTGTTCTTATAAAAAGCACAGCCGTTAACAGAGAAAGGCCAGTAAACAGCAAGCGTGTTACAGCAAAACTCTTGGTACAATGAGATTTTATGGGCTGTTGGAAGCAAGTATGGACTGATCTGCTGAAAAACTGTAACAGACTTTTATGGACAAGCCATTTAGCTTTAAATGTAATGGACAACACAATCAATATTCAATAAGTACTGAAAACAACTTAACTCTAAGATGGAAGTCACTTTGGCCATGAGCTCTGTTGCCTTTTACGCAAGGGTAATTTCCTTGTTATCGAGGTAATTTCCCTGTAATTTGGGAGGTGCAAATCACAACAAAATTTGTCTTTGTCCACATTTGTTACAATATCATTAGACTATGGAGTTTTGAAGAGGGACATTTGCTTCACCTTACCCAGCTTGCCAGATGCTGTTGTGGGCTAAAGAACATTTTACCTAAACTGGTAAGTGGCTTCTTTTTTCCAGGACATCCTCTGCATTACAAACCTTAGGCTCAAAATACATCTACTTGTAGTCCAAAATGTGGGGACAGTTACAGGCTTATAGGATTTACTCGGCATATTGAAGGATAAAAACCTCAGTGGACATCTTTGAGTGAATGAAACAGATTGTATTTCTGGCGAAGTTGGAAAGCAGAAGCATAAATTCGTACACATTGACTTGGATTTCCAAATAGTTTGAATGGTGGTAGATGAGTTAATATATATAGAATTGCCATTCTTCTGTTATTAAACCCATTAGTTATTTGTGGAACAATGAATTCCGAGTAGGTCCTGGCCACTATGACACAGTTCCATAGAGAAAAAATAATTTTAACAGTCTTAAGTGATTTGAACTATAAATATCTCTAAAATAACTGCATGTTTGAAATATTTTGAATATCCACATTTCAAAAAGCCCAAGATCCTTAATTTTATCTTGTATCCAACACATCAAAATGGACACATCCAAAGTTGAGATGATAAACTTAATTTCAGCTCCCTGCAAGCTCAGTCTCTGTTGTTTGGACGTGAAACTCTACCCCTTTGCAGTTTCAGCATGTCCAGATCAAGGATTTAGGTTCAGTCTTTTTTCTAAAAAGTGGCCCAGGTGAAACACTTTGAAAATGACTGAAACAAGCCTGAGGTCAGAGAGTTGGTGAGGATCCAGGTTTCTGATTCTGGCTCCTCTCTAATTTAAAACCTCCATTTGATGAATGTGCTCAGTATAACAAAGGCTGAAGGCTAAATGGGCCTGCGGTCATGCCTGGAAAGCAAAAGAATTATTTTTTTCTTTTTTTACAATGAAGAATTTATATTCATCATATAGGAACTTAGAATGAGTTCTAAATTTTTAAGTACTGCTGTGCCAAGAAAATGCTACAAGCTGAGAATTGTACTGTGTCTCTAATAAAGGATATCTGACAACTGAAAATCAGCTTAAGCAGGGATTATCTAACTGTAATATTCTCAGTTAATCGTGAGTACATTCATATTAGACAGCTAATGGTTTTAAACAGCAACTCGCTCACACACCCACACAGTCCTAAGAAGCATTTTGGCACATTTTCTGGCATGTCTGGAGTTCTGCTAGGGCTGGAGTAATGATGAGTTTCCCAGTTCACAAATGCATGGTGCCTGACTGAAGCAATGCAGGATGAGCTGACCCGCTGTATGAACTTTCCTGGTTGTTTCTGTGATGTCTGGACCCTGAGGAATGTGAAAGTTTCTTGTTTCACCAGTGTACCATGACTTGCATTTCGGGCAGAGAAACATATAAACATAATTAGATGGTGGGCAGCTAAAATTCCCTTTGAAAATGCAGCAAAGTTCTGTGGCTTTCATTTCTATTTTATTTGGGACAGATTAATGTGATATTGTTCGAATCTAAGTTGCCTATTGCCTTAAGAATTTGGGAGTGTTCCAGCACAGATTTTATGGGTTGTATGTGTCTGTCTGTCCAGAGTAAAGGTGAAGCAAAGGTTGTATGATTTTCACAAGCCAAGCACTCTTGATTGTAAGCAATCAGAAGGCGACGTGTGTTATTTACCTTCTTTCTGGTTTTCCTCCCAAGTATCAAGATGTGCAGCTTTTAAATACCTACTAGCAGCTGGGTCTGGGCTTTCATAACTTAAACATGTATTTCCCAGCTGAGCATGATGGGCTGAAAACAGTTATTCTGCTGTCAAAGCAGCTAGCTTCCACTGCTATCAATGCTGCTGTTATCTGTGGTGAGGCTGAACTGAATCAATGTAAGGCCAATACATTATTGACCACCTTCTGGGTAGGCGTGAAAAAATGTGGAGCCTCAGGGGCTGTAGGAATTGAAAAAAAGGACTGACAAAGGTCAAGGTCTGTAGCTGAAGGTCAGCAGTTCCCTCCTGTAATTAGACAGAAACACAAATACTCGATTTTGCTAGGAACTAGAAACAAGGAACTCCCTTTTCACTCACCTCTCTCATGGTCAGGCGGGACATGTAGTCTCCTGTTGTCACTGGATTTTACGTTTTTGCAACATGAGGATACTGAAACTTGTAAGGACTCTAAAAGCACAGCAGATCTGTGGAATCAAATCAGGAATGACTATGCTGTCCGTGATGAGGGAGGAGTATCACAGTCAGATTGATTTGAATGTTTCAGGAATTTCTGTCTGTCGTGTCTGTGATTACACTTAATAGACAAAGAAGCTTTCTAAATTGCTTTTCTAGAACATCAAGGAAGATCTTTTAAAAACTAATACGCACAATGAGGATAGACTAATTTATCTTCAATCTCTTGCAAAGCAAGACTGAGCTCTGGAAGCTGACCTGTGAGAACCACTTCATAGCTCATGCCAGAGATTTGAACTGACACCTATAAAACCGTGAAGAATGATGGTCCCTTATTTTGTCTTCTTCTGTTCCATAATACTTTCCCTTTTTATGGCACCATGTTCAGTAGAAATGCCATGTCTACTGTTTTATTTAATCTTTAAAAGCCATTTTCTGTTTTCCATTCGTAAGTTCTGCACACAAATTACATGTGCATTCTCTTTATCTTAATGCTGGCTATAGGTAACACATCAGCTCCAGCTGACTAGTTAAGTTGGGAATCTGTACAGTTACTGGCCATGGCAAGGTGATTTGATAAAGAAATTATTGTCAAAAGATGGAGATATACCTTAAAGTCTAACTTTTGGGAGAACTTCATGCACGTGCTTTGCATCCATACTAGATATAAAAATCAGCATGGAAAAGCAGCGGTGGACATTAACCACACCCTGAAAACAACTCCTTCTGCGTTCCTGCAGTGTGGGATATTTGCATTAGTAAACTAACCACGGCCAAAGCACAGACCTGGGCACGGGACCAAAATCTTTTTCTTTGCTTAAGTGTTTGTATGGCTTTAGCCTTTGTTGACAAAGTTCTGTGGCAGACTATGCCGACCCTTACGCGGGTATTGGAACCACTTGGCTACCACTCCCAACAGGCAGCTTGACCATGAGCTGTTTCGGACACAGCTCGCTGATACACGTGCAGTGAGTACAGAGAACATCTCTAACAAGAGGGAATGAGAGAAATCAGAGGAGGAAAAGAAGGAAATTGGACAGTGTGTAATAAAAATATACAAAGAAAAGCCATGAAACTTGATTAGGGAGAGCAAGAAGAAAAAGTTTGAGAAGGCCCATTTGGAAAGAATAACAGACAAAAGGAAAACAAATGCTGAATCTGTGTTCAGTGTACACTTCCAAACTGAGATATCATTTATATTTGAAAAAGGATTATTTGTTCTTTCACATCCAGAAAACAACACACACACTTTATAATACATTCGCAATATTAGCTGGATATAGTTATACTCACAAATAGGCTGCAATAAATTTCACTTCGTGTATGCACATAGAAAAAAAATATTTGCTGTACATTTTCTGAGTTTGCTGACCTGCTTAAACTTTAAAGGTTAAAAAGTATAGACACAAACTATATATTTTCAACCTTCTCAACTACTGACTTCCTTTGGTGCTACAAGTTTTCATTCAAAATTCAGAGTGATTATGCTGTGTTCATAAATCAAACATATCCACAGCTCAAAATTACACACATGGCTCAATTTTTAGGGCAAAGTTACACTTTTCCTATTTTTCCTCAGTAGTAGGGCCAGCATAAAGTGTTCCAATTGCATGCTCCACACCGGGGCGTAGGCTCATAGCTCACAGCTTCCCCAGCTGAGTTGACACTATTGTTTGGGGGCTCAGGCTGTCCATATTTTTGCAGTATTTATGGAAATGATTTAGGTAAAACCCTCACTGCTTTTCAAAGGAAGCATGATTTTTCAGTCCAACATGCAAGTTTTGCTGGAGTATGACATTTGTGTTTTCATAACTGATCCAGATCAGGGTTATCATTAGCTTAAGGGTTTCCAAAGATGCTCTCCCAAACCCTTCTCCTTCTCCCAGGCCACTACTAGCCTGAAAAACCTTGTTAAGAGCCACAAAGGGATGTACTGTTACAGCCTGTGCAGAGGAATTTTCTGATGTAGCCCCTAATTAATATCTTACACCTTCTGCTTATCTACCCAGAATGAAAAAGTTAGGAAATCCCAGTCTAGACGTAAGTTCCTAAGTAACTTCTTTTTGTTGATAGAAAAAGAAACCGCATTTGAGTGATGTCTTTATAGCAGTTAGAGAGATTTTCCAGGGTTATCTGTTGTTACTCACACAGTTTTATTATTCCCTTTAAAAACATTTATAGACCACTCAGACCATAATCACACAGTTATCAACTATTCCTGTCTCACAGATGGTCATGCCTCAGAGGCAGAAGAGGCTGGGTGGAGGAATAGAGGCAGGTCTCAGCCAAATGGAAAGGACCAGGAGTTGTACCTCACACAACTAAGTAAATCAGAGCACCTGAATAGCAATTATTTTTATCAGTGACCTGGGTATGAACATGAAATTTCTGTTTAAAAGCTGCTTTGGAAACATCAGGGCTTATAAGCAATAAACAAGGCTATCATGCTCAGATTAGCAGTCCCTCACACAATTTTTCCTCTTATTAAGAAGCTTATTCATGATTTTCTGTAAGAACTCTGTTCAAATGTAACCAGCTATCTAATTCTGATTCTTAATCTAATCCTACCACTACAAAAATGCTGTATCTTTTAGAGTTGTTTGCAATAAGTCAGCAAAGAAAAAGTTAAAAATCTACAGAAAAAAAAAGTAAAGATGGATAGATTTTTATGGTTACGAGTGACCGCAGTGAGCATTCAATCTCATCACAGGCATAATCTGCATTACAGAATTTCACTCAGTTAATCTTTTACCCGGTTCAGTAACTTGTAACAGGTAAGGCTCATCTCTTTGAAAGGCATCCATCTGCTCTTGAAAATTCCTTCCTGAATGTGTTCTGTACTCCAGGGGCCAGTAACCACTTTCGTCTAAAGCCTCATCACATCAGTCTGAGTTATTAATTTAATTTACAGCTACTCAGAGTTTCCTTTTCATTGGCAGAGGAATGCAAAGAAGGTTTATATGAATGCAGCTGAGTTCCAAATGCATAAACAAAACTGCAAGTATACATGAGGTTAGCTATAGCTACCTGATGAGCTGATGGGGAAGTGGCAAACTGTGTTCTGTTCAGCCCTGGAAATCATGCCTGCTTTGGCTTAATAGATGGTGGGAATTTATCACCCACTTTCAGATTTTGTTCACATTTGTTTGACATTTAGGGCATGCTGAAGTGCCCTTCTGCTTTACAAGGTAATTAATGGGGGGTAGCAAGGAGATCTGTTCTCCAGGAAGGTAGTACACTCTGGGAAGGCAGTACATTTTGAGCAGCGATAGCTTGGATAAATTATTCAAACTGATAGACAGAAACTTTCTTTTTTCTGGTTGTCTGCTCTACAATATAATGATTCTTACAGTAGAGGAACTCAGGCTTGGGTATAAATCAATATATATTAATTAAAAGTCATTAAAAAGATTAATCACTGATCAGCGGCTTTAAAAATACTAGTCTCATCACTAAGGCTGCCCTCTCTGATGCGGTATCTGGAAAGAATGGGTGGAGGGAGAGAGAATGTGGGACAACAGAGGAAGAGTGATAAAATAAGAAATCTAGGAACAGAGGCAAACAGAGGGGAGCAAACCACATAGGGAAAACACAGGTCATGGAAGAGGGCAAAGGGATGAAGGGGAAGTGTAAAGGAAAACAAATCCAGACAAAGAGAGAGCAAATAGGTTGAAAGACAAAAGGTGTAGGGGAGGGCTCAGGGAGAAAAGGAACTAGAAAAACCTATTTCATCAATTATTGTCATTACTAATGGAAATGTTTTAAAAAACTTGATGGATGCATGGTCCTCTCAAAAATTTACATATTTACCATGGGAAGCTTTTGAATGGAGGGCATATCGTTACATGCATGGCAATGAAACACACATTACCCTCTGATCAGTGAAAGGAACTGTCAGCATAAACGATGTCTAATGGCTAGTCTTGACAGTAGTAAGGGTTTTCTGCACACTTGATTTATAGCCCCACGGAGACAGTCTATGCAGGAATCTTGTATGTTGAATTTCCAGTTTAATAGACACTGCCCCAATATTCAATTGAAGCATTTCACATCTTCATACATTCTTTTTTTATGGATTTCATCTAACCATAGTGCAATAAAATCTTAGTATATTGATTAAAATTTAAATTTAATAAATTCAATAAATCTAAATAATACATGAATTGATCTTATTGATCAGTTGACCTACAGAGTCTCAGCCTGCTACTATCTGGAGATTTGATGAGAAGCACTCACTCTCTTTTGCATGTCTTCAGATCAGTTCTGTAGCAGAGAAAGGAAAAGCTTAGGCTGGTATATTTTCATGAAACAAAAAGACTGAAGAACAGAACTATGTGTTGGAATGCTTTCAACTAGACATACTACACATAAAACTACAAATTTTAGCTTTTTTTGACATTTATGCATTTGTCCCTTTCTTATATCTGTAATCTGTTTTATTTTAACAGAACTATTTGCCTGAGAAGAAGCTGAGTAAGTAAATGTTTCCAGGATTGGACCCTAACTGCTTTTAGTATGGTTATCAACACTGGCCATCTGTGTTTTTTCATTTTAATTCCATAAAGGAATATTTTCCCTTCAAGAATTTCAAGGACCAGGAAGCAGCAATAAACCTCTTCTGCAGCTCCAGACTGAATACTCCAACAATTATTAGTTGACGGGATATGCAGTAAAAAAAAAAATTCCTTTTGAGAGTACAATTTATAAGCGTAATTTCCTTTTGCTAACAAGTATTATAACATTTCTGTGCAAGGATGTGGCTGGCTTAGCTGCATACTTAACCAGTTTTGAGCTCGTCTGTTGTGATGCAACCTAACCCAAAGACCAAGAACATAATCAGATAAGTAGCTCTGTGTTAATGGTACATCCTGATTTTGGATTAATAGGGCTTCCATTTAATTTTACTTCATTTTAGAGACTGTAAATTCCCAACCTGTATTTTGTAGATGGTAAGTAAGGAGAATTAAAAACTTGCAACCAATGAAAAGAAGCACTCCAACCTGCCATCTATACTGGTATGGCTGGAATGCTGGTAAAGGATAGAGTCACGCTCTTATGATGCAGTGCTTACTCAGCTTTTGTTAACTCTCCTGTAATTAGTTTTAATAATGAGATAATAGCTAAGGCTCTAATCTGCATACTGGTTTAATGTAACTGGGCGCTGCAACCATGTAAATGGTAGCAGATCTGGCCCCAGGACCACATATCTACTTAATATTAGCTGAAGAAAAGAATAGATCATATGGATAGGTTCTTATTTACACTGAGGCAAGGGAAAATATAACTGGATCCACTTCAAAGGAACTTCACATGCAATAAAAACTTAAGTGATTCTTATAAACGTAAATGAGAAAAACATTCTATTGTATTAACTTAAATTGGCACAAAATTAAGATTTTTAATTTTTCATGAAGTTACTGACTAATAAACATTCTAATGAAATAAAAAAGTTGATGTTAATAAATGCAGTTCCCATGTACAGCATGAAGCCACAAAGCAGAACTCTGTGCTAATATTCTTGCCTAAGACTGAGCAGGAATTGACAATCAACTGAAGGGAAGACGCTGTTTTCTAACCATCCAGGAGAGAAAAAAGTGCAAAAGAAACCCCAAAAAGCATAAATAGTGATAAGTTATATAATTTTGCTTACTGATTTCAGGTATTAATTGCAACATAGCTAAGAATTTTTTTAAGCAAATGGTCCTATTAACTCAATTATGCTTTTTATGACAACCTTCTGTACTAGTGAAGCATGAAGCCATCCCCAATGGATCACGCTTGTTTGGACGCCAGTTGCATGTATTGCCACTTTGTAGATTAAATACTGCTAAATACTGATGGCAATCTCACTGCATCATAAATTGAACCAAGATTTAAAGGCCTAATAGTATGCCATAGAATAAATTTACTTTCATGCAGGTTTCATACAGGGATATATATTATGCAATCCTACCTTCTCACAGGCAGGGAAGGGATTTGGGCAGGAATTTTGTTCCTAAATCAAGTTAAAGTAAACAAATTTAAAGGAAGTCAGGATGCTTTGACTGTGTCTACATTAATTTTTTTTTTGGTGCAGCTTGTGAGTGAATCTCCCAACATGTTGGTTTGACTTGCAGAGCAACTTTGGTGCTTATGATTTAGATTCAGAAGCAGCTCCACCCCAGTCACCTATTAAACATGCTCCAACTACTTGAGGCATGCAGGGGAGTATAGGGGTCTAAATCAATGATTTGCACTTTGTATGCCTTTGACCCTCCTATATTGGGGATGCTTTACTTAGAGGAACAAACTGAATTTTGTCTGAAGGAAAAACTCCCAGGTGCGTGAAGTGCATGTAAATATGGGGACCTAAGCTCCAAATGGCATCCTAAAGTAGGCATAGGCTGTTATCCTCCTGTCTTGGAAGATGTGTCTCACTAAGCTCTTCTCTTGGTGAGTACACACTGCTCACTGAGGAAAAAACATCTGATTTCATATCGATATAAGGACAGCAGATGGGACAGTCAGGTTCCTGGAATTGACAAGAGCCTTGGGAAGAAATGATGCTGAGAAGAACTGAAGAGAAAATCAAAAGCTGCATGAAAGCTTGTTCAGAAATCAGAATTAAAATGCAATTCATAGGCAAGACTGCTATTCCAAATGGAATTTCTCAGTCCATGAAATACATTAATAAAGACTCTCAGAGCAAATGAACTTATTTACTTTCTTCAGAAAACGCAGTTCTGCAAACAAATCTCTCAAAGCACAGAACATGTTGAAGGATTCAGTCCATGCTAGAGACTGTCTTCTTCACCAGCTACGATCTCACTACAGTCTTTGAAGAGAACATTTTCTAGGCATAGTCATCGTGAACCCGATCGCAATTTCATTCTGCATACTACTTTGTCTACCAGACTCAAAACTTCCAGATGAGCAGAGCAAAACATATGCAGGATTCTGGAATAAACACCAACGCTGAATTTAAGAGTGATTTAATGAATTTGTAAGTGTTATGTTTTGAATGGAATTGAAATGTGTTGGAGATTTAATGAGACAAAAAGAGATATATAAAAGTTGTTCCAAAAGTCAGAATAGCAGAGGCTAAGACTTCTGCCCAGCAGGAATTACTTTCTGGACATAAACAGATACAGGCCCAGCTAATGAAAGAAAATACAGATATAGCTAGTTGCAAAACTTTTAGCATCTTCATTTAAATTATTTCAAATTAATAACTTTTATATACTATTTACCTATCTGGTTCAGTTATGGGACTATCTTCAGGGATAGCTGCATAGAGAAAATTATTCTGTTGTAGAGTTTGGAAGGCAAAATCTAGCTTATTTGATAAAAGGGGGAAGGCATCCTAGTCCTTTTTGATAAAATGACAGAAAATGATGGTTTACAAGATCTTCTCACGACTCTTCCTTTCTTTGAATTTTCTAAACAAAATGCTCTTGGTTTCACAAATGGTTGCAGAAAAAAATGCTGAGAACTGGTAATAAAAATTATTTTAAAGTAGTTTGTATTTACTTCTTTCACTTCTTTCCAGTAAGCACCAACTCTCTAATGCTCATAGAAAAAATATTTGCTGTATCCATCTGTCTCCACTCTTCAGTATCCAACTGCAGATAGCTTTCATTATTCAACTACTAAAAATGGAATTGACAACATCTTTACTGCTAATATGTAAGCATTGTTTATTTACAAGATAGTTTTGTGTTTTAAAATTGTGAAGTATAATAAAATGGCAAGCAAGTACCCAAGCAAACAATTCTATCTTAATTACATTCTGTGCTTTATTATTACATTTTATTGTAAATGTTTCCATTCCTTTGAGTTATAATTTCAATCTAAGGCTATATGTTCTTGACTTTTATTTTCAAATGCATTTAAAAGTTGATTAGTAAGTGTATCCATATCTTGCAGTAGTTGTATTTATCCTTCCTTTAGGAAATAGCTAGTAACTGACTAGAAACAAATGTTCATTTTTTGTATTTAATGATGTTTATTCAACCTGAAAGCTAAAGGAAATGGAAGCAGCACCAGGCCATCAGCTGGTTTCTCACTGTCATGGCCTTCAAGAACAGACTCCTTCACCTAGGGCAAAAGCTAACAGGTTCCAGAGTTGGGGTACATATTTGCTCAGATGTTGGTGCAACCAGACCTATTTGTAATATCAGACCTTTCTGCACAAGTTGGCACTCTTGTGAAAAAAGGTGCTCTATTCTCATTTCTTGGACAGCAGTTCAAACTCAGAAAAAGTGTGAAACTTAAATTATAGGTATGAGTGGATTGAAATCTATACTTTCTGTTTGTCAAAAGATAACAGTCAGGCATTACAAATTGTCTAGGACCCGAGGGAATGGCAGGATGATGTACCGGGGAGGGTTAGGTTGGATATTAGGAAAAGACTCTTCACCCAGAGGGTGGTGGAGCACTGGAACAGTCATGATGCCAAGCCTGACAATTTTCAAGAAGCCTTTGGACAACACCTTCAGACATACAGTGTGTATGTTGGGGTTGTCCTGTGTAGGGACAGGAGTTGGACTCAATGATAGTTCTAGGTCCCTTCCAACTCAGGACATTCTATGATTCTATGTTGCTGATGCCAAATAGAAGTTGTAGGTAAGAGTCTTACTTCTAAGAACCCTCCATACCCTGAGTTACAGCAGCTTATGGTTTCAAGGCAATTACTAGGGGATTTGCTCATGGATAGGCACAAACACGATCTGCTTTAAAAGTGGGTACATCTAACCCAGCATCACATCACTCCAGCCACCACAACGTATTTTTACTGATGTGCACACAGAGTGCATTACTGGGCATTTCTTGTAGTCCTCTGTCCATTTATCTGGGTAATGCAATAAGGCTCCAAGCCTGTAGTGGGTTGCTGACCCCTCACACACCTCCCTAGTCATGACTACTCATTTGTTCAGTCATTTTGCATTGTTTCAACCCCTAACTTCTCACCAACTGTGAAGAAAATTATTATTGCTTGAGCATCTTCACTCCCAGATGCCAGCTCTCTAAGCAAGATAATAAAAGTGGTTCATATTCCAAGCCCTAGGAGACAAAACCCTCCTCTCCTCCTTACAAGAAACAGTCTGTCTGTGGAACAATGTAGGTGATAGCCAGGCCTATCTTTCTGTCCCAGATCTCCACCTGGAAGGGGAGGAGAGGCAGAAGAGTGAGTCCCAGGGGTTCCTTGATAACGCCGAAACTTCATGAAACTCTGTCCTTGGGTCCATGTTTATAATCTTCTAAGTAATGTGCATTCCTCTGTAATGTTTTGGTTTGTCACAATCTCTAAATATTGGTACAGCATATTAAAAATATACTCTCATTCCTTTGTTTGCTGCACATTTGGTGGTAACAAGGTGCTTCATTTGTGGAAGTCCTTATGCAAAGCCTCTGTGCTGGAGCGGGATCACATAACATTTGTATCTGTCCTTGTGTCTTGTGCAGAAAACTCAAAGGTCTCCACATTAAATAGCAGAGCCTTAACCTTGGATCCCATCCCATTTTCCAGCCCCTCAGAATTTTTTCTTGTGATCCAGGATAAATGCTATAGCCATCTCTCAGAGGTATAAAGAAACTTCTGATGTTCATTTACACTAACCCCAGCATAGGCAGCAGGCTTTGCATGCAAATACGAATCAGATCCAAACACATTGTTAGTTTCATTACACTGATGTAGAGAACAGAAATCAGGGATTTTGCTTTCTTTTTTTTAAAAAACAAATTTTCATTTATACATACAAAAGAAAGATCCTAAAGCCTCGAAATAAATGAAGACTCAAAGAAGAAAAAATATGATCTGAATGTGTCTATATCAGATGAAGCATTTTAAAAATCAAAACAGATGACTGACATAGTAAGATTTAGTTCTTCTGGAGATACAAGGAAATTTCTTTTCAAAAGCTGGAAGAGTGACAGCAAAGATAGAATGCATATGGGATTTGCACCTCCACAACAAAATCAGCAGTCGAAATTGTGTCATGGAAATACAGCAGAGAACAGAACCGAAGTTTCAGCTTGCAGATGCCAAGTAGGAACTCTTACAAGGAGGGAAGACAAAAAAACCAAGGAGTTTGAAATGCCATTTGCAAGGTGCTTGGTTTCTCTGTAATGCAAATAGTCATATAAAATATGCAGGAATGTGGATTTCTTTGGTTTGAATGGGAAGAGGAAATTGATTTACAAATTCTGAATGGAATAGAAACCTTAGACCAAGAGTAGAGACAAAGCAAATCCCTGCATGGTGTGACGTAAATACTGCATGTAACTGCCTCTTCCTGTGGGAACTGCTTTGACTTTTGTACTGTTACAATATAATCAAGGTGCTCTCCGGTGTAATTGAATATAAGGGATTTTACTCTTTTTTGATCCTCAGAGTAGTATAATCTTCGTCTTGGTTGTTCTTGAGCAACTGGCCTTTCAGGACTTTCAGTGGTGTGCCTTCAAAGAGCCCTTTATATTTGTGAAGGGGTGGAAGCCAGCTCTCTGCAAGGTGTGTTCTGCCTGGCTTCTGGCAGTCTGGTGGCTTCTCACAGGCATTCCCATCAGGCTTTAGAGAAGTCTCAAATCTCAAAGCTTGCAAGGAAGCCTCTAGGTTATGCAGGATCTGGGAAGCAAGGGATTTTCTCATGAGTGATCTTGGTCCCCAGCTGCATTTGTGGGGCTGAGGAGAAAGAAAGCCTTCCTCTCTCTTTCCACTTGACAAAAAATGGGGGAAGGCTGAGCAAACTGAAACACATGGAATTCCCACAGTTCCTTGCAGGAGCAGCTGTGCAGGTAAGAATGAGGCACTTTTAGGAAAAACAAAGCCAAGCGTGCTACAGAAATCCAGCTCTTTCATGGCACAGAGATCTGAAACATGCCCTGTTGATTCTGGGACAAGATTTTAACAAAGTTTTGTTGTTTACCTCCAAAGGTCTTGTGGCCTCTTTGGACAGTTGCCTTTCTGCTTGCTGAGCTTTTCTACAAGAAGAAATTAAGCACTTTTTCCTTTTTAAATTATTCACATAGATGCACGGCCATTTCAGGCACAATCTGTCTGTGTAAGAACTGCATAATCCTATTTTGTTGTTTCCATGGATGTGTGCTTTTAAAATAATTTAAGAATTAAATATGTTATGGAATAATTCTGAGGATGAGTCTCCACGGGAAAGCTACATTACATCATCAAGCCCCACTGCCTTGCAGATCCAAGCTGCAGTCCCCACAGGGAAGATGTACAAGATAAACTTATTTTCCACTGGATATTAGCAAAAAGTCGAAGAAATTCTTTTTCTCCTAGTTAAACCTACAGAAAGCACATTCATATCAAAGACACTAACATTCAAGAAGATTTCCATAATAATGTGAGAAAGTGAAAGGAAAAAAGAGTATTTTTACTCTTTGTAGTTAAGAAGGATTTCATTAATTCCTTTTGTATTATCACAGTGGCTAAAAGCTAAAATGAAAAATGTATCCATGGGCAGAGAATGTCCTTCCTCTGGCAGGGAGAGAAGATTAAACTATATTTCTGGAGGGTTGTTCTCCTCCCTAACTGGAATCGATCCATTTAGTCCCACCTAGGTAAAAGGCTGCTGTTTAAGGCAGGTCCCCAAGGTCCAGCTGATTTCTTCTGTGAAGCCCCTGAAGGATTTAGCAACAGTGATGCAGAAATCCTGCTCTTCTCTTTCTGCTCCTGATTTCTGCTCCTGTGGCAGAGGGGAAATCTTCAGATTTGTGAGGCCAGGCTGAGGGCAGCCTAGCCTCTCAATGCCTATTGTGGCCGCGGCAAAGCAGAGCTCTGCAGAGCAGGAAGCCTTCAAAGGGCAATTGAAACTGAATTTCTCTGGGGCTTTCCTAGAAATGTCACCTAGTACCATGAAGAGGCCAAACAAATCTCAGACTGGGATTCCATACAGAAAGGCGCACAGGGGAGAGAGTAGAATTAAAAGCCACAAGGAAGAAGGGTTAATGGAGGCAGAGGAAAGACCCAGCTAGCAAGTGCAATTTTAATTCTAGCAATTCCCTGCAACTACTTCAGGATATCTCCTTCAGCTTTTGATCGATGACTTCAAAGTAAAAGAAGTCCCAAGGTAGGCTTTCCTCTCTCTCAAGATTTTGTCTCACGAAAAAGGCCTGCCTAAGGAGCCCAAATTTCTTCAGTTTTCAGTATTGTCCAAACCCATCAGGCCCATTGCTGGTGCTACACAAACAGCACAGAAACAGCAAAGGAGATAAATTCCCAACCAAGTTTCCTGAAACGTACCATATTGTGAAGAGGCATGAAGTTACCTCCTTTCTGTGCTAACAAGTTACTAAAAAAAGAAATCGTTCTGGTGGGAGCAGATATAAACTGCACTTGTTGACTCTCTCGCTTGTTACCACAGTGATTCCTGCATTCATGGGAGACATCTGTCACAATCAGTAAAAAAAAAATACAAACTTTACTGTAAGCAAAGAACAGCCCAGGAAAAGAAATTGTGTCTTAAAATCTAAATTCAAACTTCCTTTAAATTTTCCTTCAGCAAAAAATAACAGCCAGCATTAGCAAAACAAGATATATTCAGATTGGAGATAATCAGACCAGAACAAGTCCAGTGAGGGAAGAGAACATGTGACACTCACAGCTCATAGAGAAGATTTAAGCTGCTTGAAGGATAGCAGGGAAGTGACCAACCAGCTCAGGAGTGTGATTTCCCTTGCAAATAATTTCTAAGTGGAGATGTGACCAGTGCTTTCTTGTTTTGCAGAAGGCAGTAGCCAGAAGCAGCAAAAAAATTAACAGCTAGCCAGAAGCAGCAGAATAAAAATTAACAATGCCAAGTGAGCTAATTAGCAGATGCTATCAAGACAGTGCAACACAGTGATAAGGTGTGATTAAAGATATCTTTAAGCCACTTCCAGGCCTCTCCCTTCTGGAGAAACAGCTTGGAATGCATGGGTGTTTTCACCAGATCTTCACCATGGGCAGCCACCCAAAGTCAAAAGAGGCTGCAACCACTCCAGCATTTCCAAGAGACTGAGCAGAAGAGGATACTCTCTTTCTCTCCCATCCACACCTCACGGCTGTTGTACAAAGTAATGGAGGGATATGGGAAGAGCGGCACTCTGCCAACGTGCTAATTTTGAAAGAAGCTGCTTGTGTCAGATGTATTCCACCTTCTTCTCTTGCAGATTAGATTCCGTCCACCTTATTAACAACTTCTATTAGTTCATGCTGGGAATTTAATAAAACTCCTGAAGAGTTGTTCTCTACCCCATAGATGGACACTAGAAGCACAAGTGGAAAAACATGACTATTGCAGAGTCCTACAGCACAGCAAGGGCAAAATTAGAAATGGAGCTTAGATCTCCTGATTCGCAATCTTGGGCTTTGACCATAGAGGCTTCAGCCACAATATTACATAGGAGTATTTTGAATGAGAAGCAATGCCCTGCCCTTGGAGAGGAACCCAAAAAGGGGCTCAGAAAAAAAAAAAAGAGATGAAAGCACAGTCTTCCATGCAAGGGGACTAACCTAGAGGGCAGTCAGGTTCTGTCAGATAGATCAGTTTGGATTAATGAATTTAAACTAGCTGCCACCACAAAGCCGAAAGCCCCTATCCTGGGCCACAGTTTATGAGATGATGAACAATACTCCTCTGGGGATTGGTAAACACCGCATTTCCCAGCTTCCAAGAACTAAATGTTCTATAATACCATAGCCAAGATGTACTATTTATTATTCACAGGTCATTATATGCGACCATCCCATGCAAACATACCCAAATCCCATCTTTATGATATGCTGGTGCTGAGAATGGAAATAAAAATTCAACCTGGTCTAACTATTAAAAATGTAAGAGATGACTGTACTCATATATTAAATAATGTTCATGTTAGTCACACATGATTGCATAGAATTTTGCTGGTGTTGGAAGAAGCAGGCAGGAGACTTTCTAACCACATTGTACAAATATATTTGGCTTTTAAAAATAACTGGAATTAAAAATAATTGTATAATAATTGCAATATGTTTTGTAGCTGCTGAGCTGGCATTGCCGGGGTAGTTTAATTTCCCTGGTTTTATTGTTATTGTGAAAATTAAATTCTCAGCATTAGCTATATTAGATTAACATTGGTATGTGTGTTTTTTTATAGGAAAAAAAGAGAAGAAATAGTGCTGGCACGATGGTTCTCAAAGGTAAAACACATGCAAAACAAAGTGGCCAAAGTAAGAATTGCAGATTAGCAGAGGAAAGTATGCTGCTGTTGATAATCGACTGTTATTTGTTTAATAACAATACTTGCCACTATTACAATAATGACCTAAAGTTTTGAAGTGCTTGTTTCCTCCTTGTACTGTTTGCCACTTTAGAAGGTGTGGATATGGTTGAAAAGAGGGAAGATAAGATCGATCACAGAGATTAAAGGAGACCTTCTCAGGCTGGAACGCAGTTGTGGTTAGTGGGACCAGTAAACAAGCATGACAGTGTGGGAAGACGGCTAACCAATCTGGCAGGACTCCCATGGTGGGATGGTAGGCAGAGGCTACTGTCACTTGACAGGACAACCCGTAGATGAAGTCACCAGAGTTCCTTGCACAGTTGAAGGCAACGGTGATCTTTCTGGAGAGATATTGTGGCAGTTTGCCGACAGCTTGCCAGAAGACTCGAGAAAGGATGCTCTGGAGGTTCAAGGTTAAGGAGACAAATCTGGATTACACAGAAAAAGAGACTTTTAGAGCACATCCTGTGAAGTGGTACCTTGGCACAGCCATACACCCTCCTTGTGGCTTACCAAACCTCTAAATACCTGTGTAAGCAAATATTTTACTGGCCATTAAAGTCACCAGTAAACAAGAAGCACTACTCTTCCTTCTGAAGCACTCCTTTTGCTTGGGGCAGGGTCTGAGAAAGGAAAATTTGTCATGTGAGAAGCTGTGGAGGGAACTGAAGCATAGAACTTGTCTCTTGCGCTGAAGCACTGGTACTCCTTGAAGACCTTGACAGATCTTTTTGCCCCCTTGACAACTTCCTCCAAGGGCCATGTGACCCTGCTCTGCAAGCATGGGTTTCCAACCCCCCACAGGGAATGGGAGGAAGGGGGAGAGGGCAAAAAAGGGGGCAAAAGGGAGCAAAAGTAGGGCAAAAATTGGTGCCTATTGTGGCTCTGGCAAAGTAGAGCTCTGCGGCACAGGAAGACACTCAAAGGCAAAACAATTGAATTCATCTGGGGCTTTCCTACAAATGTCACTTAGTACCACCCCAATTCTGACAAGTGGCATTCCAGTACTTAAAGGGGGCCTACAGGAAAGCTGGGAAGGGATTTTTTACAAGGGCAAGTAGTGATAGGATGAAGTGGAATAGCTTTAAATTGAAAGGGGGAAGATTTAGATTAAATGTTACGAAGAAATTCTTCACAATGAGGGTGGAGAGACACTGGCACAGGTTGCCCAGGGAAGCTATGGACGCCACCTGCCTGGAAGTGTTCAAGGCTAGGCTGGGTGGGGCCTTGAGCAACTTGGTCTGGTGGAAGGTGTCCCTGTCCATGGAAAGGGAATTGGAACTGGATGATCTTTAAGGTCGCTTCCAAACTAAACAATTCAATGACTGTGGTGGTCCGCTGCCCTGTACAACACGCGGCTGGCACTGGCTGGGTTGTCTGAAAACTGTGTGTTGATTTTCACACCTTTTGGTGCCTGCCTGACCTGCATCCCCTGACTGAAACCCAGTGCTGGGCAACCCTGGTTGGAACACATGAGTTGGACTCGATAAACCTTGTAAGTCTCTTCCAACTCAAATCATCCCATGATTCTATTATACCATGAAGAGGCCAGGCAAATCTCAGACTGGGACTCCATGCAGAGAGGGGCACAGGGGAGAGCATAGGTGTAAAAGCCATGAGGAAGAAGATAGAGACAGAAGGAATACCCATCTAGGAAGTGCAGGTTTAATTCTAGACAATTCCCTGCGACTACTTCTGGATCAGTACAGGGGAGGTTTCAGTTGGATTATCAGGAAAAGGTTCTCCACCCAGAGGGTGGTGGAGCACTGGAGCGGGTCCCCAGGGAAGCAGCCATAGCACCAAGCCTGACGATACCCAAGAAGGATTACGACAATGTCCGCCAGCTTAGGGAACTCTGTCCTCCTACCATCTCCACAGCAAGTAGCTCCCTCCACCCCGCCCCTCCCAACCCCCGCGAGGGGCCGGAGACCCGCGGTCACGTGGCCTCGGAGCGCTGCCACGCCCCCCAGCCACTCCCGCCCTATCCGAGTGTCCCGGGGCGCGCGGCGCCGCTACTCCGCCCTTCGGCAGCGGCGCGGGTCGGTGCGCGGCTGCTACGGCTTCTGCTGGTGCTGCTGCTGGCGGAGGCGGCGATCGCGACGGGACGCGGCTCTTCCGAGAGGTGAGCGCGGCTCCGCGTGCGGTGGGGGGAGGCGGCGCGCGCAGGCGGGCGGTGTGAATGGGCGCTTTGTGTGCAGCGCCCACCTGCCCCCCGCTGCCCCTGACGGAGACCGAGGCGAGGAGGAACCCTCTGCGCGGTGCAACGGGGGGAAACTTCTCCTTTCTCTTCCCGGAGAGTCCCGGTTCCTCCTCCCCGGTGTCCGGAGAGCCCCGATTCCTCTGTGCCCGCAGAGCCCCGGTGTCCGGAGAACACCGGATCCCCCCGGTGCCCGGGGAACCCTCGGTTCCCCTTGTGTCTGGGGAGTTCCAGTCTCCCCAGAGCCCCGGTTCACCCGGTCCCCGTAGAGCCCCGGTGCCTGCAGGTTCCCCGGTGCTCGGGAGCCCCATCCGCCGCTGCCGCTTGGCTGTTTATTTACTTTATCGAGAGTTTTGTGGTTCCGTCCCTCGATGCGCGCCGGGGGCTTGGGTGAGCGGCGGCTCCTCGGTGCGGTCAGACCGGCTCCAGGTCTGCCCGGTACGGGGTCTCTCCCTGCCCCCGAGCGCGGGTCCAGGGGCTGCGGTGCCGCCTCCCCCCCGCCCCCTCCCCTGGGGACCCCCGAAAGGAGTGAAACCCGCCCCGGAGGGACCCGGGGACAGCGTTGTGTCCCGGTGCTCGCGTGGAGCGGCTTCTCCTCGGAGCTGGGGAAGGGAGGCGTGACAGAAACCACCCCGATTTTCTGCTGCTGTTGAAACAAATAGAAGTCTCCTTTAGGAATCGAACCGAGTTAAACCAGGAACCTGTGCTTTTGACTCCCAACAGAACTCGGAAAATGTTCTTTGCGTTCTGCACAGCGTTTGGCGGCTCAAGCCTTGGCCACCTGTGACGTGTCCCGAGGTTCTCCCTGGGAAAAGAGTGGTTAAATTCTGCTTCATCAGCACTGTGGGACCTTAACAAGTTCTCCCATTTGTTTTTGTAGGGAGTGTAAGCTTGCTTCTTGTAGTCTGGTGGAGCAAGTGCTGCTGTGGTAGAAGCAGTGCTCTCTTCCTTTTATTTCTTCTTTATCCCAGGGGGTCGCAGGTTAGTGCATGTTATTTAAAAAATGTTAAAAAAATCAAATGCCAAAACCTATACATCCATCCTTCATTTTAGAAGGGACTTCTGATGTCCTAGATCAATAGGAGTAAATGAATTTAGTAAATACCTGTCAGTGACGCGCTTGGCTCTTGTCTTGGGACACCCATGGAAAGCTGTCAATGAGATTTTATTTACAAATAGAAGAATTGCGTAACGGTGATATGGCCCAGAGTAAAAGAGTGAGTAGAACGAGGCTTGATATGTGCTCAGGTTTCTCCGGAGTTGGAACCAAACTCAATGCCAGTAAGTTGCTATGCAGTAGCAAACATCCATATTGGCCGTGTGCTGTTCTCTTCCCTCTTCCAAGAGTGTATCTTTGCTACTGAAGGAGTAAAATGCTGTCTCCTCCCCTCTTGTTCCATAAACAATGAGATAGATTATATCCAGTGGAGAAAAGACTAGGTGGAAAGCTACTGGTCTCATGGAATGATGAAAGCATATCACAAGAGAGTTCCCTCACTTGCCTCATCACCCTTATTTTTATTTTTTTGTCTTTTTGTGTATTTTTCACTACATTACTTTTCTTCTCCCCTTCTGTGAGGAGATCATGCCTCTTTTGAGGGACTGCCTGGAGAAACCTGAAAGCTAAGTTCTTCTGTGAGATATTGGCAGTTTCTAAATCCTACTGCAACAATACCCTAATCACATTCCTTTTGAGAGTTGATTGTGGGATAGTTCTTTTTGCACAGGGGTAATGCTTGAAATAACTACAGAGAAAAAACAAGCAAAACTGGAACAAAGCAATTCAAAGCTTTAGTGGCAGAGATAGTAGATTACTGAAAATCCCAAGGTCAAGAGGACAGCAATCCATAGCATCTTCTGGGGTTATAGATATGAATAACTGGCTCTCCTGCTGTGTGCATACTTCAAACGTGTTTGAGAAGCTTGTTCTCTTGCCTGCATTCCTTGGAGTTGATGTCTCCATAGTTGTGAATGCCCCCACGTGACAGCTCTGCATTTGATGTAGCTTGGGGTTTTCAGAGTTGTCAGTCATTTCTGCTTCTTACATTCTGAGGGTCATCTAATAATACACTTTCAGGGCATAGAGGAAGCAGTGCAAATAACTAATTCAGATAATACATTAGAGCAGAGCTTATCCCTGTCAAGTTGCCAGAGGCAAATGTGAATCTGGTATGGTGTGGAAGTAACTGAAGATCTCCTCTGACGCTTAGACACATAGCAAGTACCAGTCTAAGTACTAGCTGAGGGTTTCTGGAGCAGAATTTTACAGCAGTGTAAGAAAGCTTTGTGTGGATCTCCTTTGTGTGGAGATCCACAGCAGGATGGTCTGTAACGTCTGGATGTTATGGTGGTAGTCCTGTGCTGAACTCAAGACCATGTCCGGAGGAGAGAACCTCTGGCCTAATGGTTAGTGCATTTGCCTGAGAAGTGTTGGATCCTGATTCAAGTCTTTCCTCTACAGAAAGATCTTGCATCTTAGATGAATACTGTAATAACTTACGTATGTTTTCTAAAGCTGCTCTAGTCTCCATTTGTTTTTTTGCCTGGAAGTCATTGCTGGTATTCAAAATACTGTAAAACAAGATGTGTGGGGTTTTTTTCACCTGAATCCTTAGAGGGGATAAGCCAAGTTTGTTCAGGCATTACAACAGAAAGAGTTTGTACGCTGGCCTGTCTGTGACTGTGTAGTTGAGGTTGTTCCACTTCTTTCCTCCTAACTACTGAGAGGCAGGGAGCTACTGTTGCTTATTACAGATGTCTGGATTCCCAAAGGCACTGGGACACCTTGAAATGTCTCTAGGGAGTTTAACCCTTGAGTGCTTTCTGGGGTCGTTGTTTTCAAGGACTTGCATGAGACACCAGCACAATAACTCTAAACGAGATCTACATGTTCATAGGTCTCTGAAGGCTGTGAGAGATATCTTAAACACTAGGTCATCCTCTCCAGTATTTGTATGGCATCTAGTGCTGCTGCTGTTGAATATAAATTTTGAAGTCCTGAATAAAATCAGATAAAAGTCACTTGGTTATCACTAAGACAGAGATGTTGATCTTACTTCTATTCTGCTAGTGTGTAGCATTGATAGTCTTCCAAGATAAAAAATATCTGAATTCCCATTACTTTTTTTCAAAGGGGTGGAGGAACATCCAACTCTTTCCATTTTTGGGTAATGTTTAAAAAGGTACTGCATTTTCATTAGCTAAAATATTTTCCCCACCCAAGGACTTGGAAGCTGCATAGGAGAGTTGTTACCAGCACAGCCTCTGAAGGTGTTTCTACTCTACAACGGTTTTCAGTAGGATACCCTTCCAAGTAATTTCGAAAGTATGAGGGCAGAGTTTATGGGAGTGGGCTTGGCAAGTGTGTTAGGTCAATTAAAACTATGTTCCTGTCTTCCCGACTCCTTCCCTCATAGATGACTGTTCTGCCTTGGGCTATTTCGGAACATTAATCCATAAAATTGCAAGTATGTCTCTTCATAGACATATGAAACAGATTTAACGTTGCACCTGTACAGATTGCTGTGCTTCATGATTCTGAAGAACATCTAAGTGAATAGTTGATACAGAATATTAGGAAGGGAGTAAGTACAGACAAGTACTAGCTCTTGTTATCCATGGAAGTTTATCATTTAAGGACTAACATTTCATTTTTCTCTGTTTCTAATTGTAGCTGGATGCATCAGTTCCAATCTAAGCAGTTGGACTAAGCAGTGAATGTGGAAAAGTCTTCAGGACTGCACCTTATCTTATGTATGGTCAAACCAGTGACTATAGTCTCAAATTTGAGAGGCTCACAAGGGGAAGCCTTTTTGTTTGAGAGTCAGAGAAGTTGAAAATAGAGAAAGACAGCAGTTGTCCCAGTTCGTGCAGCAAGTCTTGTCTCTCTTACTGTGCTCTTCAGTGGGCTGGATTTGTGTTGACAGACACATCCAGACAAAAGAGCTGGAGTAAGAGCAGATAAAGTTGCACATCATGAGTGAATGATAAATTTGCTTGGACTTATCTTGAGCTATTTTTTTGCCTGGAGTGCTGTCTAATATGCCAAGCAAACAAATCGGGACAATGTCAGATTTTGATTTTTCTGTAATCTTCTCCTGTAAATTCACTGTATCTAAGGCCTTATTGATGCAGGTTTTCTCCTAGCTGTCTAGGCCTGTTTAACAAATTGTGCATATCAGCACATTGTCCATCTTGTCTGGGTTTATATTGGTTGTGTAACAGGCACAAAGGCCAATACTGTTCCAGTTGAATCCATTAAAAATGAAGTTTTAAATTTGCAAATTCTGAATACCAAAAGGAAGAGTAAAGAGTTGATGCAAAGTGTTCTGGAAGGAGGAGCGATAGCTGAAGATTTGTTAGTGGTGCAATATTTATGGAGCTTTGGGCCTCAAATGCTTAAATTTGTACAGTTCAGCACTCCCCTGCTGGTGATTTGTGAACAGATAGAGGGATTGTACTAAGTTGCCCAAGGCCTTTGCTATCTCTAGTGTCTGATTCTGTTTAGAGTGGGATTAACTGTATATAAATCACTCCCACTCTTCTGTAGTACTTGGTTTTCTCAGTGCATTTTTCAGTGTGTTTTCATTAGTAAGTAATAGTAGATCAACCAAGCCAACAATTATTTGTCTTTATAGGTGACATTAAGTTTAAAAATTTTTGTTCTGGAGGATGGGTTACTTGAGATGGAAAAACTGAGCTATACTGATAACAGTGGGGAACTGTAGCCATTACTTTTGGTCACATCATACGTGCTTCTCTGGTTTGGCCTGAGAAATAGAAGAATATGCTCAGCTTGGTGGAAGATGGAAGCTAGTCATAGATGAAGTGTTCGGTGTATTTTTTTAGGACAGCATGAGCTTGCTGCATTTATATACAAACAACCAAAGAGGCTAGGCAATGGCTAAAGCCTCTAGGTCGTCCTATGGCTTTGGCAATGCTGAAGAGAAGTTTGGGTTTGGGCATCTTCTTAGTGTCAGATAGTAGGTCAGGGGAGATCGAGCATGTGAAGTGCTTGAAAAACTGGGTTCTGAAGGTAGGCAGCAGAAGAGATGCTAGTACAGTGGATGCCTCTGGTTGCCACAAAGGCTTGTCCTTCCTGGTCAGAGCAGGGCTTGTGGCTGAGAAAGTGATAATCCAGAGAATAAGTACTGGTGTCGTGCTTTGAGAGAAGACATGTCTGGGGCCCCTTATTTTTCCCTGTGAGTGTAGATCTAAGTGTACAAAGGAGTTGTAAGTGGATGGTGGCAATGTTATTCTTCAAGACCCTTTTTTCATGGTTGTTTCTTTTTCCCCTCTTTGTTTCCAGACCTTCCATGGAGTCTCTAGTTCTTTTCTGTAACCTCACAAGCCTAAAAAAATTTTTTTGAAGCATTTTTGGGAGGGGAATGGGAAATAGCTGACAGTATGAATTGTGCTTTGCTGAATGAGCACTGATGAGATGGAGTCTTCTCAGGGTGCTCTGAAAGAGGTGCAGGATTTTTGACACCTAAAGTAATTGAATTCAGCACCTATTGGTTAAGGGTAACAGTCATTAACTGGCATGAACAGTGTGCATAGTGTACAGTTTACTGTAAACTTATAGTTTTACTTAGTAAAAGTAAGGCTTTTTTATTGTTGCATCACTAGATCTTTGGCCAATCAAGGACTTGTCCCATTGTTTGTAAGGCCTTGCTCTGATTTTAATGCAATTTAAGGAAAGGGGGAAAAATATGTTGGTGTGGTTTGCACGAATCTCACTGTAAATAGGTTGAGAAGATTAAATGTAGGAACCAGATTAGGATAAACCTGAAGATTATATTGTGTGTTTAAACACAGTTTCAGTAGAATTGTTGAAGCCAGAGATTACCACCACTTCAGTGTCTCTGTTTTAACTAGATAGGTTTACCACCAACCTTAAAAATGTTTTCTGTGGCTTGTAATACTGAAACCGATTTCTTAATATTAAGCTGAAAGAAGATGAGATGGAGGACTAGTTATTTAATTTTGGAGCTAACAGTTAAAAGAATGATCAGCATTAGTTGTGAGAATCCCTGGAGTTAAACACTTCTGCTAACTTTCTGCGGCTACAAAATGACAGCACTTGGTATTTATTATCGCATTTGTTCTAAAGGCAGAGAAATGCCACTATTGGAGATTACTTCTTGTTCATATCTGTGATTCATTGCAGAAGTACTGTTTTGAAGTGTATGGATGTTCCCTAGTGAATTTCTGGTAATTGTTTCCTATCCTGTAAAACAGGAGTGTATTAATGGCGCTTCCTTGATTCCCTCATCTGGCAAATTAACAGTTGTCATAAAGCTCTGCTGAATCAGGATACTGACCTCCTTTTACATCAGTTCCAATAGTTACACCCTTTGAGAGGTGACTTCCTCCTTTAAACAGTGCCAAGAAAAGGCAGCCCTCGCCACTTCACAGGTTTTTATCTCTATGGCTGAAGGATTATGGGCATTATGATGCACAAGCGGTAGTCTTACTGTTTGTGTTTAGCTGTCTTGTTATGAAAAAATACAGATATGACACATACTAAATTTTTGAATGATGATTTTGTGTGCTTGTGCATGCTTTTTTGACTATGCTGAGGGCTTGAGTTTCACATTCAATGTACGAAAGCACTTATGCAAGAGGTATCCTGTGGGAAAAATGAATTGACTTCTAACAGAAACACAGCTCACCTCCTGTCTTCCTCCCTCAAAAGCAGGGAAAGTCGCACTTTTGGAGTGCTTGCAGAGCTTGTTAATAAGACTGTTAGAGGTTCCTCGTAGATGAGAGTCCAGTTTTGCAGCTGTTCTGTGCCTGTACCTACAAGGAGTTGTCATTTCCCCCGTAGCCCTGTGGCTGAGTACTTTGTCTTCCATGGAAGCTATAACAAATCTGTCAAATGCTAAGGGGAGGGGAAGAAGAAAGACAGCCTATAGCAGACAATTCTTTGGCAGTCTGTATGTGAGGACAGACTCCTTATATTTTATTAACTGGTCTAATTAAACTAGTAAACATCTTTAACTAAAAAAAACAGTAAAGTTTTAAAATAGGAAGTCCTGTTAAGTTTTGGATTTTGTGGGATGTTATATGATATTTCTCAGCTTATTTTCTTTCCTTTAAATTATAGTTTTGTTTTGGTTTTTTTGCGAAACTTTAAAATCAACATGGGGTTTTGTCCTCCATTTTCCTTTTTTCTTTTTTCTGTTGGCGAGGCATGTAAAGAGAGCCAGATCATTGTAATGGTGCTTGTCTTTTCTGTACCCTGGCATTATTGGTCTTTGCAATGATCATCATCCTTGGTGTTGCTAGGTAATGATTTAGGAGATTATTGGGCTCCTTTCCAGTGCAGGTTATGACAGCTGTTGTGCAATTTAAATACTTTCTTCAAAGTTTGAGTAGGTGTAGCAGAAATAAAGGGGTTTGCTTCTTGAAATAATTCCTTCTTTTTGATTCTTCAAAAACTAAGAAATTTTCGCTTAAGCCAGGGAGTGAAAATCTTCTATGATTTTTTTGTTTGTTTCTTTTTCATGCTAAGGAATTAAACAAAATACCACAAGCCTGTTTCCCTTTAGATGAAAAGCAAGAACTTTGAATGAAACATCATTCACACACCTGAAAGCAGACTTCAAAAAGACTGTTTATTTAGTCTTAGAGTCATTTAATTAGATTTAATGATATTTTAACAACCCATCCAGATTACCTACCGAAGGTGTGTGTTCTGTGTGAAATAATTTGTGTGTATGTAGTGGATGGGATTTTCTGTTTGTTTGGGTTTTTTTTTTTAAGAAATGTACTTGTGTTTGTCTTAAGTGGCTGCCAGATAAATATGGGGTTGAATGAAGTGATATGTTTATTTAACACTAATTGCTATTCCTGAGTAGTACTTAGTGTTGTATTTTGTGGAAGCATTCACATATATTCTATGAAAGGTTTACTGTAGTTGCGTTTTAAAACTTATAGTTGAGTGATCCTATAGAAAGTGTCAACTTGCTTCATAATAAAGAAACTTTTTTTTAATGAAACAATTGAATCCCACTTTGCTAATCAAACTGTAATCTACTGTTTCTGAAGAGTGATGGGAAACATGAGTGACCTTGCACATTTGTACTTCAGTCCTCATTTTGGTTATTTATCTCACTAGACTTGTAATATTTTTTTTCTGTGGTGGAAGGAGGAAGTTTATACAGCTGAACATCCTTTACTGTAAGCTGTTCCTTCAGAAGGAATTTGTATAGCACATAAAACTTGTAGATGAGATTGACTGGCTGTCCCGGTGAGCATACCATAAAGCTGTAAATTTTAAACATTTTTGCATAGATGGTTTTGTCCAGTCTAGTTGTATGTTGGTCTTTCACAATGTTTTTCTGCTATGCTCTTGCATAAAGCATATTGCTATACTATTTTATCATGCTGGTCACCATTATGTTTGTCTGTGATTGGTAATATGTATTATAGTGAAGATTTCTTTGGGAAACTGTGCTCTAGGCACTGGCTCCCTGTTCCATGGTGAGAGCTTTCTGCTTGTCTGTAATGTTAGTTCTATACGTTTCTGCAACTGCTGCTTTTTATTCACTTAAAAGGGAAAAAGGGGGCAACATGACTGTGAGAGTACACTGCCACATTAAAAGCAGTTATGACTCCAAGAACACTTGTATAATTTCTTCTGAGGAAGAATATAAAACAATTCTTTCAGTGATAACCTCTGTTCTTGCTCAGATGGTTCTATCTGCTATGTTGTATTGAGCTGCAATAGTGGTGGTCATGCATGGTTTAAGTATAATTTTCGGTTTGATTAGTGGTTAGGCATGTAGGTACAATAGTGGTGGTGCTTTGCTACATGGTGCAAATCCATAGTTGTATGATAGTGAGGTTTTAATGAATGTTTTTGCGTACTTATTTCTGCTTTTTCTGTTTTACAAATGGCTGTGCTGATGATAACACTAAAATAGGCAGTGGGCAGAGAAAGCTGCTACGTGCCTGAATGTGTCTGTGATCTCGTTATTTTGCAAGGGTAGCTAGTATAATGTGATGAACACTTGAGTTTTTGGTAAATATTTTCTCTGGTTTTCTATGGTCAGACTTAGGCTTGCTTTTAAGTTTGGAGAAACACAAAGTTTCCCCTAGCTGGCTGTTAATCTTTTTTAGAGCTTGAGGGCTAAATTCTGAAAGGGTAATACAGGTATGCAAATTCGATTCAGAGTTGGCTACTGGTGCACTGAATGGTATCATGCTGGAATCTTATTTTTTTCTTTTTTTTGTTATTTAGATATTAAAGAAGAATAAAAAGCTCCTCAAAGGTGTGGAAGGTTGAATGTGATCAGCATGAAGAGCTTAAAAGCAAAGTTCAGGAAGAGTGACGTAAGTATTTCTGCTCAGTTTGACTGCTGGTTTCCAGGCTGGAAACAAGTTCTTCGCTCTTGCCTTGATAAGGTTGTAGGTTAATGAATTACAGAGAAGAAAACCTTTTTCCAAGCTGCTGAGAGACAGCAGCTGACTTGTAGTATGGAGCAGGCTGTATCTGTTTGAAGTGCAGTTCTCTGTTGTGCAAACAAATAGTGTTTCACTACTTTCCTCCCAACAACTGAATCAGGTGTGTGGGATCTGCAGAACTTCTGTTAGGTTGTGCTGGTGCCCAAACTTGAAACTTTGTTCCAGGTGTAGGATTAAGCTTACTAAGGACTTTGCTACCCAATCATATTTCTGTCTAAGCATACTAGCATTCTTATCAGTGTGGTGTTTGAACACTTAACAACATGTCTCCTCAGTCTGTGGTAAGGTTTCTTTGTCAGCAAGAATACAGGAACAAGCTGTGCAATTAAGGCAGCCGTGGCTTATCAGCTCTAGTGTGACAGGAGAGGTGGGTATGAGGCCTGACCAGTGACAGACATAAATGTTAATGTTCTACAGGAGGCTGTTCTGAACTGCATCTGTAGAGACATTAGGCTGCATATTTTCTGTTGCCTCTCACTAGTAGTAGTAGTATCAGTGGAGACCCAAGCTTCTTCTTGTATAGTAAGCATACTTCCCTTGGAGCAGCGGAGCTGCGGTGGTCCAGTGCTGTTCTTGTCTTACTTTTCCTACTGCTAATTGTTCCAGCTTTTTTTAATGCACAAATGTTAATTCTTATTTGGTAATGCAGTTAACAGTCAGTGAAATAGATGACTTTGTTTAATTGACTTTCCAGATTCTGTGTGGAATTTGTAGCAAATATCCATGGTCTATGAAGGACATAATGTTCTATCCTTATCCTAAACGTGTCTCCTGCATTGAAAGAAGTGAGGTATTGTTGTTTGTCATTGCCAGGTTTGCACAGAGTTGTAGGACAGCTGTGTTTGGTGAAGATACCTCAGGTTTGAAAATGGAGTTTCTTCAGGAGTTTTGATGTTCAGGAATAAAATTACACTCTGCACTCAGGAGTGGTACAAGCTGTACTTTGATGTAAAGATGGTCTCATGGCACTTCATTAGAGAGGTGTCTTTAACCAGCTTGTAATGCACTTCAGTAGCTATGAGGAAGGTAGAGATGTTGTGGTGTAATCTGTGTGTGTGCTGGTTGCTACTTAGAAGGACTTTTGAGCTACAGGTCAGCAATTGGTGCAGCTGCTATACTGGCTTCCTAGCAGCAGCACTAGTGAATGCTTTACTCCTTCAGTTTAGCAAGGGCTCTTTCCGAAAAGATTGTCTCTGTAAATGAGCTAAGTATCTAAGCCAACCTTCGGGGCCAGAGGGAAACACAACTACTTAAGCACTGTTTTGCTTTTGCTAGTCACCAGACTGCACCATCCAGTGATGCGGGGTACTGTGCCGCTTCACAACAAATAGAAACAATGTCACAAGTCTCTGGTGTCTCCTCTAACGGAATATGCCATTCTGTTTAGAACTTTGTGGTCAGATATTCTTACTTCTATTGCAACGAGTAACAGTAATTGCTATTTTGAGTTCACCTACACCAATAAAACTTTTTAGGCATCTGCGTGAGTAATGAGAATGGTCCCTTGGCTAATATCTGAATGTGTTTGGTATTATGGAAGTTAGGTGTGCCTGTGTGTGAGGATGACTTCATTCACTCATTTATGAGTTGACTGGGCTACTGCTCTGGAGCAAAGGCTAAGTGACATCTGTGTTGCAACTGTATCTTGCTGGTCCGCCCACTGTTACGAATTGCACTGGTTCACTTATTCTTTACTTATCTATCCGTGATGACTCGCTCATACCTCTCACCAAAACCAAGTGGAGTCTGAAAGTAATTGCTATTTTGATACTAGTGCTGTCTGCTGGCTGGAGACAAAGTTGACCACAAAGGATTTTTCAGATACCTAAAGTTTAGATATGCAGTTCTAAGAGCACAGCAGTCTAAATCCATGACAGTCTGGTTTCCTCTGTTTTGAAGCCAAGCCTTAAGGGCATAATTCAAAACAGCCAACAGGAGCTGTTCTGTTGTGTTTTGTGCAAGATAAGCAAGGAAAATTATCCTTCTCATTAGTTCCGAGAAGCTGCCCTTAGCTATAATTTGTGAGGAGGAGGGAGAGAAGGTGGTTTTAATTTGAATTAGTCTTATTTGTATCTCAATTTATAAGCTGTAGTAGCTGCTTTAGGAATGGGGATAAGGGTAAAGTCAGGAGGGATGGAGGGATTCTCTTTCTCATCCCACTTCCCCTGTGTTTTTCTGGAGGAAATCTTTAATATCTTATTTTGTAGAACTAAAGGTGTCTTAGGGGAAGGAACAATATGCTTCTCTTTAGCCTTACTGTCAGCATAAAAAAGTAGGAAGAGGGGAGGAGTAGGAATAAGTCTTCAAGGTGTGTATAAAAATAGGAGTTACACAAACGGTCTCCAGCAATAGGGCTGTTAACATAAAATTGTGTAGTGGGGTGAAGACCACGTAGGAAATTTCACTGATGTATTAAAACTCTCCAGCTTGTTATGGAGTAGCTGAATTGCAAGTGGGCACAACTGCTGATTTTCACAAATAGTGTCTCTGTGTCTGGGCTGCGGGGTTTTGCTTTGGTGTTGTAGCCACACCAGTCTCGCAGTTTGCAGAAGAGATGTCTGCTTCATCTTCTTTCATCTCTGTCCTTCTGGTTTTGAGGGTATCTGACCCTACAGCGAGACATGAAGTGATGGAAAATTATTTTATGGGGTGAGTGTTAGCTGGCTAACTCCTTGCTATGTCTCACTCTAGGGTCGGCCCTGAGAGGAATGGATAAAGTAGGAGGAGCAGCAGGACATCCCTTTCTGCAGCTGTTGCTTGGCTTAGCTGCATTGTCAAATCACACACTGAGAATATTGGCCTAAAAAGCGCAGGGCTGGGCATACCAGCAAAGGAGTTGCAAGAACACACAAGTAAATAAGTCTGCTAGTTTTGATATTTAGCAGAATCAATATAGTCCACAGCTTGAGAGATGGGAGTGACTCCTTAGATGGGAGAGTGACTCCTCGTGTCATGCTTTAGCTCTGCTGTACCTTGCCTGATTCAGTCTCTGTTTGTGCAGGTAGCTGAATTAACTTGAGAGTCTTTTTTCCTTGACACACTTAATCACTGTGAAATCCTTCCTGGGGGTGACTGTTGCTATGTGAACATGTGAATTTGGAGTGGAGGAGTGAGATTTATTGCTCTGTCACAAATGAGTATTGTCAGTGTGGTGTGGAGAATGCTTGTAGACAAGAAATCTGTACACCTAAAAACCACCTAAAAGTTGGTAACCTAAAAGGATGACCGTTTTAGTTGTTGCAAGAGATTGTTACACCTAACACTTGAAAAAGTTGATGTCATGATATTGGGAGCTATTGATTCAGAGCTTGAATTTGTTCATAGAATCTCTGTAGTTTATTCACGTGATAGAGAATGAATGTCTCTCTGAGTAAGACAATAGTTCTTCAGTGTTTCTGCATTGAAAAGCAGAGTTTGAAATAATTCAACTTAAACAAAAACAGTGCTGCTGATGTCTTATTAAGCGTCTTAATATTTGCGATTGGAGTGTTTTCTGTAGTAACTAATTAGTTTGTGGCCTAACTTCAAAAGCATCTGGAAAAACAGGCAGATGAGGGCTGAGTGCATTTTCAAATGTGCAAAGATATTAAGCGTGTCTAAACGTGTTTTGTCTGCTTCTTAAGTATGACAAGATGCTCATCTCCGTACTTTTTTAGGCACCTACACACATTCAAATATCTAGCTCTTTGATAACTAAGATGTAGCAACCTAGGTAATCTGTTCAGGTAGATTTGTTTTTGACTATGTTCTTGATGACTGTAGAAAATGCATATTGTATGAAGGCTGTGGTGGGTTAGATTTTTTTCACTCTCTTACTTGTAGGTGAAAACTGAAAAGTTTTAGGACCATTTCCTGTAAGTATTAAAGAATGGCTGAAAAATGCATCTTACAGTTTGTCAATGGACCAATTTTCTTCTAATTGCTAGTTTGTTGACTGGACAAGATGAAGATTAGAATTGAGATTTGTTTCCAAATATCTGCAGTACTGGATAATTAAAATAATAGAGTCTCTTTTAAAATGACTGTGCAGTTCAGTAGAAGAAGTAGCTATTGTCATTAGCAGAGCCAAGACAGGCTGGGATTTCCCAATGCTAATTGCCAGGTCTAACTTCTGGTATTTCTGGAAATGCCTATTTGTTGTACGATCTTACGGAGGCTGGAAAGTTTGCATTTCTTATGAAAGTTTCTGCGTTTTGGCAGTGGTGTAGTCGTTGCTCCATAAATCTTAAAATGATGAGGCAGTTACGTATGTTGTAGTATAAAATTTCAGTCTTAATCCAGATACCATGCTAATTAAGGCTTGGGACTTCTTTTTAATACCTAGTGTTCTAAGTAGTAGGCTCTTATTCAACAGTTTTTAAAGTATAAAAAGCTATGTGGAGGTCTGGAACAGAAAGATTGCTGGGATACATTCCATTTAAATCACTGTGTTCCCATGTACTCTGGACTGAATGTGTGGGAGAAAAAAACCTGGGTGGGGCAACTTAAAAAATAGAAAAGCAGCATCTTCTTTAAACAGCCCTTAAATTCTTTTATCCATTGAAAGCTAAATTAACTTAAAAAGGAACATGGGATTGTTGAAAATTGCACTGTCGACTCTGTGTAAATGTACTAATTTCTTTCAGGGTTATGGTGGCAAAAAAACCCTTCAGAATTCACTCTGCCTGAAAAGTGAAATAACAATCTTGTCTGACCATTTATTGAGAAAATGCACTACTGAAACTTTTTTGTCTGGGTGTCCTTTTAGTGGGCATTGAATTAAATTGGCCTGAAACACATAGTCATGATTGTAGTTTTCCTTCTGTTTTTTCCTCTCTGTTCATTTTTTTTTTCTGTAACAATTTTTGATTCCACTAAACAGTGTGTAGGGGAAGACATGATCTGTGAAATACATGGATTGTTCTCAACCACCTCTACTTGAGAAAGGAGGATTTAGCCTGCTTATGCTTCTGCTTATCCCTCCCTCTGTCAGGAGACAAGGGTTCTACCTTCCATTCCATTTTTCACCCTGGAGCTATTTAGCTTCATGCTTCCAGTTCTGGACAGTGTGAGAGTCTGATCTAATCACCTTACTCTCCCACCCAAAGTTTAAAAGTAGTTAGTAGTTAGGAAAGTAGTTACGTGTTCTGAGTCCTGCAGCATACAAAGTAAGACCTGCTGTGTGTTGCACTTGATTCAGCGTGAACCTCTTGCCATCAAGTAGTGTCTTTTCTTCATCATTTGCCATAGGAATGTGCTCAGAGTACTTCTAAAATTACCATATTCAGGTGGACTGTAATTCTGGTTCACTGGAGCCCTCTGAGAGGCAGCCAATATCAGCCCGTAAATTACGCAGCATCTCTTCCAATGGTGAAAGGAAAATGTAATGGAGAAGGCAAGTAAAGACCATTGTATAAGGGTAGGGGAAAAGTAAAGGAAAAAAGGAAAGATCTGAAAGGGAGGGACAGTTGAAGCTGTAGGGTCAGTGTTACTGTTTTGGTAACTGTTCTGTGAGAAAGAATTAACTGGGCTCTTGTAGGATGCTTTCTGATTGACTGTCTCTGGGTCAGAAAGTACATAGTTTTGGCAAAATGTTTGCTTCTAGAATATCTGCAAGTTATCAATGTACAGCATCTCGTAATAATTGGGACAGAAAGGAAAGGGAATAGGTTAAATAAGAAATGTGCTGTGGTGTTTGGAATTATAGTAGAAGAACCTGGTTTGGAGTTGGCTTGTTTTGAATAAACACATAGTTATTTCCTAAAACAGGATTATAGTCTGGAGTTTAGCAGAGAACATATTGGTTGGGTTCCCAGCCAATCTTTGTCAGTCTGTAATAAAATATCAGACAGTTGTAAATTCCCCGTTCCTTTGTCTAGTGCTAGCTTCATGTCTGTTAAGTGTATATCCACAGATTGGGCTGATGATGAACAGTTGCAGTCCTAATTAGCCGGTCTTACAGAGTGGTTGCATAATACGTGCAACACTATTAAAACCTGTGTTTGAGGTCAGAGGAAGCTTTGAGGCTGAGCAAGTGTCAGGTCGAACATGCAGGGCTGACTTCACCCACCAGTTTCTTTGTCCTGTTGGTTGTGTGCTGTGCTCATCTGGGCTGTGCTTTCCGCACCTGTGTTTGTTCCAGAACCACTGCCCTAAGGAAATGACATGCAGCTCTTGCACTGCTTTTCTTTTGACTTCCTCCTCCACCCTTGGTTGTGCCCCAAATTAGGAGAGCAATAATATCTCCAATTATTGTTGGCCCTAGGGTCACATTCTTACCAACACAGAATGACATGGGGCTAATGATTCTTCTGTAAATATAGGCTGGGGAAAGGGAAAGGTGTCTCCTTTTCCCAGGTGCTGCCCGCCCAAGCCTCACAACTTTGTTATCCCAGACGTCTTGCTTGCTCAGCCATCTAGAGCAGGAGAAAAGGTTGGAGGCTGTGTGAAAGGAAACACTGATTACTCACTAGTTGGCCACAAAAACTGGTCTGTCTTGCCAGCCCGAGCGATGCCTGGTGAGCTGAACGCTTCACATCTGTGTTCTGATCATGCCAGGATTGCTGGTTTGGCCATACTCTTGTGATCCCTCATTAAGAGACACGAATGTAAAACATCTGCAAAGATGAAGAGGAACTCTCGCATCACAAAATTGGTTTAAATGGAATTAAACCCTGTAATGTTACGGGAAGTAATATACAAAATTGTAGTAAAGTGTAGAAGAACCACAATGTGAACATGGCCAGTTTGTTGACAGTTCATTACTAAAAATACCAAAATTAAGCAGCATGAACTGGGGGTGGGTAGGAGGAGAAAGGCAAATTGGCACATACAAACTGGAAAAAGTTAGTATTTTTAAGTATATTGGTAACAAGAAGGGAGTTTTCGTTGTGTAGAAACATGTTTTTTGTGTCGCTTTAAACAGAACACAAAAGTTCAAGGACCTGAGTTTGGAAGAGTTGGAAAAAAGCAATTGTAGTTTTTTCATTTATTTATTTATCTTCAGTAAGATTTAAATGTGAAGTAAAATAAATTAAAAATATAATAAATGAGCAGCCTGTGTGTTCTTACTGTGGTACACTATATCCTCTCTCTTCCTTTTTGGCACTACTCATGTCTAATCTGATTTAAAAAAAAAAATATGTCCAGCTATTAAACTGGTCAGTTAAAACTCATGTAAAAGAGAGGACTTAATGGTCCAACCTTTGCTTGAAGACTGTTATCTTGTCTTTACTGAGAACAAAAAACAATTTCCTATGAACAGGTGTCGTAGTATTAGCTAAAAGCACCCATACGTTTTTTTTATTGGAGATTTGAGCCTTTTCATCCTGTGCGTATAAGAGCCTTTGAATGATACGAGCAGACAGCAAACAGTTAATCAAGCTAAAATAGTTGTGTTACTTGCCTTATTCCAGCAATATTTTCTAGTCCTGTTCTTCAAGAAGGTGTTCTGATTGCCTATAGACCAGACAAATCCCCAGCATTAGTGGCATGTCAAGTCTTTTCTGCTCCTTCACTTACCACAGTTACATCTCCTTGAAATTCATGCCATGCGTGTTCTGAAGATCCACGAGGCTTAAGTGTGGAGGAGAATGAGAGTGTCAGTGGCCAGGAAATACCACATGGTGTTTAAGGAGAGTTGTGACAGTTGAACTTTCAGCACTTGGTTGACAGTACCTTTTCGTGTTCAAAGGTCTGGTTACTGAAGCACTGCGTGGTGCAGGCAGGTGGAAAAAATGAGGATGAAGGGAGCAACCTGTATCATAGTTATATAAGACAGTTGCTCTGTTCCTTTGCACACAGCTGTGAAGAGGTGCTTTCTGTTGGCTGAAGGCAGGTTTGTTGAGTAAGGTGAGGTTGGTGGGTAATGTTTCTGCTTGACCACTTTGTGTTAGCTACTGTGAATAAGCAAATGTTTAAAAACTGTACAGAAAAACTGGGATGAATAGGAGGCTCAAAGCTAACAAAGCTTTTTGCTAGTGAGAAAAAATATGTAATGTGTCTGTCTTACTGTTAAGTGTTTTATGAACAACTGCTCAAGTTTTGTTAACAGATAATCCTACTTTAATGAACTTTTTAAATATTGCAGGCTTTGAAATGTATCACTTTATTGTGAACTGATGCAAGGCTAGTAATTTCTAGTCATTCATACTTGACTGTAACTTGGTTGTATAAATTGTTAAAGCCTGACTGGGCAGGGCTCAGAGCAACCTGCTATAGGTTGCTTCCCTCCTCTTTAAACGTGGGAGGTAGACTAGACTGTCTTCCAAACTTGACAATTCTTGATTCAATATAAAGATTAATATCTTGAAACACATCATGCAGAAAGCTTGCAATCATGTTGAAAGATAAAGAGTGCTCTTAAAAAATTAAAGATACCTTATTCTGGGCTCTTAGCTGCCTGAGAAACCTTGAGGCTTAACCTCAGGAAAAGCTATGGTGTCCTTGCCCCATATGTTAGTATTATAGCTACCTGAACTTGTGTGGTTATTTTGACATGTGAAAAGTGTTTAATGAGCTATTTTTCCTACTTTTAGATCTAAACTATTTGGAAGTAGCTCCAGCATTAAACTCTTAAAAATACTGTTGATTTTGTGCCAGTGAAAGCTATCGTGGTTGAATCCTGCTGCAGGATGTCTTCATCTCTTATACTTGTAGTTTTTATGCACATGTATTCTCACCACAGGTACTTTTCTCCTCCTGTATTTTGATTGTTACATGGACTTCCTACTTTACATTGAAGTATTTTGCAGTAAGAACTTCTTTCAGTGCTGTTCTGGTGTAATATCTAACACTAGCGCTACTTGATACTACTTGGATTTTGAGAAGTGACATAATACCACTAGCAAAACATCTGAAACTCAAGCTAAGTTTACTGCTCTTCAGCTATTTGAGAAGTCTCATTCCTAAGAAATGCTGCATGTAATATGTCAGATGAAATATACAGTTAATGGTCCAGAACACTTGCATTGACTTGATGATGATGACAGAAGCAAAGATGTTTTAATAACTTTGCAGATAATGTGGTTACCAATGCGTATGTATGTATTTTGACATACCTGTTCTGCTCTGTTCACAGGTGCATTACCTCTTTGCTTTCATCTTTGCTTCTTTGCTGTGTGTGGTGGGAACCTCTTAGGAAGCTTGTAAACTTGGGTAACCTGTCTGCTTACCCAGAGACTGAAACCAGTGCCCTTTGAAGTCAGAAGAAAGACTTTGATCTGCTTGACTGAACTTTAAATCAAGAACCAAAACCAAAGTGCATATGGAGGGGCTTCAGTGAGGCATGGATTTTGCCTGAATCCAGCATAGAAATATACATGGCTATTGAACATGCTTAGATTGGCAGGTTGTCTAACAGTGGCTTCTTTCTACAGTCTAGAAATGTGTTGGGGTTTTGTAGTGGTTTTTCCCCTTTTTTTGCTTTATGATTTGATGGGATTCAGTTCAATAGGAACAATGGCAACCCCTCAATAATCTTGTGCTTTTGATGTGTATTTCGGGTGTATTTTTTATACATGTATATGAAGTCTTAAGTGAAATGCACCACTTGATGTGGGTGAATTCAGGATTCAGTACACAACATTGTGAGTTTAGGGAGTATTAGACAATGAGCTGCTTTTGAGCAATTTTATTGCACATTCCAGCTGCAGGTTGCTGCATTTTGAAAGTGGGGGAAGGTGCATCATCCACACACAATTTTTAATTATTAAGATAAGCTATGTGGTACATCAGTGAGAAGAAGCTAGTGCGCTGTCAGATTCATGTCTTCAGTTGTTTTGCCTTCCTTGCTTCTTCTCAACATACACAAAATGGGGAAAGACCTTGCATATTAATACAGTCAGATTTTAAATTACAAATCTGTACACAACCCTTTTAAAGAGAAATGAGGGTATTTGGTTGAAGTCAGTGATTTGTGAATATGGGTATATAAGCTATTTATCTGTAAATGTGTACTTGGTTTGGAGTTTGATTCTTGTAATGTCATGGAATTATAGAATGATTTGTGTTAGAAAGGACTTCTAAAGGTCATCTAGTCCACCCTCCCCTGCAGAAGCAGGGACATCTTCAGCAATATTAGGTTACTCAGAGCCCCATCCAACCTGATCTTGAGGGTTTTCCAGAACGGGGCATCTACAACCTCTCTGGGAAACCTGTTTCAGTGTTTCACCACCCTTAAAGTCTTTCATCTCTGTAGCCTGAATCTACCCTCTTGTAGTTTAAAACCATTACCGTTTGTCCTGACACTACAGACCTTGGCAAAAAGTCTTTCTCCACTTATGATTTAAGCCTCCTTTAAGTACTTAAATACTGAAAGGCCACAATCATGTCTCCCTGGACCCTTCTCTTTTGCAGGCTGAATAACTCTCTCAGCCCGCCCTCATAGAAGATGTGTTCCATCCCTCTGTTCATTTTTGTGGCCCTCCTCTGGACCCGATCCAGTGGGTCCGTGTCTTTACTATGTTGAGGACTGACTCCAGAATTGAATGCAGTACTCCAGGTGGGATCTCACCAGGGTGGAGTAGAGCTGCAGAATGAGCTCCCTCGACCTGCTGACCATGCCTCTTTTGATGCAGCCCAGGATATACTTGGCTGTGAGAGCATACTACTGGGTCATGTCCAGCTTTTTAGTGACCGGTACCTCCTAGCCCTCCTCTGCAGGGATTTCTTTGTCTCCCAGGCTGTATTGATACCAGGGATTACCCCAATCCAGTTGCAGGACCTTGCACTTGACCTTGTTGAACCTCATGAAGTTCATATGGTTCTACTTCTTGAGCGTGTCCAGGTCCCTCTGGCTGGCATCCTATCCCTCAGGCATATCAACCGCACAGCTCAGCCTGGTGTCATCGTGTCATCTGCAAACTTGCTGAGGGTGCACTTAATCCCACTGTTTGTCATTGATGAAAATACTAAATAGAACTGGTCTCAATACACACCCCCAAGGGACCCCACTCATCACTAATCTCCATTTGGACATTGAGCCATTGACTACTCTCTGGATGTGACCATCCAGCTAGTTCTTTATCCACCAGATAGTCCACCCATCGAATCCATAGCTCTCCAATTCAGAGAGAAGGATGTTGTGGAGGGCTGTGTGATGACTGTGTTATTTCTATGTGTTTATCAGGGGGTGAAGCTGGACCTTTCTTTAACTCTTCTGACTGTGGCTAAGGGATCTTGAACAGTGTATCATGTGCTTATGCTTTACGTAGTTGTTCGAGGACTGCAAGTTCCAGCTATCTTGGAGTATGTTTTAATAACTGCATTTACTGGCACAGTAGTACTTAAGGGGTGGAATTTTTGTGATTTCTCTTTGCCTATCCAGTTATATTCCTGTCTCACTTCTCTTGGTATAAACAGCCCATTCCTCTCTCCTTTTTCTGGATTTGTGACTGGATTTTTGCTTCTTCTGGTTTAGAACAAGCAGAAGATGTGCATCCTTGCGATAATGTTGGAATAGGTTTTGCAGTCAGGGCTAGTGTGTGTGTGAAGCTCTCTATGGCAAGAGCTGCCCTGGGCTTTGTTTTGGGTAGTGTTTTTTTTTTTCCAGTAGTGAATACCACTTCTTAATGCATGTGTTGTTTGCTTGTAAACTTGAAGTTGCTCAGGGTGTTTTGGTTTTGTTGTTCTTAATGCAGGTTCCTTGTTTGCAAGCCAGGTCTTGCTTCAGCTGGATTGTTGTGCTGGTTATTTAGCATGTTGTGCTCTCAAGAGGAAGGTTGTGTTATCCGTGTGTTTGTGAGGACCATCAGTGCAGATTGTCACAGCAAAAAATTCTTGAAAATTTCCTGTTGTGGTGCACTTCAGCTATCTCCATTACTCAGAGGATGGTAAGATGCATGAGGTCAGATGGAGGCTGTATTTTTTTTATATTTGTGAGTAACATTGCTTTCTTTTCAGATTATTTGAGGTAGAAAATCGTTTATATAGTGCTTGTTAAACTGCGATAGAGCAAATGGAACATGGCAAACGTGAGCACTGTGTGGGAAAATGACTACAGGTAAGTCTGGATGACCATCAGTTTCTGTCATAGTGCCTAGGACTTTGGGATTACATTTTTTTTTCTCATTTTTAAATGTGGATGCTTGCTCAGTCATCACAGGCTACATGGTAAGTAGCTAACTTGCTATAGTTTTTCTATCATGTAGACTGCCTGGGGGAACATGAGACTATCCTGTGGCTATAGAAGCTTGTTTCAAGGCGCTTCTCATTCATGAACTCATTGCGTGCTTTTGGACAAATAAGTAACTATGACTGCTCTTTCAGCCTGCACAGTAAATAGGGTCTACTTTGTGTAGCTGTACAGTGTTGTTGAAGGGAAGAAACCAAGTCCAGTCAGAGATTTTTCTGATATGGAATGGAAAGACATTAAGTAAGTGTTCTTTAGGGACCAGGAATGTGAGTTCAGTAAGTTAACATGTAGCTGAAATGCACTTGGCATTTCTTAGTGTTTTTCTTCTGGTAGCATAAGAATTTAATTGTTCTACCATAGTGCATTTTTCCCAGTCCCTACGAGGGAGTTTCCATGCCTGGAATTTAGATTTATATTCTGATTTTATTTTCTGTTGTATCCTGATACTTTTAGATTAAGGTCAAGACACTTTAGAGTTTATTCTTGAAATGCCAGCTTGCCTGTTTCCTGCAATGGTGACTTGAGTTGGGTCTGTCTATAAGCTAACAGAAAAAAGCCTGCTAACTGACATGATAAACATTACTTAATGACAGATTCCTTCCTGCTCTTCTGCAATTATAGTTCATGCACTCGTTAACTTGTCCCATGTCCTGGATAACTCTCATAGGTCTTTTGACTGCCTTCAAGGCAACGTTTTCATTTTCTAAGATCTATGTTTCTATTTTTAACACTTAATTGTGGGGTTTTTTTAATTTTCTCACTGGTGTGTAAATTACCTATATGTTTAGTAGCTTCAGTTTTGTGAAAGTAGGATTTTTTCAGCTCTCTGTACATACAGCAGACACAATAATGAAATTGTTCTTTGACATAAGAGAAACAAATTAACATTTTTAAGTAGTTTATACATGCACTGAAGGTAGCAGTAAACAACCTTAGTACAGTCTTATTTAGAGGGAGGGGAACAGACACTGTAAATCTCATCTTTGGAATTGACTGAAGCTCCTAGTTGAACAGTATGAGAATTGCCAAGCTAGTGCAGTAAAGGAAGGAAAGGATAGAAGACTGGAAGAAGGGTTCAACTCCTTGTCTTTCAATGCAAGTTTTCATAATCTTGTGGAGGGACTTGTTATTCCACTTTCACATCTTTAAATAAGGAAGAGGTGTGTAAGAATATTTACGTGGGGTAATTGTGGTGGATAGGAAAGTAATCCTGCAGTGCTCGAATACTGTGGAAAACATGTGGTCTTTGTAAATTCTCTTAAGAAGAGACAACCAGCTTCTTCCTCCTACCATGCCCAGCTTAACTTTGTTCTCAGCTGTGCATAGCTTGAGAATCCTAAGGCCTTTCTGACCCTGAAATGTCTGCTCTCTGTTGTAAACTTCTGTGAGTTTCCCTCTGTTTAGAATCTGTGTGTGGTTAGCTGAGATGATGCTGTTGCATGCTGCTGGAGAACTGACCTTCCTTGCAGGACACTTCAGTTTGTCCGAGATGTGTGTAATAGGACTGCATGAGGACTACATGGACACTTCCATCAGTAGGATTCAGAAGGGTGATTTTAAATGTGGAAACCATAAATGGACCTGAAGATAGCCTTCTTAATTATCTTTTCTGAAAAATGGCCTGTGTCTCTGATGATAGGGTGCTCAGGACATGGTGGGAGCAGATCTTTGACATGCCAGTAGCTCAGTTGTTTTCAGTAGGACTGCTCCCAGTTTTTGTCAGTGCATGATCACAGTCTGACTGGAACATGCTGTCTCCTCCTCTGTTTTCTGTGTGTGTGATTTTTGGCTGAATTGTGAGTTTTCACACACAGCTGAAATGCATCTTCTTTTCAAGTATGTTTGAGCAATCCATAGTGATTAAGCAAAATAAGTAGGAAAGAATGTGATCTTGCTATATGCCACGATTGTAATGACCCCCTCTTTGAAATAAATCAGTGGTTTGTCAGAAGACTCATGTCTGCATAAGCACACAGCATTGCTGCAGACAGGAAGTGCCCTAGTCTGTTGACCTTGTCTCCCAGGGAAAATCAGAGCTCTCATTAGATTAAGAAAAGAAGAAACCAACTTGTCTTAGTGGAAGATGAAGGCATTAATATATATAACCTTTTTAACCTTTTCTCTTTTTTTTTTTTTTTTTTTTTAGTTTGTGAATGTGCAATCTGATATTTAATTTGCTTTTAAAACTTTTTTAATGCAGCTGAAAAGGGTGAGGTCAGATATATTTTCTTAGGGCCCTATTACAGTCCACAAGGGTGAACGGGAAATGGTTATAGGAATGCCAAGAAGCCCCTATTCCCTAACCAGTTCCCTTGACTTCTTTTAACCAGTTTTATTTCACATTGTATGATTCATCTGCTGTGAGCATTTCTGGGTTGAGTATAGGGAAAGGCGTCACTATGTTCTTAAGTTCCAACACTAGGGTTCCTTTGATGCAATTAAAAGAAGAAAATGGGCTGGATTTTAAGTACAAGTATATGCAGACCAGGTGTGGAGGAACTGAGCTTCTTCTGTTTGCATCTCTCTGTCAGAAGTGGTGGGAGTGCAACCTTATTAACACTGGGAATAGTCATAGTTTAATGTGACAAGAATATTCATTGTAATTTCCAGTGATTACCACTGTTCTCATGAAATTTGCAGTACATTTCCCATTTATTCACTGTATTAGTGAGTTCTAGTTTTTCTGTATCTAGCTATGTTTTTCTTCAAGCAGCCTTTTTTTTTTTCACATCTCCTGCTGCAAAAGGAATTGTCTAGAATTTTTTCTAAAAAAAACCCTGTAAATGCCAAATCCATGCTTTTACAAACTCTTAAAACCAAATAAAAATGAACAAAAAACAATCCTGAATTTCTTTGAAGTGTTTCTGTACAATACTCTCACTGAAATATTTAAGACTATGATTGTATCTGCTTGCGGGTTTTGCTTGTCATCTTGAGTATCAAGTTAAGAAACAAAAAGAAACATCCCATTGTAGAAAAGAGAAATTGGAAGCAGATATTCCAAAGAGCTGCAGGGGGAATAGTGTGCTTTCTGGACGTGCAGTGACCTGTGCACAGCATGAGCTTGGACTTCCTGTTATTCGTGAGTGAGTCAAGTCTCTTCCTCTTTGGGGAAGGTTACTTGCTATAACAAGTCACCTCTTTCTGAGACTTTGGGCAGATGTAATTAACACTGTCTTAACACCTGACTTCTAGTCTAAAAAATTGTAAACCTTTTCAAGCCTACTGTGGTTTTTACTCATAGTGTATGCAATGGTTTTACCTCTTGGCTAGTTAATAAGGCAAATCTTGGAAATATTTGCTATGTTTGGAGAGTGCTGCCACACTGAGCATACAAGATCCAACCAGAAGTGTACTGAATTCCTTCACAGAGCGTGTGTGATGTGAATTTTTTGGTCTTGTCTCTTTATGAGTCATTTTAAACACATACACATAAGTTCCAAAACTAACCTACTGCTTATTTAAAATGTCCTTAAATAGTCACGTTAGACACTATCCTTTGCTTGTTTAAACTTGGGTATCAACCCAAGATCTCCTAAAGTATGACAAAACTAGATAAGCAGACTAGTAGTGTTGGTACTCATTCAGGGGTTAACACTTACTAATGTTTGGCTTCTGTCTTACTCAGAAGTCACAGTTGTAACTTCTTCTGTAGCTTTTGAGCACAATGATCTGATTTTCCAGAGATCAGTAGCTTTGCTAACTGTCTGGCTTAGATGATCTCTTACAACAGTGTTTACAGAAGTCAGAAGTATTTGCACGACAGTGATTATTAAAGAGGACTAGGAGCTCTGATTATGAAATCCAATGCCTATAACAATAATTAACACTGAATGGTTGTGTGGAAGGCATGTAATACATTAAGTATCTACAGTTACGATTGAGTGTCTGCTACATGACGTCAAAACTCTGGGTATTGAACACGGTAACTCATCAGGCACGTAGGCAGAACCTTATAATGAAGTTTGAGGATCTTCTATAGTCTTTCTGACACTTGTAATCCTAGACTTAATTGGTTTTCTATGTAATTAATCCTTATCACGTTTGTAATTTGTTGCTGCTTTGGGTTGTATAGAGAGACTCAAAATTATGAAACTTCTGCTGTTAGTGCTCTCCTTTCCCTTGCATTTCTGTTCATTTTTCTGTTTGTTCCTGGGCTGTTTCAGTCGGGAAAGACATTAAGAGAAGAGGCAGCCTACCATTTCTCTTTCAACTTTCTGACAAAGTGTTCTTGAGACCTTAGCTGGATCCTGAATACTGCTTGCCTCTGGCAGAAGTGGGGAGGTCACTTCAGTCTCTCTCTGTGAGAAAAGGCTTGAGATGGTCTTTGAGATCATCTGCCACTGTTGAGCCCTGGAGAATAGTTCTTGGTTGGAAGTGAAACAAACAAACAGAAAAAAACAACTACAAAGGAAAAGAATGTCTATTGACACAAAGACTGAGTTTTATTTGAAATAGAAAAATAGGAGCTTACACTGACAGGAATCATCATTCATGTTCTGTTCCTTGTTTTCTCTTTAGCTGAAAGTGGGTGGAGTTCTGAAGTATTTCAAGCTAAACTAACTTCGGAAGGCAGTAAATAGGGGAGAGTTACCATCAGCCTGGGCCTCCATTGTCCTACTGCAGCTTTGAGGTTGTTTTTGGCATTCCTTCATGTGGCTTTTTCGCACTGCCCTTGAGGCATTGTGCTTACCAATAGATCTTAGTTGTTATTGCTGCTGTAATGAAAATCATCATTGCTAAACCGTGCCTTCTTCCCTCCTCCCATATCCCTTTGCTGTTGCCTGCATGCTTATTATGTATCCATACCACGGAAAGCTACTACTGGCCCAGAATCTTGCTATGCTCAGTGCTGTTATTTTTATTCCCTTTCCTTCCTAGCCCTTGCAGTTTGAGGGGTTCTGCTCTTATAAAAAGTTTCACTCTAAAATGAAGGCCACATTTTTCTCTCATAAATAACAAATACAGTTGATCATACCAGAACGAGACAACATTCTTCTTTGTGGAGCAGCGGGTAAACATAATTTGTGCTATGCAGACTTGCTGAACATTAATAAATTCCAATCACCCAAGTTGATGAAAGACGCACATTATCTGTTTCTGGCAAGAATTATATTGCATCTAATTAGGCCCAACTTTAGAACATGGCATTTCATGAGCAAAGTTAATTACAATGTTCTTAGTCTTTGTTACAAGAAGGCCTAGTGGTGGGGAAAATCAGCAGTTGATGTTAATTTGTATTCTCTTACTTAATGCTTAACTGTCTCCCTCTTTTAGTATGTAAGCCTGCCAGACTTTCCATGCACTGCAGTTGCTGGGGAGAGCATAATTTCAGCTGATGAGAATGACAGGGAGAGATTCTTATTTCCAGTAGTGGAAAGGAGTGTGGTTAACTCTGTAGTGTTCATGCAGTTCATCTTTACTGGTTCAATAGAGTGCTTTTAAGGGAGTTAATGAATTGCATTTTATATGCAACATGAGGGAATGAAGTTGCTGCTAGTAGTGTTAAAAGTCCAAAACACATTCCTTTTGAGATCTCCCTTACCTTCCTCCTTTATCCCCCAATTTCATTTCCTATTAAAGGTCTGCCTGATTTATGTTGTAAGAAAATTAAGTGGCTGTTTTAAGAAACGTCACATGAGTATTTTGCAATGTTTCTTGAGACTGGGCAGAGTCAGTCTTAGATTTCTTTGTTTGCATAAGGTCCTTTGTAAGCAGCAGAACCACTGAAGCATGGCTTCCCTCCTTGGTTGTTTTGTCTTCCTTTTCACCTAATCATACTTGTGGTTTTCCCGCTCTGGCCCTCGTTGTCCACCCTTTTTGCTCTTTCTCTGACATTCGTGTACAGACAGTTCTCTCCAATGTCCTCCACCTGCCTGCTGAGCATCAGGCAGTGTTTGCTGGGGCGGTTTCAAATGGCTGAAGCAGGTAGTGCAGTTAGCTGTTTGGCATTTGACAAATTGAACACAACAGCTAAGCTCATGCTGCAACCTTTGGTGGAAACACTATTATTCTTGTCTTACATAATTGCTGTTTTTTCTTGAAACTTGAATGAGCTTGGTTATCTTGGAGACTCCTTCTTAGTTTTCAGTACTTTTGGAGTAGGTGTACCGGTATAAAATGATTGCTTAAACCTCAGGATGGGGAAGAAATTACACCAAATTGACACCAACTATTTCAAAAGAAATAATTCTGGAACACAATCAGGACCCTCACACCTGTATTGCTAGGTTTGCTGTAACTAGCCTTTACTAAGGGCTGTAGGTTTCTTTGGCCTGTGGTCATACATACTAACAGTAATAGCAGAAAGTACCAGGTGGGACCAGTTTTTAAAACTGACAATTTATATTCAAGAACAGTGATGTGGTTTCTGTCTATGCTGATTAAACTTATTAGGAGAGACAATTCCACTCTGTAAATTAGATGGAAGTCTGAAAGTGCCGCATAGAACTTGTTTAGTGAAGCTGCTTAAATATGGCTGTTCTGGAGACTTGTCTTTTTTTTCGGCAAGCATCTGGCTAGATTTGCAATTTGATAATAATCGAGGGTAGATTATTTTCTCTGGTGCGTTGTGCAATGGCACATTAAACTGTGACTTGGGCCCTGAAATGTGAGGATAATTTGAGCTCTGATGTAGAACTATAAGAGTCCTTTAGGTTCGAAAACACGTATAAGATTGAGTGTAACCATATACTTAATACTACCAAATCCACTGTTAAACCATGTCCTTAAGTGCCATATCTACACATCTTCCAAATACCTCCAAGGCTGGTGACTCAATGACTTCCCTGGGCAGCGTGTTCCAATGCTTAACAAGCCTTTTGGTGAAGAAATTTTTCCTAGTATCCAAACAAATGGCTGGTACAACTTCAGGCCATTTCCTCTTGTCTTATTACTTGTTATCTGGAAGAAGAGACATGCATCTAACTGCACAGTTCAGTTTCTTGTGAAATAAATTTGCTGCATTGCAGCGTTTTTTTTTTTTACTACCTGACATCATGCATGTTATGCTGATGGCTGTAACCTTAACCTCTGCCCAAAGAGTATGGTCCCATTCTGTCACTGTCTTTGTTTTGAGAACTTAATTGGAATGTCTTGCATCCTATTTCTTGCTATGTTTACACTGTTGATAATGACAAGGAATGAAAGAGTTACTATTTTGCCATTCTAATGATTTTGCTTTATTGTATAATGTAATTTTTCCTGCTTCATCTTTCAGAGATAAAGATTGACTGTCTCATGTCTGAAGATGCAAGTGTATCACATATGTGTCAGCATGGGTGGTGGCTTTCAGGAACACTGGCTGCCTGGTGTCTGCTCTGTCCAGGTTGCTGCCTCTTCCAACCTGTCAGAGCGGCAGAGTTTTTAGGGGAAAAATATGTATGTATTGAGATGCCTTGCCTTGGCATCTGTTCACCAGGCAGTGAATAGATAGCTTACATGCAAAATATACTGTATAGGAAATACGTATAGCATTCTTGCTGGGTTCTTCAGAAGCTTTTCCCGTAAGACTATTCCTTGAACAAGCTGCTGTAATCTAGTGAACAGTCAACCTGTGCTGCTTTATTAGAGAGTCTGTCATACTAATTCCTGCATTTTAGGCAGGAATACAGATACAAGTGAAGGATGTACAATTTCTGCACCATGAGATCTTAGGAGACGCCTTTCTGCGACAATGTACTTCTCTTGGTCTTGTTTCTCTTCCCTTGGCTTCCCATCATCCATCTTCTGAGAAGATTGGCAAGCAAGATGCTCCCATTGAGTCATCGGTGGCAGTGCAAAGGCTGGAGGCTGAAAGTATGTTCTAAAGCAATTGTTAAAAACCTGCATTAAATGGTAAAAGCAGGACTTTGCAATGCTGCCATCTGTAAAATACAAACAGTCAGTGATCTCTTCAATAGTATACTTAAATGCCTCATGCAGGGCACTAGAAGACCTTACTGCATAGGCTTTTTTTTCCTTCATTACTGGAAAACTGAGTTGGGTTTGCAAGAAAAATCTCTGTTTCCCATTTTCATCTGAAATATGAACTCTGCTTTACATTCCTGACTTGTAACAGAACTATTCCAAAAACATGCTTTTTGTCCACCAAACAGCATGTGTTGAATTATAATGACCCATCCTACAATGCAGACATTTTAATTTTCAGCAGGCATGAACTTCTGCAGGGAGGTGAAAGTTCAAGGGGAGGGGAGAGGCTAACTCAGACAATATGAATAAAAATATGCTCCTTTCCCAACCCTCTCAGAGCATTCTCACTAAAATAAATTGAAACCAGAAAGAATTAAAAAAAATATTTTTGTCTTGAGAAGAACTTTACAGATTTTGGAATATGTCATGAATTAAAAGTCTCATGCTTGTGTACAACCTCATACTATTTAGATGATGAAGGGAAAACAACTTCATCTGAGGGCTAGAAATAGGTCTATAATTATGTATAACAGGCAAAGATAACTGGCAGTCTTGCTTAGCCTGCGCGTTTTCATCTAGGGGAAAGAGAGCCCTCTGCAATCAGTGCTTTCCATTGAAAGCACTGAAATTCTTCACGCCTTGTAAAGCATGTTGTTTGCAAGTTGTGTGTGTGTAGTTGATCTGGTTAATTTCAGCTCCTGCTGTATCTGTTGCTCACCACTCATCTGGCGCCTTTCCAAGCAGAAGCTGAGCAGTTTGCCTAATGGCATATGAAGTCTTGATGGTGTGGTCTAGTTGCAGCTTTCTGAAGCTCAGGAACTGAGCAACCTGAGAGGTATCTGCTGTAGTAATAAAGGTACAAATTGTGCTGTACTTCTGAAAAAACTTAAGTGGATAGTATTTAAGGGGGAGGCTGGGTGCAAGTAGCTAAAGAGCTTGAATTGTGGTGATGGTTGACTATTGTAGAATGCTAGAAACCTCAACTGGACTTCTCTGAAGAACAGGAGCATTCATATTTTTGCAAAAATGCATGCGCCTTAGTATGCATGTTACTGAAATAAATGAAGTCTTATGAAGCAGGAGGGTGTTATGTATACTAACATAATAGGGAACACATCTCTGTTGAAAGGATCTAGAAGTCCTGTTTGAAAATGCTTTGTACAAGATTAAAGTGAGGCAGTGGAGCTTTCTGTTCCTGGAGTCTGATTATGCAGGAATTCACTTCTGACAGAATTTGGTGATAAAGATTCCTTTGCTTTTTTTTCTTCTTAAAAAATACCTCATGTTTCGTGCATAGGTGAGCTACACAGATGCAGTAAGAAAAGGCAGAAACTATGATTTGGATGAGTGTGTCTGTTCAGCAGAAATACTGAAGTAGGATGAAATTGTAAAATCAATGCAATGGATTCTAAACAAATGATGCTTTTCTTGTTCTAATCAGCCTGTGTTTTCCATTGACCTTGTTACTCTAGCTTATTGATCCTCTGAGATGTACAGGGATGTATACACCTTTATGCTGGGTGAAAGTTGTGTTCAGACTTGCTGTGGTACTTTGTTGAAGTGTATGTGTTTTCTTTTTTATTCTTAATTGAGTGGTTATAAATTTTCCCTTTCTCCTATCTGTGTTCATAGAGTGACTATGAAGTAAATGTTTTGAAAAAAGTTAATATGTTTACCTTTTTGAAGACTACCTGTGGCTGACCCAGCTATATGGGATACAGGAAGATAGATAATACAGTTAAATATAGCTGACTGTGGAATAGGTTGTCATGATAATATCATTATTGATGATCTGGATGAGGGGATTGAGTCCATCATCAGCAACTTTGCAGATGATACCAAGCTGGGAAGAAGGGTTGATCTATTAGAGGGTAGGATGGCCCTGCAGAGGGACCTGGACAGATTGGAGAGATGGGCTGATTCTAATGGGATGATGTTTAATAAGTCCAAATGTCGGGTACTTCATTTTGGACACAACAATCCCCTACAGAGCTACAGACTGGGGCTAGAGTGGCTGGAGAGTAGTCAGGCAGAAAAGGACCTGGGAGTGCTGGTTGACAGGAAGCTCAACATGAGCCAGCAGTGTGCCCAGGTAGCCAAGAAGGCCAATGGCCTTCTGGCCTGCATCAGGAATAGTGTAGTCAGCAGGACCAGAGAAGTTATTGTCCCCCTGTACTCGGCACTAGTCAGGCCTCATCTGGAATATTGTGTACAGTTCTGGGCCCCCCAGTTTGGGAAAGATGTTAGAATACTGGAATGTGTCCAGAGGAGGGCAACAAAGATGGTGAAGGGGCTGGAGCATAAGCCCTACGAGGAGCGACTGAGGGAGTTGGGGCTGTTTAGTCTGAAGAAGAGGAGGCTCAGGGGAGACCTAATTGCTCTCTACAACTACCTAAAAGGAGGTTGTAGTCGGGCAGGGGTTGGTCTCTTCTCTCAGGTGACCAGTGACAGAACTAGAGGGCATGGACTCAAGCTTCGTCAGGGAAAGTTTAGGCTTGATGTGAGGAAGAAGTTCTTTACTGAAAGGGTGATTGGCCATTGGAATGCGTTGCCCAGGGAGGTGGTGGAGTCGCCGACCCTGGAGGTGTTTAAGGGGAGATTGGATGTGGCACTTAGTGCCATGGTTTAGATGATGGTTGGTGTTAGTGTTGGGTTATAGGTTGGACTTGATGATCTCAGAGGTCCTTTCCAACCTTGTGATACTGTGATACTGTGATAACATATTCCATCCTCCTACAGAAAGTGGAATGCTTTAACTGTGCAAATCAGATACAATGGTACCCTTTGAATGGATTCTTTGCTTCTTTTTCAGCTGTCGGTGAAAGAAATGCGCTTTTGTGCTGTCTTCAGAAGTAGAACAAAAGTATTCTTGAATGCTGTGCATCATCATAGATGTGTTGAGCTCCTTTTTCACAACTCTCTTCTCATGTGACCGTGTTTATTGCAGGGCTCCACAGTGTATTTTCCAGATACAAATGATGTCAGGCTCAGTTTAGAAGAAGCAGTGTGAAGATCATAGAATCACAGTATCCTTTGGGTTGCAAAGGACCTTTAAGATCATCAGGTCCAACCGTAAATGTAATACTACCAAATCCATCACTAAACTGTGTCCCTAGGCAACTTGTCTACACCTCTGTAAATACCTCCAGGAATGGTGACTCCACTGATTCACTGGGCAGCTGTTCCATTGCCTGACAACTCTTTCAGTGAAGAAATTTTTTTCCTAATATCCAATCTTAACCTTGGCTGACACAACTTGAGGTCCTTTCCTCTTACCACTTCTTAATTGGGAGAAGAGGCCAACTATCATTTCAGATAGTTGTAGAGAGCTATGAGCCTCCTCTTCTCCAGAGTAAACAGCCCCAGTTCCCTCAGTTGTTCCTCATAAGACTTGTGCTCCAGACCCTTCACCAGCTTTGTTGCCCTTCTCTGGACGTGTTCCAGCCCCTCGATGTCAGTCTTGGAGTGAGGGACCCAAAACTGAACACAGTATTCCAGGTGTAACCTCACCAGTGCAGAGTACAGGACAATCCCTTCCCTAGTCCTACTGGCCATACCACATCTGATCCAAGCCAGGCTGCTGTTGGCCTTCTTGGCCACCTGGCATACTGCTGGCTCGTGTTCAGCTGAATGTTGACTAACACCCCTTTTATTCTCAATAGCTTTCCAGCCACACTTTCCCAACCATGAGGTTGTTGTGACCAAAGCCCCAGCACTGAGCCTTGTTGAACCTCATACAGTTGGCTTTGGACCATCGATCCAGCTTGTTTTGATCCTTCTGCAGAGCCTTCCTACCTTTCTACATTTGATGGGAAGAAAGTCTTCTTAGGTGAATGTTTTCAGCATGATACATACTTGTTACCTGTACAATCCGTTTGGTGGTTGTTTTCTTGTTATACTTGTGTTCTACTCAAGCACATAGAAATTGACTGTATCCAATAGAGACACATATTTTGGTAACATAAGTCTTGAGCTGGAGAGTGGTCTCCAAGGTAACCAGGCTTTTCCTGGCACAACTAAATAGCTCTGACTAAAATAAGTGTTGGTAGTGGCTGCTTTGGTGCAGTAGCAAGGAACACATCATTTTTTTATTAGACACAAGTAATTAGTTCTCTACTTATGGACCAGTGTTTCATTTAGTGGTCATCCAGGTGCGACAGGCTCTGTACCCTCTCTGAAAGGCATCAGAGTTCATTCAGAAGAGACCATGTGTTGAAGCATGTTCATCTTTTGGGGTTGAGAATAAATATTTCTGTGCTATCTCCTCAGTGATTTTTCCATCAGCCAACTGAAAAAACAATGTAGACTTGCTCTGGTGGGAGGTGTGTATGCAGCCAGTGAAATATGTAATGAAAGCTGTAGTCTTACATGCCCTTTTTTAATTTTGGTCAGACTAAATAGATGCTTCTTAAATATAATTATTTTTGATGGCTTAAAGTAATTATAATATTTTTTCTAGGTCTACTGACATGCATGCACTCTCTTTTTAATTACTTTTATTGTGTGTTGCAGTCTCATGCAAACAACATATGGATTGTAAACAGCACATTGTGTTATTTTGAACTTTACATTGAAATTGTATTGTTACTGTTTGCAAAATATGACATCTCTTAAAATAGCAGTAGCATGCCTGGTTGTAGTGCTTGTGGTAGCTCAGAGCATGTATAGCATGTCAGGATATATGGAGTGCATTGATAAAGCTCAGTTAGACTGGCTGTCATCCATTTTCCACTTCAGTTTTCCTGTTTGACATTAAATGCTTAGAAAACTTTTTGCATAGCGTAGAAATAAAAGAATGACGCATTCTAAAATAAAACAAAGCTAAGGAAGTGGCTAGCTACCCGTGGAGCTCAATATTAATCGAAAACATCTAATTTATTTCCAAATAATGTAATAGTCGCAAAATGGTTTTCATTTGCCAAAATGATTATTGCCTTTGTTTAAAAAAAAATCTCCCAGAACCACTGGAAAACAAACTAAACCCCAAGTCAGAAATTAATTGGAATGGTGGAATTTTCCTCCCCGCTTTTATGCTGGATGTTGATTCTTTCATTTAATTTCAAGTGTGAAAACCTTGTGCATAAAAGCCTCCCAGCTCTTTTTAACATGCCATAGAGGCTGCAGACAACCTTCCCACAGTCATGAAGCCTGGTCTCAGTGTTTGATGTGCCACCAACAGCATGTGCGCTGAAAGAAAGTGGCACTGGAGGTGGCGGGCCTGTAGTAAGAGGAACGGCCCAGTTTTCCAAAGGGCAGCATAGTAAAACTGGTTCAGTAGCTGGGCAGGCATTCAGCAAGCAGCCTGAGGCAACGTTTTGTGTCAGGGACTGAGTACAAAGCCTTGGACAGCTGCAGCACAGAGGTTTAATTTATAGTGACGTTGCAGAGTGCGTGCCAAAACTTTCCTCTCTCTTAAGGAAACACTTTCCAGTGCATAATCATTCAGCCTTGTAGAGTTCTTTGGAGATGCTGAAGAGCACTTCGGCGTTTTATCTCAAGTGAATAGCAATGTTATGCGATGACATTATGGAGGGCTTGTCTGTTCACACTTCACTGTAATTTCTGTAGTAACTAAAGTAATGTTAGCAGTATCTTCACTGTAACCTTCTCTGGAAAAGCAACAGGCGGTGTACTCTGTTTTCCTAGCTTTGTCAGTCTTTTCCCATTCAAATAGCATACCAGGCCAAAAATCTTTAAAATTTGATTTCTCAGAAGTAATTACAGGGCTGTTGTGAAATATTAGAGATCTCCAAATAGCAGTCCTTGGTCTTGTTTTAAGAGCGGAGAAGTCTTTCAGAAGGATAAACCAAAACTGATACATGGTAATTGATACTTGAACTGTTTAAAAACAATGTTTTCGCTAGTGTGCAGGCCAAGTTCTTGAAAGCTTCCTTTTCAAATCCGTATTTAGGTACCTAAACAAGATGCTTAGCTTTCAGAATGGCTGGTTCAACAAATAGTTCAATATTTCTGTAGTGGGATGTGCAGACATAAAATATACTTATTGTACAGGATGGTAGTTCACCAAAGGTTTATCCTTTCATAGTGTCCTCAGCCTCTGTTAGAATGATTGTTTTAATCCATACATACTTTTTTTTAGCCAAACCCTGAACTGAAGTGTGGCTGTAGCTTGTCCTTGGTTTATTCTTCATCCCTTAACTCATTTTATCATTAAAAGCTCTTGCCAGAAGATTATAGGAATCAATGCCTGGGGTATGAGAAGACCATACAATCAACAATATTCCAGCTTTCTTCCTAAGTGGTTAAGGCAGCATAGCCAAATCTGATGGTTTTAAATAATTTTTGTTCTGCAGTAATCCAAAAAATGTTGGGCTGGTGATACAAAGCTGGCCTGTTAACTTCAAGATTACTGCCTTGCTTTTCTTAATTGTCTTCAAATACTTGAGAAGGAGCTAAGAGGTAGCTAGGGACCTATAGCATACATGTTTCTTGAGCACAGTGGTTCCTTTGTTAGGAATGTGCTTGCTGGTAAGATTAAGTACAAACAAGAGGTAGCAATGCTGGTTTTTTTCTACTTTCCATCTCTGTACTGAAGAAAAGCAGTGTGATCATATGTGGTTGGCTGCTCCTTTGTGGGCAGTGTTTCTAGCATGACAAGATCTGGTGCCCATCAGGCTATATGGACACCAGTATGTTGTTGATTTTTGTTCTGTGGAGCAGGAGAGGGAATTGGAGCTATGGTGGAAAAAGCAATAGCACTGAATGGACTTCTCTTCAGAACAGAACAGTGATTACTAGTTCAGATTGAGGATCCCTAGTCTTTTGTTTCCAGTAGTAGTGTCTGTCAGTGTCTGTCTGGGGAAGAGGGAACACTAAGCAAGTGTGTATGGCACTTCTCCATAGTGCTTTCCTAGCTACTGACTATTTTCAGCTCATGCAGTTTCCTGAACATGGAAATTCATTCCTAGTGGTTTGAATGAATCTGTCTTCCAAATCAGTAGTGAATCTTTCTACATAATCTTTGATCCTGCGTGTACCCATGTAAACTTATTCCATCTGCAACATCCTTTGAAAGTCTGCCATTGACTTTCCTTCATTTGGTTTGACCTGGTTCGGCTTCCATGTGATGGTCCCTCACTGTTACGGAAAAGACACTGAACAATTGATCCCCATACACCTTCCCCATATTATTGATTTTTGTCTGCTTTGTATCCACCATAACTTGCTTCTTTCCTGGGGCTGAGGCTCCCTGGCCTCTTTGTTCTTCTTGTATGTGCTGTTTTGGATCATTGTTGCACTTCTGAAAATTTCCAGCTGTAATCCCATTTTAGAGAAAGAGACCAATTACTGCACGTTGGTAAATAGCTTGAATGTACAGCCGGTGTACAGTCCATAACAATTCTGTTTTTTTTTTCTTTATGCCTTACCTGATGAAACCTAATCCTTTAATTTGGTAGGGATTGGTCTGGCAGTCAGGCAACTTCTGCCTCACTTGTGTAGTCACTTGGCTTTTTGGTTTCTGCTGTTTCTCTGAACTTTTATGTTGATGCAGTTAACTGTACATGGTATTATGGAAAGGGATACCCAGTATATGTGCTTTCAGTGGCTGCCAGGCCCCTGTCTCTGTTGCAGAGAAAGGTATTATTACACAGGGGGAAATTGTAACATGGTGGTTTCAGAGAGGTTTTTGGAGTGATTATATATCAGTCAGTCCCCTGTAATTTTCCCTTGCTACTTTTGTCACTATGAGAAATGGAACTATTATTGCTTGTCATTTTTCCTTCCTTTTACTGGAATGGCTCTATTTTTTCTGGTAGCCTGACTTTAGTTGTGGGTGGATTTTAAACTACCTGCAATAAAAAGTAGAGGTTTTTTTATAGAACTGTTAGACATTACATGCTTAGTTAAGGCACCTGTGCACACCTACTTAAATGATGCTCTGAATATAGTAAGTGATAACAATGTGAGTGGTAACAATGTACTGAATGCTTACTCTTAATTCCAAGTGGTTATGTGAAATATTTGAATATGTGAGGTATTGATTACTTCAGTTGTGCATATCTGGGTAATTAATGAATTGAAAATTATTTTATCTATCTTAGTTGATGGCTCTGATTTCTGTCTCAGCAGGTTTTTTTTATGCAGCCTTTACATAATGCAGAAAATAATATTCTTTGCCATTTAGTGTTCTTGAATTTGTAGTTGGTACGTATTCTTTTCTCTTTCCTAGATGGTTTAAAAGAGAAGCTTCTTTTGATTTACCAGTAGTTCTTTCAACACTTTTTCCTAGAATTTTGTTGTTGGTTGTGAAGTAGTAATGAACCACAGATTGCTTTCAAAGTTTATAAAGGCAAACTTTTTAAAAGCTGCATTGCTGCAGAAAGATATAACAAGTAGTTCGCTATACCTGTTTATTGTTACAAACTCTGCTCAGCTAATGTTTGATGCATTAGTGTAGTTTTTAGAAGAAATACACATTTCTTTTCCGTGAGAAGGCTCGAGATATTTATCTTGGCGTCTTCTAAAAACTCTATTTATTTGTGTAATACCTTTTTAAAACAGCTAGCCAGATGTAGCCAGGGGATGCTTGTGCATGTCACATATGTCTAATGCCTTTCCTTCTCCTGGGACTAAACTACATTACATCATATTTTATGATTACAAGACAGAATTTTAGTGGAACTTGGCCATATGGATGAGTCATCTGCTCTCTTCAGTTTTGGAAGGATTATACCAACATCTTCAAAAGACTGTTAAACTTATTGGCTTTTTTAACCTGTAAAATTTGGAAACCTTCTGCTGTCTCTAGCAATGAAAACCACCTCATTTTCAGCTTATTATTTAGGTAACCCATCACAGTTATTAACTGAATCTGTTAAAGATACTGTTACAAGATGCTAAAAAGATGCCTGTATATTATTTTGTTTTTCCTATTCCATGAGATGAAGGGAACTCCAAAGGTATGTGTTGTGGATTCTTAAAGAAAACCCAAACCCACCAAACAACCCCCCAAAAAACATTCTTTGCGTTTTTGTCATGACTCACAAAGCTCTTCTTCCTTGAAGACTTAAAACCTGTTATAAATCCTTGCCCCCCCCCCCCCCCCCCCCCCCCCCCCCCCCCGTTCTCACTCCACCGTTTTACATAAATTATTGAAAAGCATGTTTGGAAAAGGATGAGAATTAACTAGCCGTTGACTGGCCGTTTGCTCCTGGGAACTGTCTGAATTCAGCAATTATTCATTCATTGTAGGTGCATTAGGTGCATTCCGCAGAATCCAGCATCACCTTGGTGAGCAGTTTCAATCTTTGAAATGTATGTAGAATAAACAGAACATGGTGGGGGATGTGATTGTCTTAGGGATATTTGTCAGGTTGTTCTACCTCTAAGCATCAAAGTGGTTGGGTGGCTTTAGGGAAACATTTTACAAGGTTTGGATTATTACTAGGCATTTCTCTCTCATGTCATGCCCTGACAAAAGAGGTTATGGCTGGTTTTGGGTGGATGTTTTTTTAGGGATGGGTGTTTCTTATGGATGTTTTTGATGATGGGAGAGGTGCTGGTAGCTCAGCAGACCCACTTTACATGGGATTGTGTGCTCTGTCTGTGAAGAGACTCTGAGCATTGTGTTGCCCGTCAGGATTTTGTTTTGTGCATCTTCTCATTGAGGATTTTTAATTCACAGTGGCTTTGTGCTGGGAAGATGAAAATCTCTAGCTTGTTGTGCTGCTGAGCTCCCATATTAAAAAAAAAAATGTGTATTGACATTCTGAAGAAATCCAAATATAAGCTAGATGACCTGAAGTAGGGTTTCTCCATGTAGCAGCAGCAGTATTGCTCACTGAGAGGGATCAAGACTACAACAGACAAACTGTTGCAAGCACTTATCTCTCATAAGGAAAGAGTAACTTAATGATTGTGGCGTGAAAATATAATCTAGCCTAGAAGTAACCAACTAATTAAAAAAGAAAAAAAGATATCTGTTTGTGACTTCTGACATCTTGTATGAAAAATCCTACAATGTTTGGTGTGGTGCAAGGTAACCAAATGAGCAGGAGCACGGTACCAATAGTACTTGATGTTGTAGTAAATCACATGTGGCACTAGCTTGTGGCAGCCGAAACTGAGATTCTCCAGGCTACCTGGAGGATGGTGTGCCGGCTATGGCCCTGGTCGGATAAAAGGGGAGGCCATTCATGCCAGTTGAATAGAATCTGCAACGGGGCTGTGTATGTTGTTATTTTGTCCCTGTAGAGAAATGGAGCTGCTTCTGCAAATGAGGTCTAAAGGAAGGAACCAGGGTAAGTGCCTGCTTGCGCGCGCTCTTTCTCTCCTTTTGCTTAATACCTGCCATGTGTCGGCAGTCTGTCTTCTGCATACAGAGAGTCTGACGCATAAAAGGCTTGCCTGATTCTGAGTGCGTGAGATACGGAGGATAAACAATGTGGGAAGATGTGGTGGTGTGAAATCTCACACGCTCTTCTCTGGCTGCTGAAGTGGATTTTATTTTCATGCAAAACAATTGCTTGCTTTCCCAATTTCTTAAGTCCAAATGGGAATATATCTTAGGTATAACTTTTCTATGACTCTTGGTTTATCCTTCATTGCACCAATGGAGGTAAAAGCAGCCAAGCTGAGCTTGCTCCTTTAGTATTTGATTTTGGAGACTGACAAATAGAGGTCGGTCCATGACACAAACATCTGTCAGTGGCCCCATGAAGGTCAGACAGATAGTAAAGCCTTTTTGTCTTCTTTTCTAGTCATGAAGCGCTTTTGGAGATTCAGTTGAGCCCTTGAAGATTCCAGACAAAATAATTTCTTGGAATAGAGATTTCTCTCTATGTATGCACTGTGTTTTTTTTGGCTTTATCGTGTATTTCAGAATAGAAGGCTATAACCCAGTAACAGTGGATGTGTCCTTTACAAGAATGACAAATTCAACTATAAATAGACTGGCTTTCTACTCTGAATAGTTTTGAGATTTTAATATGTATTTTGTTACAAATTTTTAAATGTATTGCTGCCTGCAATTTCATTCTAGTAGATATAAAAATAATATGGAGTGGTTTTCAAGACAGCTACCTAATATATATTCTGGTCCTTGTGGAGAATATTAAGATGGTGGAGCTTTGTGAAGTAATCTACTTCAGTCTTCTTAGTATTATAGAAAAAAAGGAAACGGGTTTATGAGCTGTGATATCATGTAGGCATTTGTAACACGAAAATAAGGTGCCTTGATGTCTGGTGCCTCACAAATACATCTTACACCAGTAGAAGTACTTATCAATTAATGTAATTCTGGACTTACATGCAATTCTACTGGGTGTTGAATTCTTTTTCTTGTCTGCAGACTTTGTAATCATTCTTTGTGTCTCTCTTCCCTTTGACAGAATAATGGGAAGGAAACAAGGGCAGCAACTCTAAACTTAATGAAAACCATCTTGCTATGCAGAAGTGGCAAGACAAGTAGTATTTGGAGTAGCTTAGAAGTAGACAGGAGGAAACATGGAGCCATGGGTATACAAAGTGCCAGTTCTAGTAAATATGGCAGCTGAGTGGATTCCAACAGGATGGATGTCCACTTGCCCATTTGGAAACAAGGAGATCCATTGCATACCTGTGTTCTATGACTAAATTTACTAGTCAACAGGAACTGGAGGGTGCCACTCAAAATCTGTGTAGATGTAGTCAGCTCAGATACACAAACAAGAAATAAGTGGTTCTGAATTTAAAAAGAATACTCTAAGGAAGAGTTATGCGTATGACATTGAATATTGAAAGCCAACGGGCTGTTTCTTTCACAGTCTCTAACCAGAGTTCATGTGTGCGGTGAGGTCACTAGGCACACTGATCCTCACAGACCATTGTGGCTAACACAGCATTGAGAAATGTCAGATAATCAACGCAATAGCTGTATAAACAAAGTTTGCTTGCATAGTTGGCATTGTCCCTTTATTTTACAACCTGCTTACTGCTGAAATATGCTTGCCAAATAAAAGGTGAGGTTGGATTGTCCAGCCAATTTCAGTTTAAATCTCATGATTTCTCTTGTTCCCAACTGACTGTGAAGCAGTTGTACAGCGGAAATCCTGAAAACTTTAAAGACCTTTTGTGAGTTGCAGTTGGACCTTGATACATAGCTAAAATCTGTTGATTCAGTAGTCTTAAAACTTTGTTAGAAAGCAATCTTTTTCATGGGTTTAATGCTGATTATCCATTTCTTGTTTATATATTTTTATTGTTAAGCGTAAGTAAAACCTGATGAATCTTGGTGGCCCTTGGATAACCATTTGAGAAGTGTGGCGAGGAGGGATTAAGTCTGTGTTTTAACACTGTGGAGTTTTTGAAGGAAAAATGTGTCCAGCGGTAGGCAGTAGTCCATTAGATGTATTTTTACTAACGTTTGCTGAGTAATTCTAAGATGAGAAGAACAGTTGTCTGAGTTCATTGTAGATCAGATTTTTAGAACTATGACGAAAGGCAGAACAATGGGAGATGGTCACTTCAAATAGGATTGATTTGGCTTTTTATTTTTAAAAAGTCCCTGTGGTTTTTTCCTGTGCTAAGATAAACATTGCTTCTTTTATACAAATATACACAATTAATTCTTGGCTTTACTTTCTTCTGTATAGTTGAGAATGATCAGTTGCATGTGCTGTGGCTGCTGCTATGTGCTTTGCTATCTAAAATTGAAGATAAATCTCTAGTTGCTGTATTGGGGATGTGTGAGGTCATAAACAACGGGCAGTAGCTGGATTTATTGCGAATGCTCTGGCTGTATGTTACTGATGATTCAGATGTAATTTTTCTTATTTTTTTCTAATGGCTTGCATGTTGTGAGTGTTTTTGCTCATCATTTTTCCTTTATCTCCACTGGAATGAAACTGATACGTGAAGACATCAGTAATTGCTTAAAAGAAAATAGAAGCCCTAATGTATCTAGATGTAATGTTGACAGGAAATCTCACCATTTCTCAAATGCAAAGATTGATTTCTTTTTTCTTGTTAAAAGGCTTAAAAGTAGTATCTGAAGGAAGAATACATCGCAGCCTTTTCTAGGAAGAGCAATGTATGAGCTGTGCTTCCCAGCCCAGCCCAAACACCACCACATGCCTCTAAGCTCACTCAATGTGAGGCAACTGTATTCCTTGGTCTGGACGGACTACACTCCTGGCCTCCCTTGCAGATGTTTGGGCTCAGCCTCTTCACTACCTTACAGAAATGAAATCTTACAATTGAGTTATGAAGAGGCTGCTTATCTATGCTTTATTATCTGTGCAGATTCCCTATGCTGACCTTATGACTACCTAGCATTTAAAGCCTGACAGAAATCATAAAAGCAAAGGGTTTTTTTAAAAAAAAGTAATGAGATTTGCTAACAAGAAACGCAAATGTCTCAGCAAAAGAGCAACTCTTATATGCGTTTCTTTCCATTTTCATTTCCCTCTTGAGTGTTCTTGGACCACAGCTCACAGCCTGCTGCAAATTCCAGTCATTATTTAAGCAAAGACCACACTAATTTTTTTTCTGCAATCATTCCCCACCTCCCAACTTACAGTCTCAGATGGCCATTTCAGTCAGGTCGTCTTTCCCCTTCTCTGCTGAAAGACCCTTTCATTTTACAGCTTGTAGTCCTCTTTTGCTGGGAAGGTTTCTGGGCAGCCTTACTGGCTGGTCAAAGCGCCCTGCTGAGTGACTTGCTGTTCAGTTGCATTATTCTGGGGTTCAGCACGAAAAATTGGTTTGCTTGGACAATAATCACTTCTTTATGTACAGAAGCTACCCAATGAATGGGTAATTATCAAGGTTTACTGACAATCTACCATTGGTCTTTTGTTACCATTCCTTGTTCATTCAGTCCGGCTGCTTCCTGCTTACCCATGGTGCTTTTTATGCCCAGTTCAAATGAAATTTGTGCTCTGACACAATTACAGTCTCCACTGTCAAACACCTCATGCATTTTGCTGAACAGATATCCTAACTGAGGAGGATGATGGATTAACACTTCTAGAAGTTAAATGTTCACAGATTATTTGCATTGCTGCTGTTGTTTCCACCTTTAAAGAAATATATGTATGAGCTTTGTGAGCTGCAAATATTTTGTCTTCTTATGTAAATATAATTTAGATTATCAGTCACCTAAAATAGAGAACATGATGGCCAAGCAAAGCTGGAAAAGGCTATTTGTGTTGGAGCAATTAGTAACGTTTAGATAGTATCACTATGAATTACTTTCAAAGCCACTGTCAAGCTTTGCTTTTTTGACAGCTTAATTAGAGGTCAAGACTTTACTTGTGGTGAAGTTAATGAACATAGCATCTTTTTGGCATGGCCTTCAGGGCGCTGCCTCAGTGAAGTGCAGTCAGCATGCAGTGCCAATGGTGCTATATGGGCACCAGGGGCAGACTTTGGAAGGTACAAGAAAGAGCTGGAGCCACTGCAATAGAAAGGGGCCTGGAAGACAAGGAGCGCCTTGCACTTGCTGAACTCTGAATGTCCTGGAAGCTGCTGCCACAGACTTGGACAAACTGTTGCTGATAAGTTCAACAATATCCTGCCCCTCTGCAAGGGAGATTTCCACTTTCACCACACAATTTTGTTGCTGGCACTTACAGTCTCTAAATTGGGGGTGGAGGGCAGGGAAAGGAGTAGGCTGTTAACCTGCTTATCACTGACTGCTAGGTTATAATGTTTTCAGATAAGCCATTCTTTTGAGAAGAGGCATCATCTGTTGTTTAGTCTTTGGGGAATGTTTTGTCTAGCGAATGCATTCTTTACAATAGGATTTTTCTTTTAAAAAAAACTCTCTTGGGAAGTTCAGCACATGTGGACTTCGGGGGACGACCTTGTGGTGCAGTGGTGTTCAATGTCTTTGCCATGCGATTGTTTGTGACGCCAGTCTTTAAGTACTCCTTTCCTTTTCAGACAGTGAGTTGCTGAGTTTGAAATTATCAGGAATTTCACTTTGCCACTCAGCTTCCCTGCAGTTCTGATTTCAGTGGAGATAACATAACTCTGTCTCCAGTAGGTTTGCAACAATGCAAGGTCACTTAAATCATCTCCTGTAGGCTGCGTGCCAAAGATAAAGAAACAAAGTTGTTATCCAGTTGATGTTTGCTCAGGTCTCTGCACATGGAAAAAACTGTGTATAAATGCTGAGTTGAACGGTCAGCTCTTGCTATATGTAGTTATTTCTTACATGATATTTACTGGTATTCTCAAAGGCAACTGGTTTAGTATCCTGATGCGGTGGTGATGAGGAAAGAATGGGTAGCTTTTTTAAACTTATTTTCTAATTACTGAGCTTTTCACTTTGTGACAGAGAAAACAATGTGTAAAATAGTGCATGCCTTAACTATAAAAAATAGGTATAAAGGGTTTCTCTTTGGACTCAAAATAGTCTGTCAGCTTGTCAACAGATTGTATGTAATCCCAATGATGAAGGGTGTTTACTGGGCAGTTTTAGCCCCAGGAGTATAGTTAACTACTTTATTGGTATCTTGCAACCATAGAATTATCTCTAGGTCTGTTGGTAGGGGAAGCTTAGGCAAGACACACCGTTGACAATTGTCAGTACAATTTCTGTCAGTAACTGCTGTGGTTGTGTGGCTGTGGCTGATGGAGCTGCATTTTCAAGCGGTCAGCCTGTCTTGACAGCAATCACTGAGGGCTTCGTGAGAGCTTTTGCATTTGGCTGGAGTGTTGTGCCCTTTTTAATCACTAATCCTAAACTGATGGTGTAAATTGGGTCAATCAGTTCTCTTCTGCCCTCTGCCTCATTCCATTAACCTTGACCAGACACTGCCCTTGTGTGTCTGAAAACTTCTCTTTATTCCAAAAATTGCATATCTCGAGCTTTGATCAGTTTTACTTTCTCTCTTCATGGCAAATGCCCGTTAATGCTACCCAAACTGAGTAGTATACAGATTTAAAAAAAAAACAAACACCAAAAAAGCAAAACTAAAAAAAAACAGACTGCCCCCCAAACCTGAAGAAGTATTGAGTGGAGTACTGGCTCTGTTATATGAAGCTGAAATGTGTGTGTCATCAGCTGAGTTTTGCACATGTTCGTGAACCATTGTTATTGCAGAGTGTTAATTGTTTGAAGAAAGTCTGTTGATAACTGTTTGGCATACACCCTACAGAAGCAGGAGGGTGAAGATAAAGAAACCTCTCATTTGCAGTCTTTTCCAGGATCAGATTCCTCCAAATGCATTACGTTTATGTGTTTATCTTTACACTGAACCACTTGGGTTTTTTTATCTGCACGCTATGTGTAGAGTATATGGGTTAAAATCAGTGGAACCCACAGTAAGTCAGACATAGTGGTGGGAGTCTGTTATCAGCCACCGAGCCAGGACGAAGAAACCGATGAGCTCTTCTACGAGCAACTGGGAGAAGTCTCACAATCGCTGGCCTTCATTCTTGTGGGAGACTTCAGCCTTCCAGGTGTCTGCTGGAAATATAACACAGCAGAAAGGAAACAGTCTAGGAGGTTCATTGAGTGTATGGATGATAACTTCCTGACACAACTGGTGAGTGAACCAACTAGAGAAGGTGTCCACTGGCTCTGCTGTTTGTGAACAGAGAAGGCCTTGTGGGGGAGGTGGCTGTTGGAGGACACCTGGGGCTCAGTGATCACAAGATGATAGAATTCTCAGTTCTTGGAGGAGTAAGGAGGGGGTCAACAGAACTGCCACATTAGACTTCCTGAGGGCAGACTTCAAATTGTTTCGAAGGCTGCTTGATAAAGTCTAGTGGGAGACGGTTCTGAATGACAAAGGATCCCATGAGGGCTGGATGGTCCTCAAGAAGGAAATTCTGGTGGCGCAAGAGCAGGCCATCCCCGTGTGCTGTAAAATGAGTCAGTGGGGAAAAAGCCCAGCTTGGCTTAACAGAGAGCTCTGTATTGGTCTAAGGAAAGAGAGGAAAATATATGAGCTCTGAAGAGGTGACAGGCATAACAGGAGGACTACAAGGAGCAAGTGAGATCACATAGACAAAAAATTAGAAAGGCTAAAGCCCAACTAGAACTCCATCTGGCCAGTTCAGTGAAAGACAACAAAAAATGTTTCTTCAAGTATATTAACAACAACAGCAGGACCAAGGAGAATCTCTATCCGTTACTGGATGCAAGGGGAATGGTCATAACAAAAGATGAGGACAAGGCAGAGGTACTTAATGCCTTCTTTGCTTCAAACTTTAATAGTAAGGTGAGATGTTCTCTGGGCTCCAAGCCTCCTGAGCCAGAAGACTTTGAAGGCGAACCATCAATGCTCCAAGATGACTTGGTTAGAGACCTGCTCAGCCAACTAGACATCCACAAGTCTGTGGAGCCAGATGAGATACACCCATCTAGTAGTAAGGGAGCTGGCAGAAGTTCTTGCCAAACCCTCTTCCCACATCTATCAACAGTCCGGGCTGACTGGGAAAGTGCCGCTCAACTGAAAACTGGCAAATGTAACTCCCATTTACAAGAAGAGTCAGAAGGAGGATTCAGGGAATTATAGGCCTGTCAGCTTGACCTCGGTACCAGGGAAGGTCAAGGAGCAGATCATATTGAATGCTATCACAGAGCACATGCAGGACAGCCAGGTTATCAGACTCAGTCAATATAGGTTTACGAAGGGCAGGTCCTGCCAGACCAACATGATTTCCTTCTATGACAAGGTTACCCTGTTAATGGAGGAGGGAAAGGCTGTGGATGTAGTGCACATGGACTTTGGTAAAGACTTTGACACTGTTTCTCACAGTATTCTGCTTGAGAAACTGGCTGCCATTGGCCTGGACAGGCACACCCTCTGCTGCGTGAAAAACTGGCTGGATGGCTGGGCCCATAGAGTGGTGGGGAATGGAGTTAAATGCAGTTGGAAACCAGTCATGAGTGGTGTTACCCAGGGTTCAATGCTGGATCCAATGCAGTTCCATATGTTTATCAATGACCTGGACAAAGGGATCGAGTGCACCCTTAGCAAGTTTGCAGGTAACGCTGAGCTGGGTGGAAGTGTTGTTCTCCTTGAAGGAAGGGAGGCTCTGCAAAGGGATTTGAAAAGGCTGGATCGATGGGCTGAGACCAACAGGATGAGGTTCAACAAGACCAAGTGCTGACTCCTGCACCTGGGACACAACAACCCCGTGCAGCGTTACAGGCTTGGGAAGAGTGGCTGGAGAGCTGCCTGGAGGAGAAGGACCTGGGGGTCCTTCTGGTGGAAAACCGGCTGAACATGAGCCAGCAGTGTGCCCAGGTGGCCAAGAGGGCCAATGGCATCTTGGCCTTTATCAAAAACAGTGTGGCCAGGAGGACCAGGGAAGTGATTGTGCCTCTGAATTTAGCACCGGTGAGGCCACACCTCAAGTACTGTGTTCAGTTCTGGGCCCCTCACTACAAGAAGGACATTGAGGTGCTGGAGTGCGTCCAGAGAAGGGCGACGATGCTGGTGAAGGGGCTGGAGAGCAACTCATATGAGGAACGGCTGAGGAAACTGGAGTTGTTTAGCTTGGAGAAGAGGAGGCTGAGGAGATACCTCATCACTGTGTACAGCTGCCTGAAAGGAGGCTGTAGGAGAGCGAGTGTTGATCTCTTCTGTCAAGTGACAGGTTATAGGACAAGGGGAAATGGCCATAAGTTGCGCCAGGGGAGGTTCAGACTCGATATTAGGAGGAATTTCTTTACCAAAAGGGTGGTCAGGCACTGGCACAGCTGCCCAGGGAGGTGGTTGAGTCACCATCCCTGGAGGTGTTTAAAAAATGGGTAGATAAGTTTTTGAGGGACGTGGTTTAGCGGATAATGGGTAACGGTTGAACTCAATGATCTCAAAGGTCTTTTCCAACCAGGAGATTCTATGATTCTACCATGTGTCATGCTGTACTACTCTGTTGCCTGACTTGCATATCTGCAGCACTCTTAAAGCAAAACAAGCAAAAAATTAAAAACCTTATCTTTATTGCTGATGAAATGTACCTGCTTAGCTGCTCAAGTCTTTTTTTATTTCTCTGGTGCTATGCTAGAGATTTCCCTGAAGACCCTACTGCTACTCTGTGTTAACCTTCAGGCTGATGTGCCCCGTGTGTGTTTGCTCAGTATGTTGCATGTTTGGGCCTCTCTGATGTGAGAGGAAATGTTCATTTAGACTACCTGAAAGAGTGTTAGGACTGAGACTTTCCAAGGGCTGTTTGGTGGTTGATGTTGTGCTACTTGGATGAAATGTGAAAGTTGGTTCAGCAGGTGTGGATAAAAGCAAGGTCAGCACGCTGAGGAGCTTTGTGGTAGAGAGGGCAGGATATGGCACTGGGGCAGAGGAAGGAGCAGCTTTACAGAAATATTTGGGCAGCCTGGATAAGCGGAATGGGACAGCTTGTAGGATTGTGATTGAGGAAGATTGATGCAGTGGATTTATGAATTTAAGATCTCCAGTTGTGCTGGACACCTCAGTCCGTCCATTACTCTTGGTAGAAGAGAGTATCTCTTGCATTTTTTTCCAGGAGAAACAAATGCTGGTGCTGCATGACAAATGGCAGTTCAAGGGGCTTTTACACTAAATAATATGAACCATACCTGGGAATAACTGTATTTTGCATCATTCCAGCAGAGGTTACCTCCTTAGTCTTTTTTGGATACTTGATGATTAATGTGACTTGTGGGGTCAAAGTAAGGCTAATATCACAAGAGATTCAGAAGTTGTATGTTGTGTAACAATCACTGTCTCTGTTCTGATCCACTCTGGGCAGCATCGTGTATGCATTTTCAATTACATGAGGCACTATGAGAGCCCTGTTGACTTAAATGCCTCCTATTTGCTTGCCAGGTCCCAAGTGCACATCTTTCTGGATGTCATAGCTGTTCTCTCTCTTTCTAGGCTTTTTTTCCGGAAGAGAATGTGTAGTAGGGCTACGGTTCCTTATTGCAATGGATGTTTTTGAGATTTGCAATTGCATGCCATTTATTTTATTAGCTGTACCTTTAACTTCTGGAATGCGCTGTACAATGCTGCTGTTTTGAACACAGGGGGGAGGAAAAAGAGTTCAATCCTGTCAGAGGAATACTTGAGCCACAGTTGGTGCCTGCATAGTTATTTTTTCTGCGGACAGATTTATCCCTAAGTTCATTTTTAAAATGAGGTCTGTAAATATTTTTATATAACTTGCATTAGAGTTAAGAGTGTGTAATTTTGAGAGAGCTTGAATATAAAATTAACATTTCTTCTACAGTGATGACAATTTATTGATGCCTTAGGATGGAATTTTTGTTGCTTTAAGGAAAAGATGCATAACTTTTATATGGGCAATATAACATGACGGCTTTTAAGCATCTTACATAGAGCACAGATATTTTAGTTGATAAAAGAGCATAATTGCTGCACAACGATGAAGAGAAACTGCATATATTCTTTTTTTTTCCAGGAACAAAACAGAATTGCTGGTAGAGTAATGTTAAAGGTGTTAATAGCATCAGTAAGGAAATCTGTAAACATGGAACTGGAAGAAATTAAGTATGTGGCAGTCTCTAAGATTATTCATTCCTTTAACAGCTGAGTCACAGTGCTTAGAAGAAGAGATACCAATTAGATATAAAACTGAAAACAGTGGTCTAAAATACCAAATACAGATCTTCTATTCTAGCCTTCAGTGCCTACCACTGTTCTCTAAACAGTAAAAAGGATTACCAGCTTTGTGTGAAAAATAAGAAAATGTGGGCTGATAGCCTTTCCTTGACACTGAAATTAGTCTGACAGAATTGAATGTTTTCAATGTCCCTGTGAGAAACTGTATTACTCAACAGTTTGTCCAAGGTCAGTTCAGTTCAGTTTAGTTCTTAAGTATGAGAGAATCAGTGTAGCTGTACAGGTAAGTAGGAAGCAGTTTTTTAAATGAGGCATATTTAAATCTTCAGTTGTGTTTGTGTACATGCGTGTATTTTTTGTTACCAAAAAGGGTGTGGTTGGAAACTACAGTAAAGATGGATTAAAGTCTCTTTTCTTGTAAGAGACTATACCATATGTCATAAAATGTTTTACTGCTAGCATGACGTGACATCATTCTGAAACATCAGAATCATGTTTGGAACACTCAAGGCTTCTCCATTCAATATTTATCTATCCCCTAGACGCAATTTCCACACTAGATAAATACTGAGAGGTAATTTGGGACCCAGCTGTGTTAAGTTTCCCTTGGGTCTGGGATGTTAATGGTAGCATAATCATAGACGGGGATATAGTTATCACAGCAGCTTCTCAAAGGGGAAATTGATTCTTGATCTCAGCTCTTTCTTGTGAGTTGGCATTAGTGTACTTGCTTGCTTATACTAGAGTACTATATATTGTATTATTTGTCAATAATGTTTATATTTAATGACTGAATATTGAAGGACTATTGATGAAACTGCCTCTTGAAGGTGTGGCCATTTTTGTACTAAAAAGCTGAATGCTATTTTGAAAGCTGTTCTTCAAGGGATTTTTAGCAGGCTGTAATCTTAACATTTTCCTGCAGCTTATTCTATTTTATGTTTCATAAACTGGCTATTTCAGGTCATGACAAAATCTTAAATTAGATGTTGTGTTTCTTTTTGAATGTATGGGCTTGTATTGGGTTAGATGTTGTGTGGGGTGTATAGATCATCATGTCAGTTGCCCTCTCCTTATTTCTTTTCCAAGATTTAAACCAAACAAAAGCACAGGAGTTAAATGCTACCAGAGCTTTACAGTCAACTTGGTGATGTGTGGGTAAGGATGATTCATCAAATATCCTATCTTTAAATATCTTATATGGCTGAATAATAAAAAATAAGGAAACAAGACAGACTCCAAAACAAAAGGAATAATATGCTGTCAAACAAATGGTGTTAATTTTAAAGGATTTAATTTACCAGTAGGATATATTTTTAACAACTGCTTTTAATAATAGGCTCCCTTTAAAGCATGAAATTCCCCAAATGAAGAATATATGAGTTTAATTTTGGGTGGAGCCTGCTGCTTGGCTGGCAACTCATTGTCATGGAGTCTAAATATTGCTAAGGGAAACAGGTTTTTTTTGCTGATGTAATTAGTGCTCTGGAGTCTATAGAGGTTTATTCCAGTGCCATAAAAATAAGGAATATAACCTGCTTGATGTGCATTTACCATCATACCACTGCCATAACAGACTGCAACTGTTCTTTGTCTTCTGTGTGCCACTTCATTGAAGAGCTGCCATTCATACTCTTGGTTCCAGATGGTTTTCTTTTAGCTCCTGTCTGCTCTTCTGCTCAAACTGCAGTTTCACTCATGTTTTTTTATTTGTTTTTTAAATAACTAGTAACGTGGAACACTTTTCTTCTGTTCTGTTTTTTGGAGTATGCACAGTCTCTGGAGTTACTTCTTATCAGTGTGTACCTCCTTTTCCTCACAAGTCCAAACAGAGGAAAACTGAAGTTTTTGTTCAGCTGGGGGCAAAAAGTCTCTATAGAGCATCAAGACAAAGTGGGGTTTTTTGAGTATTTCCAAGGGACTTATCAATATGAATTTAGTCATTCCAAAAGTTGTGTAGAAATTGAGGACTGATGAATAGGCATTTGTGCTGGAGATGGGCTGACTGATGTCAAATCTGTAATCTGTTAAAGGTAAGTGCTGAGTGTGTAAAAGGGTGCTAACACTAAGCAGCTTTTAATTGCCACAGAAGATTGAACCGTATTGTTGGTTCAGAGTAGGAAGGCATAGATGCAACTTTCACTCCATTTCAAGAGCTTGTTTTGCTGTGATCACATGGCATACAGAAGGTGAACTGTCCTGGTCTTTTTGGTGTCTTGCTGCATCCAGCTTGGAGGTCTAGTAGGGGAAATAGACCATGTCCTGAGAGTTCAGAGCAGGAGGCGGAATCATCATGTTAGGAAGTAGCGTCCTTTCCCTGATTCAGCTGATGAGGAGCCAAAAGACTTAGAGGATTAAGTTTGTAAAGATTTAAGTGTAGGGTGGTCGTCTTTTCTTTCAGCAGCATTAGGGATGTGCCATGTATCTGAGTGGTTGATTCGTCTGTTTTAGAGACAAATACGAAGGATAAAAGCTCAATAAAGGTAGCAACGATCTGCAAAGAGCAATCTCTTAACCTATTACTCTTTACAAAATGTGAGCTGGGAAAAGCCTTAAATATGGAAAGTTTTGGCTGGTGTGTATTTCTAGGGTGGATTGCGAATTGACTGAGGCACCTCATTGCTTGTCCACTTACTGTATGTGTTGAAGGTCTGATGGGGCAGTGCAGCTCCAAAGTAGAAACCAGGACTAGACAAATGAAGGATACCTTTTACAATATACTAAGAACAAGTGGATTTTTTCCATGCACTACTCTTCTACAGTGTTGCCATGTTAGATGCCATCTCCAGTGTTCACTTGGGCTTTGGCTTGACCCATTAAGTCCTTGAGAACTTGTGCTGCAGTTTTCAAATTACACTTATGCAACTTTCTCTGTGCCATTTCTTTCAGATGGGCTTTTTTTTCAGCTTTTGATGGTGATAAATTTGTGCAGGAACATTTAGAAGAGCCTGGACACAGTGCAAGTACTAATAATATTTCTCCCTTCTGTTTTTTTTTCACTCCAGATCAATGAGTGGAATAAGAACGATGATCGGCTGCTGCAGGCAGTGGAGAATGGTGATCCTGAGAAAGTGGCTTCATTGCTGGGTAAAAAGGGAGCCAGTGCCACCAAACAAGATAGTGAGGGCAAAACTGCGTAAGTCCAACTTAAACTTGTGATTTAGGCATAAGGAGAAGGAAAAAAAGAAACCAGCCTTGTATGTGTAAACCACTTGCATTAAGAACCAGAAACCATCCTGCCAATGAAGTTTTCTTTTTCATCTGAAGCACAATACATGTATTTGTTTATACAAATAAAAAAAAGTATTTATTTGTATAAATACCATATATTTGTAATTAAACAATTCAACATTTAAAATAACCATTTCAGAATCACAAACCCTTTATGATAACTTGAAGCTGACTTGCTGGATAGATTGGTGCTGTTTTAGGGCAAGGTATTTTAAAACTTCAGAATTCCATGGCACGTTGCAGATTGCGCACTCCAGAAGGCATTTATCTTTGGAACTGTTTTTTCCCATGGACACTAGTATAATGACATAGGAATTAAGATAAATTTTCTTTCTAATGGATTAGTTTGAGCTGAAACTATGGTGATTGAGATGTGAAATTTTGGAGATGCCAATGATACATGCAACTCTTCCTTCTTTTGATTGAAGTTTGGCAATGTTATGTGAACGAGATTCCTTTTGCAGTCTCAGTATATGTAATATATAACATTTTCTTCTTCTGTTCTTCGTTTTGTTCGTGAACATTCTGAATTTTAGAAGATAAGATTCCAGTACGAAAATTACAGCCAAGAGATTGCTATCCTGAAACTTACTTTCTTGTGGCACAGAAAGATGATTAAATGGATAAATGATAAATAGGCATCCCGTGACACAACCAAAGCCTTATTAAATTCTGATAGATAAGGAGAAAGGAAAACAGTTTCTAGTCTTGGGAGAGGCAGCGCAAAGCAGTTTAAACCAAATAATAAGTTCTAATGAATTACCTCTGGGTTACATTTATTGAGTCATGCTGTTCTTCTTGCTTGGTCTGTTTCAATTTCCTACATCTGCATTATTTCTGTTCTACATCTGAGGAAACCGAATGATGGCAGTGACTCATAATGACCTGCACCTTCTTACTGCAGAAGTCTAGGTCTTCTGATTACTTCAAGTGGGCTTTCTCCAGACTTTAATATGTTTTTAATTTTAAAAAGTTGCATACATGTGTTTTTCTTTTGAGCATAATCAAGACATAACTTCCATGAGTTTTCTCAATTACAGCCGTATTGAACATCTCATGTTTTTACAATCAACTTAACTTCAGAACTAGATACTTAAGATACACTGTGTCCAGTGCAGCAACTAGTTTGCAAGTTTCGTATATAATTTTATACTATGAAATTTTATAGGGAACCAACCAAGACTGAGATTATCTGTAAGTATATACAAGCCTCTTACCTCTAAGAAGGAGTGTTGTTGTAACTGTAGGAATTTGGTGCCGTGTTTTTCACTTTACATGGATACACTACAAGAGTCCCCCTTTTTCCTCTTTATTTGCAACGAATAAAATGTTCATTACCATATATTTGTATTAATGATGCTGCTCCTTATAATGCATATAGAAGTATTTATTTTAATTTCGTGAAACAGTTGGGAATTAATGCAGTTAGAAAAGTAAAGGCTCAGCTTGAATTGAAATTGGCTAGAGGTGACAAAAATTACAAGAAAGGGTACTTCAGGCACATAAACAACAAGCAGAAACAAGGAAAATAATGGCTGACTGTTAAACAGGAGAGGTGAATTGGTCACCAACAACACTGAAGAGGCAGAGGTTTGTGACACTTTCTTAACCTCTGTCTTTACTGCACTGTTGGGCCTCAGGCCTTGGAGCCAAACCCCAGGTTGATGCAAACACAAACCAATCATCAGTGAAGAAAGAGCTGGTATGTGACCTGTTACAAGAACTTGACCACTACAGATCAATGGGCGTGTTAAGAGATCTGGCTATGTCATTGCGAGGCTGCTTTCCATACTCTTTGAGAAGTCATAGAGATCAGAGCATATTTCAGAAGACTGCAAGAAGGCTGATGTCACCCCCATCTACAAGAAGGGCTTAAAGGAGGAGCCAGGAAATTCTAGGCCCATCAGTCTTGCTTCAGTCAGTCCCTGGGAAGGTTATGGAATGAAACCTCTTGGGGGCTCTCACAAGTTAAATGAAGCACGTGACTGGAAAAAGCCAGCCCAGATTCATCAAGGGCAAATTGTGCTTGCCAAACTTGATTGCCTTCTGTGACAATAGCAGATTGATTGTTGTGGCCTGAGTGATGAACATTGTCTATCTGGATTTCTCCGAGGCTTTTGATACCGTTTCCCACAGTCTCCTCCTGGAGAAACTGACATGTTAAGGTCTAAAGAAGTGTTCTGTGCAATGGGTGGAGAACTGGCTGACAGGCTGCACCCAGAGGGAGGTGGTGAATAGCTACTTTTCAAACTGGCAACCTGTCATAGGTGGGGTCCCTCAGAAATCAGTATTGGGCCCAACACTGGTTAATATCTCATAAGTGACCTGAATAATGGGATCAAGCGTACCCTGATAAAGTTTGCTTATGATACCAAACTGAGACAAGAACCTTATGAAGCTCAACAAGGACCTTATGAATCTGGGAGAACCTAATCCAGGAGTGCAGAGCAGGCTGGGATCTACCCAGCTGAGGAGAAACTTTGTGGAAAGGGACCTGGGGTTCCTGGTGGACAGCGACCTCAAGAGGAGCAAAACAGTGCACTGCTGCAGCAAAGAAACCCAACGGGGTACTGGGCTGCATCAACAAGGGCACCACCAGCAGAGATGAAGAAGTCATTATCCCACTCTACTCAGCACTTTGCAGACCACATCTGCAATCCTGTGTTCAGTTTTGGTCCCTGCTATGCAAAAAATATGTGGACAAGCTGGAGAAGGTCCAGAGAAAAGCCACAAAGATGACCAAAGGTCTGGGAAGCCTATGAGGAAAGACTGAGAGGACTGGGTTTTATTCAGCCTTGAGAAGCATCTTAGGGAAGATCTTATCACTGTGTTCCGATATTTAAAGGGTGGCTACAAAGAAGATGGAGACTCAATCTTTACGAAGAGTCACATGGAAAAGACAAGGGGTAATGGATCCAAGTTACTCCTTGGGGGATTCTGTTTGGACACAAGAGGAAAACTTTTCACAATGAGAACAATCAATCATTGGAATAATCTCTCCAGTCAGGTGGTGGACTGCCCAGTGTTGGACACCTTTAAGTTTCGATATGCTCATCCATCTTGTCTAGACCATGATTTTACTGAGAGATGTAGGACCAGGTGATCCTTGAGGTCCCTTCCAACCTTGTATTCTGTTGTTCTATGAGGATGTCTGCTTCTGCTTATTCCACATGTTCCTTTAATTGTCATTTACTTTTTTAGTTTTTTCTGTGTAGTGATTTAAATGAAAACCTGAGAGAGAAAGAAGAAAAACAGCATTGCTGTGATACTCAAATACAATATGTCAACTCTTATTCTGGTTCCAGTGCTTTGGGAAACTTAGCAGACATGCTCAGGTTATTTTTGTCTTGGTTTTGAAAGATAGATACTGACAGATGTAGAAACAATGACATTGGTCTGGAGAGACATAGCTACCAAAGAGTATCATGGCAGAGAAATGTTCTCCAATATGGCTTGTTAATAATGAGCAGTGTCTTGTTTGCATTTTCCCACTTAAGAGTCTGGTTTTAGTGTGTGCAAAATGAAGTACAGCCATCATTCCTGTATAGGTAGACTTGTTTCTTCAATGTTTGCGGTGTGATGCCAGGGCTTCATTCTTGCACAGTGATTCTGGGGTGCCCTAACATAGCTGTTTTGCCCAATCACAGAAGCTCTGCTTAGAGGCATAGCCCTGCTGCAGCCCAGTGCTGATGTCTATTCATGGCCTGCAGGTGCATGGTACTACAGTGTTGGCTGTCTCTGGGACATGGGAGGTTCTCATGCTGGGAAATTGCAATCTGGGGAGGTCTTCTGGGGACAACCATCCACCATCCTGCTCCGATTTCACTGGTTATGTTTTAGAAAGTGTTCTGCAGTGCCATGTGGAAAGGGAGCGCTTTGGATGAGTGGTCTATTGATCCTTGGGAGCATATATTGATGAATTTGTTTACACAATTAGGCTGAAGGTGACTAACTAGAAGAATATGATGTATCCAATTATGTAACATGCATAATGTGATTAAAGACTTTGGAATGTGCTTGAAAGCAAAAACAAGAAACAATTACGTATTGCAGTACAGGTTTGTTAGGTCTGTCATTGTCTGTTGCCTTGAGGTGTGATATGTTTCTTTTAGGATCTTTTCTTTTTCATTTTTTTGTGAATAACACTGAAACCAAAATTTTCTATACTACTTAGATCTTTATTTGAAGTGTAGTGTATATTTGAAATATAGTATATATTACATACTATTACATTTTAAACAGAAAGTGGAGAGGACTCTAAGTTTTCAAGGTTAAAAGGGCACTTCTTAAGTTTTTGTTCTATAATTAAATGATTTCTTAATATTTTTCTGCTTAAACAGAGATTAGAACCCAGGACTTTGTTTGTCTTGTTGATTTCTTGATGCATTATTCCTCTGAGTCCTGATATGGTGTGCTCCAACTCTGGCTCAGTTTTAGACATAACCACCTAAATTTCTTCTGTGTCTTCTTTTGCCTCTGTCCTATAGGTCCTGTTCTATGTGGCTTACCCACATGCAGTAAAATAGAGATGCTTAAATTAATGAGGTTTAGGTGCCAATACATTTCTTTGAGGTATTATTTACAAATTTTGATCAGCAGGTTTTACTCCCCAGCAGTGCATCTTAAAAAAAACTAAGTTAAAAAAAATTGTCAGTGTATTCAGATGAGTTTTTTTAAGACTTGCCTGACTTTCCACACCATCACCCTGCCTTTGACTCAGTCCTTTCTATAAACAATAAATCAATTCTAAGGCCATGGAACAAAACCACCTTTCGAATAAGTTGACACAGTCCCATTGTTACTCCCACTTACGCGGCACAGACTATTGCCAAGCACACTTGTAATAGAACCTATCTGGAAATCTGACTCTGCCATTGTAGTCTTATTCTGCCAGATAGGGTTTTTTTTTTGTCCAGCTTCCTTAAACAACAAAACTGTGCTTTCCAGTTTGGAATTTGACCATTTAAATCCCACTTAAACTAACAAAAAAGGGGTTTTCAAAGAGAGCTTTTTCAGGAAGGAATAGGATGGTAATTCACTTTCCACAAGAACAAGTGTTCAAATGACTGTTATTTAAAGAAGCTACTGCTGTTATTGAAGGGGAATACAGGGGGGATAATTTTGGAAAGGATTCACAGTGTATAAGTGGCACCATTTCCCTGTCCTAAAGTTATTTTGTCTGTGTGCCAGTCCATCAGTACCTTATTTGCATTTTTCTGCAAGGTACTGAACTAGAATTAAATGCTTATGGCTATTAAATGAAACAATAGGCCTCTGTACATTTAAACTGCTTTTGAATCAGCTGTTGTTTAATAAAATTAGTCTGACAATGGTACAAAAAATCTTTAGAAACCTCCACAAATGAACTCTTTAAGGACTCTTTCGTAAAACTCTTGTCAATAGCAGTTAGTAGAAATTACATATTTTTATTTGAACCAGAATGTTCGTCCCTGGGAGACTGAACTGAAAATAAATTCTGGCACATAATTCAACCCCAAATCCTTTATATTTATCATGTACATAGTATTCATTTTTATTTTCTTGCTTTTGGATCTAATTATATAAGGAGATGGGTCATATGGCATGAAGAACATCACAATTCAAAAAGTAAATCAGTTTTTCACTGTGTCTGAGAGTCTTTTCTTTCCTTGTACATAATAATATTTATCCTAATGCAAGCTATTGTAAGACTACAGACTTAGTACAGTCATTGTACTGTCCTAGTTGAGAAAGTAAACCATAAAAATGGGTTAGATGATCTTCAAAACTGGAGAAGTCAGGTGAGCCCACTGCCTAAGAAGTGAAGATTTATATTGTCCTCCCTTTTAAGGATACAAATTGTTATAAATCCTTTAAGAGACCTTTGAAATTCAGGCAGTCTCTACATTATTTTCTTGTGTAGGGGTCCTCTGTCTAACACCATGCTCTAGAATATGTTTCTTTTGTACAGACTCTGTGTTACCTCTTAAAATTGCCCAAACACTTAAGCAGAAAAGCATACTTGAAAATTGCAAGAAAGGTCTAGCGCCTGAAGATTGTCACATCTGCAGGAATGGTCTCTACTGCAGTCCAGTGACTTGATATGATGCCTGCAAAAAAACATATGTTTTAATTTACTTTTATCACAATATTTCATCTATGATGGTCTAAATGGGCACAATAATATCTAGGTTTCAGATCATGGACAAAATAAGGAAGGCCACGGTAATCACCACCTGATAAAATATCTCTAGCAAACAGATGGCTAATACCTGGTTCTTTTTTCAAAATTTCTTGTAAAGTTTATTTCCGTGGGACATTTGGGTGCAAAAGCTTTTGTCTCTTGGATACTTTCCTGAAAGTATTTGAGGTTCAAATCCTGTTTGTTCCTTTTTTGTTCCCTTCCTCCCCTGCAGCATTATTATGAATGTAATTAAAGTAAGATGTTGATAATCGTTTTCCTGAAAAATTGCTTTCTACATCAGACTAACATTTAGAAGTCTTAATGAAACATCTGGGCATAGTTGGGTGAATCTGTCCTCTGCCAGGAGGGTGTAATTAACTTTCTATTACGTTCAGTATGAGCCAATTGTTAAGGTACAGTGAAAGGAAGTGCTCTTAGCTCTGTAATGGAGAAGCAATGCTTAACTTTGATTTTAGAATTTGGCAATACATGAAAAAATCCACATTTCATGCAAACTTTACTGTATTAATGATCATACAGGCTTCTAAATGAGATCCGTGGTATGAAATTCATGTTAGTAGTTAGTTCCTGGCCCTGACTGAAGTTGTGTAGAATATTTCTGATTGTTTTGAGTACATGATCCCCCACTTAGACTTGGAGATGTAATGATCCAGTTTTTAGTTCTTGTCTATAATTTTAGCAGAACTTGAAATGAGCAGCATTTAGGTTCTACCAGATGCATTGCCAGTCATGAGTGGTGTTCCCCAGGGTTCAGTGCTGGGTCCTGTTCAATACCTTTATCAATGACCTGGACCAAGGGGTCAAGTGCACCCTTAGCAAGTTTGCAGATGACACCAAGCTGGGTGGAAGTGTTGATCTCCTTGAAGGAAGGGAGGCTCTGCAGAGGGATTTGGACAGGCTGGATCGATGAGCTGAGACCAACAGGATGAGGTTCAACAAGACCAAATGCGGAGTCCTGCACTTGCGGCACAACAACCCCAGGCAGCGTAACAGGCTTGGGAAGAGTGACTGGAGAGTTGCCTGGAGGAGAAGGACCTGGGGGTGTTGTTTGACAACTGGCTGAACATGAGCCAGCAGTGTGCCCAGGTGGCTAAGAGGGCCAATGGCATCTTGGTCTTTATCAAAAACAGTGTGGCCAGGAGGACCAGGGAGGTGATTGTATCCCTGTACTCGGCACTGGTGAGGCCACACCTCGAGTACTGTGTGCAGTTCTGGGCCCCTCACTACAAGAAGGACATTGAGGTGTTGGAGCACGTCCAGAGAAGGGCGACTATGCTGGTGAAGGGGCTGGAGAACAACTCCTACGAGGAGCAGCTGAGGGAACTGGAGTTGTTTAACTTGGAGAAGAGGAGGCTGAGGAGAGACCTCATCACTGTGTACAGCTGCCTGAAAGGAGGCTGTAGGAGAGTGAGTGTTGATCTCTTCTGTCAAGTGACAGGTGATAGGACAAGGGGAAATGACCATAAGTTGTGCCAGGGTAGGTTCAGACTTGATATTAGGAAGGATTTCTTTACTGAAAGGGTGATCAGGCACTGGCACAGCTGCCCAGGGAGGTGGTTGTGTCACCATCCCTGGAGGTGTTTAAAAAATGAGTAGATGAGTTTTTGAGGGACGTGGTTTAGCAGATAATGGATGCAGTTGGACTTGGTGATCTTAGAGGTCTCTTCCAACCAGAAGATTGTATGATTCTATGATTTTTGAAGCAAATTTTTATAAAATTCTAGTATTTTTATACCTTATGTTATTTAAAAAAAAAAGTGAAGGGCGTGTCTTCTGATGAGACAGAAATTAATTTTGTTTGGTTTGAATTTCAATTACAAAGATCCTAAAGTTCACTTCTGAAAAACTGAAGGTTTTTACTCTCTATCTTTAGTGATTCCTATATTGTAAAATAAACAAATTCCACTTATCAAAAAACAAACTCCCTATTTCATATTGAGGTCTTTAAGCATTGTGAAACCTCCCAAGGGGTTTTGCATCTTACATGCACGGAATTCCTGAGGTGATAGCTAGGGTTCAAAGGGGAAATAACCAGCCCATAATTTCTTCAAAGAGACAGCTTGTGTCTTCTGTTTTGTACTTGCTTTTTCACACAGGCTGATAGGAAGACTATTCTTTTATTATCTGTTACCTTGGAAGAAAGCGCTTTATCTTCCGAAGGGCCTTTGTACATGTGTTCTGATAGCCCATGAGCCACCCGTTCCATTCCACCTCATGGGTACTGTTGGCCAAACCTGTAATGCAGCATCAAGCAGCTGCTGGAATTCCCTTTAAAGCAACTCCATTTGCAGAGCTGCCAGATACCCAGATTTTACCAGATCTAACCAAGTTTCAGTAAGTTTGTCAGTAGTGCTTGGATCAGAGCATAGCGTAGATGGTTGGGAAGTTTTGTATGGCTGGCTTGAAGCAGCTGCAGCTTGGGTTATGTGGAAGCAGAGCGCAGTGCCCCGCTTTACAACAGGAACGCTGCGCCTGCTCCTTGCACTTGTCTCAGCTGACAAGGAAGCTGAAGGGAGGCATGCCTCTCATGGGTCGGGCCAGAACCAGGCTCTCTAGGGCTGGAGGGGACAGGGCTAAGTTGTTTTTAAGATTTGTATCTACATAATGGGCTGCAGTTGGTTTACATGTTTTTCAAAGACTTATGCAACCATATGAACTGTATGTATAGACTTTAATTACACCAACAGGCTGTGGCTGGCTTAAAAATGTACTCCCATTTAGGAGGGGAAAGGAAACAGACAGCCAAAAGAGAGCAATGTGCAAATGTTGGCTTTATTTCATTTTCTTCAGCTTCAAATGATGTCTCAGGCAGTAGTCTGTGCTGGTGACTGCTTATTTATTGGGCTTATGTATCACTTTGCTTTTTCTGCTACCTGCTTTACAGGTGCATTCTGTGTTAGGAAATTACTAACAGGAAAATGTAGTAAATTTGTTGGCTTTTCCTGCACATGTCTACATTCCAGTCCTTACTCCTTTTCAGAAATACGGAACAGCTTTACTAGTGTAGTTATTCTGAAATGAAAAATAAAAATATATTACTATACTCATTTAAAGAGTTTATAAAAACAGATGTTAAGAAGTCATCTTAACCAGTGGTCCCCGACGAATGTGTTACTAGTAGATTAATCACTATGACTGCGTATTATTGCACTTGGTTTGTAATTCCCCTGTGAAGTAAGAGAAGTTCCCTTTATGCTGTTTAAAAATCCAAATAGTTCTATTGCTTCAAATCTGAAGAGGTCTGAAGTGTTGTAAGTGTAAAAGTCACAGAAACTCTGTCATGTCACATAAGGATATCCATGCTCTTTGGTTCTTGGAACACTGTACGCAGTTCTTAAGCCTTGCTGGATTTTCATGCAACCAAAACATTTTCTTTAGATTAACTTTTACTCAGTTGTTCTCAGCCTTTCCAGCCTTTTCCTGGCCTCTTGTTATGCTAACATGGTTTGGGATTTCCTTGTTTCCAGTTTCATGACTTCTCATGTACTAAGGCAGTTATTAGCATTTGCTGGCCCATAGACAGCAAAACCAAGCAGGTTGAGTTCGAGGATAAAGCCTAAGGGAGGTGCTGGTTAAGCTCTCATTGTCGGGCTTTGTTTTAGTCTTGAGCTATGTTCTGATGTTGCAAGAAAGTGCAGCAGGCAACTAGCTGGTTTTACCTAATTCAGGGAGGGTGTTATTTGGATATGGACATATCCTTGGCATCCTCAGGGATATCACCCTATGCTAAAAAGATGTTTTGCCAGAAGGCATATATATATTGAGAAGCCAGCTGTGCACTACTTTGGACTTTAGGTGTGGGATGTATTTTTAAAGAAACTATTGTAAGGAATCTTCCTGATTGTCTGAACTTGGCTTTAGAGGCACGGGAGACACTGCTCTCATTTCTAGGCTCCTTGAGGTTTTTGAGACTTCATTGTTCCTTGTACTTTGCCCGTTTTTCTATGCTACAGCACCAAAAATAGAAGTTGTATTTCAAAACTTCAGACTTTCTTTCAACACCTAGGAGTGCCCCGAAGCTCGCCCTTGGCAGAATCTCTGTTTCAATTTGCTGATGTTAGTTATTGAGGGACTTAAAAAATGGACGCTCTGCAGAAAATTTCGTATGATAAATCTAAATTGTGAGCACTTATGTTTACAATTCATGGTACATGGAAGAAAAGTCTATATGTTTCTGACTTGAAGTAGGAGTTTGTGGTAATGTGGTAACAGAGTTTGCCAAAGAAAACTATAAGAAAATGGAACTGCTGGAACACAACCTGAGAATGAAAAATATAAAGCTTCTGGGGAGCCCAGAAATCTCTCTGAAGACCAGCTGTATGGATGTTTTTGCTGAATTTGAAGGCTAAAATCAGGAGTCTGTAGCTTGCCAGCTCCTGTATTGCATGATGCAATGGCTTCTTTCCTATTAAGAAAACAGCAGTTTAGCAGGCTTGTCTTTTATTAATTTCCTTTAGCTTGAGGTGTGTATGATTGAAACAAGAGTTTTTATGCTGCAAATATAATATGAAAACTGCATTGTTTGGGGTTTTTTTTTGAAAGCTGTTCCAGAATATACTCTATTGCAGAACTGGTATGTAGGGTTTTGCCAGAGGGTTTTGTGTGTACTGGGGGAGGGCAGATGCCATTTCATATTTACAGTGAAGATAGGAGAACGTAGGCTGTGTACATCGCTTCACTTTGCAGTGGCTAGTGCTGAGGGGGAAGACATGGGAAAAATGCCCCCCCTATGTAAATCCATACCTGCCTGTGCCAGCTTCTTAACATCTTAGCCTGCCTGCATGTCAGAAGATGTTAATAGCAGCTCTTTGATTGAATGACTTAAAACACAGAATGATGCCAACTCTGACTTGAAAACAAAATGTATTTCCTATAGCTGTTTCTCCTAAGGTGTCTTTTGCACCCTTGTGGCTGCATGGATGTGTGTGACACAGGATTGTGACATGCTCTGCCAGTACTTAATGAAAAGCCACCTTTATTACAGTTACTCTTAGGAGGGGATGAAATCGAAGCAGTGCAAAGCTATGGCTTTGGGGTTTTTTTGGAAAAAATGGACAACTTAAGAACTAGTAAGTATTGACAATGGTACGTGTAGATGTCTGATTTTCATTTAAGATGGTCTGATTTGCCAAACATCTGGATGGTTCCTCTGTAATTAAGTGACTGGTTGTTCCTAAGGCTTATATCTTCTCAAATGAGTTACTGTCTCTTGATAATGCAGTCAGGGGAAGATAAAGATTCTGTGGCTTTCACAGGGAAACATTAGTGGTTTAATCTTATTTTTTAGTTTTCAGTTTAAATTTTACATGCAATTGCCTCCTTTGCATTGACAGGGCACATACACCTGTGTATGATGAAACAGTAGAAGGCAGCTTTGTTTTTCAGCTGGTTTTGTACCCTGTTCCAGCTCACCACCCACACAGGTACCTACCTACATGTGCTGATGCAAGAAGGAAGCAGAACTGGGAGGTGCTGCTCATAGAAGTGTAATCCTTGCTGGAATGGACAGTTAATACTTTACTGAGAGCCCTATCTGGATTGGCAGAGGAAGGCAGAAAACACCAGTTTTAGGACCTTTTTGGGACTTTCCCAATCTTTAACTCTGAAGTTGATATTTTTTCTGTGAATTAGATTTAGTATGTGTCAAAGTTTTGTTTTGTTTAAAAGGCTTATGTTCATCTTTGGTTTTATGCTGATGAAATCTCAAACCATTCACAGGAAAGTAAACTGTATTCTTCTTTAATTACTGGTAATTGTACTACATGCCAAAGGAGACCACACTGGACTTGCTTCTGAGTGGCAGCAGCTACTTCCTTTGTGCATAGAATATACTGCTCCTGTGGGACTCGTGTCTCTCTCTTCTCCAGGTCAGGTCTCAAATGCTCTAACGCTTCTGCTGCTCAGCCTGTAGTAAAAAAAAATCAAAAGCCAGGTAATCTAATGTATTTATTTTTCCTGTTGTCGTTGAAGTGGGAATTAAGACTTTGAGGGATAACTGAAACTGTAATCTAAGTGCAGCCTCTAAAATGTATAAAACTCAAGTCAGTGCAGAAAATCAGACAGGTTATCAGTGTGTCTCTTTCTCACTGAGATAGCTGGTGCATTGCCTGTCTGATGTGATAGCATTGAAGCTTGAATATCTTCCATTTCTGTATATCATTACAAAGACTCTTAAGTAGCTCTATATCTTTTATTTTTTAATTTTGTTATTTTATGTGAAGGTATTGGTCAGTCGCAAAACTATAAATCATCACATTGTTGGCAGACAAGTCAGACTTTTTCAAAGTCAACAAAGAATTGATGTACATTATAAAATGAAGAAGAATAGTCTTCCTTGGGGAGGGATATTTTTACTCAAAATAAACCTTGACAATGAGTGTATGTGAGTTCATAGTGTATTTCAAACATCCTTGCACTTAAAATATTTTCAGAGCACTCAGATTAAAATGACAGAACAATACTGTTATATGCCTGCATATGCATTTGACTTGTTTCTATGTTTGTTGTAATAGAACACAGCAAATTTAGTATTCGCTTAGCATCCATAATTCAACCATGTACTTTACTTACAAAATCCAAAGCAAGTAATGTGGCAGACTACTTTCAGGCCCACTGTTTTACAGAGAATACTAATTCTGCCTTGAAAAAAACTATAGAATGTGACCTTGCTGAACAGATATGGAACCCCCTGATTGGGTGTGATTTTTCTGCTCTTTTTTTTTCCTGTTTTTTTCTTTTCACAGATGAAAATTTCCTAGTCAGAAGGTTACTGTCTTAATTTAAGACTTCACATTTATTTTTTCTTATTCTGTCGTGTTCCACTCTACTTTTGTGGCATTTTCCCTAGGTATATGGACCACCCAGTTGTTTTAAGCCAGCTGTCTAAATAGCATTTCTTAAGAGGGTTGTGCTTAGTTTTGCAGGATGTAGCTGTGCAAATGGTTAAGCACAGAACCTGGATATGGCAGACCCACGTCTGATTGCTGACGCTGCCTTAGCAAGCTCAGTTAGCTCCATTTCTAACATATCTAACCTCTAAACATGGATTAATTCTGTTCTTCCTGTGGTGAGATGATTTCTAAAGAAATGTTTTGTGTGAGCTAAGTAGTAAAAATTACAGCCCTTTTCTGTTTGGGTTAGACAGTCTGGCAATTAAATAGTTTCTGGAACACTCATTCTCATGCTTTTAGCAAACACCAGGTTTAGCTGAGCTCTTGTGCTTTGTCTGTCAGACACTGAAGAAGTCTCCATTCCCTTGGTAGCTTAACTTTATAACCAAAACATGGAAAAAGTCCTTTGCCCTGAATAAAGGATGGGTTTGTCTAGGACAGTTTGAAGCGCTTCACCAGCTGACACCTCCTATCTGTAAGAAATCTGTTTAAAACTAGTTCAGGAGTGCTATATACAGTTGTCTACCCTGTTCAGTCACCAGGCATTCATAAAAAGCACCTGGAACAGATTGTCCAGAGAAGCTGTGGATGCCCTAGAGATGCTGAAGGCCAAGTTCAATGAGGCTTTGAGCAACCCAGTCTAGTGGAAGGTTGTCCCTGCCCATGGCAGGGGAGTTGCAACTGGATAATCATTAAGATCCCTTCCAACCCAAACCATTCTATGATTTCTTTATCAGTGCATTTGAAAAATGTTATTTCACTATTCCTGATCAGGAAATTTGAGGTCCTGATGGGACTTTGAGGTGATAGACTTGTAGCTGTTTGCTAACTGACCCCTAATCTGATGAAATTGTTTCGCTCTTATTCTCAGGACCTGTTTACTCAAACAGAGCTTTGTGTTCCTCCCAAAGAGCATAATTTTTTACTTTACTTTGTTAAATACTGAGTTATTATGAGACCTGTACATTCTCAGTAGGAAAAAGCTATGTCAACCAACTGATCTTTATCAGCCGCTGCAGAGGTGGGTCCCCAATGCCAACTTGCTCCATTTCTGAATCCAGTGAGACACCACTGGGAAGAATAAGCTGCTCCTCTGCTGCACTGAAAGGTCTGGAGGCTATAATAAAAAAAACATCCTAACCCTCAGGAAGAACAGAAGTGTTTTACAGCAATAAAATTGGTTCAGGCTGGAGTATCCAGAGATGTCTCAGTGGTAGTAATAGGCTTGTCTGTTTGGAAGGGAGAATGAACTAAGTCGTAATGGGGGGTGAATGAGAATCCATCCTTCAGTGTGGCCCTTGCTCCAAATCAAGCCTGTTTGTTTTTGTTTGCCTAAGACATTGCACAACCAGGAAGTGGGAGGAAAAGTTGTTTGCTTTCATATCAAGGGAAGTTTATTCATAAAGGATGCAAGTAAAATGCATCAGTGCTTAAGGCTTCCAGATGGTGAGAACTCCAGTGTTTGGAAACCTGCAGCTTTTGCCTCAGATATTTTAGGGAAGTTTACATAGCTTGTAAAGAATTACTCTGTAGTGAAATGGATGTCTTACAGGGTTCTTTGTTTCAAAGAGCCTCCCTTGCTGCAGTGGAGCCCTCGGTATCTTGTACTAAAGTGTTCGGTTGTTTTGGGTGTTTTCTTTAACAAAGTGAAAAAAAAGGTGGAGGCTATTAACTTTAAAATCATTTAGAATTACTGCTCAAGGGGAGTTTTTGCCCAGCACTCAGTAAATACTCTTATTTAAATATGACTATGATTGGTTCACCCCAGTCTCCAGTCATTCTCCTCTCTCGAACAGGGCTGATGTCCTAGTAAACCTGTTCAATTTCCTAAACCTGCGGCTAACTAACCGTGTCCCCCATTACCCTCCCAATCACTTCTAGATTATTAAGAAAGAGCGTCTCACTACAGCGTTATGTGAGAGATGCTAGACCAGTGCAAGGGCACACAGCAAGCATTAGGGAGTGAGTTGTAGCAGCCCAGTGCTATTTAGCTTAGGTCACTGTTCTAATGACTGGGAGTTAAACCTTATCCTCTCTTTTTACAGGTGTCTGCACATAGCTTCTGTATTTTTACTCTCATTAGAACTTTACTTTCTTTACACATGTTCTCTCATCCTTCTCACCACCTGTACTGCTTATAGATAATGTTTCTTTCATCCCATCAGTCTGGCATAAACAATATCCTTAATCAGGCCTTTCTTTCTTGAAAATATTTTTGACTGTGTGTAACAAAGCATTTCCGTGTGTGACAACTTGTTGAGATCTGCCAGGGGAATTGTTTGTGTTGGTGGGACTGATGTGTTCACAGGTGCATAGTCTGAAAGGAGTTAAGCTTTTCTTCTCTCTTTGGTACTTTACTTGCAGTCTGATTTCATCTAAATAAAACTTCTTTTGCACTTGCATATTCATGTTGCATTTGGCACCATCATACACAGTCTGTCCATAAAACCTCAGTGTCCCAGATTTAGTCAAGTTATTATTATTCAGGTATTTATTATTCTTAGAATTATTGTCAAATGTGAGCCAAGTGCGTGCTTCACAGCCTTCCTAACATTTAAGTGACTTTGTTTGTATTGTGTGTCTACACAAATATATCTGAACTTATTCAGTATTTGCTGGTATGTTGTGCCAGCTAAATAGAGGTGTTGGAATTTGTCAGAGTCCTTTTGTGACCCTCCTGCAGCCATTTTCCCATAGCCTGAGAAACATCTTCTTCTAAAGAAGAATGTTTACACAACTTGTATTGGTCACCAAGTACATGAAGTTTTGATTTTGAATGGCTAGAGAACAGTCAGCAACAGTGCTTTTTATGCTCTTGGAAGTGTTAACTCTCCAGTTTGTTTATGGCAGTAATAAGCATGAGGATGAGCACACGGGATATTTTTGTATCTGCAGAGCATGGTTCAAAGTGTAAGCACTGCCTGTCTGCCATTTGCAATCAGCAGCAGCCAGTGTAGGAGTCCTTGTAGTTACTGTTCTTGATAGAAGACTCTGTTCCAGGAGCTCTCCTGTTTTGATTAATTCTCTGCCTTTTGCCAGATCTTGTCTGTAGGTCTTTTTCTCGGCTGAGTTTTCAAGAAGGCTGCAAAGAAGTCTAAGGCTTAAAGAGACAGAGTGCTGCAGTTCACATACCATGTGCCAGAAATATCTGTTTCATTCCTGCTTGTTATTCCCAGTTTCCCTGGTTAGCAGGCTGAACTTTCAGTGTTAGTTTTAACGTTTAAAGGAAGCAGTTGTTCAAAATGTAAACTCTCTAATACAGTAGTTGGTTTGGCGACATGATTTGTGACTTTCCCTTTGGATTACAGGGGAAAATCCCCTTAACACAGGGATGCATGATGTTGAAAATGAACGTTTCCTTTAGAACATATTAGAAAACATTCCAGGAATACTGTCTTTTTCAGTTTGGGACATGTTGAAGTTTCCAACTTTTCACATACAATTTAATAGTAATTGGAATTGTTTTGTCTTGAATTTGGTTTTTACATTACTCTCACTGGAAAACAGCTCCGTATATCAAGGTAGTATTAGTAAGACCCATGGGTAAAGCATTATGTTTGTCTGTGCTGTGCCTATATCTTGAGACTCACCAGTGTTGGCATGGTATGCATCAGGAGCACATAACTTCCCTGTTTTCAGCAGCTTTTCCTTTGTTTTTTTTTCTTCCCAGCAAAATTGTCAGTTGTATGTGTATAAGACCACTTCTGTGAATCCTGAAGTGCCAAGAATTTAAAGCATGAACGTTCAGCTATAAAAAAGCTTGAATCCAATGTAAAATTTCTTTGGCTTTTTTCTGTAATTATATATTTGGTAACTGATGCTGTTGAGCTCATCCTGCTGAGGTGTGGTTGGTAACCTCTGCAATTTCCCACCATTCAAAGAAGCAGGTGATTGAAGTGAAAAGCCAAACCAAAAACTGAAAAAAATGCATCTCTAGCATAGTCTCATAAATATCCAGTAGCTCTGATTTCTCCAGGTGATACTCACAAACACTAAGGGTTTTTTTCCTTCACTACATGGAAGAAGGATGAGCTCTGTAAAGGACAGTGCAGAAGCATGACTTGATTTATTTTAATTCAGGAGCTGAATCACCTTTTAGAGAAGGATCGACTAGAATGACTAGAGTGAAGTCAGTCATTATGAATGTTTTCTTCATTAATTCTCCAAGTCGGGGCATTCTGTGGGGATATGTTGCATCACTAGTTTAGAAATTGAGTGAGACTAGGTGCATGTAAGCTATATGGCATGAGCTAATGAGACAGCAGCCTATGTAAAAATATGACTACAAAAACTTTTTGATGTGCCTTCTCACTTTCTGAACTATTATCTTCTTGGGAGGCAGTGGAGGGATGCCAAAAGATCTAAGGACAGGGAGGGAAGAACTTGTCAGTACTTAGTTTGTGAATAAAAGAGAAAGGTCTTACTAAAAGAAAAGTGACATGTAAATGCTCTCTTCCAGTTTTCACCTGGCAGCCACAAAAGGGCATGCAGAGTGCCTCAGGATCATGGTGACACATGGTGCAGATGTGACAGCCCAAGATGGTGCAGGTATGCCTCTGTGAGTCTACATGTGTACCATAATACGTTCAGTTTGCCTTTCTAGTTCTTGATATACAGGCTGCAACAGATTTGACAACATTGCTTATTCCCACGCTGTGTAGCAGTTGTAACACTTGCAGGTTTAGGCATACTTACTTTTCTCACATTGAATTCAGATTCTAAAGCCCTTCTTTTGCTCTAATACCATAAATGTAGGTATTTGTAGGAGACTCCAGATGTAAAACAGTTGCTCAATTTTAATTATTTTTAATTTTTTAATTAAAAATATCCCCCTCCCCCAACTCTTTGTTAACTTCATTTGGGGCTTTTTATGGGTTAAATCAAGATCTTTGGTGTTGTTTTTATGTGTATCCAAAATATTAGCCCCATTAACCATACAGGAGTTGCAGCAAGACACTTCCTCAGGATTACGACATACTGAAAAGAGCTGATACAGGACAAAACAGAGCTCAGAGCTATTAAGTATGCTGTTTCATCCCTCAGAAGTCTTATGCCTTAATTACTGCTGCACTAGAATGATGGGAACTGAATTTGAAACTGGCAAACTCTTCTTAATAGATTTCAGTTGACATGTATGTGGAATCTGTGCCCAGCATTTTCTCTGACTTTAAAGACACCTGAATGAGCTGTCAGCATTCTGTCTCTCTGCTAATGATCTGTAAATGTTGGGCTCAAGGGTTCTATTTTGGCCACCGACTGCAGCCTGAGGGAATTTCTGTCATACATGAAAATTATTTGCTCCTATAAGGAAATGTCTGTGATACTGGAAGAAGCGTTCAGGTTCTACATAATGATAAAAGAATATATGTACCTGATACAGACTATTATTCAGAATTCATACTTCATCTTGTCTAAGGATTTATTAGTTGTTTGGATAATAAGAGGTTTCCTGCTCTCACTTGAGTGTCAACCCAGTACTCTTTAGGGAAAGCACTGTCTGTAATAGCCACATTTACTTACAGTGAGATTCTACTGTCACAAGTGGCTCTTGAGTAGTGAGTACTAAATCTTGTCTCCTTTTTTTCTTAGTTACATGGACAATTTATTCTTTTGCTGTCTTGTCTCTTCAACTTTTCGGATGCTCTGTAAGATGAAACTAGGAGAGAGACTGCAGTCTTTCGTCATAAAACCATAGTCAGTAAATCACTGTATTGCATAGCTAGGTATGAGTTCACAGATGCTAAATAAATTAAGAGAAAAGGGAATCTGTGAGATATAACCTGATGTAGACATATATACATGCACTCCATGGATGATACAAATTAATTGTACTGGTAGCTTGTGAATTTGCCTGGTTTTGTTCTTGGTGCTGGGTTCATTTTTTGTAGCCAGGTGGAAGAAATCTTGAAGATATTTGACAGACATCTCCCTGCAAGGCAGGCTGAGTAATATAGGACAATTGTTTTTTAAGAAAGAAAACATAACTGCATAATCTTGGACTTACTTCCGCCAAGATATAATCTGACACAATGTTTGTGTCATTCCTTTATATGAAGTTAGTCATTAAGATTATTCTGTTACCTACCTGAACAACAGTCTGTTGTAAATACATTCTGCACGGTGTAGGCTTTTATTTTAATTCCTCTAGCCTTACTTTTCATGTGTCATGATAGGAACAAGGTGGATTATTCAAAATTTTGCCTTTGTCATGGAAGAGTTTATACTGTGCTTTGGCATGATTGAATACTTAATTTTCTTTGCTTTTATTCATTCAGGGCACAGCGCTTTACATCTTGCAGCGAAGAACAGCCACCCTGATTGCATTAAGAGGTTACTTCAGGTAAAGTAAAAATTAGTTAATTTTTCTTTTAAGTTTTCCTTTTGGTTCTGTAGATTGATCCCACTAGATATTGACATAATTCCTGCTAATGAACTGCATCATGCTTCTATACTGTTGTCCTGTCTCCTTGCATTCAAGAGATGTGCTGGAGTTTTAGACCTTTCAAGCACTGTGAATGGGTGATGAAAAACAGTGCGGTATCTTCCCTGACTGGTCCACAAGTGCAGTTCTCCTTATGAAGCTTATCTGACACAGCAGGGTTGGTTTTCAAGCAGGCTGCAGCTTCTGTCTGTCTTCCTGTGTTTTGGCTGTGTGGTTGGATGGCTTGAAAGTAGATGGGTTAGGCGGTAGAGGTGAAGAGGATTTTTCACTTCTGTGGGGACTTTGATATTGTTCCACTGGAATGCATTCTGTCTGTTGTTCACTGTAGAAATGTCTGTCAAGTTTAAAGTCAAAGGGAGAAGAAACAGAAGTAGTTTAGGTGCTGAAAATATGGAAATACTCAAAATACTCAGGGAAATGAGGCAAAGGACAGTGGGCAGTAAGAAAGGGGAAAGAAAATAAGAAAGCCAAAATGAAGATGAAGAGAAGATTCTTGTGGTATTGAGGCTGAAATTATGTATTAATAAGCAAGGAGAGACATTGTCCATCTCCACTCCATTTCAGAAAGCCAAGTGAGTTTTGGTGGAGGTGATTAAAGGAATAGCATGTACTTGGAGTTATCAGTAAAACTGTGGCTCAAACCACAGGTGGAGTAATGAATAATAACCAAACTTGAGTGCAGTGGTAGAGAAAGAGAATGGATCCCATATCCCAACCTGTAAATTCCTTTTCCCTGATTACATCAGGGCTTTCCAGTTGTCCTGTGACTGTATCAATCTCTCTGACAGTATTAGGTCCAATTTCACTGATTCTTACCTCGAGAATCCTTGCAGGCTGAGCCCCCTGTTCCTCCGCACCTGGAAAGGGTTATCATTACTCGCTAAGTCTCCCCTCTTCGGGATTTCATTGCGAATATCTGCCATGTCTAATGCAAACCCATTTGCAGCACAAACAGTGACATCAAGCTGTCACTGCTGGTATCGCATGCAGCAGCGTGATAACTCAGCAACTAGATGTGTGTTTAACTCCAAATATCTACTGACCAGTCACTTACCAGCTACAGCCACAGGGTGCTTTAGTTGATATTTTGCTAATTGTATTACCTATGCAGATTTCTAAATATATGCATAAGTGCAAACTCGTTGCTAGTACAATCCAAGCTCTTTGGATTTCCTTCTTCCTTGGACAGGAGTAATGATATAATCTGTACATGTGAGGAATGTGTAATCTGGACATGCTGGAGCTGAATTAACGGGAGACCAAATAATTAGTTTACACGGGCGGATTTTGTTACGGAATGTGGTAATCTCTGTCAACCTGTTTTCCTGTAAAACCATAGAAGTGTTGGAGGCAGCATTACATTTGAAAGTCAAAAGCTCTAATGTCTGGTTTTTAGAAACCAGTTATTTCAGGGTCATATCTTCTTATGTCCAAAGAAGAGTAACAAAGCTAGTGAAGGCTCTGGAGCACAAGTCTTGTGGAACAGCTGAGCGAACTGGGGTTGTTTAATCTGGAGAAGAGGAGGTGGAGAGGAGACCTTATTGCTCACTACAGCTACCTGAAGGAAGCTGTAGTGAGGCAGATGTTGATCTCTTCTTCCAGGTAATAAGCGACCATGTGAGAGAAATTGACCTTAAGCTGTGCCAGGGAAGGTTTAGATTGGATATTAGAAAAATTTATTTACAAAATAGTGGTCAAGCATTGTAACAGGCTTCCCAGGGAAGTGGTGGAGTCTCCATCCCTGGGGGGGTTCAAAAAACATGCAGACATGGCACTTCAGGACATGGTTTAGTAATAAGCACGGTGGTGTTGGGCTGATGGTTGGACTTGATGGTCTTAGAGGTCTTCTCCAACCTGAATGATTCTTTGGTTCTATAATTCTCTTTCTTTGCTAGAAACTGAAAGCAAAACCTTCTGTGCCAAAATAAGTCTTGATAAAGATTTGAAATTTGATTTTTTTTTATTTACTTATTACTTTGAAGTCTAGAGTGATCAGTAGTAGCTGGTGGCTTATAATACCACAAAATATAATTGAATTGTTGATGGTTTAGATTTAAAATGCAAATGAAGCCTTATTGGCTTCAACAAAAATAATGCAGGACTGGCTGCCTTAGGATGTGGTTGCTTTAGCTATGATTGGAATGTAAAAAAAATTACAAAACTTTTCTGAGGCAAAAGAGAGACTTTTGGTTTTTTTTATCCTTATTTAAATTATTCCAAAACTTTAATATTTTTTGGGAATGTCTCTCTCACCATGAGTATTTCCTGTGGCTTCAGTATAAACTGGTACCAGTACAGAGAGAACAGATTGGTAGAGAGGAAAGCTGTGCCTTTCTTCAGTGTTCTTTTATGGAGCAGCTTATAAAACTTTTCTCAAAGGTATTCAGTACTCTGTCCTTAACATTAAACATATTTTATTTTCTTGCTGTTTCTGTAATTGTTTTTTTTGTTCCTTCTCCTATTGAACTGTGAAGAGTAAATGTCCAGCAGAGAGCACTGACAATTCTGGGAAAACAGCTTTGCACTATGCAGGTAACTTCTTTGTTGAAACTCATACTATCAATTTTATTGTGTTTGATATTCAGCCTGTTGGAGCTTTTTAGGTTCTAATTGTGTAAATTGGGTAATTCCACCTGATGTCTTATAGGTATTTTTTTAGATAAATACTGTGAATTTTGAATTGCAGTTATTTACAGTTAATCAGTTTAACTTGTGGACTTGCAAGTGCAGAACCATTGGAACACTTAAGATTAGGTTGGTTTTGATTCCATGCTTTAAAAATGGGAACTTCTCATGCTAATTTGGACCATGAGTATTGGTTGTATTGCTGCTCGTCATTTTAGTCATTCTTTCATTTTTTCTTAAAGCAGAGAAATAAAATTGAATTTGTTTTCTTAGACTCCACTGTAATGCTGCAATATTGCAAATGGCAGTGTGGAACTCAAAGTTTGAAAATGGAGTTTAATGGACTTTCATGCCTGTCTTTTTGGGTTTTATTTTTTAGCTGCATGTGGTTGTCTTCAGGCAGTTCAACTTCTGTGTGAACACAAATGTCCAATTAATGTCAAAGATTTGGTACGTACCTCTTCTCCTGTTCTGTACTTAAGATGCTTCAGAGCTTTTACTGTCCTTCACTCCAGTTAACCTCAGGTGCAGCAGTTCAAAGCAATACTATGCTTATATTTCTTCTTGCATTGCTCTGGTGGTAGAAGTTCTTTTTGCGGCTTGTCATAGCAGAAATAGGGAGGTACTTCACAATCTAATGCAGTAGTGGCAGGATTTGCTTCCTGCTCATTAAATTGAGGCATTGGTACAAGTATCAATTATGATATGTTCAAAACATGTAAAAGTATTTCCATTGACTCTAGTAGGCCTTGGAAAAGGCCCATTATCTGTCCAAGTACTCTGAAATGCTCACGAAGCCCAACCAGTGCATGGTAAATGTACTTGATGTAGTCTAGAGGGACACTTCATTCACTATTATGAAATGTCTACAACCAGCCAGGTCTCGTTTTGGGAATGATGCCTGTTAGAAAACCCTCTAATGATAGGGACCTGCCAGAAATGAGGCATAAAAGGGGATAAAAATATTGAAACGTGTTTTGTTTAGTTTTGACTTGGATCTCACTCCTTCTTATCTGGTCTTTCTAGTAAAAAAAAAATCTGTCACAGAGGTTGGACCTAAAAGTTGAGCAGATCATTTTAGAGGCAGAAAGGTTTGTTCAGTCTTAAGAAGATAAGCCTGAAGGAGTATCTTAAAGATGTGCTCAGCTACATCACAGCTGATCATACGGAAGAGGGAGCCAGACAACCTTAGAGGTGCACGACAAAAGGTCAAAAAGCAAAGGTCAAAATTTGGGCAGTGGACCTAATTGGAAAATTCCAGTTAGGTATTAGGAAAAAACCTAATCTCACCATGAAGGTGTTCAGACACTGGAACTGCTACCCAGAGACCTCATGGTGTCTCTGCCTTTGGAGATGCTTAAAACTTGACTGGAGTCAAGTCTCTGAGCAATGTACTTGAAGCTTGCCTAGCTTTGGATTAAGAGCAAAGGGGGAGAAACCCCAGATGACCTCTAAAGGTGTCTTCCAACCAAGTTATTCTGTGATTATATGAAATGTTGTATTTTTGTCTTATTCTTAGTTGAAATTATCGTTTTTGTTGTGGAGCTACTTAAAGGTATTGGGTAGTTAAAAAATCATCCTGTTATAGCATTAAGCAAAGAGCAAAGGAAATACAAACAGCAAAAAACATTCCTACTCCTAATGCTTTGCATCCCCAGTGGTCGCAAAAAGACTTAAACCCAGACACATTTATGGTATGTGAGAAAAATGTACTGATACGGCCTTGTTTGTGCTATATGGAAGTAAATTTCATAGCTGATCTATAAATCTCAGAGTAATATTTGTAAGTGGGTGGATTATTTTTCATAGTTTCTTTCAATCCATTCCTAGGATGGGAATATACCTTTGCTGCTTGCAGTACAAAGTGGTCATACAGAAGTCTGCAAATACTTTCTGGATCATGGAGCAGACATCAACACCAGGGATAAAAACGGAAGGTATAGCAAGTTAACATGTTAATTCTTCCCCATGGCTGACTATCACATAATGCTTTCTTCTCAAATCCTTCACAAAATAGTTGTTGTTAGGTCAACTAATGCCTTCTGTACTAGACAGTGTGTCCCAGTGGTTGAGAAGGCTTACAGAATTCTGCCTAGAGGGAAAGGAGAAACAGAAACTATGCTAGTAGATGTGCCCATCAGATTTCCCTTGAACTTCCAGAGCAGTAAATCCTGCTTTTAAATCATTCCTACAAGAATCTGATTGATTGCACTTATCCACAAATCACTTTGTACGTGTCCCAGTTTTAAATGCTGCTCTCTTCTTGGCATGAGTTAGTTTCTCCAACTTAAATCCTAAAACTATTACTTGAGAGTGGCATCTGTGGAGGATTCATTTTTCTACCATAATGCAGCCACAGCAGCCAGAAAAAAAAAGTACAGTAAAGCCATACAGCAGAGATGCTGTCATCTTAGAAAGTGCCATTTAGAGGTTTGTTCCATGATTAGATGGGGTCCAAAAACTTCTTAAAAAGCAACATCCTTATAGTGAAAAATGCACTTGTTTTGATGATACTGATGAAGATCAAGAGTCTTTGAAAATTAGGTTCTCTTTTGTAAACAGTTTGTTAAACTGTGAAGGTAAAGCAGGATGCTGAGAAGACTTGGCAGTGACACCTGATAGCACTCTTGATTATTGTATATGATACAACGCTCCTGTGTCTGCAACACCTGGGATGATAAGACTAAGCCCTAACTTGTTTTTTTATTAGTCCAAAGTTTATTGGCACACTCCTTGTTTTAAGCTGTCTAAAGAAAACCCCTTTGTTGTCTTGATTGGTTTGAATGGCCTTATCCGTGCTTTGAATCTAAGGTGCTGTCCGCTCTGGGACTGTTGCCTTCTCTTCACTCTCTTACTATTTAATGAGCAGACAGTGCTAAGAGTTTCTAGTTTAATTGAATTGCGTATTTTATTTTCCTTTTCTAAGAAAATACTGTGTGTAGAAGCAAGAAAATGGTAAAACATTTTACTTCCCGCTTTCCTTCTGATAAGGAGAGTGGCTTCCCCTGCATCTCATGCTCACAAAAGTGATTAAATTATACTGAAAAGGGAGAAGTCTTATCGAGAGTGGAACAGAATGACCTTTGAAAACAGCGTCTCAAATTCCATATGTTGTTTATTGATTATTTTGATTAACTAAAACCATCCCCCATTCTGAAGATCTTATGCAAAATGCCACTTAGCACCACTTTTTAGCACAGCACCACAACAGCCATCACTTCTCCAGGGCTTACTCATAATAGGGAGTTCATTTAGTTGATCAGTGAAATGATTGCCTTAGTAACTAGCAAATATTGTAACTGCAGTAACTTTTCAGTTCCATATCAGCACTGAGGACTGTTTGTCAGTGAACTTGGCCAACCTATTAGGTGTGTTTTCACGTTGAGAAGGGAGAATTATGGCCAAGCAGGAAAGCAATATTAGAGCGTGCTTGAAAGGTGGGGCTTTCCATGTGTTATTAATTATTCTGTACATCTCTTACAATCCATTCAAGTACTTGAGAGAAACAAATACAACCTGTTTGGAAAATGCTCCTTCTCTATGCTACCTATATGATCCATCTAGGATCTGGCACCATCTATCTCCCCGGTGTTGGAGAGAGAATTGATTGTGCTATAATGGACTTTTTGGTTGTTTTAAAGTGAGGGTAGATCGGGATTTGAGGTCAAACATGTCTCTTACTCTCACTGAAGAGCTTTGATACTTGTTCGGCTTTTTGGTTTAAATCTGTGTGTTTTGTCTTCAAAGCAACATGTGAAGGAGAGCAGCAATGAGAAATACTTTCATGTTGCACCACCATTTGCAGAGGTGTAATTGGAGTGTGCCGCTGAGATTTGATAGTCTGACTTTATACTGCAGACATTTCAATCTATGACTCTCCTCTTAGCCTCAGGAACTCAGTTTTAGAAGTGTTTAGATATGTATGCAAAGCGTGCCAGGTCTTTGCAGAAGGTCCAGCTGGGGAGAGTGGGGAAGAGGAGGAGCGGCAGGCAGGAGCAGCAGGCAGGTATTTGTGAGGAGAAACAACAGTTACATGTATGTGTCAATATACATGATTGTCTTGGTCTTTATTGCACAATAACTGTCACACTTTTTTCCCTGAAAAAAATGAGGTGCTGATTGGAGAGAACACTCTTGGCACTTACTCGGTGTGTGTGTTGTTTGTTTTGTTCAGAACTGCTTTGATGATGGCTTGTGAAGCTGGTAGCCTTAACATGGTGGAAGCCTTCCTTAGGAAAGGTGCAGATGTCAGTTTAGTAGATGCCTTTGGACAGAATGCCCTCCATTACTCCAACCTCTCCGAAAATACAGGGATCCAGAATCTGCTGTCATTGAAGTTATCTCAGGATGTGGGTATGTAAGAGATGCCAATCTGCATTTTGTCGCTACTTGAACTGGCTACATGCATGTTTAGCAATGAATAAATTTACTTCATAAGGTAGCCTGAAAAGTTTCAAAAACTATTGTCAAGATGGTCTTACTGGGGCTTCCCAAAAGCAGGAAAATACGATCTTTGCTGTAGATGGTAATATCTAGCATGGAATAAAGCACTGAGCAGAGCAAAAAGAGGTGTTTTGGAGAAAGAAAAGATAAGCTGATGTAGTGGCATCATGAAGTCTGGCATACAATTTGGAACAGATCCTTTTTTATTATGTGAAAGCATAAGTGGAAAATACAGCTCCTCAGTAGAGGGGTTGGAGAAGGAGCTAATGCAAGCACACAGTTTTATGGTTAAACTAAAATAGATTTCTAAAATAGAAAGCTAGTGTACAAAAATGGTAGAAGACTATAGTAGGATAAGAATTGTCATGATGGTTCGAATTTTATCTCAATACAAACCCCCAAAAGCAACAGAGAGAGGATATGGTTCAAATAGAATTTGGAAATTAAAGTATATTTCTGAGATTTGGGACAGGACCTGGAACGCTGGACAAAGATGATGTGGGAAGTAGAACTGAGAGATAGATTAGGAATGGCAAATAACTTTTTCTTTGGTATTTGTTCTTAATTCCACTTCTTTTCTGCTTCACAGATACAAAGCCAGCAACCAAAACAAAGCAGGTATTTTCTCTTTTGGTTATAAAAATACTCAGGCTATATAGAGTTTTAAGTGAATCAAAAACAGTAATTGGCATGACTAGAAGTACTAGTAAATGTCACTGTGAGATGTATGCCATTGACTGCTCTAATGTGAAAGGTTTATGTTGCTTATTTAAGAAAGGTGTTTCGGGAACATTGCTTTTAGACTTGTTTTCTTTCTGTAACAGCAGCCAGCACCCTCAGTGAGAAAAGCAAGAGAAGGTGTGTGTGTGTGTGTGTGTGTGTGTGTAGGTGCACATGCATGCCTGGAAGATACACTGCTTTTCTCATGCGGGATGGAGGAGCTTGGCCTTTGAACTCCCTGTCTCTTTAAACTGTAGAGAAGTTGGTCTGGAAAAGTTTCCTGTTTCCAAAATGTATAATTGAAGGTTGTCCCTGCTTATGTTTTACTGGGGACCCCCACCTGTGAGAATCCCAGCAGATTTAGGCAATGAAGTTAGTTTCTTAAATTTTTAATTTGATACCATATCTTAGAGTTCAAATAGATCTTGTAGAGCTCCTGGTGGCTGGAAAGGTGGCTGGGAAAAGGTGCAATGCATTTGTTCGTTTCTTCTCTGAGTGGAGAGGTGGGTTTTTCAGGGAGCTGAGGCAGAAGCTGGTGGAGAGGTAAAGATGGTAACTGTTAAGAAAGGCATGACTTGACTATATATGAATGGAAGTATTTAATATCACTAGAGCTAAAACTATTGTCAGCTTCTGCTTTTTCACTAAATCTTGTTTGTTTTCACTGAAGCATGGATTACAAGGGGGGAGGTTCTTGTTGCCAGGCATGTTTAGTATCTTTGTGTTTGTAGAAATGTAGTCTTTACATAGATAAAAAAAAATAAGGCACTGCATGAGCTGCTAAAGTTGATATTAATGTGGGATTTTATTATTTTTTTAATAAAAAACTTGCTTAGACTTTACTAACCAAACTAACAAACCTACCTTTTCTGGCTGGTGAAACTTTCAGCATGATCAAGGCTCTAAATTAAGTTCAGAAAGAAGTGGAACTGCAAAAAAACGCAAAGCCCCACCTCCTCCTATCAATCCTATTCAGGTAAAGAAAAGACCACTTTTGAGATGCTTTTAGGGGGTGAAAAGTATTTTGAACATTATGTGGATGATGTGGGCTGAATTTGCTCTGTCACTGTTATTTTATATGCCTGTCTTACAATGAGTACTTTTCCTGACATTAGGAAGATACCATCAAAGCATGTATTGGTTGGGTTAACTTAGCAAAATTGCTTGAAATACAGCATGGTCTAAGATAAAACTGTGCAAATATAACTGTTAAATTGCTGCTTACATCTCAGGTTGAAGGTCTCTCAGTTTTACCAACTTCCAAAAAAAAATAATTGCATGTATTTTAATTATACATATATATGTACACATTGTTATATGCAATATGCATGTGATAGTAAAATAATTATTTATATACTATAAAAATGCAGTTTAACAGGTTTAATGTTAAACTGTAATGTTATTCCTATAACACCTACACTGCATGTGTACTACAGGCGCAGAAGAGCACTGAATATTTAAATCTTCTCTTTGAAAGTAATTTAGAGTTGTGACCTATGTTAGTGGAAGGAAAAGTACTCTTTAATGTGTGTGTGTATATATATATGTATATAGGTACGTGTTAGAGAGGTCGTTACTTATACAAGTACATATACACACCTGTTTATGTAAAATCTTTCACAGCTTAGTGATTTGTCTTCTCCACACTCATCAACTTCAACTCCTGTGTCTGGAAAATGACAGGCTTTCTTTGCTGATCAAGTATGCATGAGATCTGTTTTCTGCTCTTACAAATTAGAGAAGGAAAGTGTAGTGTCTTAATAATCTTTTTGCTGACTGGAGAGCCTTCTGTTAATTAATTAGCTGAGTTTTAGGAGCAAAAGGAGTCCAAATCTATTTCAATGTAATTTATGAAGCAAGTGTGGATTACTTTAATGTTTACTGAATATGTAAATAGAATTAGTCATGAATTAGTTCTGTACTTAGGAATATGGTTTGGAAAGTAATTATTGATGCTTTACACAGTACCAGTGAGGTGCATGGCATTGTGCGACACAGAAAGTAGAACCCTTTTCACCAAAAGACATCAGGAAAATTGTGTGTGTTCTGTCTGATCTTTATTGTATTGAAGATTTTTTTTTTAATAGATAAAAATGTATTGCTGCTATTTATCACAGGGGCTGCAGCCTTCCAAACTATCGACGAGATAGTTGTCCATCTTTCATTAATATTAATGAGAATTGGGCAATGGAACTTGAATGGCTATAGCGGATTTTAAAATACTTTCTGGATGCTACAATTAAACAAGACCCTAGAAATAGAAGAAACTCACTTTGCCAGGCCTTATGTAGCAAAATCTATACTTGTCTGTACTTCTTTTTGGTGAACTGTCCCATTTTACATCTTCTTTCTCTAAAAGCATTTTCTTCTGGTGTTTTAGCAGGAAGAACTCGTCTCCTTGCATCAAGATAATAAAAACAGACTGAGTGACAGCACGACAGGTATACAATAACACTCAGTCCTTATTTTCATGTTTGGTTAGGTAGTTCAGGTGGTGTGAAGTGTTGAAATCTAGTCAGAAATCCACTGTGCCTTTCCACTTAGAGAGACACTAATAAGTATTGGGAGTAATGTTTCATAATTTCACTAGCAGCTGCCTACCAAACCTTCCCAATTCTATTGAATGATCTTACACATTTTTGGGGGAAGAAGTTTCTAGGAACAATTTGCTTGCTCACTATACTTAGTGGTCATAGGAACAAAACGTTTAAAGTTTTGCATCACTAACCTGCTAGCACTGAAGCTTTTGAATCCTTTTTTTTTCCTCCAAAGGTGCTGATAGTTTATTGGATGTGAATTCTGAGGCTGACCAGCAAGATCTACTTCTGCTGATGCAAGCAAAAATTGCTTCTTTGACTTTGCACAATAAGGAGCTGCAGAACAAATTACAGGTGGTGTATTTTTGCGCTTCTCCAGTGCTGCTTTAATCTCTTAGCAGAACAAAGAGCTGCTTACTGTTTTAAGGAGATTGTGAAGATAATTTAGTGAGCTTGTTGGTGGTAAGATCATGGAAACACTCAGCCCCACAGGATTAAATCAGTGTTTTGATCTTCTCACTTTTCCCATAAATTGCTGAATAACTTTGTTTATTATTGTAACCACATTTTAAAAGATGTTGTTAACAGTTGTGTTAGCAGAATTTTAATTTGCACAGCTTTGGTTATTAGCTTAGGGAGATCAGCCCAGACTCCCGTAGGAGCTTGGCATTTAACTGGCTTCTCTCACTGTGGATGACTAAATGGGAGCAGCTGGGTTTTGAATTTTTCTAAAACTTTCTTCCATGGTGCATTAATTGTCTGTCTCTGTAGGATGTGGGAAGATTTTCTTGCTTGCTCTATTCTAGAAAATACAATCATGTACTTGGTTTTACTGTACAAATGTTTGGGTTTCTGTTTGCATAGGAAAGAACACCTAAGGAAATGGATTCAGCTCCAGAATCTTATCATTCAGCCCAAACAGAGTTGGAGCAAACAGCAGATCGACAAAATGAGTTCTCGGCTCAGGAGCTGAAGTCTCTGTTAAACACCACCCAAGTTCAAGAAAAGCAGACAAGCCTCAGTGAAGTAGAAGTCAAGCACCTCCAGGAAGACCTAAAAGATGTGCAGAGGAAGTTAGAGAATTCTGAAGCCAAAATAAAGCATGTAGAAGCTCAGGTTCAGTCTAGAGTTCCAGAAACCGATCACTTAAATAGCACAGATGTTTCAGAAAATGGTTCTGATCTTAACGTACAGTTCCAAGAAACTCAGAACAGGTATGAGGAAGCTGTGAAAGAGGTTTTGAATGTACAAAGGCAAGTGAAGCCGAGTCTTGTTTCTTCTGAAAATGAAGAAACCAGTTCTGATTTGAGTAGGTTGAAAGTTACCTGTGGAGAAGTTGAAATGCTTAAGCAAGAATTGAAGAGAGCGTTAGAGGAAAGCGAAAGACAAAAAGAGAAAGTGAGAGAGCTACAGAAAAAGTTTGAAGAAAGAGAGCAGAATGTGGCAAGCAAATTGTCTATGGAAGAGTGTGAGGAAATGAAGAATTCCTATTGTTCAGTTATTGATAACATTAATCAAGAGAAGGCATTGTTGATTGAGAGATACAAAGAAGGGCAAGAGGAAATTAAAAGGCTACAGGACAAGCTGACAAATCAGACACAGTTGGAATCTAGTACTGAAGCTGGAGGAATGAAAGATGCGATGCACAGAATGATAGATGAGCTCAACAGACAGCTTAGTGAATTGTCTTATATGTACAAAGAAGCACAAACAGAGCTTGAAGACTATAGGAAGAGAAAAACTCCAGATGATATAGCTCTGGACTACATTCCTAGAGATGAACATGAGAAACTGATGCAGTTAACAAATTCTTTGAAATATAAAGCAGAGAATGAGTTATCAGAAATGAAATCCCAGTACACAAAAGTATTAGATGAAACAGAAGAACTAAAGCAGCTGCTACATGCTCAGAAACAAAACTCTTTGCCAGTTTCTGAACACCAACAGGTGATGAATGCCCTCAGAAATACTGTAAAGGAAATGGAAAAAGAAATAAATGACCTCAAAGCTCTGCTTGCCAACAAGGAAAGAGAAGTAAGAAACTTACAGAAGGAACTACTGGAAGAAAAAGCTGCAATTAATGAAGCAATGGTACCCAAGGCTAAGTATGAAAAGCTCCAGTCATCTCTAGAGGGTGAAGTTAGTGTTTTGGCGTCCAAACTGAAGGATGCAATCCAGGAGAAAGAAAATGCGTCCTTAGATGTTATGCAGCTGAGAAATGAAGTTCTGCACTTGAAAGAAGAGAAAGAAGGTATGCATGGTCTGCTCGAAGCAAAGGAACAGGAGGTTGCTGGTCTTCACCAGAAATGCCAACAAGCTCAAGAAGATCTTCTTGAAATGAAAAGATATTCCGAAAACTCATCAAAACTAGAAGAAGATAAAGATAAAAAGGTGAGTGATTCAGAACAGTGGAGAGGCATTTCATGAGTTCAGACTGCAAAACATGTTGGATGGTGCATGGGTGACCTAATAGATGATGTGCCAAGTGTCACAGAGTGGAGTAACTTTTGACTGCTTTTGCCCATCTGAAAATTCAGAAGCTTTCAGTATGTTTAACTTTTACAGTTGGTTTCCACCGCCCGTAGAAATATGCATGATCTTTCTGTTTACCTCTTTTAAATTCTGCTTAGGTTGGGTTGGTGCTGCTCAGACAGCTGAAGTTAAATAAGTGAAGTTTACAACAGGAGAAGATTCTAGAAGAAACAAGAAAATAAAAGAGCAGAAAGGAACAAAGTTCACTGTTCTGATATTACTATATCATCTCAACCTTAGCATGACTTGACTATTTTTCCTCTGCAGCTACCGTATCTGTCACTACAAATTTCTTTATAAAAAGCTGTGTATTTTGCTAGTTGTGAATAGCTAGCCTATGTTTGGTATGTTTGTCTGTGTCCAGCAGCAGTGTTTGTAAAGGTGGTAAATGCAGTCCTTGTTTGTAGGTATTGCTGGGTATCAGAATAAAGAATGCATTTTGAATGGATTGGACCAGTGGGAGGATAGAGAAGCACTGTAATACTTATGTAATGTCTCTGTCCATTGAGTTTATTTACATCTTGGTTTTCCCCATTTCACACAGTATCACAGTATCCTAAGGTTGGAAAGGACCTCTGAGATCATCAAGTCCAACCTATAACCCAACACTAACACCAACCATCATCTAAACCATGGCACTCAGTGCCTTATCCAGTCTCCCCTTAAACACCTCCAGGGACGGTGACTCCACCACCTCCCTGGGCAGCGCATTCCAATGGCCAATCACCCTTTCAGTGAAGAACTTTTTCCTAACATCAAGTCTAAACTTTCCCTGACAAAGCTTGAGTCCATGCCCTCTAGTTCTGTTGCTGGTCACCTGAGAGAAGAGACCAACCCCTGCCCGACTACAACCTCCTTTTAGGTAGTTGTAGAGAGCAATGAGGTCTCCCCTGAGCCTCCTCTTCTTCAGACTAAACAGCCCCAACTCCCTCAGTCGCTCCTCATAGGGCTTGTGCTCCAGCCCCTTCACCATCTTCGTTGCCCTTCTCTGACACATTCCAGTATTCTAACATCTTTCCCAAACTGGGGGGCCCAGAACTGTACACAATATTCCAGATGAGGCCTGACTAGTGCCGAGTACAGTGGGACGATAACTTCTCTGGTCCTGCTCGCTACACTATTCCTGATGCAGGCCAGAATCCCATTGGCCTTCTTTGCCACCTGGGCACACTACTGGCTCATGTTGAGCTTCCTGTCAACCGGCACTCCCAGGTCCCTTTCTGCCTGACTACTCTCCAGCCACTCTGTCCCCAGTCTGTAGCTCTGCATGGGATTGTTGTGTCCAAAATGAAGTGCCCGACATTTGGAGTTTAATTAAACATCATCCCATTAGAATCAGCCCATCTCTCCAATCTGTCCAGGTCCCTCTGCAGGGCCATCCTACCGTCTAACAGATCAACCCTTCTTCCCAGCTTGGTATCATCTGCAAACTTGCTGATGATGGACTCAATCCCCTCATCCAGATCATCAATAAAGATATTAAACAGGACCGGACCCAACACCAATCCCTGGGGGACACCATTGGTGACCGGCCGCCAACTGGATGAGACACCATTCACCACCACTCTTTGGGCTCGGCCATCCAGCCAATTCCTAACCCAGCACAGAGTGCTCCCATCTAAGCCACGGGCTGACAGCTTCTTTAGGAGTCTACTGTGGGGGACAGTGTCAACGGCCTTGCTGAAGTCCAGGTATACCACATCCACAGCCTTCCTCTCATCCACCAGGCGAGTCACATGGTCATAAAAGGAGATCAGGTTGGTCAGGCAGGACCTGCCCCTCCTAAACCCATGCTGGCTGGGCCTGATCTCTTGACCGTTCTGCAGATGCCGCATTATTTCACCCAGGATTATCTGCTCCATAATTTTACATGGGACCGAGGTCAGGCTGACAGGTCTGTAATTACCTGGATCATCCTTACGGCCCTTCTTGTGGATGGGCGTCACGTTGGCCAACTTCCAGTCTTTCGGGACCTCTCCAGTGAGCCAAGACTGCTGAAAGATGATGGAGAGCGGCTTAGCAAGCTCATCTGCCAGCTCTCTCAACACCCTAGGATGGATCCCATCCGGCCCCATAGACTTATGAGGGTCCAAGTGGCTCAGCAGGTCTCTAACTTCCTCCTCATGGATTGCAGGAGGGCCATATTTCACCCTGCCCCCGTCAGCCACTTCAGAGGGCCAACTGTCAAGCGAACAGACATCCTTATTGTTGAAAACTGAGGCAAAGAATGCATTAAGTACCTCAGCCTTCTCTGCATATTTGGTTACTATATTTCCCTCCATATCCAACAAGGAGTGGAGGTCGCTGCCGTCCTTCTTTCTGCCATTGATATATTTATAAAAACTCTTCTTATTGTCCTTAACAGAAGTGGCCGATTTGAGCTCCAGCTGGGCTTCTGCTTCCCTGATTTTTTTCCTACACGACTTGACCTGGCTTACGTCCCCTTCTTTCCAACGATGATACATCCTCTTTTTCTTACTTAGTTCCTTCAGAAGCTCCCTACTCATCCAGGCCGGCCGTCTGCCCCTACAACTCTTCTTACAACACATGGGGACAGCCCACTCCTGCGCCTTCAAGATTTCATTCTTGAAGTGCATCCAGCCTTCCTGGACCCCTTTGCTACTAAGAACTATTTCCCAGGGTACTTTCCTGACCAGTTCCTTAAATAATCCAAAATCTGCCCGCCGAAAGTCCAGCATCGATGTTCTATTCCTGGCTTTTCTTTTTACATTGTTTAGAGAGAACCTGATTATCTCATGATCACTACACCCCAGACAGCCTCCGACACCAACATCACCCACCAGCCCTTCTTTGTTTGTAAACAGCAGGTCAAGAAGAGCCTCACCCCTGGTGGGCTCACTCACCAGCTGCGACAGAAAGCAGTCCTCAATACACTCTAAGAACCTCCTGGACTGCATCCTCTCGGCAGTGTTAAGTTCCCAGCAGATATCCGGAAGATTAAAGTCTCCTAAAAGGACAAGGGCAGCCGATCTAGAGGCAGCCTCCAGCTGCTTAAACAATAGAAGATCCACCTCCTCATCCTGGTCGGGCGGTCTGTAACATACTCCTACTTTCTTTAAGTCACAGATGACCCCAAGGTGAGACCCACAAGAAGACAATATGCTTTGCAGCTTTGCATGTAAGCTTATGTTTTTCCTCCCTAGATCAATGAAATGTCTAAGGAAGTTTGCAAGTTAAAGGAAGCATTGAACAGCCTTTCTCAGCTTTCCTACTCGACCAGTGCCCCCAAAAGACAAAGCCAGCAGCTGGAAGCATTGCAGCAACAAGTGAAGCAGTTGCAGAACCAACTGACTGTAAGTGTGGTAATTTGTAAACCCACCGTTATTCCCAATTCTCCAAAAACATGCTTGCCATTCTTCATTCTGCCTTGTTTAAAATGGAGCACAATTAGTGAGTATAAGGAAAGGAAATTTCATCCAGAAATCCTCTAATTTCTCTCTTTTTCTGAAACATTTAGGAACCTGCAAGTCACAAATTGCTCTTTAGACGTAGTCTAACTAAAGAAGGCTGTTTTCCCCAATGCATTTCCTCAGAACAATAGTGGAGCAAAGTTCCTGTATTTGTTGTGGAATGTGTTGACCAGAACTTCTGCTGAGACCCTGATTTCTGAAAAATATGGCCAGTGTGCAGTATATTTGTGTGTTGTCTCAAAAAACATTCATCAGCTGAAGTGTATTTGGGGTTTTAAGCTAAAATAAGTTTGACTTTCTGGAAGAAAGTAGTCACTGAAGCCATAAAATTTCAAAACAAACAAATCCATCTGTTTATAGTAAATACAGCTTATTCTCTGAAATTCTGAATGGCTTAAAGATTTTTTTTTTAAATTGTGTTTGTTTATGCATCAAAGATCTTCTAAGCCTGGTTGAGTCACAATTGCTATTTCCAAGAGCTTGCCTGTCCGAAGGAGCACTTTAATTCACTACTGAGGGTGAGAGTACAGTTCACCAGAGGCCTTTGTTTAGAGCACTGGAGTAACTCTCACAGGAGAATTCTCAACCTAACACGTGAAGTAGCTTATCTGGTGTTTTCTTTCTTGCCTTCTCCACCACGCAGAAAGAGGAGTCAATGTGCGTATGGGTCAGAAAAATGCCCTTGAAGTAGAGGGAAAATAAGTAGGCAGACGTTTAAACAGTCCATCCTGTCAGCCTGAGTACCCAGACTGTTTCTTATCCCAGTCCACCAAGCTTGAAAGGAGCTTTCATTTTCCAGTGCCTAAGGACCAGCAAAGTAATAGTGTAAATTGCAAAGATATGCAACGCATTAGGACAGTGGGTAGGATTTAAAATGGGTCAGAAGAATTCTTTCCTTCGTGTAGGTTAATTTTCCTAACAGCTTCACATTTATTTGGAAAGTTGACTTCTGGGGTGTGGCAGTCTGTGATCATGGAAGAGGAAGCTGGCTTTCGTTTTTTTGAATGTATAGTGATTAACGGAGGAATTCAGCGGTAAGCCCGTTCCTCACCTCTTCTTCCCTGGAAAGGTATTAGCTGATAGATGGATCACTGACTGGAAGAGCTCAGTTGCAGTTGAGAGTTGATTTGTAAGAATATTGTTGGCTTTTCTCTGGTTGCTGATAAGCTTGGAATTAGAGTATGTGCTCGTTCCACATCTTTGTGGCTCAGAGCTTCTTATAGCTGATGTCATCTCACCAGATTATTTACTGGGATGGCTGGAATTGCACAGAATACAGTGTTTCTGTGGACCATGCTTCCAAGCAAATTGTTTTGAATGGCTTGTGACACAATACTGTCTGAGTTGGTTTTCTCTGCATACATGAAACTACAGTTTGCAGAGCTGTCTAAACCTTGTTGGGGAGTTCTGAATTCAACAGTTCGGAATGCTCTGTGACTTTCTGCTAAACTGTTTTCTAGGAAACAAAGAAACAACATCAGGAAATTGTCTCAGTTTACAGGATGCATCTTCTCTATGCTGTGCAGGTATGCTTGCATATTGTCAGTTACACAGTGTCAGTGTTTTAATGAAAGGTGTTTCTTCTGCAGATCTAATCAGAACTTTGTATGCTTTATCCAAGACATCCTACCCAAAAGGTTAGACTGTGTAAGCACAAGTTTAACACTGTTTCATTTTGGGAAATTGATCTAATTACTATACCTCATATTGATCTAATTGCTATACCTCTTCTTAAAGAGTAGAGAAATGCTTGAAGTTATTAATCTCTTCTTCTTTCTCCCCATGTCTAGGGTCAAATGGATGAAGATGTCCAGAAAGTGCTTAAGCAAATTTTATTGATTTGCAAAAATCAATCACAGAAAAAGTAAACAAAAAAAGCCAAGTAAAACTCCCCATTTTTATTAATCCCTTTATAGATGTTTATCTAGATTTGCCTTAACATAAGATTTAAAATTGGCAATTTGCTGCTTTTGTGTTATTGTGTTGTTTGTGAGGTGGATTGTTTGTCTGTCTCTATACCAATTCCCATGTGCATTTGTGTGTGCAGTAACTAAACACATGCCTGCTTTTCATATCCAGAATGCAAGCAGGTTCTTCAGACTTTTTACTTAGGCCACTCCATGTCATGTTTACCCTGACAGTACTTTCTAGCTTCCTCCGATAGATGGAGGTTAATCTAGAAGAAAGCACTTGTGTTGCCTGGGTGGAGGTGAAATTCTCCATGAGGTCTTCTCTACTGTTTATAAGCTGCATCTTATTATTGGGGATAAACTTTGTTGCTTGATGTAGTAGCACTCAGATTCCTGACATTTTGCCATTTGCAGTCTTTGGCAGAGCAGAAGTGAGCCTTGCAGCAGTGAGCAGAAGTCAATATTGATGCTAAGCCAGAACATCAAACAACTACAATTCTTAGTGTAATATTATTTAAGATTAACACATTATAAGGTAGCTGTCCCAACCCATCCAATGCACTGAGTACACAAAAATCACACCATGCTTCATAGTTTCCTTGAACTGCCTGGAATGAAACTATTTCAAAAGGTAAAATGATTAGTTAATTGAAGTTCTGTACCAAAGAGTACAGAAACCCTTTATGGTAGGTTTAGCTATCTATGCAAGCGTTGGCCATGAAGCTCAGGAACAAAACCAGAACATATACTTTAGACAAGGGATTCTAGTGAACACAGGATGTTTACAGTGAATGGCAATGCCTCCTACTTCCTAACCTCACTTTTGTAAAGATCTTCTCTTCAGTATATTTTTATTGGCCCTCTAATGAATTCTTTTATAACTAAACCATTTTTTCTACATAATGTTTGCATTAAACTTATTAACAAATATTTTTAGGTAATCGTGTTTTAGAGAGCTTCTTTTTATACCCCCAGGTATTCAACAATAGCGAAACATAGTGAAGTGTGTTTTTCATACAAGATCTGTATGGAATAGTAGACCTGTCTGTTAGTGTGGTCCGGAGCAGGGAAGTGTAAAATGCAATTTAACCTGCTATTTTCAAAAGAAGTAGAAATGATAGGTAGAGACAGCAAAAGGTGTCAAAATTTCTACATGTCTTTTCTACAAGCCAAGGGGATCAGTAAAGCCTTTGTCAGCACTTTTACTTTTTAAGTCAAATAAAAATGCCTGATGTGGTATGGTATGAAACAATGGAAAAATGTTTCTAAGCACACACTGCACTTGAGGCTACAACCATTATAATTAGCTTGCAGCTTCACTATGGTGTTTGTTTTATTCCTGTTAGCGGGTGTGTCTCTAACAGAGAAATCTTCCAGAGCTACATAATCTATGAAGTTTATATAGAGTCATAGTATGACAAGAGTCATCGGTGCCTCAGGCTGACTGGACTCATAGTGCACTTATATCAGATGATTCCTGACCCTGGTGAAACTAAAAGGGAGTTTAAGAGCAAAAAGAAAAATCACATATGTTAGACTTTGGTGTTACTTTTCTTGGGTGGTTTAACTAATGCCTGCTAATTTTGAACAGTATTTTGTAGTTAGATGGTCTTGAAAATGCTCCAAAGAAATGTGAAAAAATTTTGCTGCAGCACTTCAAAATGAACAACAAGATTTTAAGCATGCTAATGCTGCAAAGTGTAAAACTTGATGAACCATTTTGTAGGTTGCCTCGTAGATTTAGTCTTCTACTTTATTTTGTTTTGTATATTTATTACAATTATCTTTGTGGAATATTGAAAATTATATACTATGGCATAGCAAGTTTCTTTATATGTAATTTACAAGAAGTTTCCTTATGCAGCAAATAAACTATTTCCAGTTTTTGCATCTTTATTGTTTTTTGTACCTTCATTTACTTTTTGTATTGAAGGAAATCTGACTACACTGTTTTAATGTAGTGTGAATACGTTCTATATTGCATGTTTAGATACATGTCAGATGTACCGGATTTTCCTCCCTGAAATTACAATTTGATTACTGATTTTCTTGATCTGTCAGGTAGAATAGAATCCACTCCAAAACCATTTCTTGTGCAATTATCGTGCTAGAGGTGATAGTTTCCCTGCTCACCACGGGATGCATTCCAAAGAAGTTTATAACTACCTTAGAGCAGTAGCACAGATGGGTGAGGCCCCACAATTTTTCAAAACTGCAGTTCTCTGTCACTTAGCACTTCCACTGTAGTTCTGTGCGTGTATACGTGTGTATGTGCGTATGGATATATGGATCTCTGTACTTTTTAAACTTAGTCATAGCTGCCTAGTGAACCTTCTATAATCTGCTTTTCCTGGGTTTTATTTGAGAAACCAGCTTTTCAGTTTCTTCTTTGCTGATAATATCTTCCTGTCTGAGGGTGGGACACACAAATGGCAGGAATTGCACCTCTTTTGGTTATGTCCTGGGTTTCAAGTAACTTTTTAGTCCAGGGGTGTCAACTCTCGGCTCCCGCTCTTCTCCTGCAGCGTAACGCACGTCACACGCTGTACATGTGACCAGCACTGGCAGGAGTGTAGGGACAAGGAGATCAGCACTGCCACTGGGTAGAAACAACATGCTGGGCTGGATAAAACAAGATGGAGGGACGGATTCAGCCTGTGGGCCGTGAGTTTGACACCCCTGACATAGCCTCTTGCAGAAAATTTCTGTAAACTACTCAGTGCTGGGTTTCCTTTGAGGACAGCTGCTGGCAATCCGCTGTGCAGAATCCGTTTCATAACATGACCACCCAGCAGGGCAGATAATGCCTGCTTTGATGAGATTTGTACCATCAGGAGCAGTGGGCCTGGTGACTCCTATCTCCCATCTGAATTGCCTTTGTTTTCCTTGTGGAAGGCTGGATACCAGCTCTGTTACAAAACAGAGGGTTTTTTAGGGGCAGACGTGGCATTCATGTGTTTTGCCTTCAAAGCTGGTTGCTGCCACATTTGACTAGAAGTGCTTCCCGATCATCACTGGTCTGGTGCTTAGCTATTTCTGGCCTCCTGCATGAGCAGTAGTGACAGCATGAGTCTTCTCCTGAGCAGCATTTTCATAGCTGATTTCTTCCCCTTAACACAAAGGGTATGAGTACTGGGAAGGAACAATACCCATCTCACAGACATCAGAGACAATTTGGTCAGACTGCTCAGCTTTAGCATACTGGCTCTTCGCCCATCCCATCCCCTGTCACAGTAGGAATAGTGACAAATGGTGGTAGCCGACTTCAGAAGATTAGAGATGTTTCTTCAGATCTGCGTTAAGATCACCTTTTTTTTTTCCCTTTTCCTCTTTTCATTTCTCTCTTGCTGGAGATGGGAAGTGCAAGTCCCTGTAAGCAGGCAATGCCCTTGTTATTTGGCATCTGGCTGTCACAGCTGTCCTTTTCCCAGCCAAAGTGGACATGAGAAGATAATGGAGAGTGAAGCAATTCAGCAGCCATCAGGCAGGAATTTCTTGGAGTGTGCCATCTCTCCGTGATGGACAGATCTTTTGGCTCCTCAGCGTGTGGTGGCACATAGCCAGTACCTGAGCTCAAAGGTGGTCAACCATTTTAGATGGGTCTGACTACCTGGGCTTGCTCCACACCAGATGGACAGCAGCATCCCCTTGTTCCTTCCCACAACAAAGTGTGTGCATGCTCCAACTGTGGTGTGTGACTGTTCCATGCTCACAGGTCCCTTATGCAGAAGAAGGAAATTGGTCATTGGTCACCCTGTACTTGGTTTTGATACGTTTTGGTATTTTTTTTCTGCACCGTCCTACTTCTGGAGAACTGAGAGCTTCAGTAAGTGTCATTCTCCTCAGGTTGACTTTTCAGAGCAAAAGAAGAATAAAAGAAGCAGTTGCTAGGTGGTTTATTCAGGGACCTTGTGGATAGAAGCATGAGGTATGAAGCTTGTATTTCCCCGTGTTGATTGAGTAAGGGGATCAGTGGTGGCAGAAGGGCCTGGTGGTTTCCCTCCCACCACGTTGCAGGTCAACTAAGTGACAATGTGCAGCCCACGACAGCAAAAGTCAAGGGAAGGCCATGCCGCTGTGTACTGTGGTAAATGACAGCGCACTGCCCAAGGAGAATTGACCAAGAGAGAGACAGAAGAAAACCTGGCTGGAGATCACTTGCAGATGCCATATTGCAATGTGGAGCTGCAATTTGAAGTCCACTTTGTGTTATGTGAGTTTTCTTGAGCACTGGATAGCTCACTGCCTGAGGTAAGGAGGTAGGCTGTGCGTGATTTCCCTACTCTGAGTGTTTCAGAGCTAAATCAATTACTATTGCTATTCATAATAAAATCATAGAATCATCTGGTTGGAAAAGACCTCTGAGATCATCAAGTCCAGCTGTCCCTGTCCCCTTACTAAACCATGTCCCTAAGAAATTCCTCTACCCTCCTTTTAAACACCTCCAGGGATGGCGACTCAACCACCTCCCTGGGCAGTTGTTCCAAAGCCTGACTACCCTTTCAGGGAAGACATTTTTCCTCATGTCTAGTCTGAACCTGCCCTGGCACAACTTATGGCCATTTCCTCCTATTCTATCACCTGTCACTTGCAAGAAGAGACCAGCACCCACCTCAACACAGCCTCCTTTCAGGCAGTTGTAGACAGTGATGAGGTCTCCCCTCAGCTTCCTCTTCTCCAAGCCCAGTTCCCTCAGCCTCTCCTCACAGGGCTTATTCTCCAGCCCCTTCACCAGCCTCTTCTCTGGAGACGCTCCAGCACCTCAGTGTCCTTCTTGTAGTGAGGGGCCCAGAACTGCACACAGTACTCGAGGTGTGGCCTCACCAGTGCTGGGAACAGGGACACCATCACTTCCCTTGTCCTGCTGGTCACGTTGTTTTTGATACAGGCCAAGATGCCATTGGCCCTCTTGGCCACCTGAGCACTCTGCTGGCTCATATTCATCCAGATGTCAACCAACACTCCCAGGTTCTTCTCCTCCAGGCAGCTCTCCAGCCATTCTTCCCCAAGCCTGTAAAGCTGCATGGGGTTAATGTGTCTTAGATGCAGGAGTCAGCACTTGGCCTTGGGGAACCTCATCCTGTTGGTCTCAGCCCATCGATCCAGCCTGTCCAGATCTCTCTGCAGAGCCTCCCTTCCTTCCAGCAGATCAACACTTCCACCCAGCTTGGTGTCACCTGCAAACTTGCTAAGGGTGCACTCGATCCCTTTGACCAGATCATTAATAAAGATACTGAACAGGACTGGACCCAGCACTGAACCCTGGGGAACACCACTCGTGACCGGCCTCCAACTGGATTTAACTCCATTTACCACCACCCTATGGGCCTGGCCATCCAGCCAGTTTTTCACCCAGCAGAGGGTGTGCCTGTCCAGGCCAATGGCAGCCAGTTTCTCAAGCAGAATACTGTGAGAAACAGTGTCAAAGTCTTTACCAAAGTCCATGTGCACTACATTCACAGCCTTTCCCTCCTCCATTAACCGGATAGACTTGTCATAGAAGGAGATCAGGTTGGTCTGGCAGGACCTCCCTTTCGTAAACCCGTGTTGATTGAGTCTGATAACCTGGCTGTCCTGCATGTGCTCTGTGATAGCATTCAAGATGATCTGCTCCATGACCTTCCCCGGTACCAAGGTCAGACTGACAGGCCTGTAGTTCCCCAGATTCTCCCTCCAACCCTTCTTGTAAATGGGCGTAGCATTTGCCAGTTTCCAGTCAACTGGCACTGCCCCAGTCAGCCAGGACTGCTGGAAGATGAGGGAAAGGGGTTTGGAGAGGACTTCTGCCAGCTCCCTTACTGTCCTCAGGTGCATCCCATCTAGCCCCATAGACTTGTGTGTGTCTAATTGGCCAAGCAGGTCTCTGACCAAATCCTCCTGGATTGCTGGAGCTTCATTCTCACCATCTTCTGGCTCAGGGGGCCAAGTATCCCAAGAACATCTCACCTTGTTATTAAAGACTCAGGCAGTACCTCTGCCTTGTCCTCATCCCTTGTCACTACTGCACCTCCTACATCCAGTAAAGGAAGGAGATTCTCCTTGGTCCTCTTGTTGTTGTTATTATTCTTGAAGAAACAATTTTTATTGCCTTGAACCAAATAGGCCAGTTGGAGTTCCAGCTGGGCTTTAGCTCTTCTAATTTTCTCTCTACATGATCTCACCTCACCCTTTTAGTCCTCCAGGGATGCCTGTCCCCTCTTCCAAAGCTCATAAACTTTCTTCTTCTTACTGAGATCAATACAAAGCTCTCTAGTTTTCTTCCCTGCCAGCTTTCTTTCTCTAGTCTTCTCTCTGGTTTTCTTCCCTGCCAGCTCGTTTTATGGCACACGGGGATGGTCTGCTCTTGTGTCACCACGATTTCCTTCTTGAGGACCATCCAGCCCTCATGGGATCCTTTGTCCTTTAGAACTGCCTCCCAATGAACTTTATCAAGCAGCCTTCTAAACAGTTTGAAGTCTGCCCTCAGGAAGTCCAATGTGGCAGTTCTCCTGACCCCTCTCCTTACTCCTCCAAGAACTGAGAATTCTATCATCTCGTGATCACTGAGCCCCAGGCATCCTCCAACAGTCATCTGCCCCCCAAGGCCTTCTCTGTTCACAAACAGCAGAGCCAGTGGACACCTTCTCTAGTTGGTTCACTCACTAGTTGTGTCAGGAAGTTATCTTCCATACACTCAATGAACCTCCTAGACTGTTTCCCTTCTGCTGTGTTATATTTCCAGCAGACACCTGGAAGGCTGAAGTCTCCCACCAGAACGAGGGCCAGTGATTGTGAGACTTCTCCCAGTTGCTCATAGAAGAGCTCATCGGTTTCCTCGTCCTGGCTGGGCGGCCGATAACAGACTCCCACCACTATGTCTGACTTACTGTGGGTTCCACTGATTTTAACCCACAAGCACTCAACCCTATCATTACTAAAATTGAGTTCTATGCAATCGCATTCTGTAACATAGAGGGCAACCCCACTGCCTCTCTTTCCTAGCCTATCCCACCTGAAGTGTTTGTAACCACCCATGGCAGCGCTTCAGTTGTGTGAATCATCCCACAACATTTCCATGATGGCAATTATGTCATAATTTTCTTCCCTCCCAATGGCTTCCAGCTCCCCGTTTGTTTCCCATGCTGTGTTACATTGCCTTTAGACCATAAAAGGTGCTCCCTCGGGCACTTTGTCAGTGTGAGGTACCAGCCTAGTGTGTGTAGGAAGGAGGAAGATGTGCAAAGAGTCTGGAAGTCCATGTGGGCCACAGGAGAGAGCTGCCTCACAGGAGTGGAGTGGAGATGTCCATGTGAACCTTTGCCCATCTGACCCCAGAGGCTCTGGCTTGGACTGAAAAGTCCTGGGGCTTTCTCCACCCTTGATATCAGCCTTCACCTAAGCATAAGGCAGCCATGAAAAGCTGAAGAAATCTGCCCTCATATATGGCAGAAGCTAAAAAGTGAAGGCAGAAGCGAGCAAAACTGGCTGGATCAAACAGCGTGGTCAGGCCGCCCAGCACAGGGCAAGTCCTGAAGCAGAGGCAACCTCTTGTGGCTTCGCTCCTTTGGGGGGCTGTGGCCCCAGCCTGCCGCTGAGGGAGGTCTCAGGATCCAGGCTGTAAAACAGCTGCATGGTGGGTCGTGGTGCTGCATGTTGAAGAAACTCATGGAAAAGCTCCTGGAGAAGTTGAGTGTTGAGGTTTCAATGCAGCGTTATAGCAAGACATGATGTAACCCCACACATGTTCTGCAGGCAGAAGCATAACCTAACAATTTGTTTCAAACACATAGGAACAGGTACAAGGCTTTTAGAACAGATCAGTCGTTTAAATCCTCTGCTCCCTGTGGTTTTGGTGTGCCACAGGGAGCAAAGTGCTCTGAATTTAATATCAGGTCACAGTTCAAGGGTTTGTCCACCTTGAAACCTTCATCTGTAGGAACACTGCCTAGTTCTGCAGACGCAGTGTTGCTCGTGGGTGCAAGCCAATACTCAGCAAAACATTTCATAAAAGTGATATTCCCAAATGCTTTTGTTCATCCCTGCCTCCTCTATTTGGATCCTTCACCGATCCTTTTGAAAATAAGCAATGGAGGCACTAAGTACAGACTGGAACGGTACTTTATTTTGGGTTTATGCCCATGTTCTTCTCAGGATGGTAACAAATTAATTCCCCTCATGTTAACAGTAATTTCCATAAACCCTCTGTCTCAGAATTATAGACAACAGTGAGCAGAGCTGATGCACATTAAATCTGTGATTTAATAAGTTTCTATTTATTTGAAGAAGCCCGAAATACAATTTTTGTAGCTACAGAATAGTCCTACCAGCAGATCCTGCTGCTGCTAAGAAAGAAGTGTGCTTTGCTCAACATCTACAAGTTTTGGGTTCCCCAGGTTACAAGTGTGTGTTGAGAAAATATCTCATAGGAAAAATGACAGTGTCTGTCTCATTGGACATGGTGATGGGATCCTGGGGTGATGTTTCACCAACATAAGGCTCCTCGGGTGGTCAGTTTTGCCCCTTTGCACAAGCAGGAGATGTTTGTGCTTTTAGTCCTGCACATGCCAGTCCCCAAGCCCAGGAGCATTCGGTTTATGATAGAGTTTGTAATTCTGAGGCATTTTATGGCAACGCACTGTTGCTGTTCACAAACCCTTGGCTGCCCTGGCAGACATTACTTTGATGAGCTTAATGCAGGTATTTACACAATCATCAGTTTTTCAGTCTATCATATTTAAAGCCTGCTTACATGCTGATCTCTCCAGATTCACAATGTTGGCCCTCCTCATACATTTTCCAACAGCCTGAAATGCTCAGACGGTTGGTAATGGGGCCTCCTACCAGCAGCTGGAGATTGGAAACAGGCATATCTCGGTGACATCATTCCTTGCAAGGAACTCGGAGCTGGAGCCTGTCTCCTCAGCAGCTCTTGGTAGGCAAGGAACACTTGCATCAACACACATACGTGCTCGCACGGGAAGCTGTCGCTCCAATGTGGTCACTCTTCCCTTTGGGATTAGCCAAAACTCTGCCTGGTCATGGCTGGGCTCAGACCCACAGCGTTCTTCTTTTATCCCCTGTCCTCAAGAAGCAACAGTCCCACATGGTGCTGCGTGTTTGGAAGCCCTATCCAAAAATGTTTGGATGTGTTTGCTTCTCTGTAAGCACTTTGCTGCTCTTCAATAGGCATTCCCCAAAGATGAGGCTGGGGAGAAAGGAGGGAGCTGGATTAAGCTGCATTTTCCAGACCGAAAAAAAAAAAAAAGGGGGACGGAGAGACAGAAAGCTAAACCTGGTTTCTTCACCTCCCTTGCACCCTTGCAGCTGGAAATCTTTGGAGAGTGAAGACACAAAGCACAAATGTCTGCGCTGATCAGTTCCTAGAAATAGCTCCTCTGGACTCTTAAAATTCAAAGTGCAGTTCCCAAAAAAAAAACCCACAGTGCAGCACTCAGGAACTGGTAGGGCCACAGCTGGATTCCAGCACAGCTGGAGAGATGTTGCAGTCAGGTGCAGCCATGCCTGTGCAGGTGTTGCAGAGCTGGAAGATGGCAGTGGAGGGTGGCGGGATCCCTGTGCCCATCAGGAAGGCTGCATGTCCCCAGTACTGCCTCTCCAGATGAGCAGAGGGTTTGGGGGCAGGTGGTGGGATCAGGACTGCCCTGAAGCCCTGTGCTGCCTGAGGGTGGCTTGATGTTAGAAAAAAGTTCTTGACTGAAAGGGTGATTGGCCATTGGAATGCATTGCCCAGGGAGGTGGTGGAGTCGCCCACCCTGGAGGTGTTTAAGGGGAGACTGGATGAGGCACTGAGTGCCATGGTTTAGATGATGGGTTGGTGTTAGTGTTGGGTTATAGGTTGGACTTGATCTCAGAGGTCCTTTCCAACCTTATGATACTGTGATACTGTGATTTGGGAGACAGAGCTCTCTGTGTTGAGGCAGATTACTGTAATACAATGGGGAGAAGAAACACGTTCTTGATGACTCATCAGGCTACACCTATAGAAGTGGCCAGGAACATTCCCAAATGCTGGAATGAGACCACCCCTACCATTACACTCCTTGGGAGGGTCCCTGCCATGGTGTTGCCCCAGGCAGCCAGCAGGTTTTGCACATTTTGCCTGGCACTCTTTGCAGGTGGCCCTGCACCTTGCAAGGTGAGGTTTCCATGGTGCCAACCCCGACCCAACCCATTGATGCCCAGGAGCATCTCATGCAGCGTCTGCACTGGCAAGTGATTCCTGGGAGGCGGCACCAGGGCCCGCAGCCTGTTCTGCTTTCCTGGGAGCAGCTTTCCACCTAAATGTTTACTCCTCTGATTCCTCGACTGTGCTGGCCCTTGTATGGAATATTGAGGTGCATGTCTGCTTGGACAGCTGTCTGTGCTGCTGCAACCCCCCTGCAGTTACTGCCTGACCTGGTGGAGTGGCTTCACGCCTCTCTCACTGTTGCAAATCCATTGCTACACTCGACAGGCATTCATGGTGGTAAAATGCACACCTATGTACATAACAAGCCTATGTAACTAGATAAATATAGGAAAAACATTGAAGCCTCCAGCTTTCTGCTGGCTTGATCATTTTTGGTCAATCACACAGTCCCATCTGCCCTGGAAGAGTGGGAGGCTGCTAAATTCACCATGGATCCCTCCCTCAGCCTCACAGCAGGAGATTAAGAAACCCCTCTGTCCCCTCTAGGGGTGTCTGCAAGAGGCAGACACCAACCAAGCAAGTTTCACATCTAGGTTTTGACCAGTATCTCACTGAGGTTTTGATCTGCAAAATAAACAGTTGGGGTCAGGGGGTTTCCAAAGCGCTGACTTGAACTCATCGAATGCTGCTCCATGCCATTGCTCTGGAGGGAGTGAAATTTCCATCCCTCCGCCCTCCCCGGAGGGCAGATTTTAAACGGTGAGCTTTACGGGTTTCCTTGTTGTGCAGTTCAGATAGTTCTAGACTTTCTAGGGGTGCATTTCTCCATGGAGAGGCTCACGATATTTGCACAAAACATTCACATTCATAGTGGATATTCAAGCCTGCTCTTCACTGCCTGTGAACTCCATGAACAGATGAGAGCTGTGTGGGCACTGGATTACATTTCCCTGCAACACTCACTGCAGAGCCCTTAGGCTCTGAAAACAGATCCATATAAAACTAAGTTTCTGCCTCAACAGAGAGCCATCAGCCCTCTACTCTGCAACAGCTCTGTTTTAAAAAACCGCTCCGTTTGTTCAGTTTAATGTTAGTGCTCTATCAGCAAAAGCACAGTTTACTGTTGGCACAATTATTTATACAATTCCTACATATTTATTTTGCTAAGACCCACCTGCTGGATTCTTGGGAGTTTACAAGCTGGTACAAATGAATTCCAAAGCGGACACCTGCAGGGAACAGCATGTGGCTTATCTCCACTTTGCCAACTGCTCTGCTTACGTCACTAAAGATCCATCTAATTGAGTATATCCACATGTAATCAGATATTAAGCAACTGATTCTTTCCCACGACTAGCTTTGAAACAGAGGTACAGAACTCAATTCCTTTTGGGAAATTTTTGTGCTCACTAGTCTTTACAGATCTAAACAGTTGCGGATTGGCCTCAACATGTGCAAGCCAGAGACACAAGAACAAGACCAAGTGCCAACTCCTGCACTTGGACAAAACAACTCCATGTAGTGTTACAGCCTTGGGGAAGACCAGCTGGAGAGCTGCCTGGAGGAGAAGGACCTGGGAGTGTTGGTTGACAACTGGATGAATATGAGCCAGCAGTGGCCCAGGTGGCCAAGGCAGCCAATGGCATCTTGCTCTGTATCAGAAACAGTGTGGCCAACAGGACCAGGGAGGTGATTGTGTCCCTGTTCCCAGCACTGGTGAGGCCACACCTCGAGTACTGTGTGCAGTTCTGGGCCCCTCACTACAAGAAGGACACTGAGGTGCTGGAGCGCGTCCAGAGGCTGGTGAAGGGGCTGGAGAACAAGTTCAACAAGGAGCGGCTGAGAGAACTGGGGTTGTTTATCTTGGAGAAGAGGAGGCTGAGGGGAGACCTCATCACTGTCTACAACTGCCTGAAAGGAGGCTGTGTTGAGGTGGGTGTTGGTCTCTTCTTGCAAGTGACAGGCGATAGGATGAGAGGAAACGGCCGTAAATACACCAGGGCAGGTTCAGATTAGACACCAGGAAAAATGTCTTCCCTGAAAGGGTGGTCAGGCTTTGGAACAAATGCCCAGGGAGGTGGTTGAGTCGCCATCCCTGAAGGTGTTTAAAAGGAGGGTAGAGGAATTTCTTAGGGACATGGTTTAGTAAGGGGACAGGGACAGCTGGACTTGATGATCTCAGAGGTCTTTTCCAACCAGACGATTCTATGATTCTAGGATTCTCAGCATGTTGGGAGCTAAGAGGCAACATTAGCCCCAGCGTTGTTGGCGTTTTCTTGTATGAAGGTTGTCAAGACCAGGAACCACAGTCATTATTTTGGCTTCCAGTGTCTTAGCAGACTGATGGTACCAAAGGCCTGTTGGTAGTGGTTTTAATTTAGAATAAAAGAAGTGTGTTCTTGAGGACTTGACATCAGTTTCTACTCTGAAAATACAGACTAAAACAACCTGAGGAAAAGTCACGTGTTTGTTTTGTGGCCTCTGGATCTGGGTTGCCCAGAGCCCCAAATGCAGTAAATCAGCTGAGCCAGAGAGCGCCTACTATAGCGTTATTGAAGCCAGGTGGAAACGCTGGCTTCAGTTCCCACTTCCAGGAATCGTTTTTAGTTACCAGCACCAGTAATTCTGAATATTTATATGTACCATTTTATACAAAAGCAGGTGGGCAAAATCTGAGTCATGACAAGTCTGTTCTTAAATACTACTGAAGGAAAATAAATGAACTAAATGTATCTTCTGCTGCAGCCCTCCCATTGTATGCAAGAGGCAAAGACTTGTCAAGCAGAAGAGATGAAGTGTTCTAAAGGTACTGTCACTTGAGTTCTGGATCTTGTGCAGTGTGGTAGGAAATTACATCTAATCCACCAGTGGAGTTTGTTGCCTTCCAGTCATTCTCCTCTTCACCCTCTTTTATTTTACTTTGTCTGAAGGCAGAGATCTCACAGACTCTACCACAGGTGGATCCACTCCTTGCCTTACTTTGAGGAGTCTGTAGCCCAGACTTCCCATTCTTTTCTTTACCTCCCCACCTCCGTGATTGTCAGCTCTGACTTAGGCCAGCTGGGGTACAGACGTTAAGTCTTGCTCAAATCATGCGTGTCTGTAACATCTATTACTTACGAAATGCAACAGTTACTTTCTGGTATTTTGTGGTGTTCTCAGGATATTATGTCCATGATCACTGTTTGTAGATTATAGAAGAAATTGTTAAAAGCACTATTTTAAGAATATAGCACATCTGTAGGCAATTATATAAAAGTACAAATGTTAAGCCACAGCAATGTCCTTGAACACAGTACAAGAAACTCTAAAATAAATCACTTTAAAAAAATTATATAGTTTCATTTTTATCCTGTCATACAGAGATTATGTAAATCATTCCTAACACTCAGTAGTTAGGAACAGTATTAATAATTCCCAATGAGACCATAACTTTTTTCACTAAAGAAACTGAGTAAGCCAAAAGGAAATTAATCTATACTGAATACTTAAGCCTGAAAGAAAAACACAATAAATAATAATATTCTGAATTACTCATAGGTATTTTTATCAGTCCTGTAGTTTGAAGATGTCTAATTGTTTTTCAAATGTAAAATTTATTGTAATAAAGGGATGATCTGCAAGGAAGACAGAAGTGAACTGTTGACACTGTGCACTCTGGAAATGTACTTCTGGTGACATAAGCAAGAGGTGAAAGATGGCCCACGAAAGCATTTTAAACTTAAAATAAACCCAAAGGACTTGGGTTCTGATAAACTGTAGAACAACCAACCTGAGAACATATGAACACGCTGGTTTCCACATACGCAAAGCAAAACATCTTCTGACAAACAGCAAAAGCTGACTACAGCCTAAAGCTGTAGACGCCTCCCACAGACGGCTGACGCTCAGATCGCAGCCCACGGCAGCAAAGCAGGAGTTCAGTCCCTTGCAGGGTGATGTGCAGTCTCTGTCCCTGGTTCAACGCCCAGTGGTTTGCTGACCTGTTCTGAGCAGGCTGTTTGTAACAGAGGCGTGAAAGGAGAAGGGCAACTTTTGGCCTAACTACAGTGTGCTTCACTGCTCTGCAGGGCCAGCCACTGCAGGAAACTCTCAAGAAACTGTGCTTTCTCTTCAGTAAAAAGGTTAGGCCCATTTTTAGCACTGATATGAACGCACCATGCCATGGAACACAGACACACATGCCTGTACTTCAGTTTGGGAGTCCCTCCTGTTGCTGAAAAAGGTTACTGAGAAAGTAAACAACAGCACAAACAATTTCAAATATGAAACATTTCTCTCTTCTTAACAACATCAGTAGAGAGTAGCAGAGTAATAAACGGGGACATCTATAGAGACACTTCAGCAGCAGCGCTCTTGTGGATGTGTAATAAATTACAAGATACAAACCAACAATGTTGCCAGAAGAGCTATGAGTAAGGAGTAAGAAAATCCTGGCTTCTGTCCTAAATCACTGATTCAACATCAGTAATGCAGACCCGCGGGTAATTGGTATCAGATGAAATTCCAAGGAGTTGAGTTATATTAAGAATTAATCAATATGAGGAGGAGCCTAGTGGCTTTACCAGCAAAACATGTCAGCATTTGCCAGAAATAAACCATCTGCTGCTATTATGAAATCAGTTTGAAAATGTCATCCTCTTTCAAGAGAAATTTACTTTTAAGTCATTGGAAGTTAACTGGCTAACATACTGCCAATATTCAGATTTTCCCTTGCAAAATTGCTTAGACCAAGCCAAAGATAGAAACCTAAATGCAAAAAAAAAATTCTTGGAGAACACTGTAAAAGGCAGCAGTGTATTACCTGAACACCACTTTAATATCTGTGCTGGAATCAGTGCTATAGGAGACCAACTCCCTTTTCACTTTTTCAGCTTCAGTTTTTGAGTTAAGGCCAAGAAATGTTTGCAAGGGAACAAAAAGGAAGCCTTTGGATTTCTAACTCCAGAGTAAAAAAAAAAAATAAAATTACAATATCAAGTCTAAAAATCTTTACGACTATCATTCAGTTTTATTAAAAAGTATAGCATTTTATATATCCATAAATATTATACAGGCATCAAAACATACACCTACAGTTCTGCTTCCGCAGCATCCTCATTGGGGCAACAATAGTAGTCCACAAAACATATCTGTCCATCTTCATTCCTAATCATATACTGCAGTGAAAGAAAGCCTTGAGCATCTGTTCGAATGGACACTTTACAAGACAAAGCCAGTGCCTTTGTAGATGGTTTAAGCAAAGAAATCTTGTACCTGGCAGGAGAAAAGAAAAGAAGTAATTTGAAAAAAAATGTATTGTGCAGAGAGGAGCCAAAACATTATGCCCAATTAAAGCCACAGAACAACTAAAAAAAATTACTAACATGCTAATTTGATCTTTTCCTGGTGACACCAGACAGACAACGTTATCGCTTAGTTTTTGATATTTTGTCAGATGGGGAATATTTTTTTATGATCACAAACTTACTAACCTGTTTGTCTGGGTCTGGCTACAGTGGAATGCTTCCACCAAATCAGAGTCCCTAGGGTAATCCAGATGTGCACTCCCTGCATTTCCAAAAGTTGATAACCTGGAAGACAAAAGTCATCAACTCAAAATACCTGGTCACAACTCTCTAAAACCTCGTCAGGATCAGTCATCTTGCATACATCAATGGCTGTTTAACAGAACACTATTGTTTTACTTTATTTATAAATCTTAAAATGTTGGCATCAGCACCACATTTAACAGGTTGCTGACACATTCATTACTATGTTAATTAGATTACATATTGTGATTTGCTATACTCGCTACAATTCTTCTTGAAATATAACAATATTCTAAAACAGCTCCTCCCTCTTCACCCTGAAAACTTTCAGTCCTTACCAGCAGAGGCCAAGAATGGACATTTGAGTTGAAAGAATTGTTTTCAGTACCTGAAGTAGGGTTTATCTGGAGACATGGTAATCTGCAGAACTTCGCTGGTCATATCCAGTTCGGCAAATGCTTCTCGTAGTCCCTCTGACTGCAGGATAATTTTATTAACAACCTTTGTACTGCAGAAATTAAAGTCTAACAACTCCTCAGGCTCTTGAGTGTTAATTTTGCACACTGTCACTACTCCTCCTTCTTCCAAGAACAGCATCAAGGGGTAACCATAACCACGATAACACATCCTAAGGGCTGTTGATGTTCCTGAAAAAGAGAATGAAACATGTATTTTTCAGAGCTGCACATTTGATCACTTCAGAAAGTTCACATTTTACTGACACACGGGGCACAGATCCATTTGATTAAGCACATTTAGTGCAGCCTCCAGTATACCAATGTAGCATGCTTAGTGCAGCCTCCAAGACTCCTTCTGAAGCGCTGATTAAATAGCAAAAGGAAATTATGTGTATGTAGACACTAGTTCAGATTCAACTGGCGCCTTGTGCCAAATGGGTAACACAAGTTCTGACAACGAAGCTGGATAAGCCACAAATAGTTTAGTGGAACTGGAAAACCCTCCATGGTCCTGAGGCTCTTTCCAGCGCACACTGTCTTTCTTTCCTACTCGTTACTTGTGCAACCCAAGCTGAAGTTAATGCTGCTTAGCTTGCATCACAGCTACATCTTCCTTTTCCTAGGTAATCATAACATGAATCAAAATCTGAATCCCAAAATCAGAGGGCTGTTGATTTAGCTCTTTAGGTCAGAGTCAGAACAGAAATAGCAGAGAAATGTGCAGTTCAGCACACAACTGCAACAGCAGAACAGCCTAAGGAAACTGTCAATCTGCTCCACATGGGTACACAACGCATCCTGGGATCCATGGCAGTCACAGCACACATCAGTCCTGAGGTACCATACTGGCCTCAGCATCAGGACTCCAGCCTAAAGACATCATACAACTTGCCAGAGATGACTCAACAAAATGATTTCTTACCAAGATTACAGAAACTGTTTGAGATCAAGACCAGGCTAGATGGGGCTTGGATCAGCCTGATCTAGTGGAAGGTGCTCCCACACATGGCAGGGAGGCTGGAATTGTATGGGCCAACCCAAAACATTCTATGAGTCTACAATGATCTTCAGCCTTAAACCAGAGCAGGGATACAAGCTGGGCTGTTCAGTGGACCTCATGCCACAAAATCATAGAATCTCTTGGTTGGAAAAGACCTTTGAGATCATCAAGTCCAACCATATCACCCCGTTACTAAACCATATTCCTGAGCACCTCATCTACCTGTCCATTCAAGAACTCCAAGGATGCTGACTCCACCACCCCTCCTGGGCAGCAGCTCCGGTGAAAAGAGTTCTCTCCCAAAACAAGTGATTCTTTCGTGCCTTACACAGATCCAGGAATACCTTAGCCTCACAGGAAGACTCCTCTGTTTCTCAGTTACCCAGTAACACCAGATGTTATTCTATCCCTTATTCCACCTTCCAAACCGTGTGAGGGTCTTTTAGCACCTCCGGCTGCAGCGGTCCCTGACATACTGGCTCAGCTCATATCCACCAGCTCCTTTCTTCTCTCAATTGACTGTTACCACAGTACACATCTGTATCAGTTTAAGTACATAGGGTGGACCCTGCCTAGCAGTGACAGCTGCTCTGCTCAGGAGCACTAAGGTGAGGAAGTCAGAAACCTGCTAAGACTGGAAATCTCCCTATCACTACGTTTACGTTTCATATGATTACACGTGATACATAGACACTGTCAAGGTAAATATGCACAATACCTGGCAAAGAACTGGTACCAAAAATGGTCAAGCAGTCGAGAAGAATGGACAAATTAATCCGGAATGTCACCGATTCCTCCTGAACAGCAAACTCCTGAAAAATTTCTGCCTGTAAGAGACAGGAAAGAGATGAAGAGAGGAGAGTTTCTGCAATTAATTTACAGTTTACCCTTAATTTCCTCAAATGCAGTGATTTCACTTTCAGAGGTCAGTGCAATACAAAGTGATTTCTACATGTAACGCAGCATCAATTAAAGAAAAAAGGGGCTTCATCCTCAAACACTAGTAAAATAAAATCAGGGCACGGCTAAAACAAGCAGCATGGCATAAGCATGAATACCTAAACATTTGTCTTCTGCAATTTAAAAAACCACAGAATCGTTGAAGTTGGAAAAGACATTTAAGATTAAGTCTAACAGTAAACTTAACACTACCAGGTCCACCACCAAACCACATCCCTAAGTGCCACATCTCCCATCTTTCAAATACCTCCAGGGACGGTGACTCCACCACTTCCCTGGGTAGCCTGTGCCAGTGCCTTGACAGCCCTTCTGGTGAAGTACTATTTCCTAATATCCGATATAAACCTCCCCCAGTGCAACCTGAGGCTGGTTCCTCTTGGCCTGTCACTTGTTACTTGGGAGAAGAGACCAAAACCCACCTTGCTACAACCTCTTCTCAGGTAGGTGTAGAGAGCAACAAGGTAGCCTCTGAGCCTCCTGTTCACCAGACTAAAACAAGCTACAAATGTTAAAGCCAAAAGCTGCCCACTTCTGGAGCTGGAAACTTTCATGTAACGTAAGTGCCACCTTTCGCCAGAAACAATACTTACCTGTTTTTCTTCACTCAGAGCATGAATAAACATTTCAAATAATAAAAATATGTAAGTACAGAACAGAATAGTAGGTTCACCACACTGAACCAGGCAATGAAACACACCTAGGACTTGTCTGATGGGGGTAAACCACTCTGGGCTACCAGGAGCACCAAATGTTTCAAGGTAACTGCAGGAACAGAGTATCTCAGAAATAAAGCAGGCTGATTTGAGCTGCATTTGACTTATTTTTATCGGCAACCAAGAGGGCAAACGGCATCCTGGGGTGCACTGAACACAGCAGAACTAGCTGGTCAGAAGAGATGATTATCCCACTGTATTCAGTATTGGCGCAGTCTCACTTTGAGTGCTGTGTGCAGTTCTGGGCCCCAGAGTTTCAGAAGGCTGTGAAAGGAACTTGAAGACATCCCAAGGAGGGCAACAAAGCTGGTGGAAGGGCTGAAGGAATGTTCTGTGAGGAGCAGCTGAACACTCGGGGTTTGTCTAGTCTGGAGAAAAGGAGTCTGAGTGGTAATCTCATGGCTCTCTCCAGCTTCCTGAGGAGGGGAGTCGAGAGGGAGTTGCGGAGACATTCTCTCTGGTATCCAGTGACAGAACATGTGGGAACAGCTCAAAGCTATGTCAGGGGAGGTTCAGACAGGACATTACGAAGCATTTCTTTACCGAAAGGGTGGTCAAACACTGACAAAGACTCCCTGGAGAAGTGGCTGATGGTCCAAGCCTGTCAGTGTTTCAGAGGCATTTAGTCAATGTCTTTAAGAATACTTTAACTTTTTGTCATCCTTGAACTGCTCAAGCAGTAGGACTGGAAATCGCTACAGGTTCCTTCCAACTTGGAACAGTTCTGTACTGAACACCTCAACACTCTCAAAGGAACCTCCAGTCACTCCTCCCCTGCCCATATGTGCCCATTTCTTAACTTCTACAGAACATGCTGGCCACTCTATGAACTCACTCAAACAGCAGAAAGCTAACATAACAAATACAGCATCAGTGTAAGGAAGAACTGCGTAGCAGGGAGCAGGAGAAATCAAGGAGAGATAAAGTTAACAGGGAGATTCCAGCTTCTTCCCTTTCACAGACAGCTTCGGCTTCAGTTTCACCAACTGCAAAGATGCAAACTCTAAAGCACAGAAGGAAGTTAAAGCTGTGTTTGAGCTACTACCATAAAACAGTCCTTGCCCCTTTCATTTACATCCCCGGTATCACATACCCTTTCAAAAATGGGAACCAGCACAACACCTGTTTTACTGAACAAGGCATTTTAAAGCTGGATATGCATTAAATGAAAACAAACAAAACCACTCAGAAGTAAAACATTTTGTAAAGAGTACAAAAGTATAAATGCACCTTAAAAAAACTAAAATGAAGCCGGCAGTCACAGCTACAGAAGAGGCAGCAGAAAAGTGAGGAAGTCTGCTTTTGATTTTATAATAAATACAAGAAAAGAAGATATAATTTAGATTGCCATGTAAAGCTGCCTATACGGACCACTCAGTGCAGTTACGATCCTCAGTCTATGTGTCACCTCTCATGCACCCTTTCCGGACAAAGTTCAGCCCAGGTAGGATCAAGGGGTGCACGGGGAGACCCCCGCCCCAGCCCTGTGAAGCAGTCACACTCCAGCCCTGCTGCTGCCAGCTCTGGGCTCAGCCCAGCCACTTCGTGTGGCCGCTCTGCCACACATGGGCATTTCATAGAATCATAGAATGTGGAGTTGGAAGGGACCCACAAGGATCATCGGGTCCAAATCCTGTCCCTGCATAAGACAACCCCAACATTCACACCGTGTGACTGCAGGTGTTGTCCAAATGCTTCTTGGATATTTGCACTCTCCTTCAACTTGTTGCCTGGGGATGAAGCATAATAAAAACACTTACGAACAGACACTTTATGAACTTGCTCATGCATCCAAGGACAGTGTGCTGAGAAAGAGCAGCAAGCTTAGCAGGTGCCAAGATGGAAAACAAGGCTGCAAGCTCATCACACAAGCACACAATGAACACACCAAGCACCCAGCTCGGCCTTTCAATGGCACAGGCATCTCACAGACCACAGAATTATAGATTGGGTTAGAAGGACCTTAAAAGCCCATCCAGTTCCAACCCCACTGCCATGGGGAGGGACATCTCCCACTAGACCAGGCTGCTCAAGTCTCCATCCAACCTAGCCTTGAACACTTCCAGGGAGGGGACATCCACAACTTCCCTGGGAAACCTGTGCCAGGGTCTCACCACCCTCAGCGTGAACAATTTCTTCCTAACGTCTACTCTAAACCTTCCCCCTTCCAATTTAAAGCTGTTCTCTGTCATCCTATCACCACAGTCCCCTGTAAAATGTCCCTCCCCAGCTTTCCTGTAGCCCCCTTCAGGTACTGGAAGACTGCTGTGAGGTTGACCCGGAGCCTTCTCTTCTCTAGGCTGAACAAGCCCAACTCTCTCAGCCTGTCCTTGTAGCAGAGGTGCTCCAGCCCTTTCATCACCTTCATAGCCCTCCTCTAGACCATTCCAACAGTTCCATACCCTCTTTACGTTGGGGATTCCAGAACTGGACACAAGACTTCAAGTGGGGTCTCACAAGAGCAGCGTAGACGGAGAGAATCACCTCCCTCGCCCTGCTGGTAATGCTTCCTTGGATGCAACCCAGGACACGGTAGGTTTTCTAGGTTGCGAGCGCACACTGCCGGCTCAGGCGGCTGCAGCCTTCTCACGGCCCTTCCTTCACGCCAGCCACACCATGATTTCACCCCAGTTTCCCCTTCTCTGCGGGTCAGACTACTCTGCGCCTCCCCTACCGCGTAACTGGGCCTTTCTGGGGTCTCTCACAGCGGGGTACACCACGCCTCCCCTTTAGCTCAGGGCGGGCGGAGCCGCAGCCCCACCTGGATGAAAGCGTTGGCCTGGATGCACTTGGCGGCCTCCACCGTCACGCGGAGGCCGTTGGCCGTGGCGAAGCAGGTGGCGTGGTCCTGGAAGTGCACGGCCTTCAGAAGGCTAGAGAGGTGGCGCGCATTGTCCAGGCTGGCGCTCAGCACGAAGGGCTCCCCGCTGGCGGGAGCCTGCGCCGACAGCGGCATAGCAGGAGGGCAGGCGGAAGTGCGGGAGGGCGGAAGTGTGGAAGTGTCAAAGGGCAGGCGAAAGTGAGGGAGGGCAGAAGAGCGGGCGGAAGTGCGAGCGGGCGGAAGTGCGAGCGGGCGGAAGTGCGAGCGGGCGGAAGTGCGAGCGGGCGGAAGTGCGAGCGGGCGGAAGTGCGAGCGGGCGGAAGTGCGAGCGGGCGGAAGTGCGAGCGGCGGCGCACGGCGTGGGTTGGGCAAGATGGCTGCGGCCAAGAGGAAGCGTGGCGCCCCGGTGGCGCGGCCGAACAAGCGGGCTAAGACGGCGCCGAGCGCGCCAGAGACGGCCTCCCCGCCAGGCCCGGAGGAGTACAGCGTCCCGCCTCCGGTATCGCAGGTATTGCTCTTCCCCCCCACTGCCCTGCGCCGCTCCCTGCCTGGGCCAGACTCCTCCCCTTGAAGAGCCCCGCGGCCCAGTGTCCAGGCCGTGCGTCGAGTGTGCGTGCGTATGTCTGTGTGCGTGCGTATGTCTGTGTGCGTGCTTGCGTGTGTCCTCGGGGGTGCTTCTGCGTGTCTGGAGGGGTTCCTGTGGGTGTATGTGTGTCTGTGTGTCTGTCTGTGTGTGTGTGTGTTCCGACTCTGTGGGGCAGCCAGTGCTACTCCCGGGACAGAATGCTGAGGGTTTTCCCAGCAGGCAATTCATTGATGAGGCAGACTGGCAATTGAGCCAGGACAGAGGAGCATCCTTGGAGTTGTTTATAACCCCAGCACAAACGGAAGTAGTGTCTGGTGGATGTGGTTTCTGTGAAAATGTGCAAAAAAAATTAATCTGGTCGATGAAAATAAGTTGTGTCGACTTGTTGTAGACTTTCAGAATGGTTTGGTACAGAAGGGAGCTTAAAGCCCATCCATTTCCAAACCCCCTGCCATGGGCAGGGACACTTCCCCCTGGATCAGGTTGCTCAAAGCCTCATCCAACCTATCCCTGAACACTTGCAGGCATGAGGCATCCATACCTTCTCTGTTCAACCTGTTCAAGTGCCTCCCCACCCTTACAGAAAATAACTTCTTTCTAATATATAATTTGCTCCTTTTCCCCTCATCTTATCACTGCACTCCCTGATAAAGGTCCCCCCCCCCAACTTTCCTGTAGCCCTTCTTTAAGTACTGGAAGGCTGCTATGAGGTCTCCTTGGAGCCTTCTCCTGGCTAAACAATCTGAACTCTCTCAGCCTGTCAGCATTGGATAATTCTATTTTGTACGAATGATATGTGGAAATTATGCTGGTTTCATTTAGGAATCATTGTGAGAAGGTGCCTCATGGTTTCCTTAAAAGGAAAAACAGTGTCACATTTACTTCTGAGATCTTGTCACTTGCTTATCCATAGGAAAAGCTGTGTTGTGCTCCAAGACTGTCACTGAGCTCATTTCACAGGGCAGGAGGATGCCTGCTGTGAATTAGTAGTGCCTGTGGCTTTCTTAGTACCTAGGTGTGTTGTACAAGTGACAGGCTTTGTGCGGGAGTGCACTGGAGCAGGCTGGATGACAGTTCTTCCTGTAAAAACCTTTGAAGAAAAGTCATTGTCCTTGCTGAGAGAATGAAGCTCTGCAGATGGGCAGATAATGTTAATAATGCGCACTCTGATGGTGTCTTTCTGTCATCGCAATTCAAAATTCAAAAGTCTGTTGTTGTTGTGTTGTAGTAGTTTTAAGGCCAGAAACTTCCTGCTTAACTTTTGTGTCTTTTCCCTAGGGTAAATGGAAAAACAAGGAGCGAGTGCTTATTTTTTCTTCTCGTGGAATCAATTTCAGGACAAGGCACCTGATGCAAGACTTAAGGACATTGATGCCTCACTCAAAAGCAGGTGGGTTTCAGCATCCTCCCTCACTAAGTGTTTTCAGAGTAGTTTTAAACCAAGAACTTGTAACAACCGGCTCTTTTTAAAAATTTGGTACATAACTGTTTTGGTGAAACTTCTGTCTTAAACAAACGAAAAGCAACCCCCTTTTGAGCCAACAAATGCAACGACTACCATTGTATCCTAATATGTTCTGGGAGATGACTCGTGGCCTGAGTGCTGTGAGCGCAGAGATACTTTTGTTGCTCCCTGTATTGCATAGCGTGGCTGATTCAACTTGATAGTTAATCGTTTTTTATAACCAGTAAAGCTTTTGCAAAAGGACTGACTTTTGAAAGAACTTGTTTTAGATTGGTTTTCCTGCGTTCTAAATGTTGTTCTTGTCTTCTAGATACTAAAATGGACCGTAAAGACCAGTTGTTTGTAATTAATGAGGTAATCCAAGATGTAACTAGTGGTTCTTTATTTTTTCTGGAAAATTAAACACAGATTTTCTTAATGAAGGAATAAACCAACACGCCTTTCCGTGTAGGTGAAAGGTGTATTACAGTTTATACTTGGAAGAGAGGAGGGAACAAATATGCAGCCAGGCGAAACAGTATCATAGGACATTAGTAGTTCTGAAACTAGAACCTAATGTCAGCTCCTGCTCTGAAGTTTATATCCTGGAGACCTTATCAGATTGCTTGTAGCTTTAGTGAAGTTATTACTCCTGGTAATAGATGCATGAGATTTTTCAGTAAGACAAGTGCTTCAACTTGGGGATGAGTAATTTGTGAAGGTGAGACCTTTGCTTTTAGACTTGTATTTTGGAGGGGGGGGGAAATATTAAAGATTAATGTGGAAAGTTTTTGAAAGTGTCTTCAGAATTTTGTGAACTGCCCATTTGACATGTCTTGTTTAGGTGTGTGAAATGAAAAACTGCAATAAGTGCATCTTTTTTGAAGCCAAAAAGAAACAGGATCTCTACATGTGGTAAGGAAACCTTATATTTTCTTAGATTCCTGTATATAGCTGAGGATGCTTCTGTTCTAGCCAAAGTTTCTTACTGTAATAGCAAAGTTGCATGAAATAGTGTGGCCTAGTTAAGCCTCTACTAATTGTGCACTTCCGTGGTTTGTGCAAGTTTACAATGCCTGATCAGCTTTTGTAAACTGTTTATCGCAGCTTTTTACAAAACTGTTTAGAAATGTGGTAATTTTAAGTAAGTTAAAGGAGTTACATAATGTCATAAAGGTCACTGAAATTACTTCAGTACCAAAATAACGGGTTGGAGGGTATTGTAAGAATCCAGCATACCTTCTGGCTACTGTTAACATTTTCCTTTTCTCTCTTCCCCGCTATCTGTGCTCTGCAGGCTTTCAAACACACCACAGGGACCATCAGCTAAATTCTTAGTTCAGAATGGTAAGTTGCTTGACATTACTGTTTTTGGACTCTGGCTTTCTTGTCTGTACAGTTTTCTGTAAATACTAAAATGACCTTTTTTAAAAAAAATCACTGTAGTTCACACACTGGCTGAATTGAAGATGACAGGAAACTGCCTGAGGGGCTCACGGCCCCTTCTGTCTTTTGATCCAGTAAGTACAGCTTTTATTTCATAAAGTATGCTTTTTTTCTTTATGTGACTGTTGCATTTAGTTTTGTATGTAAAATTACTTTTATCTTTGTAGGCATTTGACAAGGAGCCACACTATGCCCTGCTAAAAGAGCTGTTTATTCAGGTCAGTCTGTAGTTCTCTCCAGTTTTTCTTCCTCATTGGAAATGTTTTTTGGCACGATGCTTAAAAATCTTAAATGGTTTTTTTTTAGTAATATTTTTACTCTACTGAACTTGCAAAAGATCTTCAGAGGATTAGGGTCATGTGTTTAAAATCATTGGAATACATATTATTAAGTTTTGGGCTTTGAAATGTAATCTGGGATCACTAAAATTAATTAAAAATGAGCCATTTATTATTTTTTTAATTTGGCCTCTTATAATAACAGATCCTTAGTTATAACTACCTTTCATTACAGATATTTAGCACACCACAGTATCACCCCAAAAGCCAGCCTTTTGTAGATCATGTTTTCACCTTCACCATTACGGATGAGAGGATCTGGTTTCGAAATTACCAGGTTAGTGGTCTCTTTTAGCTCTTCAGGTGGTGCTCAGTTGTCACGGTTTAGCCCTGCCTCAGCCAATTGTGCCAGCTAAAACCAGGGAGTTGGGGTCCCAATTCCCTTCCCTGCTCCTATCCCCAGGGAAGGGGGAAAGGAAAACGAGAGGAAAAAGGCTTTTGGATTGGAAATTAAACTAAGACAGGTTTAATAAAAAAATAATAATAATGATGATGATGATAAAGAAAATAATAGGAAATAATAATAATAATAATAAAATAATGAAATGTACACAAATATGTGAAATTGTGCCTCCACTATGTGTCACCACAAATGCTGCAGAGCAAACTGGGAAAGGGATCAGCAGCAGGAGAGAGCTGGACACAGAAACTGGATTCAGGAATACACGTGTCTGGGATCAGGGTCAAACAGACAAACGAGGTCCTCACTGAATGTTGACCATCACAGAAGATAATGAGACTCTCGATCTCTCAGTTTATACCAAGTATGACATATGTGGGATAGAATAGTTAGTTGGAGGTCATCTGTCCTGTTCACTCCTCCCTGCAGGTGCAACCTTTTTTCACTCCTTTCAGTTACAGCTACAGCAGCTGGAGAATGGCCTTAGTTACCATAGCAATAAGTACAAGTCATGGCCTTTTTGCATATCAGTGCCCCTTGTTGTCACTGCTAGAGAAACAGCGACTGAAAAACATGCAGATAACTTCCAGAAAATGAAGTTACTTAGGACTTAGCTGAATTTAGAAAACTGATTCTACTTTAGCTCAAGCCACAACATCAGTTGAGCAATTTCGTATCAAATCTATTGAACCCAGAACTGCTTTATATGCAGAACTGTGTTTGTACAAGTCCAGCTTATCAGCTTCGATGGCCTGGTGTCTTGAATTTAGATTCAGTTGTGTATCGCTCTGTGGAAAGTGCCTACCAGGACATACACTTTGATTCAATCAGTGAGAAAATGCTCTTTTTATTTCAGATAATAGAAGAAGATGCATCTCTAGTAGAAATTGGTCCTCGTTTTGTCCTGAACCTCATAAAAATCTTCCAAGGTAGCTTTGGAGGTCCAACTCTGTATGAAAATCCCCATTACCAGTCCCCGAATATGGTAAGCAGCTTTGTCTTTGTCTTTTTTTTCATTTAGCAACTCATTTGAAAAACAGGCCTGCAATGTGTCTTTGTAGGAGAATCATGTATGCCTTTCCATGAGACCCTTGGTAGGAAAGAGTGCCCTAACTGATCACCATTTGAGAACAGAGTCATGGTGTAAAAATGGAATGAAAGCCAAATTCATGTCACTGAAAAGGTGGCAGAACACTAAGCATTTTGACAATTAGGCAGAGAAATTATCACCTATTTCCTTAATACCTGATTTTTTTCCATATTGCTTGTTTGAAATTTGATGTGATTTAAATTCTTATTTTTTAGCATCGACGGCTGGTAAGACTATCAGTGGCGGCTAAGTTTAGAGAGAAACAGCAAGTAAAGGAAGCACAAAAGATTAAGAAAGCAGGGAGCAAGGTGCTTGTTAAAGAAGATCCCACTGAAGTGGTCTTTGAAACTCCCACTGAAGAAAAGCCAGTGGAAATACAGCTCGTGAAACCAGAGTCAAAGCCAATTGTTAAAGATAAAAAGAAGCCACGCAAAATTCAGAGGAAGAAGCAAAAAAAGCTTTTCAGAATGGAAGCATCAGCATAAACATTACAAGTGATGAAACTAGCTGTATAACATTATATTGTAAATACTTGTTTTTACAGGCAAAACTAACAGGACTTCAATTTTAAGTAAAGAAAATATCCATGTCTTTATTAGGCTTGAGTTTGCAGTCTTATTATCTTTCTCTCTTTGAGAAGATTTTGGTTTTGAAAAACAACATGAAAATAGAGAAGGGGGAATAAGACATACCATAATAATAATCCTGCTTTTGAGAAATGGCCTTTTACACTCGAATACCTTTGGGAGGTGGCTCACTGTTACATCCACAAGGAATAAAAATTACTGGGTAGTTGTTGATGCTTATCATGAACCAGAATTCAGTCTGACAGCATTAGAAAATCCTTGTAAAAGTTTTAACTTCGTAGGAATTCTCTCTTGGGGTGTGGTGTTGATTTTTTTTTTTTTCCTTCTCATAATCCTCAGGGAATATGATGGGTTATCGGCTTCTTAATTGCTCCTTTTATTAATAGCAAAAAGCTGCTACTTTTGTCTGTGATAGCTCCTGTCCTGTTCTTAGCACCTGAAACGTAACTGTAGGGGAAAAACAGGCTAAGGTGGGATTCTAGCCCTTCATACCAAATTCAGTGCACATTCCCTAGCGGGAAGAAGTGCAATGGTATCTGTGATTGAGCACTAAAACCATACACGTACAACAGCCTGTGGTTCTCTGTCACACCAACAGTGCTTAAAAGCACAGAATTCCACACTGTTATGCACTTACACATGCAAGCAACCTTTACTTTTTCTTTTTTACAAAAATGCTCTCCTCTTGGTTTAACTGTACGTGGTATTTAAGTCTTGTCTTTCAAAGTGCAGTCAGTCCATACAGATTTTTCCATATAAAATTTGCAAATAAGCTTCCAATATTGCTTAACAGTCATTGTGACCAAACCCTTTGATTTTGCGCACTGCTAATGGCTGTATTTCAAATGCAGCAGAGCTTCTTGCATGCTGATGAGCAGCAGAAAGTTGAGTTTGGTTCACTGTAGTTCTTACCCACTGTCTGATAGTGGGCACTGCCACAGAGCTGCAGCATGAGGTCAGCATTAATTGGTGGCTGTATTTTCATGAAGCTTTTAGGAAGTTATTGTCTGTCTGCCCGTTTTCCAGATGCAGTTAAAGTTGTTCAGCCTGGAGAAGAGGAGACTGAGAGGGGATTTCATAGCTGTTTATTGCCTTCTCACAAGGGAGGGAGATGCTGATCTCTTTTCTCTTGCAGCCTATGATAGGACTAGAGGTAATTGCAGGAAGATGTGCCAGGGGAGGTTTAGTTTGGGTATTAGGAAGAGATTCTTCACCCAGCGGGTGGTGGAGCATAGTAACAGCTCCCCAGGGAAGCAGTCATGGCACCGAGTCTGCCAGCATTCAAGAAGCATTTGGACAATGCCCTCAGTCACACGGTGACAATGTTGGGAGTGTGCTGTGTAGGGACAAGAGTTGGACTCGATGATCCGTTTGGGTCCCTTCCAACTCAGGTGATTCTATGAAATGAGTCATGGTATTTGTAAGTTATCAGCTGGGGCGGGGGGGGAAAGAAACTTATAACTTTTCTTTCAGAGGAAGTCTCACAGTATCACCCTCTGACTAGACTAAAAAATTTGAACAATTTTCAGTTGTATGAGAATTCCTCTGTAGTGCTCAGCAAAAGTCTGATTTAAATAATTTTTTCTTGACTGATTTTAGCCAATAGTTACAGACCTCTATGTGGCTGTGTCTTCATTACCTTTTTTTAATCTGCTTTCCCATTCCAGACCTCATGACCTGGTTCTTCCACTGGCTCTATTGCTGTCTCCCTGTCTGCTCTCTTAGCTTCCCTGTATTTCTGGGTCTTGATTGTTCCATGTTCCTATTTGGTTCCTCTGTTGGTTCCAGCCTCTGGCATCTTGGTGCTGAACAGACAATGCTGGCACAACAGGAAGTTAAGTGCTAAATGTTATCCCATTCTCTGTAATGAGTTGTCCTGTGTGCCCTCTGATTGGAAAGGGACTGGTGAATACAGGTAACTGCTCTGTTCATGTAGTCTAATAGAATCACTGAATATCTCAAGTTGGAAGGAACCCAAGAGGGTCAAGTCTAACTCTGCTCATTGCATGACTACCTGAAAATAAACTACGTGACTAAAAGCATTGTGCAGATCCTCCTTGGACTCTTGACAGGCTAGATGCCATGATCATTTCCCCGAGAGCCTGTTCCACTGACCCTCTCAGTGAAGAACCTTTTCCTAATGTCCAGCCTCAGTTTTCCCTGATGCAGCTTCAATCCACTCCTGGTGTCCTGTCGCTGGTCACCAGAGACAGGAGAACAGCAGCTGCCCACCTTGAGGAAGCTGTAAACTGTGATGAGGGCAGCTCCTAGCCTTCTTTTCTCCAAGTTGAACAACCCAAGTGACCTCAGCTGCTACTGCTAAGTCCTGTCTTTGAGCCCTTTCATTGTCTTTGTCCCCTCCTCTGCATGCACTCAAATAGTTTGATGTCCTTTTTACGCTGAGTGGTCCAAAACTGCACACCAGTGCAGTGGGACAGTCATCACCCTCGACTGGCCACCTACTCTGTGTTCAATGTACCTGATGGTATGGGTGAGACAGTGTCTTCCCAGGCTTCTTAGGATCTGGAGAACTAAGTATTGTAAGGAGCGGCTGAGGGAACTGGGGCTGTTTAACCTGGAGAACAGGAGACTGACAAGAGACCTTATAGCTCTCTACACCTACCTGAAAGGAGGCCTTACTGAGGTGGGTGTTGGTCTCTTCTCTCAAGTGACAACGGTGAAAGGAAATGGCCCCCCCCCTCCCCCCCATCCGTCCGTCCGTCCGTGTCCCCTCCCGTCCGTGTCCCCCCCCCGCCCTCCCCACCGGACACTAGACCAGGCTGCTTGCTTTGGGACATGTGGAAAGGGATCTGGGGGTTCTGGTTAATGGCAGCTGAACGTGAGCCAGCAGTGCTCTGGGATGCGTCCAGAATGGCATTGCCAGCTGGCTGAGGGATGGTATTGTCCCCCTCTTCTCTGCACTGATGCAGAGAAGTCACTTGTTCTGTTCAGCCTGGAGAAGAGGAGACTGAGAGGAAACCTGACAGCCATTTACTGCTTCCTCAAAGGGGACGAGGTGGAGCAGGCACTGATCTCTTCTCTCTGGTGACCAATGATAGGACTTACAGGAATGGCAGGAAGATATACCAGGGGAGCTTTAAGGTGGATTTTAGGAAAAGGCTCTTCACCCAGAGGGTGGTGGAGTGTTGGAACAGCTCCTCAGGGAAGCAGCCATGGCCTGATGATATTCAAGAAGCATTTGACAACGCCCTCAGTCGCACAGTGTGAATGTTGGGATTGTCCTATGCAGGGGCAGGAGTTGGGCGCTGTAATCCTTGTGGGTCCCTTCCAACTCGGGGCGTTCTCAGATTCTGCGATTCAGTCGGCGCGGTGGAGCTGGGCTGACGGTTGGGCTGGATGATCTTTAGAGGTCTTTTCCAAACTTAACGACTCTACGACTTTACGATTCTTCTTCGACCGGGCCCTGCCCGGGTTCCTCTCGCCCCGCCTCTCTCGCCCCGCCTCTCTCTCGCCCCGCCTCTCTCTCGCCCCGCCTCTCTCTCGCCCCGCCTCTTTCTCGCCCCGTCTCTCTCTCGCCCCGCCTCTCTCTCGCCCCGCCCCCCTCTCGCCCCGCCTCTCTCTCGCCCCTCCCGCAAGGGCGCGGGCGGCTGCCCCGCTCCCAAAAGGCTGCTCGGGCTCCGCCCTCTCACGCTGCCCGGGTTGCGCCGCCGGCCGCGCTTCCTCCTGCTGGCGCCGCCGCCGCTGTCGCCGCCATGAAGTGTCACTACGAGGTGCTGGGCGTGCGGCGCGACGCGAGCGACGAGGAGCTGAAGCGCGCGTACCGGCGGCTGGCGCTGCGCTGGCACCCGGGTACGGGCACGGCGCGGGGTGGAGGGGACGGTGTTCGGGGGGGGCCAGGGCAAACCCCCTCGTCCCGGGGGGACAGGGCTCGGGGGTGGGAGGGACGGGGCATTCCCCTCTTGTCCCGGGGCTCGGAGGGGACGGGGGACGGGGCAGCCCCCCCTTGTCCCGGGGCTCGGAGGGGACGGGGCAGCCCCCCCCTTGTCCCGGGGCTCGGAGGGGACGGGGCAGCCCCCCCTTTTCCCCGGGGGTTCGCGGGGGGGGCGGGGACGGGGCTCGGAGCTCGGAGGGGCTGGGGGACGAGGCAGCCCCCCCCGATTGTGTCAGGGGCTCGGAGGGGGGGACGGGGCAGCCCCTGTTTTTGGCACTCGGTGCTCAAGGGGGGATATGGGCATCCCCTGTTCCTGTGGGCTGGAGTTCAGGGGGACGGGCAGCCTTCCCTTTTCCCAAGGGCAGCAGCCCCTGTTCCTCGGGTCTCAGGGCCGGGTGGAGTGGGGCAGTCCCTGTTCCTGGGAGTAGCCCCTTGTCCCCGTGGTCAGTGCTGAGGTGGGGGGTGAGTGTGGCAGCCCCTTGTCCCCAAAGTCGGGGCTTGGGGGGTTGGGGCAACCTCCCTTATCCCTGAGACTTGGAAAGCTCCTTGTCCTCGCAGCTGGTGCTCAGGGAGGGACAAGGGCAGCCTCTTGTCCCGGCGGTCAGTGCTGGGGTCGGGGGTCGGGGGGGGGGGGGTGGGGGTTTGGCAGCCCTTTGTTCCCGCATTTGATGCTGGGGTGGGGCTGCTAGTGGGTGCAGGGAGTTGGGCCCGGAGGCTGCAATCACAGCGTGGAGTGATGTGGCTGTCCCCAGCCTTCACAACAGGTGCTGCCACCCTGGGTGAATTACTTACTCTCCCACCAAATTGTTTTACAGATAAAAACCTAAGGAATGCAGATGAAGCAGCAGAACAGTTCAAGTTAATCCAGGCAGCTTATGATGTGCTCAGTGACCCACAGGAAAGAGCCTGGTGAGCAGTTCATGTCCAGTAGCGACCTGGAAAGGGATCCTTTTGTTCTGGCTCAGCCAGTGCCTTGGTTTGCTTCTCACTAGGCCTTGCCTCACAGGCCACTTTGGTTCAGGCTGTGCTGTGGTTAAGAGAAGCTTCATGGGGAGGCATAGCTCCCTCATGGGGTTTCAGGGAGTTGTGGAGAGCTGGGCACCAAGGGGTCATGCCAGGGATGGCTTCTGTGCTGATTCACACCTCCCAGTGCACATGGGCCTAGGTGTCCCTGTCCCTCTGGTCACAGCCCTCCCTGCCTTGGGGACAAGAGCCAGCCCCACCCTCTGGGCACACATGGTACTGAAAATGCGGGTAAATAAACTCCCTAATACTCGTTTTGGAGTTTTAGAAAGCAATATCTTTTATTTCAGCACTGAGGGAGTATGGACGAAATGAGGGAATGCTTTCCATCAATCATGTGCGATGAGACAAGTACTTGTTACAGAACTTGTTACAGATATTGCGTAACTGAAGTTAGTTAGAAAAATAATTCTACAAAAAAACAACTCTAAGTCAAAGTATTTCACACTCTGTGATAACAACCACTTCTTGTATCACACTGGTGTTTAGTGTGATACTGATGGCTGCAGATAGTCAGTTACTAAGACAGTCAGAGTGTCTTGTTTCTATAACAGTCCTGACTTGAAATAACCCACACGCTTCTCTTTTTTAAGAGATTGCTACTTTAAGTGTTCTATGTCACTTGTTTTTCATAGAATCTGGGAATCACTTGGGCTGGAAGGGACCTTAGAGATCATCTGGTTCCACCCCCTCTGCTATGGGCAAGGACACCTTCCACTAGATCAGGTTGCTCAAAGCCACATCCAGCCTGGACTTGAACACTTCCAGGGGTGGGGCATCCACAACTTCTCTGGGTAACCTATTCCAATCTCGTTTTCTCTCGGGCTGAAGCAGCAACCAGATTGTGCAGCCAAAACCACTTGTACTAAGTTTGTCTTCCTTTAAAGGAAAGAACTGTTTATCAGTTTTTATATACTAATACAAGATTTGGGTTTTTTTTTTTTCAGTGTGCATTCAATTATTGGATGATTTAAATAACATCTTACCCATTTCTGAAAGCTTATTGAAACATCTTGCTGAAATGCGTTTGTTACCTTCCTGTTAAGAAATCGCTGCTATAGATATTGCAGATGAGGTAATAGTAAATTAAAGGTCGAGAGAGAACATTTACTGAGCCTACCTTTTTTTTTTCTCTGTGAAGATTTTTCGATGTTGGACACAAATTCCAGGCACTGTGCTAAACTGTATGCTGAGGTGGTATGTGTACTGTGTTGGCTGTGTCTTACCAGCACTTGGGATTGTTCTGTGTTGCTGCATCCTTGATACTGTGATTTTTTCCTAGGTATGATAATCACAGAGAGGCTCTGCTAAGAGGGGGAATTGGTGGAGACTATCAAGATGATAGTTTAGACCTACTGTGCTACTTCACTGTTAGCTGTTACTCTGGATATGGAGATGATGAGAAGGTAATGAATTTATTTGTATTTAATGAATCAATTCAAATTTCATGAAAAGTGTCAGCTTTTGCCTTGTGTTGAAAAGCTATGCACGGAATCGTTGACCATATGTAGTAATAATGCTTAAACAAATCTTCCTAAAGCAAAACTTACACTGGATGTTTAGGGAAGCTTTAATTCTTGCTTTTTGTCCAACAGTTACTTAGTCATGATTTTCAGCTATACCATACCACAACAGAGTGTGTGTATTATAAATGTATGTTATATAGTGAAGCATTCCAATGCCTTGCAGTACTATCTGTCTATTCAGAAATAACTTTAACAAGCTAGAATGCTTCAGGCTAAGGAAAAGCAGTGTAATAACAGCGCCTGGGGAAAGTGTGCTTCATATAATTGAATTTCCTGTTAGATTAAGGCATTCATCATATTAGAAAAGGATTAGAAAAACCTCTGCCAGAGAGAATGTTTATCTGTCTTCGGATATCTATCGAGGGGTGTGTTAGTAATGTCTTAATTTAGAAGGTAAAAAGATAGTTAAGGTACATAATGAATTTTGTGTTTGGAACTTCCTCCAGGCTTGGGACTGAAACTCTTTTCGATTTGGAATTGAATAGAAGAGCTTGATGAGCTAGAGAGGCAGACACTACATGAAAGAGGTGGAAATAAAAGCAGTGGGTGAGAATGGGAACTTTCTTAAACAGAAGGGTCTTGCTATCTAGAGCAAGAGCTTAGTAGGCCTGATTTTGAGTTGCTGTTGCAGAACTGTAGTATTTCTCTAAAATACACTGCTGTAGCCGAGCCTTTGTACGTTTGCTATTGAGTCATGCAAAAGGAATCATAATGTGTTTTGCTTTGTTTTTTTTAAATTTCAGGGATTTTTTACAGTCTATCGACAAGTTTTTGAAGAGATTGCAAAAGAAGAGATGGAATATATGACCCAGGAATATACTGAAAAATTCCCTATGTTTGGATATTCCGAAAGTGACTATGATATGGTAAGAGCAATTGTAAATCTGAACTGAAAGTAATGCAGTTAAATAATTTCTTTGTCCCACACTGAAATCAAAGGAAAGGCTCCTGCTGATGTCCAAGGTGAATGCAAAACCATCTGTCTGCTATCTTTTCTACTATTGCAGAACATTACTGTAAAGGAAGTGCTTGTGTTCTGATTCATAATATTGAGGTGAATTGAAATTGGTGTTTCCTGTTGTACTGTATTATTAGCCAGGTTTTTAGAATAAGTTGTCAGACAAATGCTTCACAAGGCTAACCATCAGTTATGCCAATGAAACTGAAGAGTCTTGCCTCATTTGAGAAAATTGCATAGTGCTTACTGCATAACACAGCCTGCAGAAAATGGGAGATGTGGTGTTTGACCTGTGCTGCAAGCCCCCACTACCATACTCTTGTTATCTAGAGTTATTCTGTGGTGAGATATTATTTCAAAGCTATTGTGAGCTTTCCCATGGGAAGCAAGAAAAGAAAATGTGTGTTGGACACTTGAATTTTTGTCATCTAGTTTGCCAACTATTTGTGGTATTCTATCAGACTTACATGCTTTCCTTAAGGTTATCAGTATTGGGTGGGTGCGATTATAGACCTCAAATAGCTTTTATGCTGTCAATTAATAACTACAAATGGCTGGAATTCTAGCTGTTCACGGTATTCTGGAAGAAGAATGCTCACCTTTTATTATTTTAAAAAAAGGGATTCATCAGAGTATTTTATGGGAAATAGCCTCAGTTGAATGGGAAAGTCATTATTTCTGTTATTTTATAATCAGACAAAGACATTACGATGTCAGACTCCAGCATTGCCTTGCCAGTTTCTTTATTTGGTGGGAGTATTGTGGGAAGAGGGAAAGAGTTTCAGAAGGGAGCTACAAAAACTCTACAGAGGCTTCAAAATCTGTGATATGAATGCTCTCTGGTTCAGTCTACTGAGTTCATTTACAAGAAGCTTGAGAGGCGGCTCGATCAATGCCAGGCAAGATATTTGTTAGTCTGCAACTTCAAAAGATTTTGCAGGAAGAGAAAACTTGCAGGTCAATTAGATGCAGAAACAAAAGCAGTCAGCTCCAAGTATAAGTAGCAGGTGAAACAAAATCCACCCAGGAGTTTGGCAAGAGCTGCTGTACAGTGTTTTGCAGAATATCAGTGAAGTGCTTGTATTTCAGGTAGCCGCTGAGGAGGAGGAAAGTCTTAGCTCATACAGCTGGTGAAGGGAAGGCTGATCCCTGTCATCAGTTGATAGCCGTACATACTTTTGCACAGAAGATTCCTTCTGAAGCAGGAATCAGAGACAGGGAGTCTAATCTCACTTAAGTTAAATTGGATTAAATGTGAATATTTATTGGTTATTATCAGCTGGGGTTTTGTGATAGCAGAGGAAGACTGTGTAGTGACTTACCTGACTGAGGCCACAGCTATGAACCTTAGCGTATGGGTAGGCCAGTAGAAATTAGAGTTGAGGTGTCGATAGTTGTAGGCCGTGTGAATACCACTGGCAGAAAGAGTGGAAGAGGAGATACTAGAAGAGTTATTAACTGTTAAATACTTCTGTGAGGTATTCCAAAATATAAACAGGTGCATGTAGGAGTAAGTAGTCAAAAGGCAGCTTAACTGGCTAAGTAAAACAAGAAAGAAGTTTAGGCATATCTTCTTTTCTGAATATGCAAAATTCATAAGGTTAATAATACTTTGGAGGAGAATAGAGAATAAAACAAAAAATGTTATTATGCCTTTTTATTAATCCAGCATTTACTCATGAATAGTAAGAGGAGGGAGAATACGGAAAGATCATTTACTGTTTCCATTAGTCTGAAAGCTAGAGGGCGTCATATTAACCTCCAGTCATACAGTTTGCTAATAAAACTAAAGTGCATCTTCACATTGCCCCTTGTTAAACTGTGCAAGTCATGGCTCCATGCTATTATATATACCAACAATTTACATGAGTTAAAATAAATATCAAACCAATTCAGGAAAGAAAAATCCATCAAGGGCTATTAATTTCTATCTTGCTCTGGAAGCAGAGAGACTACATGTAGAAGAAATAGCATTATGTACATGTGTTGGTTTTATTGCTCTTTTCGTGCTCATCGTCTGCTGCTGTTGGAAATGTGGGCCTGATTTATTGCTGTAGCGTAGTGTGCTAGTTCTAAGGCAATACAGGCATATGCCTGCTTGCAGACAGCATATCTGATCCTGACTGTGCTTGTTAGTTTGACAGGAAAAGTACAGCAAAGCTAAGTGACTGGGCACCTGCATTGGCACAATCCAATCCTACCAGAGGATAGCTTTTAAAAGTTGCAGTTTGGAATAGTTCAGACAAAGCTGGGTTTTGGCATGGTTTGAAATTTTAAAGATGATATTGGAGGTTTCTCTAAACTTCATGTAATTTCTGTGTACTCTGGGCAAAAACTGTGGCCCATGTAGAAGGTAGAAAACTGCTTTAGAAGTCCTGAATTGATTGGTATAGTTTTCATCTCTCTCTAAATAAGTGACTTGTTTAATTTTTTTTCTTGTAGGTAGTCCACCCTTTCTATGCATATTGGCAGAGTTTCTGTACTCAAAAAACCTTTGCTTGGAAAGAAGAATATGACACACGACAAGCCTCAAACCGCTTGGAGAAACGAATGATGGAAAAAGAGAACAAGAAAAAAAGAGATAAAGCAAGGAAAGAGAGGAATGAACTGGTCCGCCAACTAGTAGCCTTTATTCGTAAAAGAGATAAAAGAGTGCAGGCTCATAGGAAACTCATAGAAGAACAAAATGCAGAAAAAGCTAGGAAAGCAGAGGAATTATGGAGGAGGCGTAAGCGTGAACAAGCCAAGTACGTAAACATGGAACAAATCTTTTCCTTTAAACTTGGAAAAACTATCCATGAGGATACCATATGGAGTTAGATTCTATTAGTAGCTCCACTTGCTGTGTTAAACATCCTTGAAAATCTCATTTATTGGCTTTTATCTCAAGTCTTAGGTTTTTAAAACCTGAGTCTCTCTGTATTGTACTGACAGTTCTGACTCCAGGCACTAGGAGGAACAAAATGAGCCTTTGACATGGTTTCTCACAGTATTCTGCTTGAGAAACTGGCTGTCATTGGCCTGGATGAGCACACCTTCTGCTGGGTAAAAATCTGGCTGGATGACTGGGCCCAGAGGGTGGTGGGGAATAGAGTTAAATCCAGTTGGAAACCAGTCATGAGTGGTGTTCCCCAGGGTTCAGTGCTGGGTCCAGTCCTGTTCTGTATATTTATCATTGAAGGGATGAAGGGATTGAGTGCACCCTTAGCAAGTCTGCGGATGACACAATTCCATAATATGTTCAGGACTTTCCTTCTAAAATAATAGAGAAAAAGAAGTTATCTACTAAAAAAACATTGTTTTGTAATTCCCATCTCATAAACACAATGTAGAAGTTATGGTATTATTCTACCTGTAGGCTTGCTGAGCAGTATAAAGAGCAGAACTGGATAACTATGTTAGATCTGGAAAAGGAACTGCGAGAAATGGAGGCACAATATGAAAAAGAATTTGGAGATGGATCAGATGATGAAAGTGGAGTAGAAGAACAGGAGACAAAAGGCACCAGAGGTGCGTGGTGCGGGAGCTGATCTGCAGTGAGTCATTGCGGCCCAAATATTGGCTCAGTGTACTTAGAGCCCCAGATTCAAGTACTGGCTGCAGTACAACTCCCTGCCTCCAGCTGAGGGGTGTCAGGCTGGAGTCTGTGCTCTGTTGTGTTATTCATTGGATCAGGCTGTGGTTAATTTATGCTAATGTGTGATTTGGTGAGATGGTCTTAATCTGTCTGCATGCCAATAAGGCAAAGAAGCTGAGTGTCTGTGTTGTGACTGTTTGCTGGGGATTTAAGAATAGTTTACTCAAAATCGCTCATCTGACTTTGTCTCTCTGATCCGCACCAATCTCTTTAGACAAACTGGATGATGAGAGTCCGGAAGCTAAAACTCTTGATGATCTTTATTGTCCTGCTTGTAACAAATGGCTAAAAACTGAGAATAGGTAAGTGCTTATGGTTGGGGATTCGGGGGTTGGGTTGTTGGGTTCTAACTTTTTTAAGAGTGTGTTTCAACTGATTTTTAATTTCACATAACAGTCAATGTCATCTTTCCAGTAGAGACATTGTCAGGCCAGTATTTTCCGTGCTTAAGGGTGATGGATAAAGGGCATGTTATTATAAACACAAAAATGATCAGTCATGATCTGCTGGTCTTCACAGCATGAAAAGTCACCAACAGTCGAAGAAGCATCGAGAGATGGTAGCGGTGTTACAACAGCAACTGAAAGAAGAAGAAGAGAAATTGCCTGAGTCTCTGAATACTACATATATAGTATCTCCCAGTGAGGAGGAAGAAACAGACGACATGACCAAGCAGAAGTACCTTATAATTGGTTTTAATTTTATCTTCAGATGATTTATAGTTGTGTTGGAACTCACAGTATTATGTGATTTAAAATATTTCTTAGCATCAGAGTTCCAGTAAAATGCACGTTAGTCTGAGTGGATTCAAATGTGGTAGGATAAAAGTGCGGTATTTTCTCTGCTTGGTAAAGTTACATGTTACAGAAAAGTAACAATTGTTATTTTTTGAACAGGGAAACTTGCACAGGGCAAGTTGATTTGCTACTTTTTTGGTACTTGTCAGCTGGATGCTGTCACACAGAAAATTAGTGGGCTTAAAACCAGAAGTGATGAAGTAGGTTGCCTAGCTTCATTTTTTGAATGGCAAAAGCATAATGCCAACAATCTCACTAGGATCTTTATCTAGTATGATCTAGTGGAAGGCTGATCCTGCTTATGGCAGAAGGGTTGCAATGAGATGATCTTTAAGGTCCTTCCAACCCAAACCATTTTGTGATTCTGTGATCTTCAGATGCAACCTGAGCAGAATAAATACTTTACTAAATGCAATGAGTAGTTCAGGAGAACTGTTGTTTTCATTTCAGGTGTAATTTTCTGTTTGTAGCTGTTACCTCTGTAGTATCACATTAAAGTGATAAGCAAAACTGTAACTTGGCACCTTTTCAGAAATTGTACTTGTTTGTGTTTTCCTTTACCTGAAAAGAGATAATTTTAAATTCTTATTTTTACAGACTCTTGAAGAACCAGAGGAAGAAACAGAAAAAAAAGGAGGTATGTAGTCATATAATGATATTCAGACAACTTTGCAACCCAGTTTTGTTATCTCCTAACTTATTTTTCAGGACAAAAACAGTTAAAAGAGAACTTGAAATTCTACAGAACTTGAAGCCTGTTTTCAGATACTTTAAATTCTTATTTTGACTGCAAAATATTTTTTATTACATTTATTGTGATGGCATTTTATGATAATAATCTCGTAGACCTCACTTTGTTTTGTTTGTGCAAATCCTAATAAATGTGGTGCTGGCTCCTGAAAGGCTGCAGTTTGAAGTACAAGGAAAACAAGGTGGAAACAGGCAGATAGGGAGAGTACAAGCTGTCTACCAGAAAGGCCAGTCATGGCCTTGGTGTGTTAGCAGCTCAGTTGCTTGGTGGTTTCTTTCTGCTTTGGTTGTTGGAGTTGTTATAATGTATTACTTGAAAATCGCCAACTTAGGAATGAAAAAGGTAACACATAATTGGCATCCTACTGATGCCAGTTGTGGGAATCTGCACATCCATACCACCTTTCACTTGCGTTGTAAACATGAGAAACACCAATCTATTGTACTCTAGGATCTGAGTTTAGGCATGATAGGACATATCTGTTCTGGGGTGAAATTCAAGAACTATGGCCTATTTCAGGCTTGAGTGGCAGAACCGCGTAGTAGGCAAACTGTTCTGTCTGCCTTCCGCAAGCTTGATCCTTTTCAAGTCCTGTCTCTTCTCTACTGAATGCCTCAATCCTAGCCTTGTCCCAGTGAGCTATCTGTAACCAGGCCTTGCCTCTTCCATCCTTTCCCCAGGATGGTCTTTTGTCTTCCCCAAACCTAATCCCTCTAGTCACTTATTATGCGTTCACCTTCTCTGCCTGCGACCACATAGTCATCTTCAAGAAACTTCCCTGAGACTTTCAAGGAACTGAATTTTTCTTGCTTCCCTTTTGCTGGTGTTGCATAGTCCAAGTCAGTATTGGCTTGGCCTTCTTAGAATCACAGAATTGTTTGAGTTGGAAGGGACCTTAAATATCATTCAGTTCTGCCCCCCCCCGCCATGGACAGGGACAACTTTAATTGGATCAAGTTGCTGAAAGCCTCATCCAGCCTGGCCTTGAACACCTCCAATGATGGGACATCCATGACTTCTCTGGGGAACCTGTTCCAGTGCCTCACCACCCTTACAGAAAAGAATTTCTTAATACCTAATCTACATCTCCCATCTTTCATATTAAAACTGTTACCTCTTGTCCTCTGCACTCCCCGATAAAGAGCCCCTTCGCAGCTTTCCTGTAGGCCCCCTTTAAGTACTGGAAGGCTGCTATAAAGTCTTCCTGGAGCCTTCTTTTCTGGCTAAACAACCCAAACTCTCTCGGCCTGACCTTGTAAAGGGAGCTGTTCCAGCCCTCTTTTTGGGGCCCTCCTCTGGATTCATTCTAATAGATCTGTGTCCATCCTGTGCTGTGTCCTTCTTTTTTCCATGCAGGCCATTAGGCTGCTGTTCAACTCCTGCCTCCTCAGTTTGAAATCTGAAGGTCTTGTTCTCACTGTATAGGTTGTGGAGAGGCACCTTGTCTCCCATCAATTTGATCACGAGGGCTTCTGCAGACCAGCCAGTAGGTGCCACTCTAATGTAGCCTGAGCGGGAATCTAGTGCAGAGAGATTCCTGTGGAAACAAGGACTTCTATTATCTACCGAGCTTTATTGTAGTGTGCAGGGAATTGCTGTGGTTTTTATTTTCTTTTCCTGAAGGTAGATAGATTAGCCAAGTTTTTTCAGGTTTCCTTCAGACATGGTCAGGAGTTGATCGTTTGCTAGACTGCATGTTTTGAGTCTACTTTTTTCTTCTGGTATGTGGAAAAGGCTGCCAGTGTTTCTGGTATTAGGAAGGGAAAACAGTGTGTCTATCAAGCCTCAGACAGCTCAGTTACTTTGGCTGAAGTGTCCTACTGCAGGTGTCTGGCACAGAAAACTTTAGCCTAAATAATAAACTTTTTTTAACAAGTTACAAACAAAGCCATTATCTTATAATGTGAAATGGTAGCCAGAATAGAATGAGCCCTGTATATAATTAAAAGCTACCTTCATTCTGCTCTTGCGTAGTTCTAGAGAATGTTTTATTGGTGTTTCTTCCCTTTATCACGTGTGGCCTCACCTTTTAAAACAGGAGAACTAAGGTTTTATTGGTTACAATCTCTATGGCTTTTTGTTCTTCCCACCCACTTATGTTTGAGTTAGATGAGGTATAATGCTATAAATGTAATGACTCAAGAACTTGAAGTAGTTAACTTGCATTTCTTCTGTTTGGACAGACTTGTACCATCCAGGTTGATGAGAGTGCTGTTGAAGAAACCATTGAACAAAAGCAGCTGCCCTGCATGGACAAGGACCGTGACTCAGCAGAGAAGTATGGCCAAAGATGTGCTGTAAATACTAGGGAGGGTGCTGGCCACGTGCATGAAGCAAAAACTGCACTAAAAGATGTGCTGACTTGCAATGCTACAGTCACTGTGTCGTTCTATGTTGTGTTTGGTACTGTCACACAAGTCTAGATTTGCTCACTGAGCTAGCTACTCCACCAAATTAGAGCTGAATAAGTACGATAGTAAGCAGATAGTGTTAGGATCTGCTTTGAAATGTTTGACTGCTGATCCCTGTCACATCGCTTGCTGGTAGCTGTTTTATCGTCTAGCACACGGGTGCCAAACTCACGGCCTGCAGGCCGAATCCATCCCTTCACTTTGTTTTATCCAGCCAGTTTATCCAGTTGTTTGTACCCGGCGGCAGTGCTGAGCTCCTCGCCCCTTCGCTCCTGCCAGCGCTGGTCACGTGTGCGGCGTGTGACGCGCGTTACGCTGCAGGAACAGGAGAACGGCAGGAGCCGAGAGTTTGATGACCCTGATCTAGCAGAATCTTAATTGATTGTATAAATGAAGTTGCTTTATTTTTCTGTTGGAAGAAATTACATTGTTTTGTGTGAAGGAACAACAGAGAAAGAAGGGGAAGCAGCAGAGACATTGGTGATTTGAGACTCATTCAAGACTTTTAATGCTATGTTGAATATTCCTGTGCACTGATCTTGGTTTCTTTTTGTCTATCAGCAGAATGACGCTTAAAGGGAAAAATGTGGATGCAAAAAAATCTGCTAAGGCATCTTCAGGGCGCCCAACAACGGTATGTCAAATTACTTAACAAGGTTGGTCTGGTCCACAAATTCTGCTGCAGTTTTTTTCTTAGTTTTTAATAACATGTATTTCTATCCCTGTGATTTTATTAGAAGCTAGGAGATCAGAACGTCAGCTCTTGCCCTTGCAGAGACAGACTAAATTTCAGAGTTGCTAAAACTCTGTATCCAAGGCATTTTAAATAAATTAAACAGCTGAAGACAGAGCTGCTGGTGGCAGGCAGTACCATTTGCATGTTACTGATGCTTTCCAGAAAAAGCAAAATCTTGTAATAACTACAGCTAAGACATATTAAATTCACTAAATCTCAGAGCCCAAATTATTATGTGTATTGTCAGGTGAGATCAAAATTATTCTTCATCTTGGATTAGATCTGCAAGGCTTCTGTTCTTGTTTTTAATTCTACTCGGTGCTCTTTAAAATTTCATATTTGTGGGGGTTTTTTAGTATATATATATTTAGTTGTTAATTGGTAATGGAATATCTGTGATAGAAACAAACAGCTTATTTACATTTCATTGTCTGATGCATACAACAAGCTGGTGTATTCTGTTTGTTACATATTCCATATGAATGTGAAGCATTGTTTTTTTCCCCATTGTAGAATGAAGTCCTCTTCTGCTGTGTAACTTGCAGCTGTGCATTTCCATCCCGAAATAAACTGTTTGAACACCTGAAAGCCACAGGACATGCAAAAGCAATGCAAACATCAGCTGTAAATTTTGCCGTAACCTCCAAAAACAAAAGAAAGAAACACAAGAACATATAGAACTTCATTACAGTGACAGTATTCAGGATTGTATGTGAAAACTCTCCCAAAATTGAAAGGCATGCACTGCCTGTGTTTGGAGTCAAACAGAGAAGGCAAGTTGTAATTTTGGGAAAAAAAAAGAAGATGCAACAAAGGGGATATTTTCTTGTGGAGGGTCTTGTGCTTTCTTTTGTGTTTTTTTCCCAGCCTTTCTTTAATGATTGGAGTTGATCTGCCATATCAGCAGCTTTTGTGTTGGGGATGGGGAAACAGCAATTCACAGTTGTTCACCTTGTGTTCATGTTGAAACTTGCATGGATAAAGTACCCACACAGAGGAAATAATAAATTATTATACCATTGTGTTGTTGCTTTTCTTTTGGGAGAACTTAGCTCAGGGGGAGTGTACCCAATAGAACGGCCCATGCTGTTTTGATCATCTACCAAAGGTGAAACATCAGCAAGGCAAGGAAAACTACAGCCTTGTCTGCCACCCCCAGGGGAGAGCCCTTTCAAGTTACTGAATTACATTAACCAGCTTTCTCATCATACTCTCCCCTCTGTCTGCTGTTTAATCAGTTTTAACTCCTTTTAGAGTTAATTCCTTTTGGTTTTGTACATTTACGTGCTTTCCAGGTGTTGGCAAAAAAAGTCTTTTGGCAGAGCCTTGCTTGGGACAAGTGAAAGAAGAAATAAATGAGTTACACAATGAAATTAATTTCTTCTAATTTCTAATGAAAAACAACATGGGAATTGGTATTTCATGTCTGTTTAAGCGCATAATCTACACAATCTTGAATAATGCTTAAAAAAGGTGGGATAACAAACATGACAGAGTTTGCATCTTTGCTAAATGTCCAGCAGGTGTTCTATGCAATCCTAAGAGTAGCAGGGGGAAAAGAAAAGCCTATTTTGGAGAGGATAAGGGTTGGATTAAAGCCCAAGATGATCACTGTAATTAGAAACTTCTCAACTTCTCTCTGCACAGGATACTTTTCAAGCTCTAATTACAATGTATCGTTGGAGCAAGGGTAAACAGTTTTAACTCCTTTGAAACTTTGCCTTATGCTCTGTTCGGGGAGGTTCTCAGCCAGAGATTGACCACACCTACAAGGGTGAAATGGCACAGACTGAACCCTGCAGTAATACTTTTAGACTTTTTTTTTAAATTAAACCCAAATACTTTATAACACTTGTGTGTTTTACTGGTGCTTTTAAGTATTGGTTATAGATCACAAGGTTTTGGTAGTGGGGTGGAGCCGGCAGCAGCAGTGGTGATGGCTGGGGAAGGCAGTCAGGAACTACCCTGCACTGGTCACCCCACAGCAGTGCTCAGACATTTGTGAGCGTGTGGTGCTTCTGTGAAAATGTACTTAAGAACCACAGTAATTGCTGTGGTACACAGGAATATGGCCAGAGTAGCAGGAGGCTATCCATGGCAGCATGGGTATCACCCTGAAGGGCCTATGGATGCTACAAAATACAAATAGTGTGTTCTTCACCAAAACAACTTTATTAATTTGCTGTCATTTGCTAAAAATTACCCGTTTTGTTATGACTTTTACAGAAGAAAGGTATATGTCTGCATCTTCATCTCTTACCCAATTAATGCAATCAGTTTTTTTATGCTTATGCTAAAATAGGTGTGCAGCTAATGCACCCCAGCACTGTAGAATTGAACTGTGTGTTTCCGAAACAGATCACAGAGTATTCTGCATTGAACACAGGATATGTCAGGCTGTTCCTATGATACTAAACAAGTATTTAATCTTCAGACTATGATTTTCTTATCCCCTTTAGATCAGTGCACAGTCTGGGTGGCAAGTATCAGGAGTTCTGTGTGCATCTCACATAAGGAAACAAGTCTATTTTGCAGCGGCTCTTTCCATGTGTCTCTCTAACGCCGAATGAAATACTTCCACGGCAAAGTCGACATCCTTTTTGGTAATGCACATAGGAGGTTTAATTCTAAATGTCTGAAAAGGGGGGAAAAAAAAATAAGTCCTTAACATTGCATGAAAAGAATACAGTCTCTAGCAGCCCATCTAGGCCAGCACTCACCTTCTGCCCCCATAAGTCTAACGTGAAAAACAATATATAGTGTAACAAGTAGAGGAGGGATTGTGATTTCTGACAAATGCGCACTGAGGTGGGGCTATTTTGGACTTGACTGCATCCAGCTTCCCATTCCACTTGTGACAAAGAAGCTGCCACCAAAAGAGGCCTGACTGGAGCAGATCACATTTGCATTTCCCCTATTCCAGATACAGCAAAGAAAACCTTACATGGGTTTGTAGTAGGAAAAAAAGAGAGATGTAGGGGTATTTTCCTTTCTAGCAGCTTTTCCCCAGGGAAGAGTAGTATCTATTGAGAGCAGCAGCCTCTTGCATTTTGTCAACTGATTTCCTGTTTTATTACAGGGTTTTTTTTAAGGCTTCTAAAAGCATATATTATGAAAGAATTACTGAATGCTAACTTTCAGGTAGGGTACTAGAGCTTGAATGTACGTTGATCAGGAAGGGATATACGCGCAACTTAGCTTTTCAAGAACTCAGGGTCTTGGATCCAAATTTTTTGATTTATATTATAAATTTTCCAAGAGTATTTTAACTTCCATAAGAGTCTTTAACTACCAGTTTAAATTTTTCTGTCATCATATCCCAGGATTTTATGCAGGAAGTATGGAATAACAGTCTTTCCCACACACTGAGAAACGATAAACTCACAGATAAACAGGGCTCTCACGGGACAGAATCTGATTTTGCTGCACTAAGATGCAACCTGTTAATCTGTGACTTGTGGAAGAGCTGATGAGGCGACAGATGAAGCATCCTATCCTATTTGGTTTACCCATCTTTCATCTGCCTCATACAGAAGCTGGTTCCACTATGTTAAGAGGGCTGCACTGACCTGACCCACCCTGTGGTGAGACAATTCTCTGTTATTATCTCCCATGCTGCAAGGAGTTGAGGACACAATGCCCTGGGTACAGCACGGTGCATCTTCACTTGGCGTGGGCTGATGCAATTCTCACTTTTGTGCTGTGCTGTTGAACTTGCTATTAAAAACTTCCTTTGTTTGTTTGTTTTAAATTATCATCCAGGTGGGATGCTACAAGATCTCCATGTCGAAAGAACTTGTTCTGTGCTGACATGTCAGGTGATAACCTGAGCAGTAGAAAAGACTTAGCAGACCTGAATATTGCTGATTTCTTCTAATTTACACACATTATAGTACATTGCTTTTCTAGGGCAGGTTGTCCTAACAGAAAACTGCAAGCTTAGAGGTAGTTCAGGATACTTGAAAAGAAACAAGTATCTTCTGCCCAATTTTGAAATTAGACAAAATTATAAGCTAGTTCCTAACAGTATATATTTTCTAGTTTATTTCCTAAACTGAAGTTAGTTCAGCTTGAGGTAAATGGATGTAGTCCATAAGGAGAGAAAGTAAAGGTTTATGTATAACCAGAAGTTCATTACCTGACCATAGAGTCCTCCTTTGCCAATCAAAATCCCCATGTCTTTACAGTCCTCCCAGATCTGATTGATTTCTTCAGCTGGAATAGGGTGGCGACTGTCCTAAGGAAAGTGAACATTTAAGTTCCACTGACATGTTTTAAATTAGTTCTGTGAAAATGATGTATAGCTGAGTCTCTCTAATAAATCCCAGCGCCATGTCTGGCTGAAAACAGTCAGAGGTAGAACATTACCTACGTGAGGCAGCATTTATCTGCATTCTAAGATGAGTTTAGGCAATTAAGGTACACAAGTCACTGTTCACTCAAAGCTCGTGAAGTATTTGAAATGCTGAAATGTTCTGGCTCATCTTTAGCCAGAACAATGTTTTCTCACTTCACTAGCTGTTTTTTTTTAATAAAAAAATCTTCCTATTATTTCAACTGAGATAAAATGTGACAAAACTTTCAATCACACCGTAAACCTAAAGGAATAAAGGAAATCACTAACCTTATCTGTCACCATTTCTACTCCAATCATAAGACCCTTGCCACGGACATCTCCAACAATCTCAAACTTATCCCGCAGTTTAGCCAACTCCAGTAGCATGTACGTTCCCACATCTTCACAGTTTTTTTGTAGACCATCTTCTTCAATAGCCTAGTTAAAATTGTGTAGAATGACAGTTTTGCAGAAAAAGCTTCCAATACAGTCAGTTAATCCCCATTTAGCTTGATGACACATTATGTTTATCTCACTTCCCTGCAGACTATGTTTCTTCCTTACATTTTTCCTCTCTTACAATTCTCTAATATTTTGATGTTGCTGTCACCTTTTTAACTTTTTACTTATAATTCCATAGATATAATCCACTAATATATGCTCACGTGTAGTCATAACTGAAAAATACCTGAGCAGCAGGATTATTTTCAAAATCTTACCAGAAACATCTTAATTCTTTCTCCATTATCATGAAAAAAAAAAAATTTGACAAGGCATAACAATGTGTCCTAGGAAGCCTTTTAGGAAACAACTTGAGTGTTTTAATTAGATTCAGTTTAGTCTATCTAATGGTTAGATTCATCAACACCCTGCCTGCTAATGACAATTATTTTTCTTTTGTTCCTTACTCTGCTCTCCTTAATCAAGGTCCTGACATGCAGTCAGCTATCAGCACTGATATGCACAAACTGCTTTATGAACTTTAAATTTGCATGAAGAAAATTCACATAACCCCCCCCCAAAAAATACAATTACAGAAATTAAAGTGGGTTTCTCTTTTTTATCCCCCCCCACCTTTTCTTTCAAGTCCATTTTACTCTTCCCGCCTCTGAGAACCTCCTTAGACTTAAATTTCAGATCCAGGCTCCAAGTTACTTCACAACCAAAAAAACCTCAAAACATGGGTTCAAACTTTTTTATTTGTAAATTCTTTTTCAAAAATGTTTTTATTTATATGATCAGGTGTCTTTCAAAATAGCTTAAAAAAAACCCCAAAGCAGTCAGGAAAGTAACACAAGTAGAAAAATGTCAGCTGTAATGAAGTGAGATTAAAAGAAAAATGGTCTGTACATGATCAAGACAAATTAAACAGAAAACTGCTGCCCACTGATTGATCTTCCACTGGATGATAGGTGAAATACGTTGCAAACGTTTCTTTCGTCTTTCTCACGAATAATTTTTTTTTCAAAAGGAATTCTGTCCCTAGATATTTTTAGCTAACTGGTTGTTAAGGCTTCTCAGACATAGGACAAAAGCTGTGGAGTTAAAACAATTTTGTTAAGCATGTGTGCCATAGAACAAATTTGGTTTAGCTGAGGATCTGGGAGACAAAGATGATTCTGAAAACAGAATTAGAGGACTCCTGTTCTTGCTGGAGGCATGAAACATTTGCAATGAAATGAATCAGGAATTTATTTTTTTCCTGCACAAAGGGCATATTGGCCATGTATGCATAATACACATATACGTTAATGCATCTTATACAGTTATTTAAAAAATGCCCACATACAACTTTATAGTAAGAATAAATGCAAATAATTTTCATCTTTTGCTAGAAGAAATAGAGTGGAATATATAGATTTACATAACATTCTCCTTACATCAAGAACTGCAGCTCCAACAGTGCAGGCCAAAGGGTTTCCTCCAAAGGAATTGAAGTGAAGGTTTTGAGCCAAGGAACTTGCAATCTCTAAATGAAAATGAACAACACTGATTACTCTTACAGTAAGTTGCCATATGTTTGGTAACAGCCCTTACCTGCTTTAACTGTTAAACTAAACGTGCTATATTTCAACCCTGATTCTACTGGAGAAAATGCATTAGGAAGATTTTTTCTTTTATCCTGCAAGAAGTCTGTGCAAAATATGACTACTTCCAAAATTCCAATGTCTGGCAGATGCTAAAAACAGACTGTTTAAAAACAAAGTCACACTTCTAACATATGCTGTCAGTTGTCCCCTGAAATTGACATCTACAAATAATCTTCACTAGATTCAGCCAGTCATTTGTATGAATAAGGTAGCTGGTCAACGTGCTGCCTTATACCCTCACAGTACATTGATTAGTGAAACAGTGAATTCACTGAGGAGTTCCAGGATCTACTACCAGCTCTACCCATGACTCACAAGGTCACTCGTTTAAGTTATATTATACAACCAACCCCATTTAAATTAAGCTTTGACCTGGTACAGCACAGCACTTGGTAAAACAAGTGAGTAATGAGAATCCAATTAATTTGTTGAAAGATAAGGACAAAAAATATAAGAACAGCTCAGCTGTTCGAACACACATCTATCCAGTAATTATTATAGAGTGCATTTGGTAATTGGACCATTTTAATCTTTAGTAGAATGGAACACTCGTACCTTTTGTTGTAACGACAGCTGCCATTGGAAAGCCATTACCAATTCCTTTTGCCAAAGTAACAATGTCAGGGACTACATCATGTGTTTGAAATCCCCAGAAATGGGTGCCAGTCCGTCCAAATCCTGTCTGTACCTTTCAAAAAAAAAAAATCCAGAGAAACCTCTGTTACTTTCTTACATTTTACAATATAGTTTCTTTTTTTTGTCCTTCTGTTGTTACTGATCTGCATTAGACTGCAACTGTATCTGGAGTCAACCTGTATTAGGATCCTTATGCAGATGGCTTTGCACAAAATATTATTTATTGTATTTAGTTTTTCTTTTGCATATGAAAGAGAACATGCTGCCAAGTCTTAGGCACGGTGTGATGCACACATAGGCTGCAGCTTCCTTTTAAAACAGGGAAGAAAAGCAGTTGCTTAACATATTTCAGAATTGCAACCCCATGAATGATGATTTCTGCTACTGCAATGCTTAAGGTATATATCACCATCACTTTGAAGTGTTTGCTTCTATTTCAAAGTAGCTGTAGCTAAGCAAATTCTATTAATAAGATGTATTTTCAGAGGTACAGCAATCAACCCTGTTCTAGAGTTTACATATGCCAACAACACTCATAAGAACAATTGCTACTGTGACACACCTCACATCAAAGCTGTCATTTATCAGCTGCATATTTGTGTAAATTTACTGCTCCCAAAAGGTAAGGACTGAAGTCTGCTACTAACATTAAGCATGTTGAAAATCAGAACACCACACAGCAGAATAAAGACAGTAAAATCGGGAAGGCTGCTATGCTTAGAAAGATGCACTACGTTAAACCTAAACTATGCAATGCACAGCATGTCATTTACATTATTTCCAGACTTCCAATTTGTGTTCATTTGGATTCTTTTAAGATGACTTTCAAAGCTGTCCCAGACTCTAGAGTTCTTATGTCAACAAAACTCACTTCATCTGAAATACAAATGCCCCCTCTTTCCCGTACAAGCCGATAAACTTCCTTTAAGAAATTTCTTGGGTACTGAACAGCTCCATTAACACCCTGACAAGACAAAAAAAAAAAGATGTGTTTAGGAATTGAGTAGGAAACAGGAGTTCCACTGTATGACTCCCCTACAATAAGAAACAATACCAGCAGCCCTCAGGTAACAGCATGATTGTTTTCTAAAGTTTCTGGCTTCAGCAGTGAAACTGCTTCAAGAAGCTCCGGCTCAGGTCATGCACTTCTACTCAACAGGGCAGTTTGCTGTTCCATTAGTTGTGCTGGTATAAATGTTTATGAGGCCATACTCTAAAGTGGTTCATTGTAAGACAATTCATTACAGATAACTGTCAAATCAAGCACCTTGAAAACCTACATACTGAGAAACCCAGAAACTGTTCGATTGCACAGTTAACCGGAGAATTCATGTCCCTTCTTTGGTTAATTTGTTTAAAACACTGTTTCCTCAATTTCTGTTCACCTTGCCAATTTTCACTTGAATCACAAATTCCACTCGACACCTGGATTTTAACAGCTTCTTAAGACTAGAAGTATGTAAAGGATTATGAGACAGCAAAATCAGAGAACAGCTCCAGTTTTCTCTGTGGTCACAATTCTCACTTTTTTTCCCTTTAATGTTCCCAGGGTCTGTTCTCCATTCTTCCTATGTAAGAACCACATCTACAGTGGTTCTGAAACACTGGGTGAAGCACCAAGAGAATGAGTCCTATGGCCATCACTTGCTGGTCAGCTGCTAAAAATATAGTGGACAATGTTGCTGGGAGAAGGTGGAAGTGGCATTGTTAAAGTTTACAGAAAGAGAAAAGCAATATGAAATGTGGAAGAAGGTATTAGAAGCTAAACAATAGCATGCTCCACACTCACTGTTTAAATGCAGAAATGTGTGTGTTTAATCATGATTCTCTGTTTAATGTAACTTCATAAGGAAGTTCTAGCTCCACTGAAGTCAGTGACAAAAGCTGAAATTTTAAGATCATGCATCCATTCTTCCAAATATTTAAGGTGTTCAAGGCATTAAAAATAAGAAAACCCAGCAGAAGTCTATGTTTAGGATGTAGTTAAAGAAGATCAGATTTGAGTGTTTCACACTATTTGTGCTGTGACAACTGAAAAATGGCAGACTACCTACTTGAATTGCTTCAGCAATAAATCCAGCTATTGTCTTTGGCACCACAGTATTCAGAGTATCTTTGAATTGCTCAATGTACTGGTCCTTTGCATGACATACACCTGTTTACAGGGGACATAATTTAAAGGGAATTTACTTAAAATGATACAAAACTAGCTTCAAAACATGAAATTACACATCTAAGCAAGAAGTATTAACTGACTGTATGGTAAATATTGCCTCTCATATATACAATAAAAGGCGAGTGTCTTTTATTCTCTCCATAGTCTAAGGAATGCCAGTTCCAAAACAGGAAGACAAAGTTGACAGACAATAAAATGTTACACTTTACACTGGTCAGTAAGCTGTAGGTTATAGAAAGTGTTTGAATTACCTACATCAGCAGTAGGAATAAGCAGACACTTTCTCAGGGGTTAATAAACATCAGTGCAAGAAATAAGGAATTGTTAGGTTACTGCAGGTAAAAAGATTCTGGAAAATACAGTCCGTATTGAAATAAAGAACAGAGAATTAGTATAGTTAATGCTCTCACTCACTAGGGAGGTCAAAGCCAAAAGCAAAACATTCTGTTATGTATGCATGTGAATTAAAATACTACAGAGAGCCTGCTGGAAACTGTGGCAAAAAGTTAATGTAGTTGATGTTAACAGGTGAGCAGTAGAAGAGCTTTCACATCGTGCTGCATATGGAACATTTTGCCTTATGTAACACTTCTTGCCTACCACTGGCTTAAGGTTGTCCTTAATATTCATGTTATTCCAAAACAAAAGCTGGAGAGCTGTCAAAACTTCAGAAACGGCAAAAAATACCAATCAACATTTCTCTTCTTCCAGACGGGCTAAACTGAATTCCACAGCTTCCAGAGTGATCATGACAAATGCTGGAAACAAAGACTGGGATATGAAGAAGAAATCTGAGAATATGAGGTGTCACCTGCAAAAAACTTGAAGGTGCCTGAGATTCTCTGCAATATTTTCTTTGGTTGCCCTTGCGTATGCTAACCAGATGTGCACCTTTCTTGAGGAGATAAATATAATCTATTTCCACAGTCTTCTAATATTTCTCTAGTCTAAAAGCTAAATACCTTTGTCATTGACAAACCTTCAGCACAGTTGCATTTCCGAACAGTTTGCACTGGAGAATCTCTACAATGGCTGCCTCCCCATGGACCGCGAAAAACATCCGGCAACATTGTCTGTCAAGCATAAGAGAAATAGCTACAGATTTAAGGACAATTTACTAGGAGATGTTTTGATCATACTTAGGGATGACTAGAGAAAGAAACTAAAAAAAAATCTGTTAGAGTCAAAGGGCATACCCAGTTCAAATGACTCGTCTCACTAATACTTGTTGGAATAATACCAAACTTCTTCCTCGGGAAATTGTAGAACAGAGATAGCTTTGGAACCAACAAGTTTAGACTTGGTAACAGTCACTCAACTGATGATTTCCTTTGTTTTGTTCTTTAAGTTAGCCAGAAGTTTTGGGTATCTCAGATTAATAGCAACATTTTTAGAGTTGCTGGTAGTACTTCAGTAATCCGAAGTATCATAAACCCCTGCAAAATATAGAGAGGCAGGTAGATCCGGTAGAGTAACTACAAGCTGGATATTGGCAACTCCAGCCTTCTAATTCTGACCACTGATTAAACACCACATGACTTCAGGCAACTCATTTATTGAGTCATGTTGCGAGTATAAAATAAAGTCTTCCTATAGCCAGAGCTGTGGCTGAGCTATGAGCAGTACAGGTCAGAGTAACCAATACCAGCTTCTAGTAGATGGAAAGCAATTCCCATCTGCTCAAGATCAGGGAGGCAACATACTGCCATTTTTCCCCAGTGGATCTCCTGAACAACTATGTCTCCTATCTTGCTGAGATGAGGGACACAGTTTTCATTCCAGCGGAGGATCTGCTTCAGACCAGTTGAAAGCAGCTTTGCACAGATTTGCCAAACAAACTTGAGACAAGCATTATCATTTTGCACTTCACGTAGACTTCCATGCAAGCAACAAGCATGATTAAAGCACTGCAAATCATGGCCACTCATGTTATGGCTATCCCAACTCCAAATTAGTGTAAGGAACCATAAAGAAAAGAAAAGGGGACTCTGATTCTTGTTGTGCTTACAGGATAGGAGCAGCTCATTGCAATTTAGTTAGTAATCATAAAGGACCTTTAGGATAGAAAACATAGTAATTGTTGAAATATTCAAGTAAACTGGTAGTTACTCATATTAATTAAAAAATAAAAATAAAATTCTCACTGTTGAACAGCCAAAGCCATTTGCGACACCATGCTTATAAAAACCAATAGACGTCGGTCCCAGCGTGGAAGCGGTGCCTCCGTGGTATGCTCCTCTGTGCAAACAAAGCAGGCACATGAACATCACTCATTTCCAAGAAGAGATTATAGTAACATTAGTTCTGAGATAGCACACTTCTGAGTTACAAACTATTGCATTGTTACACTCAAAACAAGAAAAAAATGCCATTTTTTGATCTGGTTTTGGAAAATCCATGACGGCTGATCTGCACTGGTTTCCTGAAATTTTCAATGTTAAAACTGTGAAGTGATGTTTGCAAGGAGAAGAGAATAACGACTGGAATAAACAGTAATGATTGGAACCAACAGCAATTCAGACAGTGCCTCACAAAGTTCTGCTGTAGCACCTGAGCCCTTACACACAGCAAACAGCTCTGCTCTTTGAATCTTGGGAGCTGCTGCTCTCTTCAACAGATGCTGCCAATCATTAAACTACAGGGTGATGTGCTCCCAGTTTTATACAGAAAATCAAAAGTTCATTAATGATAATACTTAAGCTAGGTGGGTACCCAATGTTCTACTGAACAGAATAACAGAAAAATACAGCTCTTCTTAACAAAGCCTTTTATTCAAATATTTGAGGCTGCCTGGGATGTGTAATAAAGAGAAGAACTGCTTACTCTGGTGCTTACACAGCACTTACCCCTACACCACCTCTCTTGTTACGCCACAAGAGCTGTTTGTGTACCTGTGCAGTGAACTATGGTTCGGGGATCTGGCAGAAAAACAAGGCAACAAAGCAAACAAAATGAAAAATCTTTCCTCCAAGTTTGCTTTCTGCCAGAGCAGTTCCCTGCTGTGGTTCACTGCACTAGTATTCCAGAGGTACCTTTGTACCCCCACACAGGGGGGCGTGCAGGGGTGGAATGAAGGAAGAAAGTAGTAATTGCTGAAGTCTGCTCTGGCCCTGAACAAAAGATCCACCAAAGCACACATTAAACACAGAGACTAAACTGTTTTCTAAGTAGCAGAAGCAAAAATTGCAGGTTGTGTTTTGCATGCAAACTAGTCCTAATATACTGTATTACATCTTCAACTCCTGTTTTACTCCTCTTTGTCAAGTCAATAACTTTAGTGTTCTCCTCAGCAGATCTAGGGCTGAAGAGTTGTCTGTTACTTCTCGGTTTAAGCATATAGAGGCTGATCACACACACAAATGAGTTTTGTAAAGATCTATCACCATTACCTGAAAGAGATGATGTCAAAGTTGCGAGTGTATAGTCTTGCCATGAGCATAGCCAAATCGTTGGCTTCTGATCCACTGTTGGTTAGGTAAACCACCTACAGGGGAGTACATAGAATCAGTACTACAACGCACAACCACCACCTTCAGCACCAGCCACTTAGTTACATTGTGAGCTATAACCTAACACTACAAGGTGACTTCACTGCAATAAACTTAGTGTTGCCCATACACTGAGAACTAACATCAAGCTGATCTGCTTGGGAAGAGTACAGAAAATCTTTTAAAGAGTTGGAGTCTTCAAGTTCTCCTAAGATGGAACAGTGATTCAAAGAAAAATGAAAGCATCTGAGTCAAACTGAGCATGACTGAATAGAAATCACCTTTACAGAGGTAAACGGACTGTACAGTGTCCCTGTATGTTAATTACTAAGGAGTGACATACATGCACACAACCATGGATTTGAAGAGGTAAGCAGAGCTTGCTTTTCAGGAGCAAATGAGAATTGAGGGGATATCCTGAAGACATATTCTGAGAATTTGAAAACAGCTCTAATTCAAGCATCCACCTTATTTTCAGAAGCGACTGAGATTCTCCACTGCTTAAACTATGCAGATGCTTTACATTTTTTTTTAACTCTCCTCCCATTTTTAAGATTGCAACATCTTCACACTCTTCTGCCAACCCAATTTCATTTTATGAATTCAGGTTATTTTACTTGAAAACACACAGTATTTTTCTTACTGTGTCTGGGCATACAAAATGTGACATTTAAGTGGTTTATTTATTTAAATGTCAGTAAACCTCACTACACAAAGTAGTGTCAAATACGTTTCAAGGATAACTTAGACCAGCAAATTACAGCAGGCTACAGTTAAGAACAATTAACATCATCTTGGTTCCTTTGGTGATTTTAAGCTGGCAATTCCCCTTCACAGTGACAACTGGAGGGAGAAAACAAACAGAAGAGCTTGGAATTACACTTCTGTACATCTGGGTCTAAAGAAAAGGCCTTGAAGGTCATCACGGTCTCTTTATCTTACAGTCTGTAGTCCCCACACAGGGCTTCCCTCCACAGATACTGTAGTTCTCATTTATTTAATAAATATTTTTATATTCATTACCTCTTATAAGAAGACCCCTTCCTTTGCCAGCCCCTGTCAGAAGCAAAGTACCTTAAGTGGCTCTGGAAAAAGAGATGTTAGCTTTTCGGCGTACTCCTGGATTGACGGGTGCATGTAGATGTTAGTGGTGTGCCACAGGCGAGCAAGCTGCTTCTGGACAGCCATATTTACCTTCCTGTACAAAGCACAAGAAGAGACAAAGGGATTCGATTCCGCACACTCGTGCACACATACAGGCACACACCCACCTGTTATTAATTCTGAAAATGCAGATATCGTGCCACTTGCCAGATTGATGAACAAATACACAAAATTCACAATTTCTTCAAAATGCAGTGGAAATTGACCTTGATATAAGACACACATGGCCATTTACTGAATTATATGATAGTTTTAGGTTCACAGTGCCACAGATCAGCAAAGAAACAAAGGAACACAGGTTTCTTTTCCTATGTTTTAAAATATAAATCAAACAGTAACAAACTTACGGGTGACAGTGACCAACACTGACAGTGACAATTCCAGCAAAGAGATCAAGATATCTTTGTCCTTCATGATCAAACAACCACTGCATGTATCCTTGATGCAGCAACAATGGCTTCTTGTAATACGTTCGCAGTGAAGGAGAAACATGTTTTTCACGAATCTTCAGCATATGCTCATATGGATAGGACTGAGTGGAATACAAAAGTCAGTATCGATTTATGCTTTCTAAAGATCCAGTCTAATGAAGCTGTAGTGGATCACATAGATCACACAGCTGTCTACAATGGTTGTTGACAGAACTAATTTTAACAAATTCTGACCAATAGAGTGTTCTACAAACCTCTGAAACCTGGCTTTTGAAAAAAGATTCCTGTTCCTCACTTATCACTTCCTTAAAGTCTTTCAAATCAACTCTTTAGCTATAAATTATATAATTGTCACACAGGTAAATTTATAGGTCATATCCTGGTTGTAAGAGAATTTCTTTTTGCCCAAACAAGCAAATTTTATAATCGTATTTCATGCACTATGTATGGCAGATGAGCCTACCAATCAAATCTGGTAACATAGTCATAAATTCAGTGTAGTACGCATGACTTACATTGTATTTTTCAGGTACAAAATCACAAGGAGGCATTTTCACTTCTGTAGAGATGGAGCTTTTCCATTTCTGCTGTCTACAGGCAACTAAAAATAGTAAGATAATTATCACTTAGCAAGGTGAATATCTGAAAGAGCTTCTGAATAAATTTGTTCACAGAACACACATGCTATAGTCAAAGCAAAAAAACCCCCAAGGTGTGGGGTTTTTTTGTCTGAGAGATGTTCTTGGGGAAAAAATTATTAAGGAAAATATCTTTGTAAAGGTAAAATACATGATGATTAAAAAAGAAAAGTGCCCCTCATCTGCTAAAACTCAGTTTCCCATGGACTTTTATTTTGACTGAAAGAGACTTTAAAAATAATCAATTTCCAATACAAATTCGTATCTGCGAGCAGCAAAGCAGGAATCCTCTAGAAGGGCATCAGCAGCTGCCCATGGTGACCACAGCAGAGACAGTGCTCTCAGGGACCAGGACGCAGTCCGAACACACCCAAACAAGCCGGGCAAAGCAGGCTCCATATGTAGTGTTCCACATAAGCACAGGAGATGAATGGCCAGGGTACAACAAGGGATTCCAGGCTACAACATTGGTCCAAGATCCAACCAGAACCAGAGGCTGTATGGGTGGCAAGGCCACAGCCATGGCTCTGCTGAGCAGGAACTGCAGGCTCAGGGCTGTGTTGAAACAGGGCTCCAGGGCAGTGGCTGCAGGAACAGTCCCCAGTGAAGCTGCACAGGGCAGAAATGATGTGATCGAGGCCCTGGCAGCTCTCAATGCCATCACCTGCCCTCTTTCCAAAGTGCTAAAAACATCATGCTGTTCTAGCTTTGACTTAACTGCAAGTGCAACTAAGCGAATTATTATAAAACGTTATCATTTAAATATCACAGTATCACAAGGTTGGAAAGGACCTCTGAGATCATCAAGTCCAACCTATAACCCAACACTAACACCAACCCATCAACTAAACCATGGCACTCAGTGCCTCATCCAGTCTCCCCTTAAACACCTCCAGGGTCAGTGACTCCACCACCTCCCTGGGCAGCGCATTCCAATGGCCAATCACCATTTCAGTGAAGAACTTTTTCCTAAGATCAAGCCTAAACCTCCCCTGACAAAGCTTGAGTCCATGCCCTCTAGTTCTGTCACTGGTCACCTGAAAGAAGAGACCAACCCCTGCCTGACTACAATCTCCTTTTAGGTAGCTGTAGAGAGCAATTAGGTCTCCCCTGAACCTCCTCTTCTTCAGACTAAACAGCCCCAGCTCCCTCAGTCGCTCCCCCTAGGGCTTGTGCTCCAGCCCCTTCACCATCTTCGTTGCCCTCCTCTGGACACACTCCAGCATCCTGACATCTTTCCCAAACTGAGGGGCCCAGAACTGCACACAGTATTCAAGGTGAGGCCTGACCAGTGCCGAGTACAGGGGGACCCTGCATACTTAAGATTATCTGTTCAGAACCACACATTCACTGTTAAATCTCTAAGGTTTTAGGCAATTACTAAACCACATTAAAATGAAAATTAATGAAGAACAGTTTCCCTTACAGCCACTCACAGCACTAATGAAGCGATCACCTACAAGACCTCATAGCAGCCTTCCAGTACCTGAAGGGGGCTACAAAAAAGCTGGGAAGGGACTTTTTTCAAGGGCCTGTAAGTGATAGGATAAGGTGGAATGGCTTTAAATTGGAAGGGGGAAGATTTAGATTAGACATTAGGAAGAAATTCTTCACAATGAGGGTGGTGAGACCCTGGCACAGGTTGCCCAGGGATGCCCCTTCACTGGAAGTTTTGAAAACCAGGCTGGAAGGGCCTTGAGCAGCCTGGTCTGGTGGGAGGTGTCCCTGCCCATGGCAGGGGCGTAGGAACTGGATGAGCTTTAAGGTCCCTTCCAACCCAAATCATTTTATGATTCTATGATTCTAAGAGCCCAGTCCCCCAAAATGCCAATTAAAAGCCCCAATTAAGATAAATTCTGCCTATGGGTTTGTTTCTAAAGGGACCTACGGCTACACTGAACGCTCTTCTCCCGCCCACCCCACGTACAGGTACGGAGCTGCCATCGAAAATCCCGATGGCAGCGGGTTTTCAGGCGAGACGCTGATTCAGCCCGGGGGGGCGTTCGGGCTGCAGGAGAGCCCGCAGGACAGACAGAGCCTCCCCCCGTCATCGCGCGGACCCACAATCCGAAAAAGCGAACACGAATTGCAATTAGGTTCCCGCTGCCCAGGCACAGCCCCCGCAGCCCCTGCGCCCCGCTCCCCCCCGCCCTCCCCCGGAGCCCTTACCGGTGCCCAGGCGGCGCCTCAGCCCCCAGAGCCGCGCCCCCCGCCGCCCCTCGCCGGCGCTCAGCGCCCGCAGCCGCCCCGCCATCCCGCACGGCGCTGCCATCCCGCGGCCCTCGGCTCCGAGTGCCCCGCGTCCCGTTCCCCTGCGGCTGCGGGCGTGAGTCCCGTCCCGTCCCGTCCCACCCTGAGCGCTAAATGGGAAGCGTTTCCGAGGTGTGAGGGGTGGGGGGTTCGGGGGGTGGGAGCTAGCGTGAGCGCGGCTGCTTCCCCAGGCCAAGGGCGGCAGATAAGGCTTGGCCCGGACGGCCACGGGCGTGAGGCAGAACGGGAAAAAAACGCCAAGGAAAACAAACAGCGGAACAAGATGTCCCGTGTTGCGTGCAGTTCTGGAATCCCCTACATTAGAAGCACGTGGAACTGTTGGAGCGGGTCCAGAGGAGGGCTACGAAGACGATCAGAGGGCTGGAGCACCTCTGCTGTGAGGACAGGCTGACAGAGTTGGGCTTGTTGAGCCTGAAGAAGAAAAGGTCCTGGGGGGACCTCATAGCAGCCTTCCGGTGCCTAAAGGGGCTACAGAAAAGCTGGGGAGGGACATTTTACAAGGGCAAGTAGTGATAGGATGAGGGTTAATGGCTTTAAATTGTAAAGGGGAAAATTCAGATTAGGCATTAGGAAGAAATTCTTCACGCTTAGGGTGGTGAAACACTGGCACAGGTTGCCCAGGGACGCTGTGGATGCCCCTTTCCTGGAAGTGTTCAAGGCCAGGTTGGATGGGGCCTTGAGCAGCCTGGTCTGGTGGGAGATTGGAACTGGATGATCTTTAAGGTCCCTTCTAGCCCAAACCATTCTATGATTCTATGACTCTATGTCATCTTTAAATACAGGTGGGGGGATAAGGAGAAACCTGGGCAAGAACCACCTGACAGTGGCTGAACGTGAGCCAGAAGTGTGCCCAGGAGGCCAAGAAGGCCAACAGCATCCTGGCTCCTATCAGAAATAATGCACCCAGCAGGACCAGGGAAGTGATTGTCCACCTGTACTCAGCACTGGTGAGGCCGCACCTCAAATCCTATGTTCAGTTTTGGGCCCCTCACTACAAAAAAAGGCACTAAGGTGCTGGAGCATGTTCAGAGAAGGACAACAAAGCTGGTGAAGGGTCTGCAGCAGAAGGCTTCTGGGGAGCAGCTGAGAGAACTGGGGCTGTTTAGTCTGGAGAAGAGGAGGCTGAGAGGAGACCTTATAGCCCTCTACACCTGCCTGAAAGGAGGTTGTACTGAAGTGGGTTTTCTTCTTTTCTCCCAAGTAACAAGTGATAGGATGAAAGGAAATGGCCTCAGGTTGCACCAGGGGAGGTTTAGACTGGATATTAGGAAAAAATTCTTTACCAAAAGAGTGGTGCAGCATTGGAACAGGATGCTCAAGGAAGTGGTGGAATCTTCATCCCTGAAGATGTCTTTTCCAATCTTAGTTATTCTATGATCCTACAATTCTATGAAACTGAAAGATGTTGTTATAAGAAGAGGGATAATTGTTGACAGTTATCATCAGGATAATTGCCCCTGCCCGTAGCAGGGGAGTTGAAACATGATGGTCTTTAAGGTTCTTTCCAATCCATAGTTTAGTGGTGGACATAGTTTAGTGGTGGAGTTGGTGGTGATGGATTTATGGTTCAACTTGGTGATCTTAAGGGTCTTTTGCAACCTAAACGAATTTATAATTCTGTAATGGGCCAGAGATTTGTACTTCCTGCCACCTAGGGCAGTCCTTCGATATCTTAGGACTTCAAAATGCTCCAGCTTTCTCAATCCGACTTTACTTTTGATGGCTTGCCGTCCTTGAATTTAATCAATAATAATTTATTTTCTTCAAAACAAAGGGTCACAAAGAAGCATGAATATAAAAGCTGTCACCTGATGCCTGAGCCATCTGCATTAACTGGCTCAATGGCTTCATGCGTACAAAGTGGGTTAAACACTTCTGTCACTGGGCCTTCCACAGGCAGAACAGTGGGAGCCTGCCCTACAAGCTCTGCTGAATGGCTGGCTTTTCCTTGTTGTTTATTATATATTGGAATTGTTACATTTCATGAAGAAAGCTAGATTTTGTCAATTTTGTTCAAGAACTTTTATTAACTCGAAATGCGAACACCATTGCAAAGAGATTTTACAATGACAAAAGATTGAAAAGTCCATCAAAAAGCTAAAGACTTCAGTAACAATATTGATCTTACGAGTGAAATTGCTAACAGATTTTATTAAAGCCAGCATTTTCAATATTATGAACTTAAAAAATACATTTAAAGCCTTTTCCTTCAAAAACACTTAGAAACAATGAAGAATTCCTGAGCAACTATTTTTAGACCATTATTCTCCAATCAATGTACATGCTGCATATGAAACCTACTTTCTATAATTTCTTAAATTTTATAAATTTACAGAACATTTGGATCTACTTCAGAGAATAATTGTGCTTCAAGTCATTCTGCTGCTACAGTAATGACACTACAATAACTTGAATATTCCACATCGCATACAAATCCTGAAGTTGTAATGGGAAAAAATGCCTAGCTTGTATTGCAAGGCTACCAATGAAATGGTTTATGCAAATGGAAATCAATGCTATAAATACTGGACCACCTCCTTCTCTGTTGGAAAATATATTGTTTCTTATGTATATTATTCAGAACATGCAATTTAATTTATAAATATGTTTCTTTGAGAGACCTAATGGCACAATTAAAAGACAAGGAAGTTTCAGAGACTTTTACCTGCACTTAACAGCATGGCAGAAATTTGAACAAATACAATTTATGACTGTTGATGTGTTTTTTCTGAGCGGTACTTTTTCAGCACCCAGCATCCCCAGTATTGCAGTGCTTTACACAATGACTAAAAAAAATATATGAAGCACAATATAAACATTTCATAAGCCCCGATAGTGTTGAGTATCTCTGAGCAATATAATGCATATCTAGAACTAATGGTTGTGTTATTCCAGATGACAAATGGTATTTGTATTCGAAATAAAAAAATATTACTTTCAAGATGAAAAATAAACAACACTAATGCAGCCTAGGAGCTCTTTCTGAATATATCTGAGCAGCTGTTTCCACATCCTTTTGGAATGAAGGACACGGATGAGAATTAAGAGTAGTCTACAGCATTATGAATATTAAAAGATACAGTGTGACATCATTATATTTCCACATGGATTCTGCACATAGAAAAATCTACCTCTTCATAGACATATTCAAATAAGGTGAAGGTACTCAGCAGCTCTCAAAAAACAGACACAGAAGCAACATTGTTCCTAAAAAACTAAAATAAAGACAAGATCCAAGACAAGCAGCATCACAAAGTAGAACAGGACGTGAAATCTTTCAAAATTATAAGGAAGATGTGAAAAAAAGACTTCTTTATATCTAGCTTCTCTTCACACCAATGTCTTGATTGTAAGCCCAGCTTTTAGTGGAGCAGCACTGCAAGAGGCCACACAACTAATTCAGGGGTGTTTTTTTAATTACATTTGACATAATAGTTTCTCTTAAAAACTTCCCCCTAAATCAGAGATATGTATTAAGTCTAACCTGGTAATTTTCCAAATTTATCCCCAAGACTTTCCAATGAAGGAAAATATTAACAGATATATTGTCACAGGTACAAACTAAGCAATGCCCAGAAATGCCAAGAGACCATTTGCTAGTATTCACAAAGCTCTTTTTCTCTTGGACCTTCTAGTTAATGTCATTATCTTTAATAAATAAATAGAAGAATGCTAAATTATCATAGGCATACGTATGAGACAATGTAAACGGATAGGCACCTCATCTCAGTCTGAAAAACTGAAGGTTCTTTAAAAAACAGTGTGGTACACTTTATTTCTTTTTTTTTCCTTATGAATGTAGGAAGTGCAAGAGCAGATCAGGTAAGGGGTCTAACTCCTCAAGTATCCTGTTTGCCTGGGACCACTATCAGATACTTCAAAGAAAATCCTGTAATTTATAGAAAGTGAATGACCAGTTCTCATGCACAGGACTTTTTTCTGCTTGTGTATAATAGCTGATTTGTAGTAGCCAATTTCAGCATTTTCCCAACTGTTTCACATTTAGTTAGGCTTTACTACTTTTGTGGATTATCTCACGTAGCTGTGCATATTTCCACTTTTTTATATAAAATTTTCTTCCTTTTTTTTTCAGCACAAACTCATTTATCACTCCTCTCAGTTCTTCTAGTTCTCATTTCATAGGTGAGCTTGGAACTGGATGATCTTTTAAGGTCCCTTCCAACCCAAACCATTCTATTATTTCAAGTTTTTTTCCTCTCTACTCTTGCATTTAGTTCTTTGCTTCTATGTTCCGTTGTCCCTCAGTCTCTTCTCAGTAGTCAAAATGTGTTTATCCCCTCTGATAACTCTAATTATCTACCCATGTACTATCCTATAGTGACTGTACTTCTTTTCCATTCTGCCACATGCAGCAACTGCGCCCCTCTTCCCATAATTGAGCTCTATTTCTACACACGTATACTATGTTTCTCTATAATCCATTTATCTTTTTCTCTCCTGCTTGACGTACGCAGGAAAGATGAAGAAATTCCCTTATTTGTGTAAAAATGGTTTTCAAGGCAGGGCCACAATATTTTTCAAATTAATGCAATTCAGTCCTTCTTTCCACATTCACAGGAACTGAAGTCTGAATTTAATATTAGGGTTTGAAATAGTTGACAATAGTGTTAGTCTCCAGTTTCACTTATTTAGGGACAGAGTTTGAAGATTAACTTCGCAGGAACTCAGCTGAAAACAAGTCTTTCTAAATAACAAGTATTCATAAATACTTAGTTTCGTTGCTGAGATCCAGAATCAGAGCATCTCTTGACAACTCAGCTCATTCAGTCCTAGGCAGTGGCAACAAACTTCATGCCAGGAAAGGGACTGATGCTTGCTTGCCAAGTCAGTCCATATGGCTTTCCCCACAAGATGGTAATGTCTCCATTATTTTCTCACATTAAAACCATTTCATTTTGCTACACGTCTCCAGTATCCCCTCATAGTACTATTAGTGCAACACAAGTGAATATTACATGACAAGCTGTTTGTTAACAAAAATAATTTGAATATTATCCATAAGTTTTTTTAAATCTTCATAGAATGATTTGGAATTCAACACATGAAATAAACTGCTTTTTGCTGCCTTTTTAAAGTGAGAAAAGAAAATATTCTGAGGTAGCAATTCTTTGAGAATATGGTGCCTGGTCTCATGACACTTTTTAATCTCATTTTTCTTTATGGCTTTGTATAAGATATCCATCAACTGGCTTAGATGACTTTGGTTTCCTTGCACAACACCTTCAAATTGTTTACAGTTAATGAAAAATTATGAAATACATTTACAACCTTAATGATGTGAACTCCACACATACAATGCTTCAGAGACCACAAAAACCCTCTGCTTATTAATTTTGAACATCTGCTGTTACTGCACTTGAAATATTTAAATGACATTTAAAGCAACTGTATATTTTCCAGCCATCTCAACATAGACATGTAAACAGATATACCACAGCATTCACTACTTTAACATAAATCACCATTACATCTTTGTTTTACAGTTTGTTTCATAAGCACATATATTCTTTTATTAGTATTCTGTTAAGTCAGATTTCTGTACGTTTATTAAATAATATTTGTAGTTACATAGTATCATCAAGATTATCCCCCAGGCCTGCATTTTTTTGTGACACTGAATTTTTGGAGCATGCGTTCAACTACCATAATTCGTACTTCTTTAAAAGTCAGGAATATTACACTGAAATACTAAAATTGTATATCAAATTTGTCTTTGGTAAAGAAAAAAGTCTAAGTAGAAAATTTAAGATAAAGGCTCATATTTTTACTAAAGGAAAACTGTTAATAACATTACTCTGATTCCAAAGGACAAGTAATTGATTCAAAAATATATATTCATTTTAATGAATTTTATGAAATTATTTGCTTCTGAAGAGCCTTTGTGCTTCCTTTTAGAGCTTTTATGCTACTGAAAGGTAATTCACACTGTGACACATGCACAAATTTGACATCAAAAACATCATTAAAACTTTTTGAATACTTATTCTAAGTGAGAAATTTAACTAATGGTGCAAGAGCTAGAAGGCTAATGCATCTTCCTGGGGTAAATTCAGTTACTTACTTTATCCCTTTGTATATCAAAGGAGGTATCAAGAGCCTGTTGTTCTCCACCACAGTGTCATTACTATACAATAATTGACTGTGTACATCTGCCGCAAAATCTCTATTTCCTAATAAAAAGTTTAAAGAGCTGCAGGCAAAAATAGAGTTGCAAACAGAAAGAATGAAATATTTGAACATCCAGAAGCTGGCACACTAAGCTGAATGTTATTCTGATTTTACAAAACATTGGTTTATTCTCTTCTTAACGTACTTTGGGATGTTAAAGGCCACTTTCAGCATGTGTTACTTCCACCTTGGGAGTAACAAGGTGTCTTGGAAAATAAATGCAAATCCAAAGGAAAAATAATCAACCTGCACAGTTGTTTAGCTTAAAGAATGAAGTATATTTATGAATAAAGTGTTGAAATTGTTATCCCTCAAAAGACCTCTCTACCTCAGAGAAACTAACAAACACGCCTTTTCCACTCGGGCTCAATTACTGTTTTCACAGAAAGCTGTGATGATTCAGCATCATGAGACGTTCATTCTCAAAGGTGGGAGAGAATCTATGACTCACAATATAATTTCAGCTGCAGCTGTTTTACGCCTTCAGAACCAGGTCATGGCAAAGCATAGAAACTCCTCTACTCAGTTTTCTTTCTGTGTGATTACTGGAGTACATATATAAATACGTACAGCTAGGGCAGGATGAAACATACACTTCAAATCTGCTAGAAGTTGTGTTTGCCTGCCCCTGGTGCAAGTGACCAATATGGGAGGAACAGCCTGCTGCTGACACTTTATCCCATGCACTCTTTGGTTTATAACATCTGTGTCACCACCTCTGTTTTATCCTTAGAAATCCACTACAAAAGGAAGATTTTGATAAGATTCTATAGCCTCTGTGCATCACCAGATGCATCACAAAAGGTCTGTAGCAGCATGTGTTTATGCACAGTGTTGGAGTAGAAAACAACTGCTTCACTCAGATATGACTATCTGTGTACAGAAAGAGAATGTGTCTGATCTGGATCAGCTCTGTCACACTCAGTCAGAAAACTGAAGTGTAAATTAAGCACTCTCAGAGTGCATTACCAGTTTATGCACACACACAAGTTGTTACCCTGCAAAGGTTCCATTTTTGACTGATAAATTTATTGTTTCTCTGCAGTACTTTTAGCATCTCTAGAAAATTTGCAAGATATACTACAAATGCTACAGTAAAATCTTCCTGTTAGATATAACTGAAAAACATTTTATGCTTTGCTGCTCTCTGGAGTAGCCACTTCATGTCTTCAAGTGTTAAATAAGTGGCTGAATTAAGACTCTAAGATACCTCCCTACACATTCAGCAGAGCATCCAGACTGATCAGCCTCTAGAAGTGGGCAGAGTGTTGCCTGTATAGAGGACACAGCTTTTAAATTTGAATCCTAAAGGAAACTAATACATATGTTTACAAACACACAGTTCAATTCTGAAGTCCTGCCAGCAGAAGGGCTAGACAGCTCAACAGACGGGTACTTGAGCAGTTCCATGGAATGGAGGTACAAGGTAACAATCTGATTTGCCAAATTAGATGTGGCTTTCTGAGACATTGAAAATCTGGAAGTGTCTTTTTGTCTGGCTCTGGAGCAGGTTACCTGTTATTGCAAAGGCTGGCTCATTGTGTAAAATCTTGAAAAGCTGGAGAAATTTAAAGCTGTTTGTGAAGGACAAGAACAGAAGTGATTATCTCTAGTAAATAAAATTTCCCTCACATGTACAGTGTACAGTAATTTCCCTTGCCTCATGTTTCCAATTTCCTTTGAAGCGAGTGGTATTGGCTAAATACTTGGCCCACTTTTAATCAGTCACCACTTGGTCATACTTTCCTGGCGTGAATTCAACTTTTGTTTCAAGAAGCAAGGGCCACAGTAAGTTTACAACCATTCCAGTATCACTTTGATCACATAGGACATGAGGAGTTCTCTGATCCCACTGCTGTTTGGGGACATCCGTCCAACCAAAGTACACGGACTGCTTGCTGCATTCCCATCGCTATTCCAGCAGAGCTATGACTAAGACTTTAGGCCTTGTATCTTATACTTTGGAGGGCGGATTCCAAAACTAATTTTGGTAAGTTTGCTATGAAAAATCTGACTTCAGACTTTCCTTTCAGGCTCAGAGAAAAGTTCAGCATCTAAGAATGTAGGAGAACACAATTCCATTAATGATTGGCATCAGAGTACAAATTCAGTGGGAAAGAAGCTTTGCTCTCAAAATCTAAATTCTATTTTAATTTTATACTTACACCTGGTAAAAAACATGTGAAATAAATAATTTACAATTCAAATAGTAACACATCTGCACTATATTAGAAATATAGTTTAAAAGTTACTTAATATTCTTAATGAGTATAAAGTTTAATTTTATGCTTTGTATAGAAATGGTAACTTTACTTGTTACTGCTGTCTCAGCAGAAGGAAACAGAAAAGTTCCTAAGTAGCTAAATAGCACTGGGAAATTAAAAAATTTCGCCTTTTTTTGGTAATAGAAAAATAGTGTTTAAAAATACATTCTTAAAAATATGGGCTTTTATTAAAGCAGAATTATATATTATATACAGTAAGGCAGTACGTTAAACATTGTCTTGCTATTTTTTTCATTTTTGGCTTGACTGGACTGGGATATGAATGGGATGCAAAGTTTTCTGTCACACTGAAACAAAGCAAAAATATATTTAGAAGATTTTGTCATTTTACTGTCATTAATTTAATATATTTATATTATCTTTTAATGATGATTTTCCATGCATAATAGTTCCCTTTTTCTTAAGGATTCAGAAAAATAAGAAGAAAACTTAATCTAGTGTCAGAATGCATTTAGAAAAAATATATTGTAGATCAGAATGCTACTATGCAATGATTTATCTGATTTTGGGATGGCTCAGATCACTGCGGGGTATTGACTAACCCATAATGATGTTCATCTTTGCTGAATCTGGAGTATTCCCTCAGGTTTAAACAAGTAATTAAAGATCTGCAGACCTGAAGAATTAGTATACAATGTATTTTTCATGGCAGAGAATATCTATTTCCTCATTTTGCCACGTCAAAAAAATGTTAATAATATCCATCATTATTACCTCAATGCCCAGTTCATTTTATTCTCTGTATAATACACGTTAAGCTTTCTTAAGGAACTATTTGCTATGTGATCTTGTTTTACTGTACATAACTACTCACAAATTCAATATGTAAATCACAGACTTGTCAGCTAGGAAAAAGTGTAAGCTACAATTATGATGCAGCAGCATAATCTTAAACCACAAATCTTAGCATTACTGTACTGATTGTATTTGACTCATTCTGTAACATTACAGAGTGATCAAACTTCCAGTTATTTAAAGGAGGACATAAAGGAAGAGGGGTCCATGTAGTCTGATCCACTGGTTTCTCTTTTGCACTTGCTTGGAGCTGTCAGACAGTAGCTCACATTTTTCTCAGCTTGACCTTGCTGAAGGTCCTGAGACATTTCCTTTGCAGGTTCTTGAGGCATAGATGTGTGCTGGATGTGTGAATCTGGCATTAATACTAGAATATTATGGTCCACAACTGTTGAGACCTTGGTATATTCTTTGCTGGTTCCTGGAACAGTGTACTGTTCAGTCTTTCCACTATTTTCTTTATGCTTCAGTAATACTGCAGGCTGCTCATCCTGTCTCACTTTGTGAACTTCTACATAATCCATTAGTTTAGGATTCAAAAAAGGTGGTTTGTCATTAGATCTGTTTTGTTGGATCTGCACTGTGGTTTGGGAAGTTTTGGATTGCAAATTCTCCATCTCTCTTTGCTTTTCCATGTCATCATGGACAGTTTCAGTGATAGAGTATTGTGACTGATGCTTTTTTTCATTTTCCACCAAAAAAGGTGCAACATTCGCATTTGTGTTATTCAGTGTTAACTTACGTGCATCTACAGTACTGTGGTAGGCAAATATAGGAGGCTGATTATTAGGTAACTGAGCTGCAGGCCACGTGGATGATTTTATACTCTGATTGTTAAAAGGGAGTGTTTCCCGTTTTGAGACCATGCACTGAGTTTCCCAGCTCCTTTTTCCTTCTTTATTTTCTTGAGAATCTCTTACATCTTGTGTCTGAAGTGTTGATGGAAGGGTGCAGGATTCCCTGCACTTCTCAGAAAGCAGAGAAGGGCTATCACAGCTCCCTCGTCCTGAATCGCTGTCTGTTTCCTTGGGTGTCATTTTTGCATTTTTACTGGGATGACCATTGTGATGGCTTGGCATGAGTTGCTGATCTTCACTGTCCTCTACTTCCAGATATTCTATCAGTAGTTCCTCACAGTCTGATGTTGGAGGGAAACCATGGCAACCAAGAGCACTCAATAATTCTTCAGATTTTCCTGTCTAAGGGCATAATAAATAAGATAATTTTTTTCACTGTTAACCTTAGGGTTTATCTGACTAGAACAATTGTAAACGATCTACAGATTTAACATGCAAGTGCTTTAATAGTTGTATCACTAGATCTAACCTGGATTTCTACTGCTGCAGGAAACAGTGGAAGAACAGACGAACATTTTTTGAGTTCCCTTAATGGGGACACAGAGCCCCAGAATTTGTGTTTCTAAAGTGGGAGGAGTAGGGAGATTTTGACAGGTAAGAGTTTCATGGGTTTAGCAAGAATGAAGTGCAGGAGAATAAAGGAGGAGTCATGTCCTGTCTCCTCAGCATGGCAGTAGACTGTGGAGAGCAACTTCCATAAGAACTACAAGGAAGATCAGACAGGCATTGGCTGTTGTGCTGTTGCAGGAACAGCTGTGGTCACAAACCCTGTTCTCAAATGCCCTGCTACTGCTGGTGCAAGACAAGACTGTCTCACACAAACCCTCCATGCGATCAACGTGACAGTGTTGCTTATTTTTAATGCTAATTAAATTAATTGAAGCTGTTTTGCATTTTATCATTGTAATTGTGCTTGTAGCACATAATTTAGAAAAGTAAGTAATGGTTAATTCTTTTGTTGTTATCAGTGCTACTCACCTCTAACAGATGCGTATCTATGCCTTTTATCTTTGGTCCTGGAACTGGTGGTAGGATAAAGGCAATCATTCTGAAAACCAGAGCAAACACATAAGTTGTAGGTATGGGCCCCTTCTCTCTATTTGTTCCTCCATTTCCTCAGAATGTGACTGACATTTTAAACACTTCTGTCATATCTGATACCTCCCCGTCAGACCCCCGATTCCAGTCTGCCTCTCAAGCCAGGTAGTTTACAAATCCATTTATAGTTCATAAGTTATCCTTAGATATAGTTATAAGAAAAAGAACAGTACGAAAGTTATTCAACTGGAAATGTAACACTGCTAATTTTCTTTTTTTTTTAATTTATTCTTTTGTCCCTTAAACTCTATTTTTCTGATACCACTGTAACTTTGTAACTTTGCTGGCCAAGAAACAGCTCTGCAGGGCACAGTTCAGAAGGACCTAGTGGGCCTGTATGTACATACTTGCCAGTCAACTGACTGCTACTAAACAGGATTTTTTCTACTCAGCAGTTTTTGCAAGACTTGTACAAAAAAGACAATCTTTGTGACATCTTTCTCTTTCAGATTTGATCGAAATAAGCCAGTGATGTAAAAAATTATTTGGAGAATTGACAGATAGATGGGCAGAAAGACAACCTCATAAAGTAACTTCATTTTCTTTAGGTAATTAGGCCAAAACTAAAGGTCCTGTCCTTGTTAGGGATACTCCAAATGATGTTTGATGTGTACCTACATGGCTAACGAAGATGGTCAGACCCCAACAGAGACATGGCTTTACCGATTGAGAATTCAGCCTAGTTTCCCTAAAGAATAGAAGAACCTCTCTATCAGAATTTAAAATCAAATACCTGTAAATTATAGTTTATAAGACAACAAAAAATCTATCAGAAATTAAATAAAGTGTTAGAAGTTTATTTTTTAAAAGTTTGCTGAGTTTCAACTCTGTACAGTTGTGAATTTGGTGACTTACCTGTACCCTTTCAAAACCATTGTCCAGCTCATGATTAAACATATAAGAGATGACAAGACACCCACAATGATCCATACAATCATATCTTTTACTCTAAAGTCTAGGAAACAAACAGAATTATTTAAGGACATGCACCTAGCATATGCATATGCAGTTTATAGAAAAAGTCTCAAATTACTTTTATTTTAATTGGTATTGAATTTGGTGCCTTGAATCTTGATGCCTTTACTCGCATAGATAGGTCTGAAAAATCATTATAATATCAAAGAATAAATATACCTTTTATTAATGGCACTGTGCAGGAAGTAAACTCTCTTGGAAAAATTACACAAAATTGTATGAAGAGGGAAATTTTGTCACAGCCAGTTACAGCAGTTGGGTTCAAATCCACAGTTATAGCAGTTGGGTTCAAATGCTGTAGGCATTTCATTATCACATACATACAATATTTAATTAAATAGGGAGTTAAACGATCTAGAACTAGATATTTTAAGGATTTCTATTATACCATGACACTTTGGATATAGAGGGCTTTATTTCAAATTCATTCCGGATAAAGACTAATGAGGAGCTGTTGTTGTCTGTAGACACTCTTTATTGTTGATGTAGCATTTTAGAGCAGCTAGGGCTACTCTTTTAACTAAAAACTACCATCATGTGAACAAATGAGGCAATAAACAGAAAGGACGTTGTTTAAATAAGTAAAGAAACTCATTCATCTTCTCAACTCCAAAAAGAAATGAAGGGGAAAGTTAACTGAATATGGTGAACGAAAGCTGAAAATTCAGTTCTTACCTGGCCTAGGGAAACTATGCAATCTGCATGGGTGCCACAAGCAGCTAACAAAAGTATTAGGTGAACTTCCATGTAATAACAACCACTGAAGGATGCCTGGCTACTCACCGGTGGGGATCAGAATATACTTTTCTGAGCTCCATTCACTCCATGATCCATGGTGGTCTGGTTTGCAGTGAATCTGTACAATGTACTTCTTTCCTGGATTTAAACTAAACATTTTATATTGTGTTTGCTGTCCAACAAAAATAGTCTGGAAATTAAACAAAAATCATAAAATGCATATAAAATGGGGACATTTTTTCTATGAAACTCACAGCTAGATTTGTCTTCAAAGCCAAGTTGGGAATACAGAATGAAACTGAGCAACTTCCTAATAATTTTTATGCAAGCATTGAATAACAGCACATTTATTTCTGTAGTTCAGCTTTCTCACATAATGCAGTGGGAATTAGATCTGGCTCGGGTATCCTATGCAAATTAAACTACTACAAAACCACATGATGAGCGCATGGCGGAGAGGGAGGTGGTGCAGTGATGGTGGGGACTGCACTGGTGAGAGGTGGAGGAGGAGGCAAAGAAAAGAGATGAGGAAGAAAATGCAGAGAGAAAATAGGGAATATGTATTTGGTGGAACTGCACCCAGGATCTTGCAGTGGCCAGGGGGCTAAGACGTACAGTGGCAGAGGGAAGAAAGGAGAAGATATGGAGATGACTGGGAAGTATTGCAGCAGACAGGAAGAGGATGCAAATACCTATAGCTATACCCTTTAATTTGTCACTCAGTTGTTGTTGCAGTTGGAGTTGCAGATCCTAGGTATAAACCATCATAATTATGTGGCCATGACAACTACCATCTAATGACTATTTGCACAAATTTAAACGATTTTACACAATATCACTGAGTTTTCTGTTACTTAAGAAGTGCTTGTTGTTAAAAACAAATTATAAAAGAAACCCGATTAAGTGAGAATTAACAATTTAAACTGTAATGCCAATACGATTAATATAAAAAGGACACAATTAAAAATAAGTACTTTATCACTGGCTATCACACAACAGCACCTGAGATACCGTTATTCTCAGTAGGAAATCTTAGTTCACACAAGCACTGCTTTTGAAAAAGAATGAACTATTCAGTGTGCCTGGTTCATTGCATTCAGGCATGGGTTATAGCTGAGGAAATCTAATTGATCAGAAAACATCAATCGGCAAAAACTTGCAACACCCTTACCTCCCATTCCTCTCCTTCTTCAGGCTTTAGTTGTAACTCATATTCAAGGGTAAGCCATCCGGATCTGACATCTGCCAGTGGGGGTGGAGACCATGTCAAGACCAGATATGGTTTTCTATTTGTTGGTTTTTTCAATTCCAGAGTTACATTCACGGGAGGATCTGGCTGTACTGTTAAAATAAGAGAATTTACACTAAGATTCTAAATGATTTTTCCTTTTATCTTAGGAGGAAATATAAAATAGTGTGATTGGTGAGTTGACATCTCCATGGTGTCTAATAATTTAGAACTGGTGCTGGAATACAGGGATAAAGAATTTCCTGATAAAGCATGGATTTATGAATTTGAAGAAACTGAGGAACAGTAAATAGGCTGTATTGATGTTGAGATTTGCCTTAATCTTTTATAATCAGAAATAATTTTTCTTACATTTTCATTTATTGTTGCTCTTCTTTACAACTATATTTCAAAGTTAACATCTTTAAAATTGTGTTATGAAAATTGTGTTTTACCATAATCTTATAAAAGTTAGCATATACTTTTAGAAATGCTGAAAACACAGATTTAGCAGACAAAACTTGTCCCTCCCTGCAGCTTTTACATTCAGAAAACACAGCAGCATAATCCCTAGAAGCATATGTAAGTATATTTAAAAATAAAACAAACTACTAATATTAAAGCCTTGTCTATAATTCTCAAAACCAAAACAAAATGGAACTCGGGTTCCTGCCTTAGCCAGGCTTGCAGCTTTCTGAAAGCTTCTGCATGTCATGTGTGTATTTTAGCACGGTCTGGTGCAAAGCTTTATCAAGTAAGTAGTCAGGGTATGGAGGTAAATTGTAAAGCCTTTTCTCCAGGAGCTCTTTTCCAGTTGTCAGGCTGTGGCAGCCACAGCCTTGATAACAAAATGGGTTTTGGTGGTAATGTTCCATTCCCTTAGAAAAAAAACCTAAATGCCAGTCCATGGGAAGAGTCTGAGAAAAGACATCAGTAAACTGCTATAAAAAGCACTGATTCAGCTCCTTTTGGGTCTGGAAACTACTTTTAGGTAATCAAATTTAAGTATTATTAGTTAAAAAATCAATTTTATTTCACTTTCTGATTTTAGCTGGATGGTGTTTCTTAGGGCTTGACTGAAAGAAATATGGAAAACCAATAAATGGTTATCTGAATGCAATTTTAAAGCTTTTAACATTTTTAGGCTTTAAAAATAAAATGGTAAAGGGATGAATATTGATTTATTATTACACTACATAAGATCTTATTTGTTCTTACATGTTTTTAACTTGGATATAACATTATATACGAGAAGAGCTGGAATTAAAATGCTTTTATCAAAACTGTTAAGTTTAAATGATTTGGTTCCACTGAAAATAGATTTTTACCTATATAAGTTACATCCACGTAATGAGGATCAGAGATGTTACTTCCCATTTCATTGGTTGCTTTCACAGTAATATTGTATATGGTCCAGAAAGAGGTGTGCTTTTTATCAAAGTAGCATGAATTGGGGCCTGCAGTTCTGTAATCTGGACATTCATAAATTTGTTCTTCTCTGAAATGGAAAGAATCACAGTGATGAGGTTATATAAACTGAAACACTTGTCTTTGATTACTAGTAGTTCAGCATTATTTAAGGCTGGATCAGGTTTTTCATGCCTGTCAATGTGAAGAAAATCAGACTAAAGAGGCATTAGACAATTCCAGACACTACGCCTTTGTCCTTATAAAGCTTGAAGATTTTAGGGTGCTGCAGATGCACCAGTGGGCTAAAAGAATGCAGCTCTTACTTTCTGAATGCCACTGTCCACTGCATAGCCCTTACAGACTCCAGAGAGCCAGAGAACTGATTGCTGACATCTTTTAAAACCTCTCTTAAAAATTGAGCATTTCCAGTGATCATTTCACACTTACAAAGGTTATGCATATTACATTAATATGCTTTCAAAATCTACTTTTGTCTTTCATCACCTGTTCCTCCAAATCTGTTCCCACGCTTCCCAAAGTGAGCAGGATAGGAGGGGAATTTGACTATGTAAGTACTTGTTCCCAGGTTCCTCTGAGATGCAGAATAGCAAAAGAGAAAGCTGTGGGTGTAGGTCTAACACTCTTCCATGGCTGGGTGGAATTGTAGCTGCCTTTTTCCACAAAGGTCTGGCTTTCAGCAGACAAGTACAGAGTTTAATATTCAATTAGGTCACTGAAGGCTGAGCAGTGCTGGGTGAGACAAAAATAGTTCACAGAACATAAACAAAATATTGATGTCTCCTTTAAAATTCATGTTTGACACTTGACCTTAGTTCCAAAACCAAGATTACTGCTGAGGCCAGGAGGCAGTCATGGCATATGAATATCTGTTCAAATTAAGCATTATCAAAAGATGAACATCTTAATATCTGGTCATTTTGGAAAGCTTTATTTCTGGAGCTGTGTGGCCAAAGAGCTACAGGACTGTAGCTCATTGTATTGCAAACTATTATGCATTTGCTGCACCATGGCCACTTCCAGTGACAAGACAGTCTGTCTTTCCAGGCAGAACTGAAAGACATTTGAAAAACCTGATAGTATGAAGAGATCCGATTTCAACCTTAAATATGTCACTGCTACTGCTATTCCAGAACATGTTTCTTGCACAAAAGCACGTGCTGTGGAAAACAACATCTCCTAAACGCAACACCAACCAGGCTTGATTTTCCAGGTCCTTCTGGTAAAACACTGAATAGTTATACACAGCTTATTACCCTTCTTTGCTGTAAAGCAAAGTGTAGTTAGTAGGATGTCCTCCATCTGAACCAGGCTTCCACCAACAAGTAAATGTCTCCTTTTCTGGAGAGCGGCATTTTATTATTGTAGGCTTTTCAGGAGGTGACTGTCCTGCAAGAGATAAAGAAATCAACTAATTAGTACGTTTAATATATAGGGTCAACTCTAAATTTACAAAACAATGTCAAGTAGAGCACAGAAAGCTACTTTTTTGTCTACAAGGAAATAAAAACTTTTGCTTCATATTAGAATAGGAAAGGAAGGATGATTCATTGGTTAGGGCAGCACCCTGCTACTTTGACCTGGATTCAAAATTCTTTTCCACTACAGCTATGTTAAGGATCTATCTTTTAGTTCCTTTTCTGTGGCTTTTCTCTGCCCCCAAATCTGATAAGGGGTGCTGAAATACTGTCATAGCAGGTTCTATAAAATGATTTAAAATACACTCTGCTATTCAATCTTTTTTTCTACATAAACTGTTTTTTCTTCAAAATTTTTTATGATGTTTGTGATTATTTAAAAAATACTCTGTAATTTGTTTTGGCTTTTATAGGAAAAAAATGAAGAACATTTGCCTATTTGTTTATGTCCTTGCCAGTAATTCTTTTCTGGAATACCTATACTGAGCTGACTCCTAAGATACAAGGAAGCAGCTGTCAGATTTCCTTGTACAGTGACATTATGCTCAGTACTCATTATGAATTCATAATTATTTGGATCACTGATGATGTTGTTACAGAATCAAAGAAAGCACTTAGAGCAGGGCAGAGGAAAAGGCTTAAATTTTGAATAGGACGATGCTAGTCAACCCCCCTATGTAATTGTAACTTTTGCAGTTATGTATTTGGCAAAATATGGATTTATTACATTAATAATAATATATACTTTCTACTGTTTAGAGTAACAGCATTGATTTTCCAAATTTCTAATTGCCTAAAGCAGATCTGAAAATGGGACATTTAGAAGCATTTTTCTACTAACAGTACTTTAGCAATCCCCATGTCAAAGAATGAATAGTACAATTAGTGACAGAAGAACAAGATCTGAGTCAAGCTGGTGGGGTTTTCAGGTCTGCCATTTAGGCATCATTCACATCACTGAACTGGATAGAATTTAAAAGCAATTAGCAGAACAGTAATCTCACCATTGGGGATCTGAATGAATCTTTCGGAGCTCCATTCACTCCATTCTCCAAGGTCTAACTGGCAACGGACCTGAACAACATATTTTGCCCCAGCTTGTAACCTGATTACTTTGTATTGTGTCTGCACACCAACGGGTATTGTCTGGAAAAGAAAATGAACTGGAAAAATAACAAAGAAACAGACCATAAAGAAGTATGGTTGTGTCACCAACTTTTGAAAGGCAAGGGTTTCAGCGTGTTATTTTATAAGGTGCTAATTACAGAGCAAAGGTAGTAATTGCCTTAACAGAAAAACTCACTGCAGTGACACCAAGAACATGGAGTTCATTGTGGTCTTGTTATAAGCTAGTACTCCATCAGCTCCACAAGGCACGAAAAACTACAAACCCTCTGTGTAATGCTTCTCAGTGGCTAGTTTTAGTGCTTACTGTTGTATTCCTCAGACTCTTCAGAAGTCTTTCAAGGAACATAGTTTTCTCTATCAGCAACAGTAATTTTGGTAGATTTGAGGCCATCTGATTATGCCTTTAAAAATGATATTTTATCCTGGTATCTCAGCTGTGGGAGTACTGTGACACACTCCTAGCAAAATGGCAACAGCTGGAAATGTCACTGGAAATAGCGTGAGTAGGACACCCTAGACTTTCTGAGAGGGAGGTTGTACCTAGCTGAGGATGATGATGATGACGATGACTTTCAGCCCAAGAAGGAATGACTGAGAGACTTCTGTAACAAAAAGGATCAGCTTGAAAACAATATTAAAGAAGAAGGAAAATTTGTAATAGTGGGGGAGACTGCAAACAGCAGTAGCTGACGTTTAGTTTGATGCTGTGAGAAGCTGCTCTGCTGACATCATGACCTCTGCCTGAACAGCCTCCCTCTGCGATGCTGTGAGGAGCTGCACTCTGGACAGCATAGGCTGCACCATACCTGGGTATATACATGTGAGTGCTTTCTCACTGATGTGTATCTTACTCAATCTTACTGTAAAAAGGGACATGGGATCACAGTAAGTTAAAGTATCCACGTCTCCTATAAAAGCAAATGTAAATAAAGAAGTTTGTCCTTCCAGGAAGGTGGGCTGTACTTGTAATCTACAATTTCCGTATATAAGGTATTTCTGGGACTTGTTACAGAAGTGTATTTATAAATCTGTAGGTATCTGTTAGCATTTGTAAGGGCTTAGCATTGTGACTTATATGCTGTATTGCTGATACTGACCTTGACTGCACAGTTAACTGCTTGTTAATTACATCTTAATGAATCAATAAATTGCTTTGAGCCTCATTTGGTTTAAACTATATAAACTGAGCAGACTCTTACTGTGACTGTTGAGAAAAGATACATTGATGAAAATTACAATTAAATATTATATCAGTGGACTAAACAGGGTCTTTTTTTAGTATATGACACTACTACAATTTCAACTACCTTGAATCTCACTGTCTGCACAAACCACTACAGTATTTTTCTTTCTTTAATCAGATTTGGCTACATGAATTTTGCTATTGTTACAGAAACTAGAAGTTTTATAATACCAGTTAAATTCAGACAACAGAAGTCACTGAAAAGAGGATATATACAATGTTTTTCCATTACCTCCCACTCTTCCTTTTCCTCAGTTTTCAGTCGTAGCTCATAGTTATACACATGCGAATTAGAGCTAGCGTCAGCTAATGAAGGTGGAGACCATTTTGCCCAAAGATACATTATACCAGCAGATGGTTTTGTTTCTAAAGAGAGGTTCACAGGAGTGTCTGGCTGAACTGTATAAATGAAAAATTGCCATTAGGGATGCAATTTTCTTTCAGAAAAGGCACCTATTTTCTGGTTTTGTATTCCATCACATTTATTTCAGATTGTATGGCAAGTCTTTAAGGGAATAGTACCACAGCCTCTTTTTTCCTTTCTCCCTAATAATGTTTATCTGGCTACTGATTTACCACAGTACTGGCAAATCTTAGACTTTACTCTGAATTTGTCAGGCTAAGGAAATACAAATCATAATTTTTTGAGGTCACTCTTTCAAAATGAAAATGTCAGATATTTCATAGCTAAAATACTAAATACATTTACCATTGCAATGCATAGATGATGTGTATGCAGAAAGTACAGCGGAGTTAGGAATACGAAGTATTACAAAAAATACACAGAGTGCTTAGGCAGTTATTTTTACCTCCAAAGACTGCAATTCCAGCAGCTAAAAAGATGTTTACATTTGTAAAATATATATTGGGACATTTCAGGTAGCTTGAAGCTAATCTGAAATTTTTATTATCAGCAATGCTAGGAAACAACAAATCTGTCATTGAGCCTAATTGAAATACCAGAGATAACATGAAATTGGATTTTTCAGCCAAAATTAAAATGACAAGAAAATATGTAGTTACTTAATTTATAAGTAAAATGCAGTTTTCACACAAATTAAAGATGTGTATTTTAAATCACCTGTAGATAAACACTCCTGCATAGCAAGTTCTACATAATCAGGAAAGAAATCATCCAACACTACTTGTTTTGGGATTAAAACCCACATACATCTCCAATTAGTTTATTTTCCATTTAATTCTCCCCTTTTTACCTATGGAGGTCACGTCCACATACTGAGGATCCGAGCTGTTACTTCCAATCTCATTCATTGCCGTTACAGTGATATTATAGGTTATCCAGGGATTAGTGTGGTTTTTATCAAAGTAGCAGGAATTGGGACCCGATGTTTGGTAGTCTGGACATGGATAGATTTTTTCTTCACTGAAATAAAATGATGTAAAGAGTTAGGAGTTTAGAAATTAATCAAAGCAAATAATATTCTAGTAATCATCTAGGTACAGCAAGGAAATTCAAAATTTTTAAGTTTACATATATAATCTCAGCTCTGGGAAACATTTCAGTAAGTGTTAAATGCAATTACCATAAATTCTTCATTGCTGTTTTTACTGCAGTTGTTCAGGATGAATGTTTTATACCTTTTTTCAAACATAGGAATACATGGACAAAAGAATGGAAAGAGAAATTTCTAGAGACAGCACAATAAAAGTACTAAAAATGTTTAAAGGCAAGTTAAAAGGCAAATTAAACGCCTTCACTTTGGTAAAGAAGAAAAGTTATTAATATCTTCATTACATATTTTCACTGGAAAGTAAACTGATGCGCCCCTATGGCAGAGGAGTGTGTTATTGGTGATTTTGTTTTCAGCAAAATGTTGATTTAACTGCTTTTTAACATGGTCATCATAAGAACTATCTCAACAAAAATTATTTGATCAATTCATATTCTCTTACCTATCACCTTCATATGAGTCTTTGGCTCTTTTAGGAGAGAAGTTATTTTGTACTTAATTAAAGTTGAACTGGGGGATGTACTCAGAACCTATACCAGGTGTGAAGAACTGCACAGACCCAAAGCACCAGATGAGATCGTTCAAAGATGTACTTGAGTCAAATTGGTATGCTCTACTCACTGCTAATAACAAAGTCTCTTAGTTTCCAGAGAGTTTTGTTCCGGTTCACAAAGCAAAGATGGGAATAAGTTTACTGCACCTGAAAGATGATGAGCTAAGAAAAGCAGCTGTGGCCCAGATCTGGAGTGCATGGCAGTGCCTGGTGTTCAGCAAAATTAACAAAATGGATAAGCACTTCTACCCATCCCTAAGCAGGACTGTTCCAGGCTGTGATAAGTATGTAAAATGCACATCAAAAAATTTTATTATGATTGAGAGTGAAACATATGGAATTCCGTAAAACAAAAGCTCTACATCTATGCTCACTACAGATAAGGGAAGCATAACCTCTCTCAGATCATTGCTGAGTGTGGTAACATAATTAAAAATTGCATCTTTCCCGATCAATTAATACCAAATGATTTGTAGTTTATTTGATTTAAGCAGGGGAGTCTGAGGCTTCATCTTATCTCTTCTGAACTCCACTGGAATTATTAGAGAATTTTAATCCCTGAGCCTCCCCACTTACTCGGTCCTGTTCTGAGACCTCTTGTTCTCAGGAAGAAAAAGCAGTTGCTCAAAGAAGCACAGGTAAGCAAAGTTGCTAAACATTTACACATCTTATTCCTAAAGAAGATGAGACTGTCACAGACTTTACCAAAGAAGTAATTTCTGAGATACAATATGCATATCTGATTTTACTCTATTTTATGAACTACAAGGTTGGCTACAAATCCAGAAGGGGAATTAAAGACTCTGTATTTCTCGAGATGGGGGGTTGCTGTAATGGAGAAGCTCCTCGGCAGGGCCCCTCAGCAGCCCTTGCTGCCCCTGCGCAGGGTCTCCCCATGCCCTGCCTGGGGCCCAGGACCCCATTTCAGCCCACCAGTTCCCCACAGCCCTGCCCTGCTCAGCCACCGGCCCTGCCCAGCCAGGCCTCAGCCGTGGGTTGGCCTGCTGACCCAGCCTGGCCTCAGCCAGTCCCTGTCTCAAGGAGGTGCCCGATGCCTGGGTTTCCCTGAGCCTGCCCCACTGCCTGGCTGGGGCAGTGAGGTGGGCCCTGGATGGAGGCTCTGCTCTTTGCCCTGGAGGAGCTCCCATGACCTCATGGTGCATTGGTGCTCCCATCCTCAGAGAAGCATGCTGTTCAGCTGCCTGCTGATCAGATAGGCAATCTACACCTTTCTCAGTCTGTCTTTAGACCAGGGGGATTTTGAGCTAAGATGAGTTTCAGTAGAGATAGACTGAAAGTTTGGGGCAGATTGTGGTCGTGTTTTCTTCCAAGAAGGGAAAGCCATTCATCTCCTACAGCCCTTGTTTGCTATTTAAGTTTTAAGATGGATTCATAAAAACAGCTTCATAAATTAATGTTTTCTTTCCCTCACTCTGCCATAATCATCATTTGATCACTTACAGAATACTTATGCACCGCTTGTTACCTGCCCTTGCTGTAGAACAGGGTGTAATTGGTAGGAAGTCCTCCATCTGAGCCAGGCTTCCACCAACAAGAAAAGGTTTCCTTTTCTATAGAACGACATCTTATTATCTTAGGTTTTCCAGGGTATGATTGACCTAGGGAAGGGCAGAAATCCAGCTAGTTATATTAGAGTTGGACAATGTTTTTTCTTGTTGTTGTTGAATGATAAATGCACCAAGGAATGCTTTTTTGAGGAAAATAAAACTATTTGAAACTAAGGACTGAATGTGGCAAATAAATCTGCCTGGAAAAAATGGTCAAAACTTTCAGAAAAGCAAATATATTTTACCTCAAACTGCTAAAATAGTTACTAACTTTTTTACTTCTATTTTTGAATGAAAATTTAATTTGAAACGTATTTTTATTTGTACTTATTTTATACCTAAACTTAAAAAGTGTATGGTTATCTCCAAAGTAATTTAAAAAGCTTGGAACTAAATGTATGACCTTTTGTTTTTTCCTAAAATATCCAAAATTTTTATCTTCAGGTCATCTTAAAATGAAATCTCAGCTTTAGCTTAGCGGCAGAACCAGTATTCCACTATTTGCATGTATTTGGGTTAAAATACAGGTAAGACAAGTTATAAGAAGAAGGAACTGATGGGCTATATGGACTATTTCGTGTATGGTGACTTATTAAATAATTATTTGAATATTGCTTAATAATCCTGATACATTTAAGAATATTTCTTGTTAAGACTATTTGCCATTCTACCAAGAACATCAACCAGAACTGTACATACATTTTGTCATGAAAAGCATGTGGCTTTTCAACCTAAGCTTACCTTTATATCGTTGAAGTTCCATACCATATCTCTAATACCATTACTATGCTTATGATGCTAATTGCCAAGAAGGTGACAAGGATGAAATGCAGGGATGGAATGATATCTTTCATCATCACCACCACATAATCATTATTTAATACTATAAAAAAAAAAGATTCCATCCATTTGCAAATCTCCATAGAAAACTTTAAAAGAAAGTAATTTAAATATGTGCAGTGATGGCCAGAATAGATTGGATAAAGCCTCAGACTTTTTTAAAGAAAGTGTTTTTAAGGAAAAGCAAGTGTTTCAGAAAGTGTTGTGCTTACCGGTCAGATCCACGACACTCACAGCATGTAGCAAAATAATTTGAATGGATGATATCAAATTTTGCTTCATAATGGCTGCTTCTCCTCGGGAAGATATATCAGATCAAGGGCTCACTGAAATATACACCATCACGCAACAGTCAATAATAATGCCTGACATACAATACATATCCCTTGGTTTGATCAAAGTCCTTTTCGAATTGGAGCTAATTAATTCTTGCTAGTTCTCAAAAAGGTGAGGCAACAGCTACATTTCCTCTTCAGAAGTAGAAAAACTGAATCAGAGAATACTAAGTAGGTCTCCTGAAGGTCTTTGAACCGTTAGCAGTGCTGGGATTACAATTCCATAGCATGCATGTTTATCTGCCGCCTTGCGAATACTAGGTGCATTTCTTAAAGCTCTAAGTTTTAGGCTCATTAATTTACCTGAGTAATCGACATTTTAGTAACAAAATATACACCTTTATCCCTGTTAATACAAAGCAGAGCTCAACATATCTAAACTCTGAAGTTTCTGAAAAAGAAGGCAAATAGAAAATAACTAAAGATGTTTATGATTTGTGAGCCAAATGATCTTTGAATATTTGGGATTGCTAATGTTGAATTCAGGATCACTTGAGCTGAATAATGCTACTTCTTTTGTGTGTTCAATTTGTTTTCACTCCATTTAATTTTATAGAAAAGTGAAAATGTGAAGATCACAGAAAATAAACCAGGAGGAAAAGTAGCATTAATTTATCAGGTGAAAAGGCAAGCTGGGATGCAATTATCCCTCTCTTCAACCTGTAAAAGCCAGAGGCAGTGTGGCAGAACTCAGCTGAAACAGAGCTGCGGATAGGAAGCCGCCTGCTGTGCAGCCCCAGTGCCTTCAGTGGGCTTGCACCACTAGATGTCCTCAGAATCCAGGTTACCGCTCAGGGGGATCAGGAGTCCCTGCGCTGCTCACTCTGTTTGCACAGCCTGAAAAAAGACAGTATGACTTAAAGCAAACCTGCTTGTCCCACCGATACGCTTCCCGCTTGGAGACGGTGACCTGAATCAGCTGTCAGTCTCAGTATCCAGCCTCAGTCTTTGAAATGAAATAATAACAATTTACTCTCTAAAAAGGAAACTCCTTACCTCAGCTTTCCACTCCTACCAAGCCCATCTGACAGGTATTTGTATGCTTGAGACCCATTCAGAGTAGCACAACGTGGAAACAAGCTGTCTCTTTGTTGAAGAAAAATTCTTTGTGGTTTATCAGATGACTCAATTTTCATTATGTAATTCATTTTCTGTATCAAGAAACTCTAAACCACCCATCAGCACTTAAATATTTTTCAAGTGCAAAGGCAAATGAAGCATCAGTTTATTTAATTGCATCTAAAACGTATTTATTGTGGACAGAGTGTGGTGAAGAGCACCGATTTGCTACGTTTCCACATGCCACTTCTGAATATCCAGGCACGTTTCATGCTTGCAACTGAGCTACAGGCTGCAAAATTGCATCTGTGTTAGTTTTAAAGTCACTTACAGCACTCTGTGCATATTCTGTCAGTGGACAGCAGACCATTGAAATATAAATTCCAGTTTGTGTTAGCACGCACAAATTTTATGACTGCAAACAAATGGCACAGACAAACATTAGCGTTTAACTTCAGAAATGAGCTGAACACTTGGTGTTACATAATGCTTATCACGGACTGTTGAGCTCATGCAATACAGGCACATTTTTCTCAAGTGCAGGTGCAAGAATGAACTATAAACAGTAATCATTTCTTGTATATATGATACCACTTAATAATATTTTATTCTTTCTAAAAATAGTTGGAACATTTGCAAAATACAGTACTTTCAAGCTGAGATTCATATTATAATTCCCTGCAGGGGAATGCTGCCATAATTATTTTCTTTTCTTTTACAGATGCATCTTTTCTGTGTGAAGAAACGACAGATAAGAGAAACTGATTACAGTGAGTAGAAGAATGAAATTTGTCAATATGACAAAACAGAGAGGCACCATCAGGGAAGAGATGCATTAGAGCCCTTTGCAAGGAAAAGAGTATAATTGTGGAAAATGAAGACCTAAAGAACAAAATTAGAAATAAGATGAAATTAATGCACTTAAAAACAACTATTTGTTTTTAAAAATGACATGATCATGCATCATTATTAGCTCACAAAATTAGAGGAAAATGTTATCACAACAGTGAGTTTCTGGAATAGTATTCCAAACACAAAAATCCTATTTAGTTTTCCCAGGTAGTCTGATCTATTATGAAAGATACATGGCACAATTGTTTGTGATAGCTGAGGACTGGGCCTTGTGATCCAATATACACTCCAAGCCACTGTTTCAACTCAAATTAAACACCTTGAATTATTAACAGTTAGAACACTCTTTGTCATAACTATATCAAAAGTGAGTCTTCGCTACCTATAACTTGAAAATGTTTTCATAAAAGGGTAACTAGCATTCTGGATGGAATGCTTCACTTTTAGGCCTGAATACATTGTTTTCAAGAGGGATACAGTGGACATTGATTTGTGAGTATGTTGCAAAACAAGGAGTTGAGTAACTGATAACAAAAACATCACATGCTTCTTTTTTGAAGGTTTGGATTTAATTCCAATGAAGTTATTACATTCTGACATTATAGTCGAGTTTCTCCCCTGAATTGAATAGCTGCCCCTTGCACTCCAGAAAACTGTGTGCTGTGATGGGAATGATTGTTAGGGTTTTAGAATGCACAGAAGTGCTGGATGTTCCTGTAAAAAAATAGCCCTACTCTGTAATTAATAACATTATGGAATTGTAGGTTCGAAGACTGATTATAATGCTACTAGACTAACAGAAATTTAATTATCAATACTGAAACTGGGTGCTGTGGAGCAGGTGAGAGAGAAAAATGTAAAGTTCTTACACGCTTTTCTCTCTCTTGGCTATGCTGATAGATACATTTTTTTTTTTGAGATTGACAGAGAAGTCTTTTCTCAGTTCTGTTGGTTGGTAACTGGCTGAATATGAGCCAGCAGCGTGCCCAGGCTGAATATGAGCCAGCCAGCGTACATGGCATCTTGGCCTGTATCAAAACCAGCATGGCAAGCAGGACTAGGGAAGTGATTGTGCCCCTGTACACTCAGCACTGGTGAGGCCACACCTCGAGTACTGTGTGCAGTTCTGGGCCCCTCACTACAAGAAGGAAATTGAGGTGCTGGAGTGCATCCAGAGAAGGGCGACGAGGCTGGTGAAGGGGCTGGAGAAAAAGTCCTACAAGGAATGGCTGAGGGAACTGGGGTTGTTTAGCCTGGAGAAGAGGAGGCTGAGGGAAGACCTCATTGCTGTGTATGGCTGCCTGAAAGGAGGCTGTGGCAGAGCGATTGTTGATCTCTTCTGTCAAGTGACAGGTGATAGGACAAGGGGAAATGGCCATAAGTTGTGCCAGGGGAGGTTCAGACTTGATATTAGGAAGAATTTCTTTACCAAAAGGGTGGTCAGGCTGGAACAGCTGCCCAGGGAGGTGGTTGAGTCACCATCCCTGGAGGTGTTTAAAAAACAGGTAGGTGAGTTTTTGAAGGACATGGTTTAGCAGAAGATGGGTACGGTTGGACTCAGTGATCTCAAAGGTCTTTTCCAGCCGGAAGATTCTATGATTTTCTTTCCATCTGCAATATTTCAGGCTTGTAGGAAGGGGAGCAACTGTATAGCACCTCCTGGCAATGGCATTATATCCATCACAAGCTTTGCTTGTGCTGCCAAAGAAATCAAAGACCAAAGTACTTTACCAATCTGTACCAAACAAGGTTCTCATTCTCCCTAGTTTGTTGGTCTTTCAGGCCTAGGGGAAGGCACTTTAAGGAATCTTGAAACACCACATTCCATTACCTTTTGAAAGACTGAACTACTGTATAAAACCAAGTACAAAAAAGAACAGAACAAAGCAAGAATGTGAGAGTCTGCTACACCATGCAGAATGCTACTGGCCATACATTCAAGTATACTTTGGACATTGCATGAGTTTGCCTTCCCACAATGAGGTTTCAAATGCCAACAACACTGATACATGTCCCTAGCCAAGACATGGGCATCACTAATATCAGATGTGGTTTTGAATGACAGTGATGGTTGGGATTACACTGAAGATTAAAGATGTGGATGTCTACTGTGCCCAAAGCTCTTCTTTCCCCCTCTGAATGAGACTTAATTGGAATCTCCATATTCTGAATCCCTCAAGCACCCTGTACAGCATTCATGGAGATAGATAAACTCCAGAGAAGACGGGGAATTCAGAAATGTCTCTGATCTGAAGTTCTTGTGACTGATTCCAGATGGCAAGCAGATTTTGTATACTGCTTTGTGGGGACACTTAGTTCCTTCTGTTCGCCATGGAACATAGACACCCAATTAATTTTTCATTAAGCATTTCATATTTCTGTGTTGTATAAACAGGAAGCACCTACAGGGTTTTTTATATTTCATCTGAAAAGCCATATCAGTCTTGTTTAAAATATATTTTCCCTTTCTCTTTTAAACAAAAGGAGGTCATTCTCCTGATGATCCTTTGTAGTCCTTCCTTTGATTAGCAGTCTATATGTGGTGATGAATGAAACAACTTCTCTCACCCACAGAGATGCACTCCTCAGTCTGAAAGACTTAAGTAATTTTTGAAAAAGAAAAATCATGAACCCCCAGATTTGTGAAAATATTTTAGACACTTAATTCTCCAACAAAGTATTTATGCACTTAAATCTTACTGATTTTAAAGAACTGAGCCTGAAATTTTATTTAAAAGTCTCAACATCTAAACTAAAAAGAAAGGCTAAAATAGGAAGAAAGCACCATTATCCCTACTTTACAGACAGGGAATCAAGACAGAGAACGATCAAGTAATTTGTCAGACTCATACTAGAAGTAACAAAACCTAAAACTGATCCTATCCTACCAGTTTTTTTTCTGAATACCATCTCTACTGCCTTTGTTTTTCCAATAAAATATCATTTAGCTAACAGTAGCAATCTTTCTCTGCCAGTTTCACAGCTCCTGACTATTCTATTTTCTTCCCTGGTGGTCTGTACATTTATCCATAATTTCAAGAATATTATTCTTACAGCAGTCTTTCACAGACAAGAAGAGCATAAGATGTAAAGAGTAAAATTTTAAAGTTTGGAAGTTAGAATTTAAATTAGATCTTGAAAATTGCTCTTAAAATATGATGGAAGTTCATCTCTACCAATTACCCAGTCGTTCTCTTGCTATAATTTAAAATTTTATTTATATATAGCATGGTCATGAAAAGTAAAGTCCAATATCCTACCTAAAGGATTCATGTGTGTGAGGAAGATTTTTGCTCCTCTCCTTCATGAATCATGGATTACTTGATAGTCTGCAAGAGAAAAAATTAGAACAACTCCAGGATTAGTATATTACCGGAAGCATCACTACTTTATTCCTAAAATGTAAAAAAAAAAAATGTGATTTAGATACTGACACTCCAAGTCAATACATTGAGACATCAAGACAAATAGTAACCGTGGCAAAATACTGTGTTACTGTACACTCTTTTCATTATCTGTTTCCATAGAAGTACAAAATTTTGTAGCAATTTTGGATGCAGTTTAGATTTACCAGTAGAGTGTGCAAGGTGATTAAAGGTCATCTACATGAAGGTCAGGACAGGATCGGATTAAAAATGTCAGGGTGAGGGTAGAACCCTAGCAACCTAATCAGTGAAGATGGGGCTATGCCTAAGGCTACCAAAGCACAGGCAAAACATTGTTCCTTGTGTGGAACCCACCAGGAGCAGCCAGGCAAACCAATTCCCTTCTCCGTACCCATTGCAAACTGAAGGCGGCACAGCACCCATTAAGGGATGTGGGGGGAAAAGAATCTGGGGAGGAAAGGAAGGGTTGAAAGTGGCCTGGGGAGGAAGAAGGATAGGAAAACAAGAAGAAAAGCAGAATAAAGGGGACAGTCAAGTGTAAACTGGAGGCTTGTTTGACTGGGATGGGTGCCTAACCACCATAGTCTACCCTGTATTCTCGTTAAGTCCTATTGCTATCATTTGTCCGGGTGTGCCCTGTTCTGGGTGGGTACACTCAGATTCTAGTGAAACTTTAGCTGGATTATGTAGTAAGGAGGAGGTCTGCAAACCTCTGGGCTCATAAGCAACTGCCCTGCAACTGGGGAGATGAGAGGATCTGCAGCCACCTACTGAAGTGATCCATTTTTGAGGCAAGCCCACATTTATACACATATATAACAATAACAGACATGTCAGTGTTGATGCGTGTGAGCTGTGTGTGTATTGTGTCCAAGTGCCCACCTGTCTGGAGCAGCTCCTAAGCTTCACTGTTGGTGGAACCTGAGAATATGGACCTGCAGCAGCCTCACATCTATTGGGCTATCTGATTCAGCTGCCTCTAAAAGGCCAAAATCAAATATTTTACCCAAAAAAGCCATTATGTTTAACTGACTGTTCTTCATCATCCCATCTGACTACACTGTGCTCTGAAGAAATAATTTAGATGCGCTTTAGTGTGCAATTTATCTGCCAGAGCAAGAAAAACTATGTGTACATGAAATGAATAACTTTGAAATTACTAACTTCATCATCCTATGTCTTACAAAATCTTCTCTCTTTAAACAATTTGAATTAAAGAATATTTTTATAACCAGCATTAAGAATGGTCTGGATCGCCTGGAGTCCGTGTGGGAAGCTGTATTACTCAGTTACCAGGGTATTATTTTGTTTCCATTTGGTTCCATTTCAGTAAAACTAATGAGAACAATAAAAATACTGTGAAATTATCTGACAGCCAGACATTGTGCTGTTACAGAGGATCAGATTTAACTGAGAATGATAAATGATTTCTTTTTTATGTGCATATATAGTATGGCATAGATAACATAAAGAGTGAATATGGCAACAATAATGGTTGCAGTGAAGTTACTCAACCATGACATAAGGTGAAAAGTCATTTAAAGATTGAGCGCAATAAGTGCTCACTGTTTTAGAGAGAATAGAAATCTGGTTGTCAATGTCCATGATAGGAAGACAGTTTGACTCATAACTGACTAAACAGAAGAATTCTCCCAAAATAAAAGCTGCCTTGTAGATCTAGATTACTTCACAGAGATGTTTTAAAAACCATGCAATTGTTCCACATTTATGAGGAAGTCTAGTTCTAAGACAGAATGTATGGTTATGATCACTAAATAAAAATTAACTTTGTTTACTTTTTCTGTTTTCTACTACTTGGTACTACACCAAAACATACAGATTTACCAGCAAATTTTATTCTGCACTCATCAACAAGTGATATCATGAATTGGTGTTGCATCCTTACATAATATGACTGACATTAAATTACCAAAGCCACAATATTGCCATAAGCACTCATTTGTCCATATTAATGATCAGAAAGGATCATGATAGAATTGACTTTACCTCCTGCACTAAGCAGGACAATGACTCTAATTCAAGTATTTCTACATCAAATAATTATTATTCAAATCATATTCATTATAATGGTCCTGAGAACAAAGATGAAATCTCACTGTCTTAGGTACCGTACAAAGAAGAGTTTCTGCTCAGAGTTGAAGAAAGGGATATAACAAGCAGATTAAAACTTGAGTATTTTTTGTTTGGAACTAAAGATTATTTTCATAGCAAAATATTTTCAAAATATCTCATAAACTGGACATGGCCTATGAAGAATCAGAAAATTCACTTCAGAATGTCATTTCAGAATGTCACAAATTCTTTTTCAACCAAAGCCAATGTGTTCAAATTTTCAAAATTCCAAAATGAACAAGTATCACCAAATATCAATATAAAAAAAATCTGTTCTGAAATTTTTCAGTAGACTATTTTCTGAAATCTGAGGAAATAATCTCAGTTTGATTACAGCTTTCTTTTTTCGCAGTGGGATGAAAAATTATTGTGATGAAAAATTTCTGATAATCTTTAACTATATATAGAATTTCAATGATCAGTGCAATAGCATGAAATGTCTTGCTTTTTGACATTTCTGGGAAAAGATGTGTAGAGGTGAGGAAGTTTATTGCTGAGACTGAAATGACTAAAGCTTTCCAGGAAGCAAAGGAACGAGACTTCAAAAGTAGAAAAGGGAACATAAGAATGGAGAGAATGAAGTGAATCTGAGGGAAAGAGCAATGAGGAAGGACATAGAAGGGGGAAAGAATAAATAATCTGTTGGCACTGGGCCGTAAAGGGATGGATAAAGTTGTGATTGTGAATGTATTTTCAATACACCTTTTGAGTTTCAAAGTTCTGTCCCCCAGATGCCATCCCCAAATAGCCTTTGAACAGAGACAATGGGGATGGGTGCAGGAGAAGTATTTTCTAGAATTTTCTAGGATCCTAGTGCCTGCAAGCATCAGTTGGGTAGAAGAAAGCTGTGTCCTTAGCTCTAGCACAGTTTATTTCCTCTCACTGTGACAGCTTATTTTGTCTGAGTCTGGAGTCTTTCTTCAGAGCTTTATGAACGTGGTAAGACTGTAACAGAAAGAACCAGGCTACAGGGGAGTAAATGTTCTTGCTCAGTCACAAATATGCCTAATGATTAACAGTTATCAGTGGGAGCAGAGAAAGCTATTGGACAAATAATTGCTTTCTGTTTCAGTGTTCCTTTTTTTTGATGAGGTCCTCAGTACAAGGTTGTAAAAGTATCTGTTTCTTTGTCTTTTTTTGAGTACATGTTGTACATTTACACTTCAATTGCTTAAGTGACTGTAGTGTTACTCTGTAAAGAACACAATTACCAAAAATTACTACTCCAATCAAACTGACATAAACACTCCATGTCCTATTATTTGTGAGCAAGAACGTTTTTCAAACATATTCCCTAAGTGTCAAACTCGTTGAAAAAAGAGAATGCTAAAGGCTGCTTCTAATGCCATACACAGGTGAAGTGGCACACTGTGTAGCTAAAGAAATTAAACATTATCCTGGTAATCTAAAACTGAGGGGAAAATATTTTCTTACTATTAGTTGAAAGAATTGCTGACAACAATGGAAATAAAATAAAACTTAACCTTCAACCTTGATTTTCCTGAGCTTAAAATAATTAATCTTCTGGCACTTCTAACATAAAGCATTATACTGCCTTTAACACAGAAATATGTGGATATGCAGAAAGGTATCTTTATCATGCCTAGCTTTATTCTTGGTGCCATTTTATAGATCTCTGGTAGCTAATTCCCAAGTGGACTAGTGCTTAACACATTTTATAAACATAATTTTCTACAGGTATTTACATAGGTGGTGTTAATCTCCAACATCAGTAAAAAACAGCTTCCGTGAGGAGTGTCTTATTACAGAAAGTCAAATGTTCAAACCACTCTGAACTTTCCACACGCCAAACCATCAACAGTATCAATACTGCTGTATTACAACCCTATTAAATTCCATATTATGCTTACCTTCCAGTAAAATATCTTTATTTAATTACAGTTTTACAGTGGAAGAATACTGAAGCTCCTAAAACCTGTAATAAGCATCTCTGAAGGAAATGAATTCAGTCTTTGATCAGGAGTACGAATTTCCTCTTTTAACTTTTTTCATGATAAATATATAAACTGAATGAAGTGTAGCACTAACCTGATCTACCCCCCAACTTCATCCCAGACTGCTGTTCCTTGGAGATTCTCAGTCATGGTGAATTGTATTTTGGATTTTTCATTTGTTTTGAAGTATAAGGAAATGACCCTGAGGTTGTACTTGTTTACAGAATAAAGACTTACACTGCAATCTCCAGAGGTTAAAGGTAACTTCAATAATGTATTCATTCATTAACCCATTCATTCATTAACTCACTTGCTCTGTTCCTTAGAAACTGCAAAGACTGTATCTCCTATTGTTGAATGCATTTCTAACCAGTAATATTTGCATCTTTGACAGAGTTAATAGAACTTGTCATGGTCTTGATTCACTGTTTATTGTATAGCTTCAGAAGCTGTGAAAGTATTCCTTTGCACTCAGTCTCAGATCGCAGCTATGGTGTGTTCTCTAATTATCAAGTTTCATAAGCTTTATTACACTGGGTAATGACTTCAGTTTGGAAAACTGGAGCCAGCACTGGTGTTCTCTGCCTTTAAACTGTTGTAATTCTTCAGCTTATAAAACCAGCATCCAGTTTAGAGGCCAAAGGAGAATGCACGAAGCTGGGGTGTTGGAGTCGTCAATTCAGAACTGCTTGCAAGCAAAACAATCTGATTTTCATCTAAAAGGAAAATGACTGAAATTGAAAAATTTTGCTAAGTTCAGGTAGAGGAAGATGATGATTCATGCTCAACATCTGAAAAGTCAGATCTGCCTGCTTTAATCTCATGAAAGTGTCAAAAAAGAAAATATGAAGGTTATAAACCAGCAACATCAACTACACTTCCTTTAGAAGCACTTGATAATTACAAGAAATCAAAGAAAAGGCATAAGCATTAAGAATATTCATGCTTGTTATTCATATGATGAACATCATGGTAAACTGCAGCAAACTAGTAGATTTTACTAACAGCTGAAATAATTTTAAGCAAGGTTATTTAGATCACTAGAAATCAACCATCAGTCTCTAACTAACACCAGGCCAATTTGGTTTATATCCCATTACAATCAAATTTAATTAGTCATTTTTGTAGGTGCTCAGTTACCCAGTGATATTTCAAATGATAAAAACATTCATTTTGCATATAATCCACAACTTTTCCAATGCATCTCTGAAATAAAAATCTTATGCTGACATTTATGAAATAGCAGGAGGAAAAAATACTGTAACTGTGGGGTTTGCTCTAGGTAATAACAACACAGAATTTTAAATCGTGGCTTGCAAAAAGCCTGACTTGATATAAAAGTCATCTTTATTGGAACTTGGATCCACACCTTCAGTCACTGTTACCTGCATCTTTTCAAGTTGCCTTTTCAGTGATGCTTTTTCTGGTCACAAGCCTGCATCTTCTTAATTGCAGGCCTTAGGTAGCAGCATATTTTATATAATTTAAATGGAAAAATAGCTGAAGAATAACATAACCATGTTTTAAATTTCTCTTTTAATTTAATCCTTGAGTTGCTTCACTGATAGTACGTTGAATATATGATCTGTCACTGTTTTAATAGATACTGGCACCAGACTTTCATATCAAATTCAGATTTTTTGTTCAACTGGGCACAATAGAAGCCTAGAGCCAGAACAGTCAGATCTCTGTCTCCCTTAAGGTCTTCTTCCACTTGAAATTGGTGAGTGCCTCAGAATGCTTGAGAAAAGACTGCCAATGGAACAGTATCTGGTGGCTATCGCCGGCAATGGGAACAAGGTAGCTGCAAAGCAGCTCAAGCACTCAGAAACTATTAGGGTTCTCAGAACTAGCCATTGAATGGAGTAAACGAGGCATCTTTCCTTCCTCCTCCCTGGAGTTTTGTCCCAACTGCAGCTCAGAAAGTGTAGAGGACTCAGCTTCCAAAGCTGATATCTGGATGAAGAAAAGGTGTTGAGGATTGCCTGAAAGTGGTCTTTCAAGACAGCACAAATAGCAATACACATTTAAGAGAGCAAATTCGCTGTGGACAATATAGATGGGTAATTCAGGCATTTAGAGATCTTTAGATGTAAACATATACTTTAGAAACAAGTAGACCAAGTGAGTCATAGAAATCCATTGAGCTATATGGAACTTGTCAGTGTACCTTTTTTCTGCCTTTTTTCTCTCCTCACTTTCAGAGCCCTAGCTGCATTTAAACATTTGCTATTCTACTTTTTTTTACGCAGCCACCTTTGCACCAGGGCAGGTTCAAATTAAACATCAGGAAAAACTTCTTCACTGAAAGGGTTATCAGGCACTGAAATACCTGCCCAGGAAGGCAGTTGGGTTACCATTGCTGGAGGTGTTTAAAAGACGTAGGTGAAGTGCTCAGGGATACGGTTTAGTAGTGGACAGGTACGTTTGGATTCGATGATCTGAGAAGTCTTTACCACCCAAACGATTCTATTGTTCTGTGAAGTATGCTGACCAGTACAAATATTACCAGCAGTTCAATAATACAGATCAATCATTCTCCATAGCTAAACGCTGCTGAACACATACACTAAGGACACATTCACTTCAACAGCCACCTCTGCAATGCTCCTGGACTGCATCAGATACCTACTGCCAATGAAACAGCAGTCTGATGCAGACCTCACTTTGGTGCTTTGGCCTATATGGCGAGCTACTCCAGACAGGTACCCAAAATCACACAGACTGAGAGTCAGAGGTGTGCAGATGTGCAGATACAACCATTAAACTCATACATGGATATGCCACTGCACTTCGACAGAACGCTGTATTAACCAATACAGGCAAGACACAAGGAATGGCCCAGGTGTTGGAAGGTTAAATAAACACAGTAGCATTTAGCCACTTCTCAAAGCTTGTTTTGTCTTTGATATAGAAACCAAATCAAGAGGATAAGATTTTTAACAAAGTTTTCTGGTACATTCCTCTCTCAGCAGTGCAAACCCACAATGGTTCTGCAAGTTGTTGATGGGCACTGTATTTCAAAATGTGTCCCACTATTTCAGTTTCCACCTCTAATTTAATTACTCAACTCTTTAACTGCTTAAACAAAATTCATTCTTTGAAGGGTGAAATTGGTACTTGAAAATACTCAGATATGCACACAAGTATATGAAAGGAAAAGGTCACAGGCTTTTTCTTAGGTCTCAAAACCTTTGATCTGAGGGACTGCTTACATTTTATCCCTGCATTATACTTGGAATAGTGTCATGTGTATACAACAGTATAGACAACCATATTACTATACAAAGTGTGACCATTTAATCTTGCCTTATTTATATATTATATTAAGCTTACTCCTTTACATTTTAATACTGAATCTTGAATCACCTTATCCTTCAAATAACTTACAACATTAAAAATGTAAACAAATGCTGTAAAAATGTAAAAAAACACCTTTACAGGATCACATGGAGCAGATACACTTGTGAGACTATGTATAAGTGTATGTCTGGGCATAGTATTTTAACTCTGTTATATGTCATTGATGCATTCACGGCATAACTGCAAATAGCAAATACAAGAAGAAAGCAGTCTAAAGGTCTCTTATATGGCAAAGGCAAGACTCTTCTACAGAGGAAAATGCTATTAAATCTTTCTGTGTTTGAAGAATCATTTGTTATCCTACTTGTCCTTGTGATGAGTTTTGTATCTTTAATACTACATTTTCTTTACATGCACCACATCTGACAATTGTTTAAATTCACTCATGCCAGACTGATCTACTTTGTTATTACCAAGCTTAATTTCTAGGAATGATATATTCAGACTTCACAAGGCTCAGCAATCAAGCACGTAGCCTTAGTCCTTTACTAAGCTGTCTGTATGAACCTCTTTACTCCTTTGAGGGTCCTATTGACCTGAACTTAACTTTCCAAGATTTCTTGGTCTTCTCTGATGGGAGTTACACACTGCTTTATATAGATTTTTCTTTAACCCTAAGTATCAGAGCACTTGAGGATTTAAAAAATATCATATCTACAAAATATGAATGTAAAATATTTTTTAAAAGTAAAATACATAAAAATATGTAAAATAAAAAAATAGATAAAATTATGTAAAATTAAGTGGAGTCTTAAAACAGCACTACACTAAATGGGTGTGAATTATTGAAAAATTTTATGGAGTAATTCCTGATTTGACACAAACTTTGCTCAGTTTCTTCAGGAAGGAAGAACTCCCCTGCAGGAATCTGAAGGCTTAGTAGCAGCTACTCAAGGTCAGTGTCCCTATGGAATTAAATTCACTAGTGCATACTTCAATACAAAATCAATTTTATTTCACTGAATTAATGTATTTTTATCACTCTATGAATTAAATACGTATATGAAACCAATCCACTACTAGAAACTAAAGAGGGTAGGAAATAGTTTGTGCTTTTGTTACCATGGCAAATACTTTAGATTATGGGCTAAATGCATTGATCAGATATTTGAGCAATCAACAGGAACCAGTAACATGGCTATCTTAACAGAGGGGGCAACTGTCATAATCAGGGGCATTTCTGCATGCTGTTGGCAAGTGAAATTGATAGAAGTCTCTCAGTTGGTTCAAAGGTGTTAAAACTAGGCTCTCAGTTTGGAGACTTGCTGCTGTTACAAGGCCTGACAGTATTTTTACTTTGCTCAGTGAAAGCATAGCTTCTGGAGCACAAATCTTTGAATAAGAGGAGGAAAAGAAATCAGGGGCAGAGCATCATGGAGGACACCAAGATTTGCAGGAGGGAGAAGACAGAAGTGAGCGCCAGAAAGCATGTGTATGTTCTGCTGACAAAGAGGGAGAACTAGACCTGAGCTGCCGAGTTCTGTTCCTGTCTCTGCCAATAGCTTAATCTCTGACATTTTGGGACGTCTTTTGCCTACCTGCAAAATGGTCAGACACCAAACCTCATGGAGATGTGTATCTTTTTAAGTATAGTTATAATTTCCATGTTGATTGAAATTAGTTTTTTGAAGATATTTCAAGGACTTTAGGTTGAAAGGAGTATTAAAGAGCAGAATTATTATCAGTAGCAATTCAGTTGTAAATAATTAAAGAAAAAATCCAGTAGCAGGAATTCTAGTAAATATTTCAATGGATCACAGAGTGAAAAAGGACCCCACTGCTCAAAACAGGGTCAACAACAGCAGGTCACATCAGGTTGGATTTTGAATATCTCCAAGGATAGCAACTCCACAACCCATCTGGACAACTCATTTCATGTGAGGACAACTCATTCACCGTGAGGACTGCCCTCACAGTAAAAGTTTTTTCTTACGTTTAAGAAGATTTTGCTGTATTTCACTTCGTGCACATTGCTTCTTCTCCTTCCCCTGGATACCAGTGCCTTCATCTTCTTCACTTCCACTGTCAGGTATTTACTCCTATTGATAAGATTCCCCTGAGTCTTCTCCAGGATGAACAGTCCCAGCTCTCTCAACCTCTCCTCATGGTGGGACGCTCCAGTCCCTTAATTATCTTAGTGGTCCTGTGCTGAACTCACTCCAGTATCCCTATGTCTTTTTTGCTACAAGGGAGCCCAGAACTGGACACAGCTCTCCAGGTGCTTTAAACTTAAGACTCCATGACCCTTAAGGACGATAATTGAAATGCAAAGCTAAAATATATTACTAATTCTATTTATCAAGAAAGGGAGAGATTATGAGACCACCTCTGAGAAAAACTTTGCGTTAGAGCTCCACTATGTTTCTGGTTCTAATCTTTTATATGATATTTTTCCATTAGTCAAAATCTGATTCTTTTTTTTAGAGGAACTGTGTTCATAACAACAGCAGCAGCCAATGACAAAATTCCTTTACAAACCACTTTATTTTTGACTGTACAGCCAAACCATTAAATGTCATATAAATTCTCAACCTGGGAACAAACTGTCATTCTTCAGAAAGTTCATCTATTTGTGTTTGGCTTACTGAATGGAAAATAACAGCTTTGTCATTTCTTGATATTTTTTTCCCCTCCCTCCATTAGCATGCAGGTTGGTAACCTCTAACAAGAATAATATGCCTGGTATTTCTCTTCGGAGTGACATTTTCAGTGATTGTACTGGAATTACATCCTAGAACATTTTAATGATTATCACTTTACAAAAAGCTCAGACTGACAGCACACCTCATTAGTTAGGAACATAAGTCTTTGCTCTTATTAACATCTACAAAATATGTAAGCCTGTTTTTTTCCTGTAGCTTTACTTATATGACAATATGTTTGACATTAACACCCAGAATTAGTCTACTACTTATATGATGAAGTGGTACTAGTTTATGAAGTCTGGGTGGAGTACCTGACTAAGGATATTGTGAATTCGGCAGATGGGTTCTGTGCCAGCTATGACTATGGCAGCACAGAATAGAATACTTAACCTGGTTTTTGTAATTATAAATGTACTATCCTTCTCAAGCCACGAAGAGAGGTTTGAATCACAGATAGTTGGCATGAAATGAAATTATTTTCAAATAGTTCCATTTTACACAGTGGTATTGATGTATATTTACGGTGTCAGGGTGTGATGAGTAGCTTAGAGACATTGCTTACAGTTTCACCAAACATTTTTTGGCCACTAATAACACTTTAAGCCCTTGAATACAGTAAGTCTGTAATTTTAAGAGAGGCTCTTTCAGGAACAGTTCTGCAGTGCTGACTCAACAGGAGTTAAGTTCTAAAATGTGGCAATAACACATCATCAAAGTTGAAACCAGTCTGGGAAAAAAATATGTTCTTCCACTATCAGTGGAAATAATAAAGCCTGATTTTCTAAGAATTTATTTCACCCTGACAGTGTAACATGAGCTTCCTCATTCCTGACATCCATTGTAATATTCCATTGACCAAGAGTCAGAAATGTTATGGCTGGGCTGGGGGTAAACTTACACTGACAGGGTGGCCCTACATGAGTTGCCTTGACTGGCCAGTACGCATATGCTGACTGTCCAACATGCAATGTTAACTAAATTCTGCACAACTTTCCTCCAATATGAGAGGGAAAGCTAAATAGATTCAGTCTTTTCCATTCATTTGACAATTTTTGGAAAGATTGTACATTTTATTATCTTTGGGAATTCTATGCTCTTTTAAATGTGATTTATACTGGACAACAGGCTAATACACTATTGGAGGGAATGTGGCATGTAAAATATGAGAACAGTTTGCCTTACTCCCTAAATAAATCAAGAGCAGTTTCACATATCAAAATCTCCAATGATTATTTTGTAATTTTAGATAAATTTTCATTTTTTTTCTGGTAAGTCTATATCTGGTATGTTCAGTGTTTCTGTTCACTCTGAGCATGCAGTTCTCCTTTATGGGTTGTCCCTCAGCAAACAGGGCATAGGCTTTTTAAAAAAAATGTGGACTACAAATTACTGCCTCATTTGGATAAATACAGACCTGTTTGGTAATTTGCCTAGAAACCAGAAGGTATAAGTCAAATTGTCATCTCATTCTAGGGAATTTTAGTCTTCACTCTCCTAGTTCTTATGACATAGAGTAATCTGGGCTAGAACTGTTCTCTACCCCTCTTGTTTCTTCTGGCTATGAATGCAAGAGTTACACGGACAGAAAAAATACTTGCAGGAGAAATGGCTGATGATAAAACAATGTTCAAATTAAGGATTTCATTATAAGCTCAGAAAAGGACTTTGCAAAAGGACTACTACAATATCATGAGTCTTCCCTAGCCACTTTGGCATGAACACTCCAAAAGTTACAGAAAAAAAAAGAAGCACCAAACCCCCTTCCAACTCACTGCTAAAACAAATCCTGTTCAAACTTTGTGTGTGAAAGAAATTATTGAAGAACATTCCATACTTACGGAATAAATACTTCATTAAATTGGCAAGAGTAGAAAGATTAGCATGATGCAGCTTCCTATTGTTTTAGATGAAAAAGACTAGTATATGCGGGAACTCATTTTTCATAGTCATTTAATTTTCATTGCATGTTCCCAGGTCCAGTTCATTCCTCTTAATGCCACTGGCTCTTTCCCTGCAGATACAGATACTCTGCAGGTGCTCATTTATGCCTACAACTGCAGAATAAAAGACAGTGTATTGGGTAGCACTAGCATTTTCCTAAACTGACCTGCACTGGAAGAATGGAGCCTATTACAGCAAGATCATTTACCTGTTAAATAACATCACTAGACAAGACACATAAAGGTTTGAAACTGCAGAAATTAATGAAGTGATAGCAATAAGTAATTATTAGTTCACTATTTCAAGTCCCTAAGACTCTAAGGCTTAAGATACCTACCCATGGCCCTGGAAGCATACACTATTTACTGTGGCAAGAGACTGAAGCTAATTCCTCCTAGAAGAATACAATAAAGTTTTATGTGTAGAGAAAAAGCAGCACCTTGCCTTTACGCAGCAACAGAAAATATAGTAAGGTTTTGAGGTTCTCATAGGTGTTCCCACTTTTTTTTGGCTTATGTTTACATGGTGTAAGCCTTCCAAGTTTTGCTGATGTCGATGGATTCTTTTACTTCTAAATGCAATGCCATTTTTCTCATGCAACATGTCTGTAGAATATAAGTATCTTGTGAATACTTGAAAAAAACCCCTAAAAAGTTATACTCTGAATCAGCACATATTCTAGACATATTCTAGTCTAAATAAACCCATGCTGTGTAGGTGGAAGAAAATCTAGAAATGGGCTTAGAAAGATTGTAATATGATAACACAGCAGGGCTCCAGTAGCACCTTCAGTTATTAAAATGAATCGAAGATAAAAAACATAATGTCCCTTTTTTGTGTACAGACAGCTGAAATAAAAACCTAAATGAAAATTCTTAGTGCTTTCCCATTGTCTTACTAATAAACAATTAAAAGCCCAGAGCTAAATCTAATGAAACTGAAAATTCTTCTTAAGCTAAAAACCAGTCAGGCTAGAGTCTCATTTGACCAAAAGCGTCCTCTAAATATGACTATTTCTCATTTGTAAGACTTTCTGTTCAATGCAATTGAAAGATAACCCCTGGCACCTTGCACACACTGACACAGCATTCCCTATTTAATAATTTAAAATATTCTGTACAAAGTGGGTATCTTGGTGCTCCCTTCACTGACTGGGCTGCTGTCCAGTGCACTGGACATTTGAGTTCTTCATGTCTGGCCTGAACAGATACAGCTTTGCATGCCCCATGACCTACTCCCTGTATATGGGCTGCTGGTCGGGCTCTGACAAACCGGCCCTCCTGCCGTATATTCCTGGGAATACTGATGACTTCCAAGGCATCCCAATAGGTGGCACAGAACCTCTCTTTGGACAGATTAACATGCAAAACCATTTCAGCTTTGCACAGGGACTAATAAAAGAAGATAGTAAACCCAACTTACAATTTCCCATGCCAAATTTCATAATAACGTCATAATTTCTCTCACACTTTGTAAATTACTAGTATTTCCAATTTCTGTGAGGGCATGGTGACGAAATACATTAAATACAGCTGAAAATAAAACCTGGAAGGTAATTTCACAAGCAAAATTTGTATGACAAATTTTTCTTCCTGTGGAAAAAAAAAAGATGAAGCAAAAACTTTACTTTAAAAAAATATTCGCTTTACTATATTTTTTCAGTGTATTTTTTAGATGATAGCTAGATGACTTTTAAGGATTAAAATTAACTAATGCAAACTATTTTTGAACTACAGAATATTCTTAAACAGGCTGTTGACAAAAATAATTAGTATAACATTGCATTTTTACATGCTGCTTTTCAAACTTCAAACTAAAGATCAAGCAGAAAAATCACAAACTGGAAGTCAAGTACAGGGAGACTGATTCTTTCAAACCCTGTAAAAGATGCAAATCGGAATATCACAAATCCCAAAATTATAAATTCAAGCTTTTACTGCTTGTCCCAGCCAAATGAAGTATTAACTTGTCCTTGAAATGTTTTTCATACTGAGGAAGGAAAGAAGGAAAGCAAAGTTTGCATTGACCTAAATGCACTTCACATAAATAGGCACAGAACAATAACCTTGACACACAATAGCACAGATGAGTAACTGCATTGAGGCTGTATAGTCCTCAAGGGTGGGGATAAGCCACTGAAATTCTCTTTAGGAAAATTAACGGCCTGAGTGGACTGGCTCCAAGAGAAGATGAGTTTTAAGCAGATGCTATGCATGAGCTGCTTTTCAGTAGCTGGATTTGTCTATTAGAAAAAGGAGTAGTTGTATTTTGAACTATTACTGTACGTATAAAACACAAAAATTCAGATGTAATTTTTTGCAACTAGAGATGAGGTATTGTTGAATTTGAACTTTTACCAGTTTTATACTCTGCTGTAACCATATGCCCTAGGTAAGTGTAATCACTACTTACTTAAAAAGTAAGCTGACTGTTGGCCACACGTAGAGTTCTGTTAATGATTTACACGTGCAGGAAAAGAGGCCTTCAGATTTATGAACACCAGTCCTCTAAAACACATTTACAAGAAATTCTGCAGGCGTGAAGTAACAAAGTATTTTCTCTTACTGCTGTGACTCTACAAAAATCACTGAAACTCTCCTCTTGCCAGTCACAAAATGTTCTGCTCTCTACTTTCACCAATGCAGACGCCTTTAGAGTAAAGCAAGTACCTCTGATTTGTCACAGGTTAATACAAATCAACACGGTAAGAAGGAGAAGAAACTATCTGGTTGTCTTGGTTATTCTAATGCCTTATTGGCTAAGAAAGGCCATGTAGACAAACACAAAGCCGAAAGACAAACGTGATCAAATTAACTAAGCTATGAAGAAAACTAGCAAGAAAATAAGTTAGGAAAGACTTCATAAGGTAGATGTAGACAAAAGCATACTGAGACTGATTGTAGCATAAGAATGCCATGAAAAAGTGAATCTGAGCAGCAAGGAATTGAGAGCTGTAAGTGCAAACCTTCAGCTCTTCCCACGGGGCATCTGCCTAAAGCACAGGACCAAAGGATTTTCTGTCAAAAACCTGAAATGTTTTATTACAGGTAATAATTGCTGTTTTATTTCCAAAATGTTTCCTGAAAGTTTTATGCTGCAGTGTGTGTTTCAGTCACCAATGCATTCAGCTAAATACACTTTTTCTCAAAATATCACTCAAGACTACCTTAATGCAGAAGAATACTATTTTAATGCAGGAACTCTTTTGGCTCTGAATTTACACATGACATACCAAATTTCAAACATTTTTTTCTATATGGACAGCTGGCATGCAGAAAAGAAGAGTAAAAAACATGGACCAGCTGCCAAGAGAAAAAAGGTTACTTAAAAACAAAGGAGGCACCATGAGAGACAAAATAATTGAGTCACTGGATGCTTTATCTTCCTAAAATCCCTTGAAAATCTTGATCAGTATTCTTTTATCCTTGATTTTACTTAAACAAGATTATAAATACAAGATAGACTAGGAGATGCTGATAAAGGATATGTAATTGAGGTTCAATTAAAGTAACAACCACTTCTTATATATCAATGAAACAAAGAGCTTTTGTTGACTGACAAAGAAAAAATCTCACACATGCCTGAACAGGAAGAGATTATTAATTAGGTTTGGGCCTGGATGATAAATTTCAGTTTCTAGTTGCGCATAAGTTTTCTGGAATTTAGTTCCCAAACATCAATTTTGTTCTGCTGCATCACAGATTGTGGTAGAGGAAAAGCTGCAGCAAAGATAGGGCAATAGAGACTCGGCAGATGGATACAGATATGGATAAAGCTCCTTCTGCAGTTCTTGCCACCCAGAAAGAAAAGAAACTCACTGATGAGCTAGCAAGGCAGCTGAAGCTGCCACAGGAAGCACCCAAGGAGTCATGAGGAAGAACTGTGCGCCAATTATTATTGTTGTACTTTTGCATATAGCACCCAACCTGCAAACTTTGACAGGAAATGACTTTGGATTAGGAGCATTCCTAAAAAAGAATGTATTTTATACCTGGGAAAAAAGAAGCTGTACTATTGATATGAATTAGGTTATGTTTTCAGCATGCTGAATGAAGCCAGCAGCATGCATACAGAAGCCTAAGCTTGAACACCTAGGGAACATTCAAAATCAGAATAGAAGCACCTTATAGATTTTGCAAAGGAGATTTTTTTTGTGCCTTGAGCTTGCCTAAAGGCTATCCTAGGCATCTACAGATCTCTAGAAATCTCATAGGAGATAGTTCAGAACAGACTTCCCCTCTGAAGGGTACTCTCTATTAGGCACATAACAGGGCTTCACCCTATAACTTCTGTCTGCTTCTTCCTAGCACATTCCCCAAGTCTGCAATAATATCCCACTTACTGCATCTTTCTTTTAATTACACTAGCATAATAATTATGAAATCTAGTGAAAATTTTTTATGATCTAATTTAAAATCAATTAATTTGTCCTTGGTAACCCTCCAATATTCTACATAATTTAAATAGTGATCCTCTTCTGTTTTGCTAGATTACACTGATGCCTGATGATGAGATTACGGGTTGACCTTGGCTAGATGCCAGGTGCCTGTCAATCTGCTCTGTTGATCCCTTCCTCAGTAAGGCAGAACGGGAATAAAATAAGAAGGAAAAACCACTTGTTGGTCAAGATAAAGACAGTTTAATAAAGCAAAAGCAAAGACCATGCATGGAAGCAAAGGCAAAAAGAAAAAAATATTCCCTACTTCCCATCTGCAGGCAAAGTCCAGCCACCTCCTGCAAAGTAGGGCTTCAGTATGTGTAGTGGTTGCTCCGGAATACAGACATCATAATTACAAATGCCTCACCTCCTACTACTTTCTCTTAGCTTTTATTGCTGAGCAGAAGTCATACAGGATGGAGTATCACTTTGGTCAGTTTGGTCAGCTGTTCTGGCAATGTTCCCTCCCAAGATCTTGCCCACGCCCAGTCTACTGGTGTCGGGGGGAGTGTTGGAGAGATGGCCTTGATGCTGTTTGAGACCTGCTCAGTGCACTATGAGGGCTGCTATGGGGAAAATTAACCCCATATCAGTCAGACACAATACAATCTCCACCCTTTACTCTATTGTGTTTGTGTCCTGCTCAGGTCCAACATAAATCAATGCATATATGTATCTCTTCCAGAAAACTTCAATATATTAAAAGCCACATTCCTACAGCAGAAACAGTCTACTGGACTTCCATGGTTGGACTCTATCTTCTTTCCATCATAGGCCCCTGATTACTTAAAAGACCATTTGCATCTCATCCAAATGGCAAGGTTAGAAGGATGGAATGACAGTGAGCGTCCTCAGCCTGCATCTCTGAGACAAGTTAGTACACCAGAGCACAGCTGAAGTTGTACAGAGATGAGCCAGGGCCTACTGAGCCAGGAGCCAAGAGGGAAAAGACAGTGAAACACAGCTGATAGCCCAGCTGAAGTGCCTCTACACCAATGCATGCAGCACGGGCTACAAACAGGAGGAGCAAGAAGCCATCACTTTAAGCAGCTGGGAGAAACCTCACAGTCACTAGCCCTTGTCCTCATGGGGGACTTCAACCTACTGCATATCTGCTGGAAATAAAATACAGCAGAGACAAAGCAGTCTAGGAGGTTCCTGGAATGTGTGGAAGGTAACTACCTGACACACCTGGTGAGTGGAAGGCATCCTACTGGACTTGTTGTTCACGAACAGAGAAGGACTTGTAGGTGAGTGGACCATGACAGATGGTTGGAGGTTGTCTTGGACATAGTGATCATGAAATGCTAGAGTTTTTGATTCTTGGAGAAATGAGGATGGGGGGGGTCACCAGAACTGCCACTTCGGACTTCCTGAGGGTGGACTTCAGCCTGTTTAGGAACCTGGTTGGTAGAGTCTCTAGGAGAGAGTCCTGAAGAGCAAAGAAGTCCAGGAAGGCTGGACTTTTTTCAAGAAGGATGTTTTACAGCTGCAAAAGGAGGATCTCTCCATGCACCAAAAGATGAGCCGCCAGGGAAGACGACCATCCTGGCTGAACTAAGAGCACTGGCTGGAACTCAGGAAAAAATGGAGAGTATGACCTTTGGAGGAAGGGCAACTCAGGAGGACTACAAGGATGTCGTGAGATTATGAAGGGAGAAAGTTAGAAGGGCCAAAGCCCAACTAGAACTTAATCTGGTTACTGAGGTAAAGGACAGGAGAAGCAATATATTTGATTGTTTTGGGTCATCATTGCACTCAGTCTGATTCCTTGAGAAACTCACTCTTTGTCGCTTCAGGTCACTCCTGCTACATTACTTCCTACAACATACCACTCACATCATAGATTATTTTTCCCAGGTTAAATTCCTTTGAGGCACACACTGGGTCTCCCCATCCTTCTGCATTACTCACCAAGTACACCCAGAACCTCAAGCAAAGACAATCCCACAAATGGGTTTGCATTTTCACATTCATGAACAACATGTGTCATGGCATCCTTGCTCAGGTCCACTCCTCAGTGAAGAGCTCATCTGTATATAGCATCTCTCCCTATATGTCCTGATGTATCATGGGCTCATTGAGTTACAAATAGCTTACACGTTCCCAGTCCTGGTCCATCTGAGCTACTTCAACTTTGGCAGCTTTGTCTACCTGTTCATTGTTTCAATGTTCTTCAGTGGCACAGCTTTTGGGCATCTACATGACATACTTTTTGAGTCATGTTTTGTACCTAAGCTATGATGCTCTGCCATGATGCAGCAACACAGATAGGTTTACCTCTGCACTGCCAACTGGTCTTCTTACATTAGCCACCATCCAGGAATCAGTACAGCAATAGAGTTCAGCAATCTCATTCAGCAATCTCCAGGGCTAGTTGGATGGCTTTTGCTTCTGCAAACTGACTTAGCTCACAGATAGAGACAGGAAACCAAATGGTTCCCCTGTGTTCCAGGAGGAAACAGTCTATGAATTACTGAACCACCTGGATCCACACAAATCTATGGGACCTGATGGATTCCATCCTAGGGTGATGAGGGAGTTGGCAGAAGAGCTTGACGGGTCACTCTCCACCATCTACCAACAGTCCTGGCTCTCTGGGGAGGTCCCAGATGATTGGAAGTTGGCAAATGTCACGCCAATCCACAAAAAGGGCTGCAAGGAGGACCCGGGCAACTATAGGCCTGTCAGCCTGACCTCAGTGCCTGGTAAGGTTATGGAACAGATCATCCTGAGTGCAATCACACAGCAACTTCAGGATGGACATGGGATCCGACCCAGCCAGCATGGCTTTGTGAGGGGCAGGTCCTGACTGACCAACCTGATCTCCTTTTACGATCAGGTAATCCGCCTGGTGGATGAAGGGAAGCCTGTGGATGTAGTCTATCTGGACTCAAAGCAAAGCCTTTGACACTGTCTCCCACGGCATACTCCTGGATAAACTGGTAGCCCATGGCTTGGACAGGTGCACTCTCAGCTGGGTTAAGCACTGGCTGGATGGCCGGGCCCAGAGAGTGCTGGTGAACGGGGCTGTGTCCAGCTGGTGGCCGGTCACCAGTGGTGTCCCTCAGGGATCAGTGTTGGGTCCAGTTCTGTTTAACATCTTCATCGATGATTTAGATGAGGGGATTGAGTCCATCATGAGTAAATTTGCGGATGACACCAAGTTGGGAGGGAGTGTCGACCTGCCGGAAGGCAGGAGGGCTCTGCAGAGGGACCTTGATAGGTTGGAGAGATGGGCTGAGTCCAACAGGATGAAGTTCAACAAGGCCAAGTGCCGGGTCCTGCACTTTGGCCACAACAACCCCGTGCAGCGCTACAGGCTGGGGACAGACACTGCCAATGCTTTTCTTTCAATCTCTTTGGCAGCAGAGTGCAGCCCACAGTTTACATACACAGGCTTTTAGACTACAGACTGCAGCACATGGCATGCTCGTGAAGCTCCCTTTCCCTCTGGTCAGAACAGAAGAGGACCGATATCCTGAGGTGCCCCTGACAAGTGCTGGCCCGTAGGGATGAGGAGGTACAGAGATTTTCTTCAAAGTTTTGGATCCAAGAAGACACTCTCTACGCGGTTGGTATATCCATATCCAAGCAATACATTGCTGCCAAGCTGTTATAATACTAAGCTGTATAATACTTCCTCCACATGGCCCATGTGCAAAGGACATCCTCTGGCTCTTTGGAGACCTCATCATTGTCTTGATCCTTGTAGATACTTCCAGCACCGCTAATTCTTTCAGGTTCTCAATGCCTTCACCTGCAGTTGTTCAGTTCCCTGAGGAGTTCAAAAGATCTTCCTTGAATGGATATGCTGTCTCCAGAGACTGCAGATTACTGCTTTTTGTCCGACTCCTCTCTCAGTTCCCAAGCTTCTAGCAAAGAACCCCACCTGTTGGGCTTCCTCATCTTCCAAGTGCTGACTGTAGCCCCTTTATTACAATACAAAGCACAGCACTGTGACGGCTGCTATAGGGGAAATCAACTCCGTATCAGCCAGTCCAAATACAGATTACCGGGAAAAATATGGATCCTAACTAAAATACTTACAATGAAGACTGGTGTGAGGCAACATCTTAGATGAAGATTTGAAGGAGGAAAAGTTTAATGATGATATTGCTTGGCTTAAACACACACATCTTTACAATGTCCTAGAGTTTATCTAACAACTTTTTTTCCCAAGAATTAGTAGTACAGTTCAACAGTGAATAATAGTTCTGTGTTAAAAATACAGATTCTCTTTCTCATCCACTTTATTTCTAATGAATCTCAATATTACAATGGCTTCTAACAAAAAAGTCTTGGCTTTGAATTACTGTAACACCAGAATAGTGGCTGCACAAAGTGGTGCTCACACATATTTGGACAATGACACTGCAAGAAGCACACTTGCCTGTAAGACTACTTACAAAGCTTGCAAAACTGTTTGCAGTAATTGCTGCTGTCAAAATCAATGTTGCTGAGAATGAAAAATGCAATGGTAGTAGCAATATATACAGTCAACATGTATATTCAATTTCTTCTGGTCCAAGATGTAACTGTCTATTAATTACGGAATTATTCCTTCCATGAGATTGTCAGAATCCCCTTTTAATGCCAAATATGTAATTCAGTACTGAAACATTCCAGGAATCCTGAAAAGGATCTTCAGCTTGAGTAAGAATAAAAACCAAATTCTAAACCATAAGAATTCAGTGTCTTCACTCTTCCCTCCTATAGCTCAAAGCATTAATTTGAATTATTTCTCATTTTTAGTTCAATATTTTCAGTGTTTGTGAATGCTAGCTCATGATTTTTCCATTAGCAGAAAAAATGAAACCAACAGTTTAGAAGCACAGGCAATTAAGTCAATTAAACTTTGTAATTAACACGTAAAGAATCTGCAGTACTGAACTTATCTTGATTTTAATTTTAAAAAAATCAAGTAAAGTGTTGACATTCATTATTCTTCTGTAAATCACAGCACTTTCTCTAACTGGTTAGGCAAAAGTTCACCTGAGCTATTACCTTATTCTCTAACAATGACCAGTAATAAAAATCTGGCAAGCAAGCCTCTAAGTTAAATACTGTTATGTTACCCACGAAGCCAGCCCCATGTACATTTAAAGCTCTTCTGCTCTGCATTGCCCAATTCAGACCAGTACATACATCCAAGTCTCACTAAATTTAGTGTTAGCTGAAGATACACATAGTATATTTGACGTTCAGTCAGTTGATTTCTTCTTCATCGGGTAAAATTTAAAAACCACAGACAAATCAAATTAACAGGTTTTCCATGAACTGAAATACATAGAAAACTTCCATGATTAAAGAAAAATAAAATCATAATATTTGACAGAAAACCAAGAATATCCTCTTGATCTCACTGATACTTTTGCCAACTTTAACTGGAAAAATTCTAGCATTGTAATTAGGGATACTTTCTTCAATCAGGAGGAAAAATGTGATGCAAGAACAGACAACACAAACTCAGAAATTAAGAAACAAACCTTATGAGGGCTGTGCCCATATTAAAACATTCAGGGTCATCCTTAAAATTAAAACTGTAAGTATTTTCTAATTAGTGTGTAATTTCAAGCAAGTTTTTAGGCTAACCAAGTTCTTTTCTATTTTATGGTCAAATCATCAACCTGTTTCTCATTCTGATGAAATGTAATTTACAGAAGTTAACCACAGAGAGTTTATGTAAGGGTTTACCAAGCAAAAAACAGCTTCAATTCATTTCTGTCAAGAATAGAAACTTTAAATATCTGCCATAGCTATTTTGCGTTTACTTGATGAGCAAGCTGAAAAAGGCAGACTAGCATTGTTGACCTCAGCAGGCAGAGACGCAAAGTAAGGATAAGCATAATAGTTGAGGAAAAGAGGTATGCTAGGATTCATGTGCACAACAATTTTAGCTGTTATTATTTTTAAGACTGCTTCTGAAATTGTATTTTTAATTTTCTTTTTCTGATTTTTTTCTATAACAATTAGATCTGAACTAATAAGAATTCTTTGATAAGATTCCTCGAATTTCCATTATAATAATAATAAAATCATAGCTTTACATATAAGAAATGTTTCCTTTTTGCCTCAACAAAATTTAAAACACTTTAGCCCTTATCTATGGCTTATTTAAAAACATAGATTTTTCTCTTCAGTTTCCTAATGAATGTTTCTTAAAATCTCATGTTATTTCTCATGGGAAGGATATTTTGATAGCTGCTTTTCAGATATAATCTCTCCACTTGATTTTCCTAAAATCTGTATCTTCATATTACACAGATAAAAAAAGGACCATGGCAAATACAGCAACATCATATGACTGAGTATCACAGATATAGGAGACAGAAATAAAAAGAACTTGTAGTTTTCTGGTTTTACCTACCTTTGAAGCATGCTCATTGCATGCATATAAAAATGGTATATATACTTGTCATATATACCATATATATATATGGAAGAAAATGAGCTGAGAGAAATCTGAAATATCTATATATGAAGTTTAATCACTGACTCAGTTCTAAAACCAATCAATGTAATACTTTTTTATGCACATTAGTCTGCTGGAACTGTGTATATAATAGTCAATTATCTGTTTTAGCATTTGTTTCTAATAGTGTTCATGATGTGTAAACCATGCTTTAGAAACAAGATAGTTGTTGGACTGAACTACTGACTAATGTGTCGTTTAGTGTGATGTTGCTACAGCAACCAAAAAGATGGAATAGCATGTCATAACCCATTTACACATTACTTGGAACATACAGCTTTGTAAAAGCCATTAACCACACAGAGATGCTCTGATGAAAGAGGCAAGCATGACTTAAAGCATTCTGAAATAGTTTCCATTGTTCTGAATATCCAGGAAAGTAAATCAAATTAAAAAGCACCATAAATAAGAGTTAAGTATTTAAAAATAAAAGAGCCTTCCTTTTTTAACACGATATTCATAATTTCTCAGGGCCTAGTTGTCAGAAGAATAGTGACCACACTTTTAGTTCATGAACAAACAACCTAGACTTCTTACTTCAGACTTCTAAGAAGTGAATGTTTGTGGCCCTCATGAAGGCATGCAGACATCTTGCAGACCCCATGTTGCTCACAGCAAAACAGCTACTCTCTGAATGAAAGCTCAAAAGGTTTCTAAAATGGGGACCATGGTCTTGCTCCAATGGACCTCCTCATCAAATACATGTTCCCTCAATTAAAGTGGTTCTGGTCCTTCAGTACAAGATATTCACCCCTCCTTCTCCCTACAGGTACACAAACCAATATGAAAACAATATCAGTGTGTGCTTCTGTGGAGGTGATGGATCAATTCAGCACACAAATTGGGAAAATTCAAATTGGTAAATGTCATGATTTAGTGAAGTTTATGCATTAAGTTTGCAAGTGACCTGGAAAAGACAGAGTTTACAATGGCATAGTGAAAGAAAGTACCCATGATTGGGTTAAAGTTTTAGATTCATCAACAAGGGTGCACATTTTGAATAAGAAAGTGAGCAAAAAAGTCTGGGAATGAGTCTGGGGATATCTTCCAGACCACAGCAGAAAGATTAATGACTTATGTTTGTTAGGCTAAAATGGAAGCTTACAGAGGGACTGGATAAGGTTTTGATTTAAGGAAAAAAAAAGAGAAAAAAGAAGAGCAGTAAAACAATCTATAGCGTGGATAGGCCTGCTGCTCATTGTCAAAAAGGATATAATTCTTTGCTTATGTATAAACACAAGAGAGTTTCATAATTATGTAAAAATGGAACATTTTGTACTGCCAGCACAAGGAGAAATTCTGTAAGCACGAATGATGCCCATTCTTTTTCTACATCTGAAATACCAGAGAGTTTCTGGCTGTAATGTTCAGAAGAGGGATAAATTTCTGCACATTCATGATGCTCCCTGAAAGTACCAAACAGTTAAACCTCTTGAGTGCCCAGTGCTTACCATGCTTTCCACAGCATCCTTCTTCACATGAGAACATGCTGCAATACATCTTTTCAGGGTTGGAGGCAAAGGCAACATGAATCCAGGTGGAATAAGGCATCTTCCTTATTTTATTTAAGATATTTGTGCAGGTAGGATCCAATTTTTGAAAATGCCACTTACTACATGGAATTCATTGCCTATATCCCACAAACAGACTGGATGCCAATGTAAGAAAAAAGTAAAGAAACTATGACTATCGCAAATCTCAGGACAGGGATAATTGGAAGAGGAATGGAGAAGAAGAACTCTTGTTAGAGGTCCTCACTTTGGAGAGAACTACAGAGCCTGTAACTGTACATGAATTCATCACCATAATGTGAGAGAAAATAATTAAGTGGGCCTTCAAGGCACCCTGTAGACATCTCCTCAGAGTCTAATGGCAAGAATTTTATTCACACAGCTGTTGGTATCCTTTTTGCATGGTGAAACACTTTTCCAACAACATCTCCTCTAGCCATCAACTCATTTAAGTTTATAACTCAGAAACAAGGAGATAGAATTATCAGCTAAATCCATACAGCTGGAACACTCTGTCCTCCTTCAAGGAGACGCAAGGGATACCTACACTATTGTTCTTATTGACCTCCACGCAGCCTGTTAGTTGGCCCACATTCAAAGAGTTTCTCTTCCCTCTGACAGGAGCCATCTATAAAACTTATACAACCACGAAAAGGAAAAGGGCACCGGTGAATCTGTTTCATTATCACCGAGTGTGCAATAGATCATGGCTCTGGAAGGGTTCCACAAAGGATGGGGCACAGTCCTAAATGAGGACAGAAGCTCAATGTCATGCCTAATCATGCTTTTATAGTGAAATCTGCATTGCAACACTTGTGAATGTTCTTAGAGACACTAAGGAGAACCACGTGTGCTAGCAAGTAGACACATACAAGGCTCTGGCCAAATGGAGGTAGCTGATTAGATCAGCTTGGTAGCCTTGCCTCATGTTTTTTAAAATAATAATTTCAGAGGAGGCCAGGGACCCTGTCCTATCATGCTGTCTCTTTTTGTAAGGCATTCCAGGCTGCTTGTGCAAATACTTCAAATACTATTATCATATTGCCTGGCAAAGGGAGTCCTGATTTTGGGTGAGTGTATCATGAGCTCAATTAAAGGTAAGTCTGCAGTATCTTTTAGAAGATAAGGCAGTTCCCATTGTATAAGCTAGAAATGGAAAGGAGGAAATATGGGGTGTCACTCTTGGGTGTACTGAGTGTCAGCTTTTACAGAAGCTGCTCATTTGCCTTTGACAGAGAAGCAACACAGCAAGCAGGAAAAGTCTGGGCAACAATAAAAAAGACATAAAGAAAGAGGAAAACCCTGCTGACACAAGTTATCAGAAAGAGAAACTCATTCAGATGTCCCATTAGGCTGTGCCTTGGGCTTAGAATTTTCTGAGCTCATACACAAATAAAGGCTATTTAAGCATGAGTGCAAATTTGTGTAAAATCCAAGCAAATCTTCTTGCTTTTCATGAAAAGGCTGAAATAATGTTCAGGAGAAAGTATTTTGTTTTTTTATTGTGGTGGGTTGATCCTGGCATGCTGGAAAACACCTTCTCTCTTCCACCCCCCTCCCCCCCCCCCGTCCTCTTCAATAGGACAGGAGGAAAAATAAGATGAAAAAAAGGTTGTGGGTCAAGATAAAGACAGGAAGGTCACCTACCAATTACCATCCTGGGTAAAACAGACTGAACTTGGGGAAAATCAATTTAATTTATTGACAGTTAGATAGATTTGAATGGTGAGAAGGAAAAAAAGACAAAACTAGAACGATTGTTTTCCTCCTCACCCCTTTTTTGCAGGCTCAACTTCACTCCTTCATTCCTGAATTCTCTACTCCACCAGACCACATCAGAGCAGGGGCTATAGGGAATGGGAGATTATGGTCAGTACATAACTTCATCTCTGCACTTTTTCCTCCTTATCCTTTTCCCCTATATTACTCCTCTGCTCCAGGACTGGTCCTTCCCACAAACTGTAGTTCTTCAAGAACTGCCCCAAGGTGGGGCTTTTCCATAGCTTGCAGTTCTTCAGGTAAAAAAATGCTGAGGTATGGGTCCTCCACGGGACACAGGTCCCAACAGGAGAACCACTGCTCCTGCACAGGGTCCTCCATGGGATGCAGTTCCTTCAGGAATGATCCACTTGCTCCAGCATGGGGTTCTCCACAGCCTGCACTGTGGGTATTGGCTCCACTACAGTCTCTTCCAAGGGCTGCAAGGGGATACCTACTTTGAAGCCTGGAGGCCCGTTTCCCTTCTTCTTTGACTCTGTTTCTTATGCCTTTTTTTCCTCACTCCTCATATCACCATGAAACGTTTTATGCTTTCTCAAATGTGTTTTCACAGAGGTGCCACTAGTATTGCCTACGGGCTCAGTTGCATCCTATGGTGGGTCCATTGTGGAGATGGCTCAAACCAGCTATGTCTGGCACAGGGCAACCCTTGACTCTTCTCAAAGAGACTACCGCTGCAGCCACCTGATGCCAACATCTACATATCTACATATAAATTGTCCACTAACATTTCTGATGTGAGGGCAACAATGTCTGCTCTGGTCAGCTGGCTCAACTTCTTCACTGTCTGTAGCTATGAAAATATGGGGATGAGAAGGAAGATGAAAGAAGAAGAGTTTGCAAGGGGTGAAGGGAGTAGGTTTAGAGTCTCAAGTCTAGGTAAAAGAAAAGGCATGAAAAGTCATGGTGCTGTGAGACTTAAACAAGATCTTTTCCTCACAGACTGCTGACTTCATAAATAAAGTCAGTCTTAGGATTGCTAACAGCTTAGACATGGGCCTAGAGAAACAAACAGAAAGGGCCATTGCTCTTTATCATCCTTTCACGGACTGCAAAGTATTCAGTTGCCCTCCAGTAATTTTATCCAGGCTTGTATCAAGTTGATTTTATGGACAATCCTAGTAGAAACCTGAAATTATCTGACAGTGCATTCAGTAGGTATTTGATAAGAAGATGTCATCAGAATAGGGGAACATAGCATATGACAGGCAGTAGGAATCTAGGTCAGAACATGACCTAGACTGTAAATCTCTGCATGGGAACAAGTTAACAACACAGCCTACAGAGAGATTCTGAAGTCCTGAAATACATGAATCACAGTGTTGCACAAAGTATATAATAAAGCTGAACATTAATTGCTTAGAGTAGATTGTAAGTTACTCGAGTATGATGCAATATTGTCAGGACTTCTCCAGAGAACAGCTATGATTAGATATTCAACAAAAACATCTGGCCCACCTTGTCATGTTACCCCTGTTGAAAGCAGCTGTGGTGCCAGGACAGCAATGACCAAAGCAATGACAAGTTAGCCAATGGTCTTATTTATTTTAGCTACAGGAACATTTACAGGAACAGAGCTTGCCAACAGTAAGACAAATCCAGATTTTTAATGAATATGTTGTGGCCAAATGATGCCTGCTCACTTCTGGATTGGTATGGACACCCAGAGAAAAGGTCTAAAAAGGGAGAAAAGCTAATGTTGAATTCATGAAATAAGGCCCAGAAGGCCTTATTTGGACTAATAGTCCAACACCTGAAGAATTATGTGGTGTATCTGCAGATGTTAGTGTGACCTCACCGTTACCATCATTCCATAGTTCTGTTGTGCTCTCTGTGCAATGGATAGGACATAGTTTTGCTTTTCTAAGTGATAGAGTCTCGGACCCAGAGATATGTGGAAACTGCCTGACCTTGCGTCCAGCTAGCCTGCATCTCCTCCTTTTCCAGTTTCACATGTATCATCTTGTTGACAGCAAACGGACACAACAAAATCTAATGTGAACATTTAAGGCTGTAGGTAGGGCGCCCTATACAGGCTCACGTGCTGAGATTATGAAACATGTCTAATAAATGGAAGGCCTACACCCTCTTTGGGTGTAGATGATGGATGTATCGTCGTTGGAAAGAAGGGGACGTAAGCCACGTCATGTTCAAAGATGTTGTTAAGTCGTGTAGGAGGAAAATCAGGGAAGCAGAAGCCCAGCTGGAGCTCAAATCGGCCACTTCTGTTAAGGATAATAAGAAGAATTTTTATAAATATATCAATGGTAGAAAGAAGGGCGGCAGCGACCTCCACTCCTTGTTGGATGTGGAGGGAAATATAGTAACCAAAGATGCAGAGAAGGCTGAGGTACTTAATGCCTTCTTTGCCTCAGTTTTCAACAGCAAGGATGTCAGCTCGCTTGACAGTTGGCCCTCTGAAGTGGTTGATGGGGGCAGGGTGAAATATGGCCCTCCTGCAATCCATGAGGAGGAAGTTAGAGACCTGCTGAGCCACTTGGATCCTCATAAGTCTATGGGGCCAGATGGGATCCATCCTAGGGTGTTGAGAGAGCTGGCGGATGAGCTTGCTAAGCCGCTCTCCATCATCTTTCAACAGACCTGGCTCACCGGAGAGGTCCCAGAAGACTGGAAGTTGGCCAATGTGGCGCCCATCCACAAGAAGGGCCGTAAGGATGATCCAGGTAATTACAGACCTGTCAGCCTGACCTCGGTCCCAGGTAAAATCATGGAGCAGATAATCCTGGGTGAAATCATGTGGCACCTGCAGAACGGACAAGAGATCAGGCCCAGCCAGCATGGGTTTAGGAGGGGCAGGTCCTGCCTGACCAACCTGATCTCCTTTTAGGACCATGTGACTTGCCTGGTGGATGAGAGGAAGGCTGTGGATGTGGTATACCTGGACTTTAGCAAGGCCTTTGACACTGTCCCCCACAGTACACTCCTAGGGAAGCTGGCAGCCCGTGGCTTAGATGGGAGCACTCTGTGCTCGGTTAGGAATTGTCTGGATGGCCGAGCCCAGAAAGTGGTGGTGAATGGTGTCTCATCCAGTTGGCGGCCGGTCACCAGTGGTGTCCCCCAGGGATTGGTGTTGGGTCCGGTCCTGTTTAATATCTTTATTGATGATCTAGATGAGGGGATTGAGTCCATCATCAGCAAGTTTGCAGATGATACCAAGCTGGGAAGAAGGGTTGATCTGTTAGAGGGTAGGATGGCCCTACAGAGGGACCTGGACAGATTGGAGAGATGGGCTGATTCTAATGGGATGATGTTTAATAAGTCCAAATGTCGGGTACTTCATTTTGGACACAACAATCCCATGCAGAGCTACAGACTGGGAACAGAATGGCTGGAGAGTAGTCAGGCAGAAAGGGGCCTGGGAGTGCTGGTTGACAGGAAGCTCAACATGAGCCAGCAGTGTGCCCAGGTGGCCAAGAAGGCCAATGGCATTCTGGCCTGCATCAGGAATAGTGTAGTCAGCAGGACCAGAGAAGTTATTGTCCCCCTGTACTCGGCCTGGCCCTGGTCAGGCCTCATCTTGAATATTGTGTGCAGTTCTGGGCCCCCCAGTTTGGGAAGGATACTGGAATGTGTTCAGAGGAGGGCAACAAAGATGGTGAAGGGGCTGGAGCACAAGCCCTACGAGGAGCGACTGAGGGAGTTGGGGCTGTTTAGTCTGAAGAAGAGGAGGCTCAGGGGAGACCTCATTGCTCTCTACAACTACCTAAAAGGAGGTTGTAGTGGGGCAGGGGTTGGTCTCTTCTCTCAGGTGACCAGTGACAGAACTAGAGGGCATGGACTCAAGCTTCATCAGGAGAGGTTTAGGCTTGATCTTAGGAAAAAGTTCTTCACTGAAAGGGTGATTGGCCATTGGAACGCGTTGCCCAGGGAGGTGGTGGAGTCGCTGACCCTGGAGGTGTTTAAGGGGAGATTGGATGTGGCACTGAGTGCCATGGTTTAGATGATGGTTGGTGTTAGTGTTAGGTTATAGGTTGGGCTTGATGGTCTCAGAGGTCCTTTCCAACCTTGTGATACTGTGATACTGTGACAGAGCTGATGAACTCTGGAGTTGCCTAACCATCTCTATTCCAAATGATGAAGCAGTTGTCTCAATAGCCATTAACCGTTAGCATCAGCATTGGGAGGTCAGGGAGCAAAGAGAGGAAAAAATGAGCCCTGGCCTGGGGAGTCTGGAACCAATCTGTTACCAAATACAAGAGGCAGGTTCTAGGCACAGTGGAATGACGATGTCCCTAGGGAAATCAGTGCCAGAAATTAGCTTCTGGAGTACACAACTAAGGCACAACATTTTGCAAAGACATGCAGTAGTGACTACTGAAGAGATTTTGATAAAGAAGGATTTAATTAACAAATTATCAGATTAACTTGAATTTGTTATTGAATTTATGTTATTTGATACTGGGATAGCAAATAGCCTATGTAATTACCAAGGTATTCCTCCAAAATGAGTATGTATCAAACTAAGCAAATGTGTCAAAACTGGTAAGTAGCAGCCTGGGTTAAAAAAAAAAAAAAGCCAGTGTGCTCAAGTACAGGAGGATGCTTTGAGTTCAAGGAAAAGGTAAAGTTTCCTTTCCATGGCTTCAGTTTTTCCTCTTAGGCATTGAGACAGCACCTGCATCCTCTAAAAGCAATGGTTTAGGGAAACTGTACTAGAGAGTTTCTTTACTGCATTATGCATTACCTCTTGGATTGCCCATCCTAAAAATTCCATTAACACAATTGTTTCCTCTAAGGCCCAACACTCTTTAAGAGCCAGGGAAAGCCTGAACTGCTTTCAAATACCTCCCCAGGACCTGGGACTGCATCCCCAAGCACAGCATCCCCATTTCTTAATCTTTCGAAGTTTATTTCTAGTGCTCTTTTATCATTTATTTCACAGTCTTGACTAAACAACTATGCTATTCTGGCAGAATTCTTAAACTGCATTACAATAAAGTGTCCTTGATCCTCAAATGCTTGGTTAGAAGATGTTCATTTTGGAAGACATTTGATTATCTTCAGGTTTATTCTTCTGACAGTTCCTATAAAGCTTGATGAATGCACTAAATTCTTACACCCAAATCTACAATAACTGCACTTCACAGGCTAAGCATATAAAGTATTCATAAAGTCATAACATTCTTCTTAGGTCTACTGACACATTAAAACTGGAAACTGAGATGCCTCATGGCTATGTACTGAAAGGAGGAACAGTTGCAGACATGTGAAAGGTTGCTACTGGTAAGCTCATGTCAAATCTGATTGTGAAATAGAGGATGGCAACAATCATCATGTATTTGAAATTGCTTGAATTGTACATATTCTGTAGAAAGGGACCTTCTCTTCTTACTACAGAATAAATCTGATCTTAATCATGCTGTTCCAGATTGCCACAGAGATTAGCTTTATCTGAAAGAGTTTATAAAGATTATGAAAGATGTTTCATACTTTGAAATTTTATATCCTAACTGATACAAACAAAACCAAAGATTTTTGTACTTCAAAGTGAAAAAAAGTTATTTAATCATTTTAGACTGGAGAGGGCCGAGTTGTTCAATGAAAGACAATGAAAAAAACTGTATGATTTTTACTTACATGAGGAGGAATAGGAACAGAGAAAAGATTAAAAAACCTCAGGTCAGCATAGCTCTAATTAGAGGCATTTCTATGGAAACCACGGTACATGTTTTTACCACATTCAGGAGGTTTTGTACCTTGAAGTTTTGTATAAACAGGAGTCTCAGAAAACCCAGAATACCAAAACCTACCTTTGCCCTTAAGTTCAAATCTCATGCAAAGGCACAGTGAATTAGAAGAGAGAAATATGTTTTAATCTTTAGAGGCACAACAGAAAAGGGGATCTATGTTTTAAATTCAATTTAAACTGTCTGATCAAGTTAAAGGAGTCTCTTCTAATGTAGCAGGTGATGTAATCTTAGAAAAGAACTACGTGACTAAAGCAAACAGTTTGTACAGCAAAGTATAGAGAGAAGGGAATTGCTTTGAACTACATACATTTGCATATAATTTATAGTTTACTACAAATTTTAAAAGATATGCATTTCATAAACTTTTTTAAAAATATGAAACCTCCAGAATAATTCTTCTTTATAGACATATTTCGATTTTATTCTTGTGTAACAGAAACATCAGGTGTTTTCTAACTGCAGTGAAAAAAGTTTAATGACCCATATATGCAGACTGCAAAGAGTGACTCAAGTATAACCCTTTTATTCTCCCATCACAATCTATCCGTGACTGACTTGCAAGAATACTGGAACAGAACATTGCTTTGCAAACAAATTACTGAGCTCAGGCCAGCTGGGAGCATGAAGAAAGAATTACATCAGTGATATTCTGTGAGATTAGGTCAAGACACATAATTGTTTATGAAGTGATGACAGTGAGATTTTAAAAATCCATCCTTATTTTATGCAGACCAAATATAATTCTAATAAGTTAAAGAAGAATATATACGAGACTCTTCTGTAAAATTAAGTCAGCAAAGAGTTCTGATCACCCAAAAACATTTCAAGAGACCAAGTATATTATTTCCTTTTACTTAATAGTACCACCATATCATGATGACAAGTATATTCTTGTAACGACAGAACATTTTTAAATGTAAGCTGGTTTTAGACAAGATTTTTCTTATAACTTAATGAATTATTCACCATTCATTAACCACGTCATTGAGTGCAGGACAGAGCCAGAATTTATGAAAGATATGTATATTCTTGTTTTATACATGTAAATTTTTAAAGGCTTTAGGCGTCTGAATTCGAACCACAGTCCCATATGAATTGCTATAAATTGCTGTGTTTGTTTATATCTGGTTAATGAATGCATGAAAAGGAAGATCCAGGATCCTACATTCTAGCTTTCCCATTCACAGCTGATGCAAAGCAGAGCACAATACTTCCTATGATGCATGCACAGCATAGCTCATCTACGGGAATTTTCCAGTTATTGAGTGTGAAAACACATGCCATAAATGATGTTATGGACCCTATACGCTGATTAAATCCGACAGCAAGAAAACATTTATCCTTCTCCAAACTTACCATGTTCTTCTTTCTGGAGAAAGGAACTGGCGTTTAAAGTTTTGTATCATTTTATTCTCTATCTACACTTGAAGAACATAAAAATCAGATACTGCAGGTGATGGAATATAAAAAATTTTGCAGTCCTCCCCAGTCAACGTATTTTTTTACATCACTGCAGTTCTAGCCCTGACCTAATGCATATTTTCAAAAAGCTGCCAGAGCTCTAAGCACACCCCTCTACCTCCCCCACCGGAGCCAGTTGCCTGGGCTCAGGGTCAGCTTCAGTAACAGTGCAAGTGTCTAGCTTTGAAGACATCTCTTCCAGAAAACTCTTCTGAGAAGCCTCAGTGAGGGCTCTCCCTCATTTTGCTATGGACTGACTTTTAAGCAGAGGGCTTCATGTTTACCCTGCCCCCAAGCTGTGTTGCAGCAATGCTGCAGCCAGTTCTTTGCTGGGTCAGGCACCCCACTGACCCCAAGCCTAGTACTTCGTCAGGAGGCTTGACTCCTGACCTGCCTCATCACTATGGTCTTGTCTGGCCACCAGGGCTCATGGCTGAACCTGGCTATCATCATTAGACTAGGGCACTTTGAGGCTGAGCCCTTACACAAATCATGCACATTAGTACCCCTTCACATACTTTCGTGTCTAACTAGTTTCTTGCTGGGCAGCATTTCATGGATTAGAGACTGCAGCTGGGACGTTTTGGCACCACGGCTGAGAAGACCAATTAAATGGAGAGGTCTCACTTCCCTCGCCCTCCTTGCTCCTGGATAGGTGCTTCCACTTCTCCATGTGCCAGCTCAGCTCCAATCTGACAAACAACTACCTGGATAAAAAAACCACCTGTCAAGTTAGCAAGTTAAATCACCTGTGTCACCTTGCAGACTCTTGTGTACTCCTAGCCTGTTGGCCTTTGGAGAGGGGGTTTGGAAAGACAATCTTGATGCTGTGTGAGCACTGCTCAGCAAAAGACAAAACACTGGTTATCGACAATTTTCTGGCAACCAATACAAAGCACAGCATTATGATGGCTTTTATGGGGCCAGTTAACACCATCCTAGCCAGATCCAATACACTTAGTCAACCCAGCCCTTCTTGGACTAGGCAAAGTCAAAAACTGCACTCTGCAGAACCCAGGCAAGCTGCCTGACCCACTAGGCTTCAGGATCTTGCTACATTTTGATGATAAATGCTTATACAGTGTTCTTTATTGAAGAAAATTATTACACAAGGGCTCCAAGAGGTCTGTGGGAAGTGCAGAAACACCAGAAGTGTTTCTGTAATTACTACTTCCACTTGAGCGCACATTGCAGGATCCCACAGTGTTGGACACAGTCAGTAATGTTACTGGATGGCTGATAAGAAAATGAGGTAAGAAATGAAAAGAACTATGTTAAAAGCTTATCTCCATTGTACAGAGTTGGGCTACAGAAATATATATAGAGCACTTTCCCTTCATATTTCTCTATTTAGTTTGGCAGTTAAACATGTACATTCCCTAAAAAAAGCTCCCAAAACCTTTAACAGGGGTTATTTACATGGAAGAAATGCAATAGTGCACAGAAAGTGCATTTACTTGCAGATTCAGTAAACTGTACTAATCTAAAAGAGGTCAGCAAAATAGGGCTTAATAAACTCAGTAACAGTTACCACTAATATAGGCAACAGTGACTCTGAAGAGGTGTCTGAGAGCATCTGAAGAACATCTTTCTGCTTTCCTCTCTTTTTTTTTTCCCACGGAACTCCCTTCACTTGCATGGTTAGTAAAGACAGTCAGGAATGCTGAGGGAACACCAACCAGACCTGTCCTGCTGGTGCTGCCCAGCCATTGTATCTGCACGGCTTGAGGGAGACATGGCCTCCCAGCTTTCATAAAGAACCTTCTTCCCACCACAGGGAGTACCTTAGCTTTACAAAGGCATTATTAAGCCTTTCATATTCTTCACTGATATGTCAAAAGCTCAAGAGTGAGAAAATCAAAAACCCTTTCACACCAGAACCAGCTCTGACCACTGGCTAGACCTGTGATGTGCTGCAGGCAACTGAAATAATAGCTGCACCAGACAATTACAAAGGGCTGACACTAGTGTCATCGTTCATTCTTCAAAATATCATTTTTAAGTTAAGGTAGATCTGTAATACAGCAGCCATCTGTCAGAGTAATTCCACAGATTCCTCTACAGATCCACCCTCACAGAGGTAACAACTGGGAGCAGAGGATGGAAGAAACCACCTGATTCAGCTAAAGCACCTGCTATTACGAATAACCATATTACATATGCCTATTAATGAACTAATCAAGATACACTTTACAAGTAGATACTCCTTTGACACTTACTGTTCTTATTGGGAGGTGATCCAGCCTTTGATTGCTTTAATGGAAAAAAATAATCTCCCAAATTTCCACTTAAGTTTATTCTCTGTTTGACGTATACTTGGTTTTGGCACTCAGTTGTTCAAAAAACTTCGCATTTTCTTTTCCTTTCTGTCCTTATTGTTACAGCCTCTCCTTGGCATTCTCCCTCCACCAAGCAACAGGTTATGAAGAGACACAATATCACTTCTCAGACAGCAGACAGTTGGATGAGGCTTTGAGCAACCTGATCTAGTGGAAAGTGACCCTGCCTGTAGTAGGGGGCGAAGGAACAGGATGATCCTTAAACGTCCCTTCCAACCAAACCATTTCATGATTTTACGATTTTATTCTTTCTTGGACTTTTTGCTAGGGGAAACATTATTTTGAGGTACCTTCTTGTAAGAAAGGCAACCAGAACAGCAAGAAGAATACAGCCTTTATTTGCATCTGCTCCAACTTTAGTTCATGTTTTCTGAATATGAATGAGTAGAACTTCACATACTATTTTGATTTGTTCACTAGAACTTTGCATAACATCATTGATGCTCTTCCAATTCTGCCAGAAATAATTCAGCTACAGCAACCCAAAGCTTCTAGGATTGTACTTGCCAAAGTAATTTGCCTGTGTTTCCAACTAACAAGCATCTGGCTGAAACACTAAATTTTGTTGTGAGTCTACCCTGAGCCCTTGCATTTCATTCCATTCAGGTTTTCATTTCGTTCTACTGAATTTTATTCTGTTCACAATACTTTCAAGGTCACCTAGTTCTTCCTGTATAGCACTTTGACACGGACAGTGCACTTCACACAACTCGGAGATTGCATAATCATGTTCTTAGCTTTGGTGGTCAAGCAATTAAAACAAATATTAAAGATTCAGATCCAACACCCACTCTGAGGAATTTAAAAGATAACCCTTTCTACACATAAGTTTTCCCTTTCATTCCTAGTGTTATTATTTACTGAGGTACAGCCTGACAAATCTTTTACTAAATCCCACTTTCCAGTCCCTAGCTTCCTATGTGTCAACAAAGATATACTTTACTGGAGATTTACTTCAGTTCTACATAGACAGTTATCAGGTTAGTCTAGCTCAAACTACTTCAGCATTTAATTCTACTCTCCCTTTATTTTTATATATCTTTTCCTTAAAAAGCAATTCTGAAGTTCTGTATATTTTTTAAATTAGTCTGATCAGTGCACAGCTGCCTACATCTCTTTCTCCCAACATCCCCTTTAATATGGATTCTATATACACAACACTTTCAAGTTATCTCACAATATGAGAACGAACTGACTTTAAAATTTCATGCTCCACTCTCTTACACCACTTTCACACAATTATGTGGTGGAGATTCCCCAACTCCCAACATTAATAGAAAACTTGGAAGCCCAATAAATCATTTGTAAAAAGAAATCTTGTGTGAAAGCTTGAAAAAACAAAAATACAAACTGATTGATAACTGTATTTGGAGAAAAGTTAAACATCTACTGAAAGCTGTATGCATTTATGAAACGAAGAATGATGTTGAAACCTGACTGTGTGTTGCTGTGTGTTAGCAATTAGGGGCACACAGGCAGTATGTTTTGTATTAGCAGCCTGGGTTTCTGCCACTGTGTCTAAAACACCCTTGTTTTTGTGGTTGTCAAATCTTTAAAATTATATTCTAGTATTGTCTTATGAAGATTGGCTTTATCCCAGATATTTGTCAATTCATCATTTCAGCTGTTTCAAAAAGGTCCTGTAATTTTAAAAGCAAATATGTTGTGTTTTTTACTGAAATATCTTCTTTCTCACACTTAGATTTTCAAGTTATAAACTTGGGTTTGACTCTTCAAGGAATAAAATTCCCATAAAAAATACAAAGATATACACATTGATATAAAAACAAAAACACCAAGCTCTTGTGAGAGCAAATCATTGTCAAAAAGTAACTAGTCTTCATTCTGGTGATACTAGTTTCTAAAGAAATACAAAGTTTTCAGATGGCCTAACAAGTTTTCCTTGTCCTAGTTCATTCCATTAACCTGAAGAAAGCTCTTGAAAAGAAATCACTTCCACACATAGATGTAGCACTACATCCTGCTGAAAGAAAAACAAACCCAAATAGTGAAATAACATACCTAGTACAAAGTGTTCTACTAAATTAATTAAAATTGACTTGCAAACATTCTTTTAAAGTGGACTTTATCCTAAATCTGCTTCTTGTAATTTCTGAAGTGTTTTTGCAAGTTTTTCCTCTGATGTCTTTCCTCTCAAGTTTGTGTCTCTTTTCGTTATAACAAAACCTAGTGGATATTTTCTAAGATGTATGTTGTTTATTCCAATACTTAGACTGTAGGACAGGTACATTATTTAATTAATAACACTTGGAATTATTTTTCTTGGAGTAATGTTGCATTTAAAACTCAAATTCAAAGATTATATACATTTTTGGTAATAGCATGATACAGAAAATTTCTATAACCCTAGACTAATCACAATTTCACATTAGCAGTAGTTTGTCCACAGCCTAAGCTTCTAATGGGATACAATGCCACAGGACTCTATCCCAGTACTTCACATACCTCACATACACTACTTCTTATTACTTAATTAATTCCCAAGTTATTTGCAGACTTGGAGTTCAAGAACAAAAGGAAAAATCAAAACATCCAGTACCATTTGCACATCTGAAGCTAATTAATTTAATCCATTTAACCAAATAATTTGATACAACATGTATCATCCAGGAAAAGCGCAGAGCGCAGAAGTAACAGTGCAATCTTACCAGGCTCTGTACTCACGCAATCTGCACTGATTTCATAAACTTCCTCTGACTCCAAATCTGGCTGAAGTGCAGTGTTGTGGCTTTTCCCCTGACAACTGACACAAGAATATAATATGTCAATTTTTAGCTTATGCCTCACTTCTCCATGCGAATGCCTACCGTAAAATCCTTAATGAGACACTACCCCTGATAGATTATGTGAGGCTCAGAACTTAAAGGGTATTGTTAACTCTGAAATTTGCCTGTTTTCACATTCTGGTGATCAGTTCCTATGACTTTAAACCCCAGATTAAAAGGTTCTTAATAGTGTTTCTCTTCATGAAATTACTTAAAAATTAATCAGGTCGCCTATTTTTTCTGAATAACCAGATGAGACCTTGATTATTCTCACATTAAGACTTTGCTCAGGAGTGATTTCATTATTTCTTTCATCATCAAGAATTAAAACAATCAAGCAGGAACAAATAGTTATTTCTTTTTCCAGAAGTCTTCTGGAAACACCTCTAAAGAAAAACCTTTTGGATATTTTGTGTGTTTTAATACATTCCTGAAATAGTTACTGTTTTAAACAAAATTCTGAAGAGAAAATTAAGATGTTTTTAAAAGAAAATATATTTTCCTGAACACCACATCATTAATACAACTCATCCATCAACTCTTACAAAGAAATCTTTCTTTAGAATTTAAGCTGGTTCCTATAGCTGAAGAAGAGCTTTAGGGCTTTTTCCATGTTGTAGTTGACATAATGAAAATCATAACCAACTGACGTAACCTAATTTTCAGCTGTTCTGTTAGAGCCTGTGACCTATTCTGATCAAGTAAAGCCCAATACTGCCAAAAATTATTTTTTTGTCTGTGTTGATACATTAAACTCAACAGAACCACATCTAAGCCCAGTTCCTTCTGCCTGCTAGATCACGTCCATTTCCTGTGCCAGCTGAATTATATCTTAGAAGATATAATTCTTATACAGAAACATCAATGTATATTTGAAACAAAGAAGACCACTCAAGGACACGGACAAGAAGAAACTAGTGCCTGGCCATTTAAAAAAGCCTGTGAAAATCCCTTTGCCTATCAAAAAAATCCACCTGAAATATATCTAAATTCAAAAGAAAAGCAGTCTTTCCTTGTGAAAATATTTGGTGGAAAAAGACCAAACAAAAATCTTCAAGATAGAATGATTTTTCTAAAGAACTAGCACAACACTAAACAGAGCTGGCCTTTAAAAGTAACCATTATACATTTTTTATAGAAAAATGCAGTCACTGTAAATATACATTCTTCTGACAGGCTGGTAAACCAAATTTATCCTTGTTGGCTTCTGGTCAGTTGTAACAGGTTCAGGTTATTTTTAAGTCTTAGAGATCAACTGAAGATTACAGTAGTTAATAGTTTCCTAGCAGAAAGCATACCTGTAAATCAGTATTATTTTGGCACGTGGAAAGGGGCACGCACATCATCTGCCGGGATGGAACGCTGCACTTGGTAGCCTGCAGTGACACACGTGTTGCTGCTCTGTATTGTATTCATGTCCCAGCTCCTGTGACACACTCAAACAGTCCCGGGGCTAGGACAGTAGCCAAGAGCTAACCCTTAAGCTGTGTAGCTTAGTAGGATTGCCCTGCCTGACTAACAGCCCATTCTGTGGACAATGATGCCTGGACCCGAGTTTCAGACTGAACCAAAAATTAGCTTTCCACTATGCTACATGCAGAATATTTCCCATGGTGAAAGAAGCAGAACCAAGGAGATTGGAGGCAGTTTTAAATCTACCAGTGAGATATAAAACCCAACTAAACATTACACTGACTTACAAAAATATTTCTTGCTTAACCCTTTCAAGTTACACTTGCAGGCTTGTGGACTGGATCAATAAAGAAAAGCAAGTAAGTTTAACCAACTCTATTAAACCTAAGTAGCGGAAAGTAAAAATGAATGAATGGTAACAAACTCATTATTCAGTAATTTAATATTTTAATTTTTCCCATGGGCCAGTTTGTATGGGACTTAATGAGCTGCCAGTCATCAGTCATTGGACACTGACTGCTCAGCATTCAAGAGGCGGATTAAACAATATAATTGCTCGTTTCTTTCTGGCAACACAACAGGATTGAGGTTGTTAGTCAGGAAACAGACCCGATTTTACATATCTTGAGCAATGGAGAGGCAATCATTCTAGTTATACCAGTCTGAAGTTATTCTCATAAAACTCACTGTAATATTAGCTTTTTCCTTATATGGATTAGAACAGAGGAAAACACCTAAAGCACTGGACATGGTACAATACATAAACCAAAACAGGGCATAGGATTTTATGCTGCAGAGTTACTGAACTGTAAGACAGAAAAGGGGGTCAGTATGGCTTGAAAGACATCTATTTTCAACATAAATTTACATATATACAGAGATTATTAGAACAATCTACAACTTATTTATAAATTACAGATATTAACCACCAAAATATAAACTCACAGTTGGTAGTAGGTGGGGTTCTTTTCAATTTTTTTTGTGATGCTAAACAGTTAAGTCATTTTATATGTATACTTGTATAAAAACTTGAATTTCAGCAGCCCTGCCAAAACCCTTCAGATAGTTCTACCTTCTCTGTGGCAACATTTCCAGTACTCTCCTGAATATGCAATAAATCAGTTCAAGGAACTAAATCCAAACACTTTTCTTTTTGTGGAGCTATTTTTTTTTCTTAGCTGCTAGAACAAATCAGATAAATTCCAGTCAAAGGGGACGGGAGGAGCTGGAGCCAGTTTAAACTCTTATGCAATCACACTTAAACCCCATCTGTTTAAAGTCCCTTGCTTCAGACAAACACAAAGAATAATCTCTGCAGAGTTTTGAATCAGGTATATAGCTAAAAGTAAACATCAATGTGACAATGTAAAAGCCAATGAAAAACTAGTACTTTTCTGACTGCTATCAAAGGATCATCAAAAGATGTCTTTGTTGCCATCAAGGCTGGCGCTACCTAGACACTGACTTGTTGAGCCTAGTAAGCAGTCTGTTAACAGCAATTAGCTGAAAAATGAAACACAGTAGTAGAAATTACAATAAAGGCATTCTTTTGGGTACTCGTGGGTTTGCTTATTGCCTACAACTAGTTTCCCTTAATGCCTGTTTGAATGAAGACAGCCTAAGCTATAAATCCAAGTACAGATGTGATGACACACCCAGACTTTCTAGAGTCATTAGTCCAGTGTACACACATCTGAAGAAGAGCTTCATAGCCCAGGCTACCTGTGGCTCAGCTACTTGTCTCCAGAACCACAGAAAACAGCCACAGACACTGCTGAAGCTGTGGTTAGTGAAGAGGTTAGTTGTTATTTGTGGAAACCAAGAAGAGATTTTCTTGAATTAAAATCAAAGCAAAATACACAAACAGCAACTTTCCTCAAATATGTTTTCAATTAAGTAGGGGTAGGATCCCCATGCAACAGGACAGCAGGAGCAAAATCCAAAAAGTAAAAAATCTGACAACATGATGTTAAGCTGCAGCTACTCCAACAGACAGAAAAGGAAAGTGTTATGGTCTGGTGGAAAAAATGGTGTGTAGTGGGACAATGTCCTACAGATCCAGTGTAAATTATCTATTTAACGATAGATAATTATCTATCAGATTCTAGACTGCATTGACCTGACTTTGGATGTGTAGTACCTATAAAGTTGTGATTTCTTTTGTAAAGAAACTTGTCATTTCAAGTTTGTGCCAAGCACTATCCATTATCAGTGATCAGGACGAAGGCAGCTGCCCTGCAGCTAGCAGAGTCACAGTCCCCAGCTCGGGTACTGTTTATACAAGGAGTGCAGGTTAACCGAGCTCTCTTGCAGTTGCTAGGGCTGTAATTCTGCAATGCACAGATGTACACCAACACATCTACCTGAAAAAGGTTTCCTAACTAAACTTACTGCCCTACCCATACTGCAATTTCCTACTTAATCAGTTGTGTTGATAGAGCTTCTTATGGGTCTGTGAGGCAATCACAGAAAGGGTTTGTACCAAAAAACAAACTACAATTTTTCTTAAAGCCTGAGTCATCTCAGTGATTGAGTTTACACTATTGCTTAACAAACATCTTTGTTGGCACAAAAGAGTGATAGTGAATTGGAGGACAAGGGTAGGAAATAAAAGCTTAAGGCTGGAATTTCTTTAGATTTGCTATTAAAAGTAATGTATCTCAGAAGTACTCTTGACATGTATTCAAGGTTAATACTCCTACTTCACATCAACTATCAGACCAAACTCTATTATCCGAAAGCCACTATGCTTCTGATCATCCTCTGTCTTATATCTCCAATGCTAGGCACTGATGTTGAATCAAGTCAACTCCATCTCTTACATCCCCAAGAAACTACAGGTTACATTTGAAAGGGGACAGACAACCAACCCTTCCACCTGAGGCTGATGCCTAACTCTAGAGTAATTCTTTTCCCTGCCAGTTCCTACTTTCTGACATTACCCAGTAACTCAGCTCAGGGTGCTACTGCTCAGCTTACCCTGTATGGAAGAAACAGGAAAATGGAAGAGAAAATCTGCTTTTCTCCTCTTTCTGGAGCATTTCTGAGTTCTGGTCTGAACTTGCTATTTTTCACCAGAGTCAGGAAACAGCAATCAGCTGTTCACTACTCCTTTGTTTCCAAGATCTGCTCAGCACTGACAGTGAGCAGTATATTTTGCTGTACACTGACCTGCCAATTTGTGTATTGCAAAGGACCATGTGTCAAGACTTTGGCCCTGGAGCATCCAGAGCTGGATTTTGGGATACTGGGGAATAAAATGCAAAGCTGAGTTCTGACACAGGAGGAACAGATGTTGACAGATGTACAGCTGCAGGGTTACAGCTTGAAATAGAGATTTCATTGCTCTTTGATAGATTCAGCTTTGAGGTAGTTCTGAAAAGTTAGCCTTTAATAACAAAGTTAGCTGTTGTTCCAATCTTTTATTCAACAAGCCCACTGCAAGTACTGTTACACTTCTCTGAAAGCAAAACATAGTGCTGTGTAGATGCATATTTTAGCTTCAATCAGGACATTGAAAGACTCTTAGCTGTGTTAGCATTATGCTTCATCTGATTTACATCAGCCTTCTAAGCAGAGATGTTTTACTTGTAGTATATTAAATAAAGAGTCCAGAGCTAGGCTGTGTGTCTACTCCTACAAGTCACAATACAACTTTATTTCCAAAACTGAAGTAAAAGTTTCTTCCCCAGTTCCATGGGCATCTTTCATATTTAAAAGATGAAAACACTACATAATAACAAAAAGAACATATGCTGTTATTAAGCCTGGACAGAAGAACAGTCTCCTTGCCCTGACATACACTCACAATTTCTGTTACCAGGAGAAGAAAAGTAAAGATCATTACAAGGCTGTCCCATTAAAGAAAACACATTTTCCCAAATACTCAAACAGCAGAGTAGCAGATTATAGAAAATACAGACTCAAGACTTTGCCACAGTGAGAATGCCAGCTACAGAGCTCCTGGTTTTGGTGACATAGAATCACAGAATCGTCTGAATTGGACGAGACCTTAAAGCCCATCCAGTTCCAACTCCCTTGCCATGGGGACACCTCCCACCAGACCAGGGACACCTCCCACCAGACCAGGCTGCTTAAGGCCCCACCAACCTGGCCTTGAACACTTCCAGGGAAGGGGCATCCACAGCGTTGCTGGGTAACCTGTGCCAGTGTTTCACCACCCTCATCATTAAGAATTTCTTCCTACCGTCTAATATAAATCTTCCCCCTTCCAATTTAAAGCCGTTCCCCCTCATCCTAGTACTATTCAGGCTTGTGAAAAGTCCCTCCACAGGTTTCTTGCAGCCCCCTTCAAGGACTGGAAGGGCGCTATCAGGTCTCCCTGGAGCCTTCTCTTCTCCAGGCTGAACAACCCACAGTTGCCTCCATCTTTTTCTTAGTAATTCTGTCTTAATCTCATGATGCCTTACTTGAAGATAGGGCACCTTGGAATGCCTTGTCCCTCTTTCTTTGGGCACAATCCAGGTACATTTCTCCCTGAAATAATTATCTTCAGCAATGCAATATTGCTCTGACAAGATACTTTTGTACAGTTGCTTCCACAGCAGTAAGAAAAATAAAAACATCACTACACATCATCAATCTTTCCCCACAATAAAGATCTCCATAAACGCTTCCTTGGATGCCTCTTAGACTTAGACTGCCTGTTTCTATCAGGCATAAAATCTCTCAGCTATATCCATTTCTGTGTCCCATGATTTCTTGCCTGCTTTCTTGTGTTGCAACTCCTAAATCCCACTTGAGTGCAATTTTAAAAAAACCTCTTTTCCTATTTCCTTTTCCGTTCCTCTCAAAGGTTCACTTCTACTTCTGTAATATTCCATAAACTTAACACACCTCTAGGCCCCCTTACTACCTTACCCCATTTCTAGCAATCTTACATAGCAATCTATCCCATCTTGAGATTTGCAGAGTCCATTGCTATTCATTTTCTACAGTACAACAGTGAACCAACCTTTCCTCCATAAATTAGTTAAATTTTCTTCCTTACACCACTCCCTGCCTGCCACAGGATGTACCTGCAGAAATGAAGTCAGACAGAAGTAGTTCAGTGTGTCTGTTCCCTCTGTGTTTCTACAGGACCCTTTCATAGCCTCCAATAAGAATATATGTAATTACATTAGGACTGGCTTTTAAAAAGTTTGGAAAGCCTCAGATAATCTCTCAAATTCCAACAAGTGCCATTACTACTGAGCTATGGACAACTCTCAATTTCTGTACCTCAAATCACCCTGTCTGAACCCTTTGTATGGTTATTAAATATTAACCAAACCAGAGAGCAAAATGCAAAACACAATCCAGCAGTAAAACCACTCATCTACAATGCTGGGCAGCCAGGAACCCTGCTACAGTTAATATTGTATTACTTATGAAGAGTGAGGCCACTGACAAATTAAATTATTTCATTTATAATAAATATTAACTGTTAAATATTAAATATTAATATTAGTTAACTACATGGCAACATGACATAAAACAATTCTGTAGTAGGTAGTCAGGCTTCTTTCAAACTGGAAAAAAGTTATTACAGTTCTTTTATCTTAGTGTGTAAGATAAATCAACTACTACAGTTAAAGTTAAACTCAAGTACTCAAGCTGAAAGAAAGCAAGGACCTGGAGCTGATTCTCTAAAAACACATGGAAATGAATGCCCTAGCCTCTCAATTAATTTAACTGGAATTTCTGATTAAAAATTATAATAAGAAATATTTATTTTCCAAATGAAAAAAACACCTTAAAATTCCCTTAGAAAATTTGTGTCTAAGCAAATAAAATTTCCCAACCTTTTATACCAATACTTTTTCATACATGTCATGATCTTTTATGTTCTATTATGCATCAGGAGGTTGGAAAGGGGGACTGAAAAAAGTTATACTAGCAGAATATAGATAATACGGTGGAAGAGACAAAGAAACTTGCAAGTTTGTTTTAGGAAGAAAACAGTTTAAGTTAATCTTAAAAGAACTATGAAACCACTTAAAGAAGTTGCTATGCAATTTTTTAATGAACTTAATTTGTAACTGAGTTCAGAATACTCAATACCTGCACTAACCTTCATGGTATTTATGGAATTAGGTGATATACTGCTGCAAGGAGTATGTCTTAGAAACAACTCATAAAACTCACCCTGCTCTAAACAGTAAAACATCTCTTTACCTCAACAAATTCATGATTCATACTGCTGTTGTGAAATTATATTCAGGTTTCTTGTTTCTGAAATATAAAATTAAGTGTCTGTCTACCTCTCCATATCATTTTCCTCCACAGATAATTAAGCCAGTTCTAAGTAAATTATCTTCAGGTATTAAATTAGTATCACTACACAAATGTAACCCTCTACAGGGACTAATGTATTCTGCTTTTTAGCACCGTGTAATGTAGACATACATTGAGATATGATGACTACTGTTACGCTCAAATTCTAATTCAAGAAAATAAAATTTCTACCAATGAATTACCCTTAGAGTTAATTAAAGAATCTTTTCTAATTTTCTTCCCAACACTGTTATGTAACATGACTGTGTGTTGTAAACAGCTGCCAAATTCCATCTGCTGCCTGAAGTGATTTCTCTAAACTGCTTTGTTTTACAAAGCGTTTGCTTTGTAGTTCTTCAGGATAAAGGTTCTGTAGCCTTGTCGCAGTGTATGACCTCTTCAAGACTACAAGCTGTAAATAAACCCCAGTCAGTGGCATGTAAATGCTATACTGTTTCTACTTACTAGCTAAACAGAGTCTAGAAGAGTATATTAAAAAATAGTTTTAATGAAGACATTTCACAACAGTCTAGGCATCATTCATTTAAGACACATTCCTCTTTATTAAGTGGCTGAACACTATGGCCATATTAATATTTGCTACACTTATTATAATTGTTGGCAATTGATGAATACAGAAAACTAGCAGCGAATCCAGGAGCCCTCTGGATTCAATGACACCCAGTTCTATTAACCATCCCACTTTGATTACCTCTTGCTCAGTGCTCCGGGAGAAAACAAACTCTCTCAAGGCCCATCAAATATGATAGACAACAATCAGCCTGAAGTTGAGTTTGTGAATATATTAGCCAAAACCATATTAAAATGATAAATTACAGAATATCACAGATGACTTCTTTTAGAGATCATACCAAAACATGATTTTTACCTGTACCAGTTACTGCCACAGTTTCCAATAATGTTGATGGTAGCCAATACAATTTGAATGATGTCAGGTAATTCTGAAGCATGGTTGAATTTGGTTTGTGTGGCAAGTTTTTGCTGGTGGGGTAGAGTGCTACTAGAGTGGCTTCTATGAGAAGCTGCCTGAAGCTGCCTCTGTGTCCGACAGAGCCAGTTCCAATCCAGTCCAAGACAGACCTGCTTCTGGCCAAAGCTGATCCCAGCATTGATAGTAGCAGCACCTCTGTGATAACATACTCAAAAAGGGGAAAAAAATCCTGTGCAACTGCAGCCGAAGAGAGGAGTGAGAACATGCAAGAGAAACAACCCTGCAGTCACCAAGGCCAGTGAAGAAGGAGGGAGAGGAGGTGCTCCAGGTGCCCTTGAAGCTTCTGATGAAGACCATGGAGAGGCAGGCTATCCCCTTGCAGCCCATGGAAGTTAATGGTGGAGCAGATATTCACCTGCAGCCTGTGGAGGACCACACATTGGAGCAGGTGGAAGTGCCCTGAAGGAGGCTGTTACCTTGCAGGAGACCCTCACTTGAACAGTCTGTCCCTGAAGGACTGTTCCCTGGGGAAATGATCCATGCTGGAGCAGTTAATAAAGAGCAGCCTGTTAATAAAGAGCAGACCACACTGGAGAAATTAATGAATGAAAGAAAAAGTCTCCCGTGGGAGGGACTCCATGCTGGAGCAAGGGAAGAGGGAGAGAATCAAGGGAATGAGCTGCAGAAATAACATGATATGAACTGGTTTCAACACCCATTCCCCATCCCTCTGTACCATTGGAGGAGAGGAGGTAGAGAAATCAGGAGCAAAGTTGAGCCGAGATAGAAGGGATCAGAAGGGAGGTGTTTTACAATTTGTTTTGATTTCTCATTACCCTACTCTGACCTTTCATCAGTATTAAATTAATTTCCCTAAGTAGAGTCTGTTTTGCCTATGATGGTAATTTCTGAGTGTTTTCTCCCTGTCCTTTTGTTGTGTTTTCTCTCCATGTCACACTGAGGAGGGCAAGTGACAGATTGGCTTAGTGGGCACCTGGCGGCCTGCCGAGGTCAACCCACCACATCACCGATAACACAGCGACTCACAGTTTTACAGTTATGTTTCAACACAGAATGCTGATCAGATATCATATTACCACACAGGTTCTGTAATGACTCTGGTCTCCAGCCACGGATTGCTTTGTTGTGCATTATACAAATATAAAAGGTATGGTTCCTGTTTGAAAGAACGTGCAACAAATAATTTCATGCATAAAAGTTTCTCAATCGATCACAGACTAGAAGAGGTCTCAGAAGGTCATATAGACCATTTAAATGCCCCAAGGAGTGATTAATAATGCCTATTTAGTTCCTATGATTTGCTTAATCTCTTCTTAAAAATTTCCAAATAGGGGAATTTCACAATCTCCTTAGGCTATGTAGGCTACTGGTTTATTATCTTTATTATTAAATGGTTCTTAACATCTGATCTGTATCTTCCTTGCTGCAACTTAATCCAATTATTTCTTATGCAGAATAAAAGCAACAAAACAATAAAAGCAACAAAACAACATGCTGCTACTTTCTCTCTGCAGAGCTGAGAAAAACTACTTTGAACACTTAAAATATATTAACCTTGTCTTATTTACATTTATCAGTCTTGGTTCATTTTCTCATATGCCACATCCTCCAGACCTTTAAACCTTCTTGTTATTCCCCTACACAGTCTCTACTTACCTTCCTTGGAGCACTGTGCCCCAGAATTACAAAGTACTTTGGTTGATGCCTTGATAATACTGAAATGACTAAAAGAATCACTTTTCACACCTCAAACCAGACTGCTGTTTATAAATCTTGATGTACTATTTATTTTTTTGCACAGCAGGATGACACTACTGACTCCTGTTTCTCTCATGTATCATTATAACCCTTATATAAAATACCTTCTAGAATCCTTGTAACCTTTCCTTTAGTTGTGCAATTAAGCGCAATGCAGCAACCTATGAAAATAATTCTGTTTTCTCTTCCTCTGCTCCAGCAAACTGTAAGCCTCTCTTTTTCACTCTTGTAAATACATTTGGCGTGATGCTATCCCCGTCACTAATGAAACAGTAGTTGCCACACCAAGGAGTGACTCTTGCGCGGCTGGTTTCAATCTGTCCTTCTGCTCTGACACTGACCTACTGTTAACCACTTGTAAATGGTTTTCCAAGGAGCTGTGTACCCAGTGCAGTAGCTTCATTGAGACTATGTGTTTCTAGCTAATTTACAATTCAATGAAATCATCTTTAAAGCCTGACCACAGCGCAGATGTATGAAACCAGTGCTGCTCTTCTGTCCTCAAGACTTGTTGGGTGCCTTTAAAAGGCAACTGGAGTGCTTTGAGCAGACTTTTTCAGAGGGAACCTGTGTTACTGTTACTTATCTCCATGTACTTCCATATATTAATTTCAGCATCTTCCAGCAGCTTATAATCACAGAATCATAGAATGGTTTGGTTTGGAAGGGACCATAAAGATCATCCAGTTCCAAAACCCCTGGCATAAGCAGGGACACGTCCCACTAGACCAGACCGCACAAGACCTCATCCAACCTAGTCTTAATCAAATGAACTATTCTGCCCATGTGAAGCCGTCATCTTGACACAGTGATAACCCACATGGAATCAGCACTTCCAGTGATTGGCTGGCAGCTGAGGCTATGCCTCGGTCAGCCCATAATTAGAGCAACAGCAGAACACCATTCCTCTGCCCAGCACTGTGCTACCATTTTGTCACAGCAGTCATTTGTTAGTGGTATAAACCCTGTGATTGCAGTGCACTGTGTGACTGGTTGTCAGCTGAAATCCTGCCTTCATGGTCATCTGGAAGCTTCTCAAGGGCCCTTGTATACTCTTTGATGTATATATATTTTCACGTAAATTCCTCCATAAATATATACAGAAAGGAGTGTATAAAAATATGTAAATGCATACATACACTTCTTTTTCATAGAATCATAGACTGGTTTGGTTTGGAAGGGACATTAAAGACCATGTGGTGTAAACCCCCTTCAATGCGCAAGGACACCTTCCACTACACAAGTTTGCTTAAAGCCCATTGAACACTTTGAGGGAGGGGACATCCACAGCTTCTGTGGGCAGCCTGTTCCAGTCCCTCACCACCATCACAGTGTAGAATTTCTTTCTTCTATCCATATCTACACCTACCCTCTTTCCGTTTAAAGCTGTTGCCCTTTGTCCTACCACTACATGCCCTTGTAAAAAGTCCCTCTTTCTCGTAGGTCTCCTTTAGATACTGGAAGGCTGCTATAAGGTCTCTCTGGTGCTTTCTCTTTTGCAGGCAGAACAACTCTAACTCTCATGGGCCTGTCTTACAGGAGAGATGCTGCAGCCAATTAATCATCTTTATGGCCCTCCTCTGGACTCACTCCAACAGGTTCACGTCCTTATTATGTTAGGGGCCCCAGAACTGAACACAGTACGCTAGGTGAGGTCTCAAGAGAGCGGACTAGAGGGGAAGAACCTCCTTCGGTCATGCTTCTTTTAATGCAGCCCAGGATAAGGTTGTCTTTCTGGGCTGTAAGCGCTCATTGCTTGGTGATGTTGAGCTTCTCATCAACCAGCACCCCCAAGTCCTCCTCCTCGGATTGCCCTGAATCAAGTGCAGGACGTTGCACTTGCCCTTGCTGAACTTCATGACGTTTGCACAGGCCCACGTCCCAAGCCTATCAGGGTCCCTCTGGATGGTATCCCTTCCCCCCTTCCCTCCAGTGTGTTGATTGCACCACACATCTTGGTGCTGTCGGCACACTTGCACTCAACGCACTCAATCCCACTGTCCATGTGTGTGACAAAGATGTTAAACTACTGCTAGCCCAAATACCAACCAATGAGGAATGTCACCCATCACTGGTCTCCATTTGGACATCAAGCTCTTGACCACAAGTCTTTCAGTGTGACTATCCAGCCAATTCCTTATCCACTGAGTGGCCCAGTGACCAAATCCATATCTCTCCAATTTAGAGACAAGGATGCTGTGCGGCAGAGTGTGAAAAGCAGGCAGATGGTGTCAGTTCTTCTCTTATCCACCAATTCTGTATCCCCATCATAAAAAGCCACCAGATTTGTCAAGCACAATTTGCCTTTAGTGCAGCCATGCTGGCAGTCACAAATTACCTCTTTATTTTCCATGTGCTGTAGCAGAGTTTTCAGGAGGATCTGCTCCTTGACCTTGCCACACAGATAAGACTGACTGACCCATAGTTTTCATATGTATACATCTACAAATTTATGTTTGCAAAAGTTTACATAGAAAAGATTGCTTAATTAAAAAGTTCAAATAAGAACACATATATATTAAAAAAGGAAATATAGTTATGGGACCACCAGTGACCAGGTCACCATCCACTATCACTTGAGCGCTCTTTGGACTCCCTGATGCGCTACAAGATATGGGCAACCTGAACAAGAATTCAGCTTTAGGCATACTAAGAAAACTTCACAAAGGTGTTCTCCAAAAGACCACATCCATTGGATAAATTACAGCTAGGTTGCAATTTCTGAAGGAAAAACATATTGTGCAGAGTGACAAGGGCAGGGTGTTGGGTACACTTATAAAAAGGCATCTCTAATGTGAATAGCTATCCTGACCCTGAAGCAAGTCTAAAAATACCTCTTGTTTTGATAGAAGATGAACTCCTTAAGGAAACTTGTAGGTCATCTATACCTTATATAGCAGACAGTGCCTTACAAACCCAGAATGAGAATGTCTCTTAACATAATATTCAGTTGGCTGAAAGTAGATGCCAACAGGTAATTCATCACATCAGATCCACTCTTAATTTTTACTGCAAAGATTGAGCACTGTTGTTCAGACCTACACAACCTTTCCCATTCAAGTGCAGGGGCCAAACTGCGTTATAGCTGAAAGTAATGACATGTCAATGAATGATGCTTGCTGGCAGTGGGACCACTCCAAATAAATTCAGTTTGGATTTGGTACATTATTCTGAGCAGCCATGTGAACACAAATCAGTTTTGTTAAAATATGTCTCCTTTTGAAGTGACAGAATGGGCCATCTTTCTCTGGATTTGTTTATTTTACAGTGTTCAGTAGGGTTTGTTATTCTTTCACTTCTTGTTGTGGCTGGAATGCAGCCTGGAACTATCCGTCCTTCTTCTTTTAGGCGTTTGAGGAAGGCTGTGCCTTCAGGGCTGCAATGTGTCTCTGAATACAAACAATCCCTGAGACTTCCTGCATTGCCAATGTTGGCAACTTAGCCACAACATGCTGGGAGACACATCTGATAACACCTTTGGCCATGTTTTCAGCCACATTTTTCACATGTGGCTTATGGTTTCAAAATTGCTTTAGAAAAATGTTATAGCTTTTGAAAACAGGCTGTGGAATATACCTTCCACTTTACACAGACTCTGTAGTAATTCATGTACATGGAGGGGCGTTTTTAATTCTTTTACTATTCTCTTTACTACTTATTCTTTACTACATGATGGCGTGCTTTCTTGAAATACAAGAACCTTCCAGGGCCACAGATGCAACTTCACAACCTCCTTTCCACTGTGAAATAAGATGTATTTGCCTTCATTTGTATTTATTTCAGTGGTGCCTGTATCAATATGATGTTTGTTCACTGGCACATAATGTAGCTTGTAGTACTTGGAGAAGTCATCATCCCCTTATACTTGGCACTGGTCAGGCCACACCTTGAGTACTGTGTCCAGTTCTGGGCCCCCCAGTTTAAGAGAGATGTTGAAATGCTGGAGCGTGTCCAGAGGAGAGCAACAAAGATGATGAAGGGGCTGGAGCACAAGCCCTATGAAGAGCAACTGAGGGAGCTGGGGTTGTTTAGCCTGGAGAAGAGGAGGCTCAGGGGAGGCCTTATTGCTCACTATACCTAAAAGGAGGTTGTAGGCAGGCAGGGGTTGGTCTCTTCTCTCAGGTGACCAGTGACAGAACAAGAGGACATGGTCTCAAGCTTCATCAGGGGAGGTTTAGGCTTGATATTAGGAAACAGTTTTTGACTGAAAGGGTGATTGGCCATTGGAATGCGCTGCCCAGGGAGGTGGTGGAGTCATCGTCCCTGGAGGTGTTTAAAAACAGATTGGATGAGGTGCTTAGTGCCATGGTTTAAATGATGAGTGGGTGTTAGTGTTGGGTCATAGGTTTGACTAGATGATCTCAGAGGTCTTTTCCAACCTTGTGATACTGTGATACTGTGATACATCACTGTAATATTCTTACGGCTGTTACCATTTGCCAGAACAGAGAATGATAATGGGACAATAAATCTCCAACCTCCTGGTGCTCAACAAGATTTGTTGAGCAGAGGTTGACCGAAATAAACTTTTCAGTCACATCAGCTGAAAAGGCAAACTGTCACTGACAACCCCAGGAGAACCTTCCAAAAATTTGATAGCTTTCCAGCTGTGAAAAAATATAAGAATTTTCTTCTGTTTAAATATATTTTTTTTCCTAATAGTGGGACTGAAGACCAGACCTAAGGCTAGTCAACAGTTAAAGCTCTGTTGTTGGAACTATTAAGTGTTTATTCATTTTAGCAATAAGCGTATGGATGGATAATGGCCTTTCCACAAAGAACAATGCCATGTCTTACCCAGCAGCACTATTTCCAGCACTATTAATATTATTCCAGCTGTCTGGGTATTGTATTTCTGCAAGCTCCACCTCCCACTTGCCTAACAGTTCCCAGATGTTTTGAGAGCTGGAAAGTTCAGACTGGTGTTTTGTGAGGAAATTCTGGTGCAAGCATTGCTGGGGAGCGTGATGTAAAAAACATAATTTATCATCCTTTCTCTTCTCCCACTCTTCTTGAATGCCTCAACATTGTGGATTTTAGAGGCTTTTATCTGGCTGTTAACTTTTTAGAGCTAGCAACACCACCTTACAAAAAGCTGTTTCTTCCTTCCTTTCCCTTTTATTGATAGAAATTTTACAACTTTGCAGACTCTGTCCTCAACAGTGTTCAGTTTTTAAAGTTCATCAGAATAAAATATCCCCTTGAGAGCTTGCTGACTGTAGTCCATCAAGCAGTACCTGCAGTCCATTAAGCAGTACCTGGCCCTTTCTCACAGTTTCAATTACTCATAACTTTTGTCAGATTTTTCTTCTACATATCTTCGCATGGCCTTCCTTTCTGAGTGGAGACATACTTACTCTAATTTTACACTTAACACCCAGACATGGTTTTCGAAATGCTTGCAGAGCTTGGAGGTTTCACATCCACAGGTCTGACTCTTGATAGTACTGTGAAAGCTGTGGTTAGAGCTCTTTATTATAAACTCCAGTAACACAACGATGCAGTGCGCTCTAAAACAATCCCACATTTTGTTTTCTAGCATTCTGATAAAGCAATCTGTGACAGAGGCTCTCTACTTTGATATTAGTAACAAGGTAGTGAAATTCTTCTACTTTAAAAGCTTGTCTAAAGTCTGGTTTGAAAACATCCATTCCCTGCTCGGTCTGTAATTACTAAGGAAGGAAAAATGTTTTTAAAAGCCTCAGCTATTTCAGAACCCATTCTGACTTTTAGATACACAGTCCAGCAACATTTAGATAATATGTTTATCACCATTAAAATGATCTTAACACTGCTATTGTGTTTAGAATATGCCACAAATATCTCTAACGTCTAAAGCGCATTCTCACTCTCTTATGTATCTCAAAAATGTCATGGTTTACAAGCCATGCAGCCACTTGGCTTCTGTTCAGATCAACAGTACTCCTGGCTGTTTCAGAAAGGGGATTTACACCCTCAAAAGTTCCCACTTCCCCAAGAGCATAGTAAAATGCTTTTAACAGATATTGCCATCTAGTAAGATCCTGCTACTGCATGCACGTAGGAAAACAAACAGCAGACAATTGATTTAATTAATCTTCAATGAAACTTTATTAATTGATCATTGGGGTTATGGTGACTTGTCTCTCATTGTCGCTGTTTCTTTTCTTTCAAAGCATTTTTTTTGGTTTCGTATCCTGTGGTTCTAAGCAGAAACAAAAGCAGCCCACAGAAAAATTCTGTCTTTTATGTAATCAGCTAAGATTACATTTTCAAAAAGTGTTATAAAATCCACGTCAACATAAAGCCAGGGAACAAATGCAGCACAATCCCTGTCATGGTATTACAAGCAGCTGTTAGCATGCCAAGATGTAGGAAAAGTTGCCTCTCACCCTCTCCACTTGATATTCATTACAAACTTTTGTTTCCAAAATCCCAGCCCAACCATCTTCTTTCCAATGCATGTGGTCTTTCCAGGAAAACCTTTTGGGAACTTTTCTTAGAGTCCCTACACACATGCTTCTGTGAAGTTGTTTTTCATTCTAGCTTTTTACTTTAGTAAGCAACATTACCTGTATTTTCCTGCACAGGACAAAGTCAAAGGTCTGCCCCACTAATACTGTAGAGTCATATGGATGGTTTGAAAATAAGTGAAGGGGGCCTCTTGGTCAGATTCACTGGTCTGTTCTGGTTTTGGATGAGCTGGGGCTGGGTAGTGGCCTCTTGGTCAGCTTCACGGACCTAGCCCTTTGTCCAACACATAATTCAGATTTTTCCATGGCCCCTTACCCTCTCTGACACACAACAACCTCCAACCATACTTTTCTTTCTGTTGAAATTCAATTTTTACTTAATGCCATTGTCTCTTAATAAGTATTTTTATACATACACTTTATAATCTTTATATAAAGAAGTGTAACTATATAAACATACATTTATACAAATGGATATATATGTACATAATGTATATGTGTGTGTGTGTGCATGTACATATGAAACCCTTAGACATCTTGGGTGAAGCAAAAGGCAGGGTTTTAGCTGTCAGCAAGTACAGGGGGGTCTGAGATCATAACGGATATGGCAGCTCTCATGGACTCTACCCGGGCCTGAGGGATATAATATACCTCTGGGCTAAGTGTGCCATATGGCTGAAAAGGAGGAAGGGCTTCTGGGGACAATTACCATCAGACTTCTGAGAGGTAAGTGTTCCAACAGGAGCTGGGGGATGGGGCCTACACCATCTTCTATTACAGATCTCCTTTAATTGATAACAAATACATCTCCCTCAGTTGTAGCATTTCTTCACCCTCATTACTTAGGCTAAGCAGATACATGATGATTAGGGTATATTGATGATAAAATACACATGAGGCTGGGTATTTCTGAAAAAAATTTGTGTTTTCAATTTGCTAAAACAGAATTAAGAAGAACTGATAATTTAAATTTCTTTAAAAATAGTTGTCAGTACAGCCATTGAACTGAAAAATCAGTTATATAAAAGTCAAATTAGATTGCCTGGAAGTTATTCTTACCAACAGAACTACCTGTGGCTCTACTGGAAGTTACAATAAAATTTTAGAGCTAAAAAGTGATTGTAAAAAAAGTCCGCTGGATACGAAAGCTTCTTAGCAAGCAAGTTTTTACAGGGATTAAAGGTCATGTTAAATAGAACCATTATCAACCGGTATCTACCAGAACTGTGAGACAGTATTCTCTCAAACTGAGGTCATGACCCATGCAGTAAGGCCAGATAAATAGATAGAAAAGAAGAAGGACAAGAAAGTGAGAAACCTTCTTTCTCTCATTATTCAGCTCATGGGAAAATCTGAATCCTTGATTTCATCATATTTAATTACATTGCTCCACAGTGATAATTTGGGGTGGAGGGAAGATTGCAGAACAGGTACAGCTGCAGCTGACCAATAAATAAAAGCTATTAAAATAACATAAGATGGTTCTCTAAAAGGGTTAAGATCAGCCTCAAATGAACTATGTTTAGCTGAGCTTGCCCATGCAGCAGGAACAAGAACAGACTGATGTGACAGGAGATTCCTAATTCAGAGTCATGCTAAGGGGAAATGCAACTGTAATCAGAGCTAAACAAGAAACCAGGGACCAAACCAGGGAATGAAGGTATGCCCCTAAAACAGACCAAACCAGGGAATGAAGGCATGCTCCTAAAAGTGTAGGGGACCAGTCAGGAAAAGGGCAATGAGAAAGTCTTTTTGAGTGAAGTTGTTAGAGCACAAGACTATTCCAATTAATTAGTCCAACAAAGAACTCAGGGTACAGGTTGAGTTGCCCTTTGATTCAGTCCTATGAAAACCTACAGTCCTTCTGAAAGGCATCTGTACTGAGGGAATAAATGGGAACCAAAAATGGTGCTGAAGCTGAAGCCACAGAAAACTGCAGTTTTTAAGGTGAAGTAGATCTTTGAAAGAAGAGCACTGCATAGCAAGAGTTTGAGACAAAGCCCAAACAAAACCATGCCTGAAGGATAAAGGGTGTATTGTTATGTATATATGTACATGCTGGTACACTAGAAAACATATTAAGGTTTGTAAATTTGAGTGTCTGGAGGTATCAGATTAGCTTCAAACAGTACAAAACTGGAAGGTAGTAGGAATAAAGTATTTCTATTGTTTTACGAGTCTGTAATTAACCTGTGTGTAATCCACGTGAAGAAAATAAGCCTGGGAGACTAGAAGTTCAGACTGAAATCCCAATGCAGCTGAAGGAAGTGGTTGAACTCCATTTGTTTTACTGCTGTAAGGAATGTGTAAAAGTCAAACTTCCACAATTTCTAAATGAAGGTCAGAGCTTTCAAAAGGTACCTCTGTTTCTGAGTACTCTGCTTCTGATAGCAGAGCTTCATTTCCTACAGGTGTTAAATCAGCTGTAGTCTCAAAAACTATATATTTAACAAAGATCTTTAGCTGGGCAACAACAAAAGATAATAATCCAATTCAAATAGCTCTAAACCATATAAAACCCTTCTCAAAAAGAAAGATGAAAATTCAGAGACCTGAACGATGCTTCTGAGCTCAATCCAATGCAAAACATTGCCCTATCAAACCATCACAACTTTCAGAAGAAAATTTACTCTGGCAGACTTCCAGTTCAATTTTAGCAACACAAAAAAAAAAAATGCTAGGATTACCTCTCAGTTTTTGCTCCTTGCTGCCTTTATACTAACTGCATTACCCTTTACTTTGTTTTCCTTCAAGATCTGCAAGCTCCATGCCAAATGAGGGCAGATGTTAGTCCTTGTGTCAGACTTCAACTAGGCTGTGCTTCACCACAGAAGATGGAGACAGGCTCATGCCACAGGCTTTGCTGAGATATTTGGTGCCATGAAATGGGAATATCGTGCATGTGGGAAACGGCTGCATTCATTACACAGACATTCAGGCATTACTTATTGCTTAAACTTGTTCACTGTCTGCAATCCATCTGCCTGCCCTGGGGAAGGGAGTGCCTAGTTCAGGTCAGTAATAGCAAGTCAGCTCTCAAAAGGAAAAAAGACCGGTAGCTGAAGCATAACATTTCTACAGCAGAGACTTGTAATATAGGCACAGAATCCATATGCTCTCTTGCAGGCAGCTGCGCTCTCTAGAGGGAACTCATACAAAATGAAACTGTATTCATTTTTCCTTCCTTTCTCAGACTCCTAATGAATTGGCAGGTGACTGCTGGACTAGTGAAAGAACTACAGAGGGTGATGGTACAGGGTTTCAATAGAATGCAAGGAAAATAGGCTAAAAAGATGCTCTCGAATCAAAACACACAATTTTCTTTACTTCTGGCCATCTCAGTTACCAGCTTTTATTTCCCTTTTCTCTGGAGTTTCCTCTTCCCTTCAGCCTTCAACTGCCAGTCTATGCTAGTATCAAAGAATTCTGAAGATAATATCATGCAACATGATCTAGTAACTAGCGAATGTATACACAAACATAAAATGATAGCATTAAATAATGGAAGATATGATGGCAGTTATAGAACCTCCAGCAGGTTTATTTCCTCAACTAGCATATTTCATTAATGAATGACACAAATATTTGATGAAAATAAATAACATAAACCAGTAATATAATAAGATCAGCACTACCAAGTACATTAAAATGCTTTAAAAAAATAAATGCAATCCTGAATGTTGTTTTAAAAACACATATAGAAGGAATCACTGTGTCCAGCTTATTTCAGTATTTGCAAACAGACCACTGACTGACAAGTAAAATGTTTTTCTTTATTCAGAATGTGAGCCATACAATATTTAACATACCATATTCAGTTCAACTGATTTTACTTTCTCCCCAAGTTTTTAGTTTCTGCTAAGACAACTACAATCTACTCTGTTCTTTATACCACAACACAGAATGCTTTAATAGGTAAAAGTACAGTAGGAACAGGTTTAACTGAAGTACTTACTTTTATCTGGTAACGAAAAGTATGTTGACCCATGTCAATTGATGAATGCTTCCTGAACAAGGACATGTAAATCCAGCATTTTGAAGAGATTCACATACATTTAAAAAAAAATCCAGAAAGAAAGAGGGGGAAAAGACCACAAAGTGGAATGATAAACAAAGAATAAGCCTGTAAGGTTTACAGCTCTGACTGCAAAACATTCAGCCTGGCAGCTTTAAGAGAAATACAACTCTGTGTACTTGTACATGCTCTCCCTGTTAGAGGAGGAGTCAGTTTTGCAACACTTACGTTCCTTGCTGGAGGCAAAACAGTGATTCTCTTCAGTGCAAGCAATGTTTGGAGTGTGACAGTTTTAAACGTGAGAGGTACATTCTATAGTGTAGGAACACATCAGCAGAAAAAGAATTTAAGCATCAGCTACATACTTTACAGGTTGTTGTGACTCCTTTTAAATGCATATTGCCTAGGGTTTATTATTTTTTTTTAAGAGAAAACTAATTCTTCTTCAACATAAACTGCATTCATAATACCCTTTGGGTATCAATATTCGATGTTTTATATTCTAGAGTAGCAGAACAGATTTTTTTTTACAACAGAATGAAAGGTGTTGGTTTTATATCAAAAAGCTGAGAAAACAGAATTTTATAATCTTGTTAGCTTTTACATGTAATTTGACAAGCTTCAAATTCTGTAATAGGGATTAGAATTTTACTAACATACACAGTTCTTCACTGCTTATCCACCTTTACTTAACCAAAACCAATTAATGATTTCATTGAATCACATTTTTATCTTCTCTCTATTCATGCTGTTGAAGTGAATAGAAATAAAAGGCAGGTATGCATAGTGAAAGTTCTTTTTCATAATGACGGATGGTAAATTTTTACTATAGTCAAGTATCTAATTAAGGTCAGAACAGTTCATATCTTGTAACCAGATGGACATTGTGCAGACTACTTCAAATAATCAGCAATGACACGGTTTCTTGGCAAGGAAGGCACACATATTCAAGTACAGAACACATACCTTGTGAGCTATCCACAACAGAGATTATAAAACTTCAGGTGTGTTTCTTCAGTATGGTTTGTCTATGCTAACTGCCAGCTGCAGTTGCGAGGAAGAGATTCACTTTACACCTCACCAGCGTTGCTCCCTTCCACCCAGCATGTGCTGTTATCCATCTGATCTCATGTCTTCCTGCTAAATGCAGGGAGATCAAAATGGGGAGGGGAGGGAGAGAGACAAGATCCTGCCTGGGGAAGAGATTTTCAAAAGGAAGATGAATCAAGAACTGCTGTCCACACAGTAATTATCCTAATTTCTGTAAGAGAAGCATACAATGTTAAGTTCTGCACGCAAATTTTACTCTCACCAAAACAGGATTTATACCCCTGGAACCTGATTGCAGGGGAAAATGAACAATAATTAAATCACTAATGGTTTAGTGAAAGACGAGTGATGAGAGTTAAGGACTATCATTGATATCTGCAAAAACGACAACTTCAGGCATTTATACCTGTGCTATCTCGTTTATAGCTAGCTGATGTAATGCAGCCTTGGAAACTGTGGCAGCAGGCAGTGCAGTGTGAGACAGTTCTTAAATATTTCTCTGGGATTTTGAGTTAGTTTTTTCAGCTTTTAATGAGCACCATGAGCCTGTGGCTGCACCACCAGAAATATTAAAGCCAGTTAGGCAAGTCTGTGCGAGCACGCTCAGCCTCCAGTGGAATACTGCCAAGAAAAGACAATTGTGAACCTAGGAGCACTGGTGTAAAGCGAATATTTTAAGGTAGCAGTAAGATCTCATATGCACAGAACATAGGTCATCCACATTCAAGTAAGATTCTTTCAAGCAGGACAGGTGAAAAGAAAGGTCACCAAGACGAGGTAAAGGTTCTAAAGCCTATCTATTAAAATGTGACTGACTGAACTTGTCTGGTTTAATATTCACATTGTAAAGGTTGAGGAAGAAAATGCAACAGGCACTTACTTGTCCCTAAAGATAATGTATGTCTATAAATACAAAAGACAGTAAGCACTGGAGAAGGCCAGTAACTGTTTAGGGTAAAGACCAATACTGAAGCAAAAGCAACAGGTAGAAACAGAACACAAAATCACGCAGTAAACTAAAAAGAGTAAGAAAACCATAATAGTATGAAGTATTGGAGCAGACTTTCAATAGGGTAAATAAAGCATAACTACTTCTAGAACAGAGCTTGTCCAGTCTCTGAAAAGGATTATTAACTTGACTCATCCCACGTCATGTAACTGGTGTATCCACTTTAAGAATCTGGTTCAGGTCATGATCTTAAGCTGTCTCTACAGCAGAGAAAGATTCCTCTGTGGCTGGCCTAGAAGCATAAGAATTTCATTTCTAGAGACTCATTTCTTTAGAAATGTTTGTAGGCTTGGAATCTGTAAAAATAAGCTATTAAATTCCAAACAGCAGTCCTTAACATCAACAGATCATTTATGGAAAGTAAGGTTTAGTAAACTGAAGGAGCAAGGGCTTAAATTTATTTTCAATATAATGATATTTATATCAGTATAACCTCACCAACCTCAGTGAAGTTATTCTGCATCAGAGCTTCATTAGAATTCTGACAACAGAAATCCACTGTCCTCAAAAAGAGCAAATTACTGTCAAAACGGGAAGCATGTAGGACTGGGAGAAATACAGGAGAAAAGATGGAAGTCGGGCAACCTATAAATGGAAGCATTAAAGTTTCAGGGAGGACTTTACATGTGAGAAGAATGCTAGAAGCATGTCACACAGTGAGATTAGAGGGCATACCGGAGGAGACTGCAATCTGTCTTTCACTTTCCAACAGCTCTTATCTACCAAAAGCCTCCAGCCTTCCTCGCAGAGTATCAGTTTGTATACGGGTTGTGGCTGTTTGTCCCTGCCCTTCTCTCTGCCTCTCTCTGGGGGAAATAATAAAAGCAGCAAAGGAACATAAACAGGGCAAGTCTCCATCTTTAAATGTATAGGAAATTAAGAAATTAAAATGGAATACAAATTCATAGAATTACAGAGAGAATGTTGTTTTCTTCTGCCACTGCCTACTTTCTTTACCATGACCCCTTAGGAGAAGCTGTAGACAAAACCCTCTGATATAAGTCTCTTTGGAGTCACACAAAATGTACTTACAGGATATTTGTCATACAACAGAAGATGTGGCACGTACCATGGCCACTCACTCACTCTCACATCATCCATGTGCCACAAAAATTCTGTTCCCTTCCTTGAACACAGCAAGTTCACCCCAGAAAGTCCCTTATGTCCTTAGCCCACAGCGGCTACCGTTTTGATGGACCCATAGCCTATGGTATCTGAGAATGGCCTATGAAGGGCTGGCAGCTGCAAGTCCAGGGAATTCTGCATACACTCCATATCATCAAAAACACAGTCCTTCCCTGGTTCTGGTCTTTGTTTCATGGGCAAGAAGCACCAATGCTGGTTTACTTTCAAGATCTGTTTTTAACACATACCACATTCCAGCTGTTACATTTGTGTGTCTTTTCCACAAATCATTTGCACCTTCTCAAACAAAGGGCCTTGTGCCACTTAACCATTTCCAAGACTGCTACAGCTATCTGCACTTATGGCACCTTTTTCTTGCAGTCTTGTTTTTGGGATATGCAAGATTGCCATTTGCCACAGAGACTCCCAGTCTTTTTACCCTCAGAAATGCTGATGATCTTTGTATTAACATATAGCACTAGCGTATAGGATGGTCCCACAATGGGATCACAGTTAGTGTGACATTGGTGTGCCTGGACTGGGAAGCAGGCATGGCTGCTTCAGGAGCCAGGCAGCCACAGGGAGTCCGGAGATTTCACGGGGTGTGGCTGATGGTGGTGAAGCAGCACTGGACATGAGTAAAGGAATGGAAGAGCTCCTGGTCCTGTGGGATGCGACAATTTTCCAGGGACTTGCCATGTCATTGTGGCAGGTAGGACTTCTGCCACAAGTGAGGGCACTTCTTACCTTGTATGAAAATCATCCTTTAACTAGAGATGAAGTATTCCATCTCCCACATTCATCATGCCTGGATACAGTGCAATTCCATATCTGCATTAGTATTACAGAGAAAACTGGACTCCTACTACGTGGGGTACAATGTGAAGACCTAACTCACTCTAGCTGTGTTGAAGAAAATTGAAAATCTTATAAGGCCTAAACAAATCAATAAACAAATTAATTAACTAGATGTACCACCTTTACAGAAGTTGTTTCCGTAAGTTTATTTTTGTTTAGAAATGATTTTTGGTATTTACATAAGTGTAAGGAACATGCCTGTCATCACTGAGAGCTGTTGACAAGAATCACCCTTGTCTCATGATGTCCAATACCTGCTGCGTTGCCTGCTGTCAGGATTCAAAAGCCTGGAACATCTCCCCTATGAAGAGAGGCTGAGAGAGTTGGGGTTGTTCAGCTTAGAGAAGAGAATGCTCTGGGGAGAACTTACAGCAGCCTTTCAGTACAGAAATGGTGCTTAAAAGAAAGACAGGGAAAAGCTTTTCAGCAGGGCCTGTGGCAATAGGACAAGTGGTAATGGTTTTGAACTAAAAGAGGAGAGGTTTAGCCTAGACATGAGGTATTAGGAAGATTTTTTACTCTGGGGGGTATTGAAACACAGGCACAGGTTGCCCAGAGAGGTGGTAGGTATCCCATTCCTGGAAGTATTCAAGGCCATGTTGGATGGGGCTGTAAGCAACCTGGTCTAGTTGAAGATGTGTCTGTTCACTGCAGGGTGTTGGACTAGATGACCTTCATGGTCTCTTCAAACCCAAACCATTCTATGATTCTATGATATACTTTTTAATACAGACTGAACGTTGTGTAACATTGTCTAATTCAGCCCTGTATCACTTGCCCTATAAACCTCTGTAAATTAATAATTCAGTGGTACAGGTTGGCAGATTCATCCGAGTTTATCCGCTGAAACAGATAACATAATTCTTTTTTTCTTGGATGGTTGATTGTACAATACAGCAGCTTCCTAATTCATTAAAGCATGCCTGATCACTTGACTGCCTCCTAAAGAAATTCATAAATGTTCCTCTCTTTTAACTGCAGACTTGTAAAAAAAACCACAGCGAGTCATGGATGCCTTCACAGAGTATCTCATTCTCTTGCAGTTGTCACTTAGTTTAATTATTAAAACAGAACTGGAAAATGGTGAAAGGAATGGGGATTACAACCGCTATCTGTATTTCAATTCATTGATACATTTTTGTGTCAAAAACTCTCTTTCCTCCTGATTTAATCAATCAGAGAAAGAGAAAACCAGTAAACTCTATTTATTGTGTAGAAATACATTTTCTTCTCATGGGAACATTAATGAAAAAAAGAGGGTATTCATTGTGACTGAAATTCTTTTTTTTAAATTATAAGGAAAAATATTCCTGTATCACAACAGCTTGGCTGATGCGAGATGCACATATGCAAATATTGGTTTAACAACATAAAATCTAACTGGTAAACAATGATATCATGAAGAAAATTAGCACATGCACAATAATACGGACTCTCTGTACTGGTAGTAAGTGACAGACCAGGCAATCCTTTCAGAGTTTAACTGCTTTCATGTCTTTGATCTATAACTAAAGTTACACCATCATACAATAAGTAATTTCTTATTGAATATTTTTTATTGTTGCAAAAAGGCTACTTACAATTCTAAACCAGAAAGCATTTTCACAAAACTCTATATCTCATTAACACAGTATGTCCAACAGAATCTCATGTTGTCTGAAAAGATGAATAGAAAAAGACATGCTAATAAAAATAAGCTTTCAAAGGACAAGCCTCCTAATAATTTACAATCTCTCTTAAATGGATTCAGTCTCTTAAAATATTCTAAGCAATTGTCCCATCCATTATGGAAGGGCAGATACAGCTTATTAAGACATTGACCACAAATAATGCTTCATTTCCAACTTACATGATTGTCGTATGAGCACTAGCTGTAAAAGTGTCTTTTCTGCATTGTCCTCCTGTTACCAATTTTTAGCCTCTTAAATGCAAAAGTGTTAGGACTCTCTGTCAAGATGTATGCTCTCTAAATCACTCAGAAACTGTTGAAGTAGATGAGATGCATGTGAAATCAATAGTAATGTAAGACGTAGGAGACAGAAACATGTAATGTTGATGAGATTCCTTCTGACTCTGTAATCTATTTGATTAAGAAACTTGGCCTAATGTACTTCTCCATGTTTTTCTATTGATGGCCATAATTGAAGCCCTAAAGCCAAGAGCAGTGCCTCCTCAGTGATGTTTAAATTCATCCCTGAATACAGTAGAATAGCTACGTAAGATCTTTTTTGATGTGTGCATGAATGTATTAGTTTTCCTTGCTCCAGAATAATCTCAGACCTCTGTTCTAACTTCTGGGCCTGACAGCTGTGCTATCCAACAAAGCTGAAAAATCTTTATTCTTTTATTTTAGTTTTCCAAGTAATTTAATAAACTTTAGATAATAGGATATATATATTTATATATATAAATATGATATATCCTATTATAAGCTGTATGTATACTAGAAAAAAACCCTCACCCTTCAGAACTATTTCCAATAAATTTATTGAATCCATTCAGAAATAAGAAACAATGCTCAGTTCTAAAAAATATACTGCTATTCAGAATCATCTTATACAATCACTAAGAATTATACTGCTATCATAACATCTGAATAATCTTTGTGTAGAAAAATGTAGGTGAGCAGTATTTCACTGCAGATTGAGTATTCTTTATCTTAAAAACAAAGCAGCTATATCTTGTCTTAGCATGAATGACTAATAACTTTATAAAACAGAAATATATGCTATTATTATCTTTCTCAGGTAACATTTATTGCCGTTGTTGGGAGAATAGATATTGAAGCAGGCAGACCCTTCATCTGATTCAGTATGACTGTTTCTCTAATGGTACTTAGCAGAGCTTAAATCAAGAAATGACAATAACAGGATGTATAATCCCCTTCTATCAAGGCTATCCAATTTTCCACTTAATTATTTTCAACCAAAATAATTTTTTTTTTCAGGATTATATGGAGGGATTGATTCACATTTTGACCAGAAGCAAACTTTTTAGTTAGAAAAAAAATCCCATAAGAACTATCAACATACTATAAGCAACCTAGCTAATCAGTTTAATACTGACATAATTACTAATAATTAATCATTACTTAGCTGTCCTTTTCTTTGTTGTGGTTTTTTGTTTGTTTGTTTGTTTGTTTGTTTCCTTTCTTTGTGCACTATAAGTGATGGGCATAATTGCCAGAAAAGACAGCTTGTCCATAATGATGGTAATTGTCTCTCTCCTTGGTAGTGACCAATTTTTCTTCCTAAGATGTAATCAAGTTTTGTATGTCATAGTGTATTGATAAAAAATAAATAGTTACAATGCTTAATTCATGTTTTTAACTGATGCTGTTCTAATGTAATTGTTCAAATCTAGAGGAATGTTGTATAAGCAGGATATCTCTACTTCAACTTTGAACTTTTTTTCTGCTCATAGGAAGAGCTAAATTCTGCAAAGAGACAAAGGCAGCCAGGCATTAGAAAACTAGCAATGAAAATGGCTGTGACAATTTCTTACAAACCACAGACTGAAAAGAATGAATTAACACATGGAACTTTACAATGATACGGCCTGAAGAGACATTTTGGAGAGTGGAAAAACAGTAACTTCACATGATTTTCTCAAGCCATGCATGGGACATAACACACTAATTAGAAAAATTTCCACATAAAGCAAAATAAAAAATAAAACACATGCCAAATAATATAATATACAGACAAAGCACTCTGACAAGTAGAACTTGGATATGAATTATATTTGTTTGGTTGGTACTTGAGCTGTAATATCCCAGTTAAGACTGCCTATCTGCAGGGACAGCAGCTGTTTATTATATTTTATTGTTTTCTGTAATCTAAAATAAGAATTTTTATTGAATGTGCATGCCTTCCTCTTTGTGCCTAACAATAAATGGCTTTTTCAACAGAACTACATATTTGAAAAAAACCTCCATAAACACTTAAAAAATATGGGCAAAATCACTAAAAATACAAAGCCTTGTAGGATTATTTATGAATCACTCTCAGACACAAATAGAAATAAGAATGCTAATTTTCTCTACTCATGCTGTTTCTCACGGAAATATTCCTGCTAAGATTAAGGAATTACCATCACAGAATTACAGAAAATGGAGTGCAAAGAAAATAAAGTGTAAAGGCAGGAAAAGCAATTTCTTCAACCCAAATTTTCGCTATACGCCCCTAAGGCAAACTATGTTCTGATCTGCTTAAGCACCCATTTGAAGTACTCTTTCTTTAACAAATAGATAAAATCTTCAATCAACCTTCTGACCTTAGGAGGGGAAACGATAGAGGGTAAGTCTCTTAATTTCTCATGAGTCAATGGAGAGAGGCACCTTTGAGAATTGTAAAGATGGAGATTTCCACAATCCCTTCAGCTAACCCAATCCACTCTCTCTAAGTATTTTTTCCTACATTCAATCCATCTCCCAACTTCTGACCACTGCCTTCTTCCACTATACCCTTTTTAGAAGAGCCTGGCCTTTCAGGTAATTGAAACATATAACTAGATCCTCCATTAACCTTCTCCTCTTCAGGTTAAATCCTATTCCCTCAGCCTTTCCCTGTGCATTATACACTCCAATTTAGCATCCATCCTGGGGCCCTCTGCTCCAGTTTGTCAATATTTCTCTCGTACTGGTGAACACAGCAGTAAAGGTGCAGCTACCCTCCACCTGAAATGGCACAATGTGTAGTTGTCTCTTTCAAAGTAAGAGTGCACTATTGGCTCATATTCAACTGACATCCATTACAAATTCCAGGTCCTTTTCAACAGCTACCCTGGCAGCTGTTTCCCTTCCTATACTAATGCATGAGTTACTCCATCTTAGATACAGAACTATGCAAGCCTTCTTTTGGCCCACTCCTCCAGTTAATTAAGTATTCTCTCACTTGAAACTCTACCACTTGTCCTTTCAGTGTGACTTCACCCCTACTTGACTACCTTTCGTAAATTTGCTAATGCTTATGTATCATCACTCATGTTTCTGATGGAAGTAGACCACCACTAGATAGGCAGAAAGCAAAACTAGTTCCGGAAATAGGGACAAGAACACTACACTGTCTACAAATGCCACCTAAGCTATAGATATTAGATGTTCTTAATGGAAGAATAGCTCACATCTGCAGATTAAACACTCCTAAACATGTTTGGCTATGCCCAGCTATGTGCTGAGGGACCTCCTGGTGTAGACGGTGAGCACCTACACACTGGCATGACAGGAGAGTAGATGGCCACATTCCCTGCACGGATTTAGATGAGGTTCAGGAGCTAATGTCCTAGATAGGAAAGAATCTAGCTGGCAGCATTTCATTAACGGGTATGAAGAGCTAGAAAAAATAATTCCCGCATGCTCAGGGACAGTAAAAGACAGCATACGAGACCAACTCAAATGACCTGAAGTGCATTTAGGTGCTCAATACCTGATAGAATATACACACAAACATTACAGAATTTCCATGATAGTTAAACCCAGTATTTAATCATTATGCAGAAACTTTAGGTTCTAGAACTGTAGCTTACTGTTAAAAAAAACTTTTTTACTAATGAATCTTTTCTTGAGAATGTTTCCTGTTTCTCATTTTAAAAGTCTTTTTATATCCTCTCACTTCAGGACGGTAAAGCTAACAGCCTAATAGCCTAATAATTTCAGTAGGTCTGTTGCCCAGACAAAAAAAGAGATTTTCATCCTGTGTATGTCAAAATGGCAAAGGAAAATGAATTATAATTATGTAGGGACACATTCTCATTTTCAAATACAGATTGGCATCTCATATTTCACTCTTCAGTGCCCATCTGTAGTAAGTTATGCTGCTTTTCCAGTTCTACATAATCTTGCAGTATTGTGCAATAAGAAGTTTTCTTACAAAGATAAGTGAAGGTCCATATGAAAAGCTTATCTGCTGCTGAAGATGCTTGAACTGTAGAGAATTAGAATACTGGTTTCATAGGAAAACCCTTTGTTACTATTAGTTTTCTGATAGATACAGACAAATAAATGGAGACAAAGATATGAATGTGGTGTTGTGATAGGTTTGCTCCTTTGTTACAGTACACAGCTTTATGCTCATAGTCTTACAATGTTTTTGAAATACTGCAACATATTCTGTTCTGAGAACCCTTTACAACAATGTTTTTGCAATATTTGACATATGCACAATACTTCATTAGCAGACAGATGATGAAATAAAGTTGTTGATGTCTGAAATTGGCTCCCTTCTCCTCTTCCCTACATATACAGGAAATGCTTTTGAAATTTCTCTTAACATGTTGACAAAGATATCTACTAACAGAGGTTCTACATTTCCAATCAATATTGAAGATCTTGAAAACACCTGCCTTTTACTATGATTTTAAGGCACCTGATGCAGACAATTACAGCTGCAATTTGCTATCTTAAAATATTGCACTCAATACTTAGATAGATAGTCCACATATCTATGAACCTTATTCATCTAATTTATAGGAATAGGAAAGTACATATCTATGCCAATTTGTAAGTCTACCTTTACAATTGTAATATGCAAATGAAGAGCAATCCACAGAAAATCTGCATTTTTAACTATACAGAACTGCTCTCATTCATCATTTGTGGATTAAGTACACGAATTGATTATCTGGAGCAACCTATTTAAAATGTCTCACAGAAATACTGCTTTGGAAAATATCCTTATTACTAGTTCATTTTCCAGCTAACAGACTAGATTGCAGTATCTCTTAAGTGAAAATATAGAACATATATTGTTCTAGATATTTAAAAACATACAGAGACATAGAGATTTTTCACTGGTCCTTTTTTCTCTCCTGCAAATGCTTTTAAAAATAGATTATTTTTTTCTCTCACAAATTTTCCTCATTATTTTGTTCATTTCCAAAACAAGTTGTATGAAGTTATTATTTAATATACCGGTTTTCAGTCAATCATTTAGAAGATCCATGTAAAACCTTCATTCTATATGGATTCTATTTAATACTATTTACTGTTTATTATGATAAAAATATTTATTGTGAAACACATCCGATCATACTAACCAGAAAACACTTTAAAAAACCCAAGTACAATATTCTCCCTCAGGATGTTAGTCTCATATTTTGACTTTCTTTGACATACGCTAGCTGAGAATTATTTTATACTCGTAATGAATTTTCTACAGTTTTCAAGAAAAAAGACAACTTTTAAAAATAAAATCCATGTTAGTAAACATAATTTGGTGAAACAACATTGCCTTTTAAGACAATGAAAGAGAGAAAATAAAGACTAGTAGTGTGTCTTTCCACACTCTTGTGTGTTGGATTTGACCTCGACATGCATATGCTATTAATTTTCTATTCAGCCTTTGTAATCTTAGAATTTGGCAAGGCTTTACAATTGATGAGAATTTATTTATTTATTAGATGGGCAGCGTGAGACTTATGATGATCTGAACCATTTATTTCATAGAATCATTTAGGTTGGAAAAGACGTCTAAGGTCATTGAGTTGAAGCATTAACATAGCACTGCCAAGTTCACAAAATGATGTCTTTAAGAACCACATCTACATACCTCACCGGATGGTGAGTCTGCCGCTTCCCTGGGCAGCTGCTTCAATGCTTGATAACCCTTTTGATGAAGATATTTTTTCCTAATGTTCAATCCCCTGGTGTAACTTGAGGCCATTTCCTCTTAACCTATTACTTGTTACCTGGGAGAAGAGACCAACACCCCCCTCACTACAACTTCCTTTCAGGTAGTTGTAGAGTGTGATAAGGCCCATCTCTCAGCTTCTTTTTCTCCAGACTAAATAAATAGCCACAGTTCCTTCAGCAGCTCATGGCAGGACTTTCGCTCTTCACCACTTTCGTTGCCCTTCTCTGGACACACTCCAGCACCTCAACGTCTTTCTTGTAGCGAGGGCCCCAAAAGTGAACAACATTTGAGGTGCAGCCTCATCAGTGCTGAGTACAGGAGATGATCGCTTCCTTGTCCCTGCTGGCCACACCGTTTTTGATGCAAGCCAGGATGCTGTTGGCGTTCTTGGCCATCAGGGCACACTGCTGGTTCCTGTTCAGATGTCTTTTGACTAACACTCCACGTCATTTTCAAGCCTCTAGCACTGCATGGGCTTGTTGTGACCCAAGCACAGGACCTGGGCACTTTAGGTCTGGCCATCCACCCAGTTCTGACCTAGTTTCTACCTTTTATGTTACTCTTTTCTTGCATCAATCTTCAGGTACTTAGGCCACTGAAGAACTCATGAGTTAGCCAAGTTGGTCTTTTATTGGACCGCCCCTCTTTCTTTTGCTAGAGAGCAATTTGTGTGAGTGCTCTTCACATCCTTCCTTTAAGAAACTGCCAACTTTCTTTAGTTGCAGTTATGAAAGAATGCTTCTGTCTAAATGTGAAAACAGACTAATAGCCTGTCTGCTGCTTCAGCTCTCTTCAAGGAAAAAATTGGTGGGAGCTCTCATTCACATAACGGTACCATTTGGCTATAGTACACTTTGACAGTATGGTAAATGTGTGAGGTCTGACATGCTTTACTTGTTTCTGTGTTAACTGTAAGTTTGTGTCCCACATTAGGATTAATTTGAAAGAACGTGTGCACATTGGTCATAGAATCATAGGATCACAAACTCACAGAATGGTTTGGGTTAGAAGGGACCTCAATGATCATCTAGTTTCTGCTATGGGCAGAGAATGTATGGTCTATTGATGTATGTTAGTAGCACATTGTAGGTACTACCTGTGTCTATGGCAAATTCCTGATTGTGGGTTTCTGCATTAAGTAATCCTTGCATATAATTATCTTTTCTATATTCTCGTTTCCTCACATAATCCTTGATTACTTAATAATAAAACTTGTTATTAACAAGGTTATTTAAAGTGGTCCAATTTTCACCTTCTTGCTTCGATCAGTACTAAGTAGTTTACAAGTTCTGCACAACAATTCAGCCATCATTGAAAAAAAAAAACAAATCCCAAACATGCCCTGGACAGAATCTAAAAACTCAGTAAACATAGAGAAAAAAATTAGACCTTGGGAAAAAACAAAGCTAAAGTGTACCAGAAAATATGGCACAAAAACAACGACAGATGATACCTGTGTTCTTTTGTATACAGTCTAAGATAACCAAAACTCTTCAGAATATTGCAAGTGGTACTCATTGCATTTCAGTGGACAATAGCATTTTTCACTGAATTTTACTTAATTTTCTGCTTCAAGTCAAGACATTTAACATAGTTTACAGAAAATTTTACTGCACAGTTTTACAGTATGATAAAAGTTTGTGACTCAAGTACAGAGTGTCCTTAAGTCTGGGCTGGATACTGGAGAGACCACAGAGGTCTGAGAGTTGACTGCTGGAGAGGCCAGAAGGTTCAGCGCATCTCATGGAGAAACCATGGAGTCTACTAGAGTTTGGATCATCATAGAGAAAAGACCTGTGTGTGCATGTGTGTGTCAGTGGGTGAACCAACTAGGAGACCAGGGAATCCATTAGCAACTACTGGGTAGACTAGTTGTCTCAGGCCACTTACTAGAGGAATAAGATACAAATCTAGTCCATCTCTTCAAGTAGCCTATTTCCTTCCTTATATATTATCAATACAGTGTACTAAAGGTCCTGTTGTTTTTTTTACTAGGCCTAATCTCATGCCAACTAAAACTTCAACTTGGACAATGGCTTTAACAACACACTTTAACTTTTGTTCAGCCCTGAAGCGGACAAGCAGTCAGAATACATGATCATTGGAGGTCACTTTCCACTGAAAAGATTATTCTATTCTATTCTATTCTATTCTATTCTATTCTATTCTATTCTATTCTATTCTATTCTATTCTATTCTATTCTATTCTATTCTATTCTATTCTATTCTATTCTATTCTATTCTATTCTATTCTATTCTATTCCATCCCATCCCATCCCATCCCATCCCATCCCATCCCATCCCATCCCATCCCATCCCATCCCATCCCATCCCATCCCATCCCATCCCATCCTATCCTATCCTATCCTATCCTATCCTATCCTATCCTATCCTATCCTATCCTATCCTATCCTATCCTATCCTATCCTATCCTATCCTATCCTATCCTATCCTATCCTATCCTATCCTATCCTATCCTATCCTAAACTTACTAGTAGCTAATTCTCCAATGTTGCCCATAACTGGAATTTCAATCCCAATATAATTGTGTGGCTCAAAAGTATTAAAGTTTGTGACATCCTTAGGACAAAAATTTAGCCTGTAACTTCTCAGAATAGCAATGACATACTTGATAATTCATATATGGAAACATATAGACAGCTTATTTTTTAAATTACTTGGGAGGACAGGAGTATCTGACTCCATGGATCCAAGTATATTTTCATGCTGACAGTGCTAATTTTAATGCCTTTCATCACAATCTACATCTGTTTGCTTCCTCTTCTCTGATGCCTCTTCAGTTACATCAGTTTATTTGTTTTGCAGGATAGGTTGTGAACTGGATCTAGGAACTAGTCCACCTGAAAGAAACTTGCAAATTTGATCAGCTCTTCCACAAAATGTGATTTTGTTAGTTGCTCAATTCAGTTCATAGTCTCGCTCCAAAAGTCACTTGTGTCAAACCAGAAGAGAGACAATGCAATGTGACTTGAAATAAGCAGGGAAAAATAAGGGAGGCTTTTCATAATCGGGGAAGATGACTAAAGAAAGTTCACTTTGATGTAGGAAAATGAAGACCGAAACATTACACCTTCAAACACTGAAAACAGAGGGTCTTTTGCCAGAGCTAATGCTGAATTTGGAACTTTAGTCTAAGCCAAAACAGGGTCAGAAACAGTCCTAAGACAGCACCGACTCTATTTTCAATACCAAAGCACTTTCTCATTTCTGAATGACATTTTTTGTAACCTTCTCTTAATGAGTCAATGATGGATTTCAACAGTCTGCCAAGAAAAAAAAAATCTGCCTTCTCCATAGCCTTTCCTAAACTCCTACATGGAATTTTTCCTAATCTCTCACCTAAATAACCCCTTCTGTGATTTGAAACAATTACTGCTCACTCTGTGCACCACAAAGAGAAAACAGATTAATCTGTTCCTATTTGCAGTGCTTTTAAGTACTTGAAAATTGTTGTTGTATTCCTCCTATCTTATCAAGATCAAACATTTCAAGTTTCTGCCTTGTCATATATTTCTATGGATTTCTGACAAAGCTTGCTGCTTTCCTCTAGATTATCTGAAATTACTCTACCTCTTCTTGAATCAAAATACTCACAGAATAAATGAAGTACTTCAATTTAGCCGTTACCATTGCTGAAGAGTAGAAAGAAAAATACACATCTTACAAATTGTACCCCTCTTTATATCTGATACAATACTTGCCCTTCTCACAAATGATAGTTTTTCCTAGTAAACAAGGAAGTAGCCATATGGCTAACTTAGATAAGATACATTTATCTGCAAAGAAAAACTGAAACATATGGCAAAACATAGTCTTTCTTTTGCAAACAAAGCATGGTTTCAATGTACAAATAATTTTCATATTCCAATACTTGAAGTGAAACACACCAAACAGTATGCAACAGGCTTAACACTCGCTCAGCTTGGGATCTGCTATAGTCTATGGCTCATTTTAAAAATAATAATAATAAAAATAACAGTAAATAAAAATAATACAAAGAAAAGGAGATTATTAGATTATTCAGAATTAGTATTTAGATGTTCCTCAACCAATTGCTGTATGGCTATTTTTTATGGAAGATCAAATCTGACATAGCTATCAGTGGTCCAACATCAAAAGCCCATATCAAATGGAGTTCTATATGAATCTGTCCTGTATCCAGTACTGTTCAGGATTTTTATGAACATCCTTAAACATTGACTTAAAAAGTAAAAAGCTGAAAGATAATTGGTTTGGTGGATAATTTAAAAACTGAAATCATGTTATGAAAAAAAAAGAAATAATGTAACAAGAAAGAATGGAAACATGAATTTAGGTAAAAAATAGTCTTGTTTTGTTTCTCAGTCAAGATTCTGTAGAGATAGTGATATGGCACTCAACTACTGAGATGATGATGAAAATAACACATTTCACAATGTATTTCCTAATATACTAGAAAGTTTCATGGATTCGTAAGTAATTCACACCCACTGAAATGTAAAAAAACATAAACAAAAAAAATTTATGTGCTGTATTTTTTTTCTAAATGTGCCAGTAAAAGTAGTCAAACTGATTCATGTTGGAAGTAGCAAAGAAAACATATTATTTTTATTTTTCCTCAGATCCTGAAGTTATTGCAGATTTCAACAGAGAGGCCAACAGGACTCAAGAAGTGCACACAAGTGTGATTTAAAACCTCATTACATATTACTCAAGTGCTAACAAGGTCCCACTGAATTTTGCTGTCTGAAATTACTATGAGTTAGCTGCAATGACTACATCCACGCTTGTAAATCATGTATACTTAGGAACACTCCTGGGCATTGGAACACCATTATCTACACTATTAAATTATTCCAATGGTCCCTGCCACCGATTTGGTCTAAGTCATCTATTAGTCCCTCAAAGAACTGCAGATCTGGATACAAATCTGGAGTTTGCACAGCAGGTGATCTTCCTGCAGCTACAGTGTTTTGGAGCACAAGATAATTTAGAAGTATGGACATAGAGTATTTCATGTATGTTGGCCTCCAAGCCAATATTCCTGGGCACACTGAATTTACTAAAAAAAGATGCAGACATAATGGCTGCCTGGCGGAAAGAAATGATGAAACTTTCTAATATGCATAGGAAGCCTACTGGTATTGCACCTAAAGTACATATAAGAAATAATAAGTATTTTACTTTTGTAAGATTATGACTAGCAAGCTATAAGTGGTGTTTTATAGAACATAAAGCTGCATATGCTAATAAAGTATGATATTGTAAGACATGATACTTTACTGCCTGTTGCTTAGAGAGATGGTGGTAGAATTGACAGTGTTATGTTACGGGTTGGACTTCATGATCTTAAAGGTCTTTTCCAATCTAAACATTTCTGTGGTTCCTTGATTCTGTTATTTTACATACTTCAACAACGTAACCCTCCTAGCTGTTCAAATGCTTATTTGGTAAAATGGAGTTAAACAATTAAGAGGGCAGCAGAGAAAACTGTGCATTTTAAGAATGTCAGTATTTGGTTTTGTTTTTTTCCCCTTGTACTTTCAAAGTCTCTTTAATTCTAAAGCTGCAGAGGTGGGGGTGGTGAGGATTCCTTGAGCCTTATGTTCATACTGCTAATTGTAATTTGCATTTAACTGCATGCTAAAGGAATAGGATTAAGGGAATACCTCAGAGTATAAAGTACTCTAATATGGTTGAACTAATAATCTGATTACAGAACGAGCTGTGCACTTCACAAGACTCACACAGTGAATCCAGTATGCATGCAAACATGCACATACATGCAAATCATCGCATATTACTTCTGATACCATATATTGACAGCCAGAACTATTACTACTACATTCTTATTACCTCCTAATTTTTTGGGGGGGGTCTCACAAACTCACCACAGTGGTTTTTTACATTTATGCAAGGAAAATCTGATGAACTTTTCTCAGAAGAAAGCAACACTTTCCTGAAGCGCCTACTTATTAAGTATGTAACCTGTTAGGGTATTAAATAAAATAACAACAGGAAAGGCTGTGGCAAATGCCAAACGTATAATGTATGCATAATAGGTTAGCGTATGAACAGTTGCAGTGTTGATATAACTGGTATCTGGACTTCTTGACCTACATCACTGTGTCTCCAAGAGCTGCACTTCATGATATTTTACAAAAATTTTGAGAAGAAGATTTGGGATTGGATTGGTTTTTTAGCTCTTAAAGAATTATTGAGGAATTCAGAAGTTCTTCTGTTCTTCCAGCTTCATGTTAAAGGTAAAATTGCAGACAGTCTCAAATGGCACTTGGAAACGGTAATATTGCGTGAGACAAGGCAATGAAAGTCACAGAACTGAAAGAAAATTTGTTTGTCTTTTGACATTAGGACAGCTGGTGATTTTTGAAGAATCTCAACTTGATGTATTAGCTGACATATGCTAGACAACATGTCATTTAACACGTATTAACTAATTAAGATAAACTCCAGGGAGCTTTGGCTTCAACAAGATTACTTAAAAGGTTAAAGTCTTTCTTAGCGGTGTCAAAACTTTCAATAAAGCCATCTTCATTTGCATAAAAAAACACCCTCAATCCAAAGTCTGACAAAATATAAATAGTGGTCTGAGACTGACACACATTTTTATTAAAGTAACTTCTTATTTCAGCTGGAAAACATGGAAATAGAAAGATGCCTTTAGAATTACTAACACAGAGACCAATCCAGATTGTGTACTAGAAATCTTAACCATTAGCTTGTTGAAATAGAAAAGCATGTAGAAAGATTATAAATCCAAGATCTTGAGATAGGTTCAACCCAAACACCAAATAAAGAAATAATAAGGGAAGTTTTGATTTTGGCTTTTTATGACACTTTCTTCATTTGTAGTGTTTTTGTATACTTTTATTTGGGTGTTCAACTGTTCATAAACTTCTAACATCTTAATATAGACAAGACAATGCCTCTAGTGTAGGAAATAAGAGGAGTTAGAGATGTATTTATGCCTGCAGGGTTATGATCTTATTGACATTGTGGAAACATGGTGGGATGGATCCTATGATTGGAATGTTGGAATGGAGAGATACAGGCACTTTAGGAAGAACAGCAGGGGAGATGAGGAGGGGGTGTTGCCCTTTATGTCAATGGCCAGTTGGAGTGCATGGAGCTCCACCTGGGGATGGACAAGGAGCTGACTAAGAGCTTATGGGTCAGGATTAAAGAGAGGGTAAGGACAGGCGACATTATAATGGGGGTCTGCTATAGGCCACCGGATGAGGAATAGTGAGTGGATCAGGCATTTAATACACAGATAGGATCAGCCTCATATTCACAAGCCCTGGTCCTCGTAGTGAACTTCAACTACCCTGATATCTGTAGCAGGGACAACACTGCAGGGCATAAGCAATCCAGGAGATTCCTGGTATGCACTGATGATAACTTCCTTCTCCAAGCGATAGAAGAGCCAAAGAGGAGAGGTGCTATACTGGACCTTGTTCTCACTAACAAGGAATGGTTAGGGGAGAATGTGAAAATCAAGGGAAGCACTGGCTGCAGTGACCATGACATGGTGGAGTTCAAGATCCTTAGTGCAGCAAGGAGGGCACACAGAAAGCTCACTACCCCGGCCTTCAGGAGAGCAAATTTTGGACTCTTCAGGGATCTGCTTGGTACAGTAATATGGGATAAAGACCTGGGGGGAGTGGGGCCCAAGAAAGCTGCTCCGTATTCAAGGATTACCTCCAAGCTCAGGAGCGATGCATCCCAACAAAGGGGAATTCAGGCAAAAACAACAGGAGATCTGCATGGATGAACAAGGAATTCCAGAACAAACTAAAACACAAAAATGAAGTATGTTTAGCTTGCTGCTCTGAGCATAGTGTGCTTATACGAATATGTATACCCTCTACGTGCCAGACTGTGCACTGAAGACTGCAAGCTTATTTCTTTTCCTCTCCTGCAGCTATTCACCCTCACTTACAAATTCAGTTGAGTCCACTGGGCAATCCCACTCCTTGTGAGCAGTATAAATGGGTCTAAACCACCAGGCGTGGCTGCTATACACAAGAGACAGCAGCTCTAACTAGTATGCTCTTCTGGCACTTTCATTTTTCTATCATGCAATACAGAAAGATGCGGACAGGTCTCTGTGTTCTGTAAAACCTGTTTTGCAGAGAATGTGCTTTTGTAGAGAAAACATTCTGGCAGAGGCCCCTAGGCTAATGTATAGCAATTTCATTTTAAGTCTTGCTATATTTTTCTGTTTCAGTATTCCCATGCAGACAAGTAAGGTAATGCTTGGCCAGCATTTCTAAACCCTCTGTCTAAACCAGGAAGTTCTGTTGAGTCCTCTTCCACTTTTGAGCCGGCAGGCTTAAATGACTGGAAGAGCTAGTAAGAGTATAATAGTATGTCCCAGTAATCCGTCAGACCATGAATCTCAAGTATCAGTACATCAGAACTATAGATATAGAAGAAAGGACCAAGAGTGAAAAAACAGGCCTCGAGATGGAAAAATCTCAGGGACAGAAAAGGCTGGGAGGATGTAATATTCAAATACTGACTTCCACTAATCCTTATTTTAGCTGTTGGATATACAATAGCCCAACAATCCAAGATAAATGAAATAGAGTGGAAAATCTCTTCTCTGCATTCATAACTACAGTCTGCACTACAAAGATATGAAAGCAGAAAGGCTTCTCAGCAGGAATATATGCAGTCATAGCTGATTTCAACATCTGCTTTCATATTCTTGTGTGCATTTCTGATTATGCAAAGGAATTAACACTATATCCATGTATCTCTTTAAGTGTTCCATTTCTGTACGTTGTTTAATTTCAAAACCAAAGTGTCTCAGAAAAAAAAGGAAAAGAAATCAATCTTAGGAAGAGCTTAAATAAAGTAGAAAGAACTGGCATGTACACTTTGGAATTTCTTTTCACCCCTAAAAAATAACTATTCTCTTTTCTAGAAAAGAACTATTCTTTTTTTCTCCTAGACTCCACCCCCACCTCCACTCCCATTATTTTTTAGTTCTGGTTAACCGATTTGTTCTGCTTCTTTCACTACTAGTTATAATAAATATGTTTTCCATGAATTAAGTAACATGCATGCAGTTTCCGGACAGATAAGAAGTGGAATCAATTAGAACCAGCTCTAACTCACTAGAGTATCACTGCAGCCAAATTTCCTGTTTGCAAGACCACTACCGAATCTAGAAATTACTGGCTTAAAGGCTATAGCAAAATGAACAACAGTTACTTTTCTCTTTTCAGACCAAAGCCTCAGCAACTCTAAAAATTTGTTACTGTAAAAAATACATGGCTTTTTCACAATGTTTTTGACCACTGACAGGGCACAGAGATAGTACAAAGATAATTTTGTCGAAATATTTCATTACATATAGATACTGTTACCTATCTTCAAAATGCTTTCTGTTTCGCTAGCACAGTACTGAAACTGGAATTGGAAATTAAAAATGTACAACTTTAAGCAAATCAGATGCACTAAAAAAGCTTGCTCAGCCAAAATCCTATGCAAAGACCTAGCACTGAACGGAAATCCTGTTTTCCCCCCCTCAATGCAAATGCTGTGTTTTCCACAAAATGCAAAAAAAAAAGGATTTTTTTGCAATGGAAACAAACATTTCTGATCTACTGAAGTCACGCTGAAGAAGAAACAGCCTGTGCATTTAAGGATTCCATTGAGAAAGGAATTTGCCATGTCAACTGACCATGTATGGGAAAAAACTATTTTTATTTTACCATGGTTGCTATCAGAAATACTTATTTCTTTGCTGACATTTACAAAGTTTTATGTGCAAACATAAAAATCCTCAAGAAAAAAACAATGGAAACAGTTTTACAACCATATTCTTTCAGAGACAAACCCCACTACAGGTCATCATAATCACAGCCAAAAATATTTCCATTGAGTTTTAGATATATCTTACAGTTTCTGTAATTTTAGTCATCAACTTAGTGTCTGAAAGGATCTACTTATCCCTAAAATACATAAAAAACTGGCATTATAAAGGAAAGATTTTCTACATCTACTTTTTCTTGATGTGACCAAATAATTTTGGGAAAAATATCTGAGGATAAATTAAAACAATCTGCTCAACAAAATACTCCAAACCTATCTAGATCATGACTAAGCATAATAAAAGCTTCCTGCCCACTCTCAGTAATGCAGTTTCCCCACCCCGTCTTACCATCCAGGATACAGTATCCATATAATCTCAAGATTAAAGATTTAATAAGTTAAACAGCTTCTGGTCTCCCCAAGGAGATGTTCTAACATTTCAGTGAGCTGGCTATGCTTACTTGTAAGGTAAGCAAGAGACATTCCTGAACCGGAAAAAGAAACAAGATAGGGAATTTCCCATTCTGCCCTGGAGAGTTGTTGATGTGTCTACATTTCATGTAACCACATCTTATTACCAATATTTTGAAGAGGAAATACATTATTCATTCATTTACTCATCGTTTGTATCAAAGTTTCAGAATCTATTAATACCTGCAGGGAAGAAAAAATGAAGACAAATATTTTCTATTCAATAAACCTAAAAAATAAGATGTATCTAAAGATTTAGACAAATCAGTAGTTGAAAAGTTGAAAGAAGCAATCCCCAAAGTGCTATAGCAAGTAGAGGACAGCAAAACAGTCAACTTCGTCAAGTCAAGTACATGCTAGGAAGGTCACTGTAGCTTGCCCATCTTGGAACAAGGAAATAATATTCCTTCTTTAATGAATTTGACTGAGCTGAACTTTGAGTAGATTGTGTCTCTAAGAGATAATACTTTCAGAATCACAAATAAGGATTCACCTCAGTTAACCAGATGCCTTTAGCTGAGCTGGTAGCTGAGCTATACAGGATCCCTGTATGGTCAATGAAGAGAAACAAACTCTTAAAGAATGTGACTCACTTTACCTGTTTTAGGTAAAGGATAAGACAAAATTAATTGAGAAGTGCCTGTTTCTTCAGTGACTATGAAAAGGGAGTCTATGCAGGCTGTTTTAAGTATCCACACTTGCAATTGCTATAAGAAGTGCGAAGGAGGTAAAAAACAAACAGCAAAAAATCATGAAAAAAACAGAGGAACTAAGCCTCATCATCACAGGCAGCTCCAAACACACTTTTAGGAGTATATCTTTGGAGACTGAAGACTTGAGTCATGTTCGACTATATTACCCAGCCTTTTTTCATGAGACCCCACTCTTGCTCCATGACTAGCATAAAATAAGAGGATAAAATTAAGACTTGGACCTAAAGTTTGCATTAGACATGGAGTTAAACTTTCTTTTAATAAAATAGTAATTAAAGATTGACGGATGAAAAGAGCATATGTTGCAGTAGGGAGTAAATGGAAGCTGTAAAGCCAAAACATTTTTTATGGTTTATGTGGGAGTCTTCAAAGAATACAGAAAATAGAAAGTGAAGGTCAAAGGAAAATTAAATAAATCACTACTACGCAATATTGCCTGAAAAAAAAAAATGACTATCCTTGTCTCCCTGTAACACTCCATTTTATTATTCATTATACTCACCAGGATCTCAGGATGAATATTAAGGTCTCTAAGTCAACAAAAATATTGTGAGCGTATCTACAAAACTCCTACCCTACATGCCTAATGTGAAAGCAATTGTATTTTGCTGCCAATTTTTATTAATAATTTATGGCAGCATCTACACTCTGTTCAATTTTGCTTCCCTAATCCAGTTCATAACCTGAAATGAGGAATGCACACACCAGGGAATAAAACAGCAGCATTGTTCTTTATGACTTGAAGGCTGGGAAGAGATGAGACGAAGTAAAATTAAGTTTAGAAGGAGTAGCTTCATGAGTGTGGAGGGCAGAACTAGTCTCAAAGTTCATGTTTACTAATATTCAGTAATTGTAACCAAATAAAACAAACGCCAACAGCAGGCACACGACATATTGACACATGCCTTTATAATCTGTAAGAACAAATTTCTTTTCTTCTAATCATAGTATGCAAGACTTCTACTGACAGAAAAAAAAAATTTCATATTATTTAGTAAACTGTTTACCATAAAATGGCACACGTGATATTTTTTATAACTTAAAAATTAGTTAAGCTATTAATCCATTTAATATTCCTAACTATTCATCTCACTGATGTGTGGGAAGAAATACTAAGAGTTTGCTGTTTAACCTACCCTGCCAATCAGGCCAAGGGACATATATAACTCTGAAAAGAAACAGATGAAGGGTGTAGGTGGGAAAGAAATGTTACAATTTTAATTCCAAGGAGTGACTATAATAATGCTATTGTTTTTGAGAAATTCTTATAATTATTTCACTTTAGGCAACAGCAATTTTCACTTTCTATTATTTCTGCATGTAGAAAATATAAAAATCATAATTTCTTTACTAAACCTAGGGTATAATTTTGTGTGAAAAGTGGTCAAATTTAATGTCCTGGCAGACTGTCATAATTTTGTTTCCTGAAGTGCTTTAGAACTGAAATGATGGCTTTTTCATTATGGTAATTACATACAGATTTTTTGAATATGTGTAATTACGGTTCTGGGTTTTGACACAAGCAAGGGCTATTGCATTGTAATTGGACCTCTATTTATAACAGAAATTCATGTCATTTGATTTTTGCTATCTCTGTCAAGATCTCCTGTCTTGTATTGCTGTTTTCTTTTGTTATGAAACAGACCACAACACCAAAAATCCTTCTCTGAATTCCCTTACCTTTCCACTCAATAAAGAAAACAAAGCACAGTAATTTCCACAATTGTAACCAAGCCAAAGAGTGCTATATAAAAGAGAACTTTCTGCATTAATGTAATAGAAAAGGGAAGTTCCATGCATTCAGCACCAGCCAAAAATTTTCTTTCCCAGATACTCTGTGTTTAAAATAACAAAACAGAGACTGTGTGGCTCATCATTACTTCACATCTAAAGCACTGCCAAGCAAGCTAAATAAGACTAAGCATGAAAATCACTGTATCACTTAATTTAAATAGTCTTACACCGTAACAGGAAATGGATGCTACAGTACCTAGAAAATCAGAGAGTATTAAAGTAAAAAATCAATAAATACTTAACAAATATTTTCCTCTAATGTGTTGTGCAGACCTTTTACTATTTATTACTGGAAATCCTATTCTTTCATAGTGTCCTCAGTTTCTTGAAAATGTAAAGCAGTCACTCAAAATACCAGGAAATAAAATGCAGAAACATGTATGATCTATTGCATAATTACATTTCTTTCTGCACCCACCAAAATAATATTAATTCATCCCTAATATGCATGATGAAAACTGCAGCTTTTTCCCACAAAACATATATCAATCCAAACATTTCATATTCATACCTATGTGGGTTCCACTCAAACTTTAGAATCCTGATCTAACTGCTCCCCTTTAATTTTTTAATTTGTTTTTCCTTTTAATCTTACATCAATCAAATATGGGATAATTCTGTCTTACACATACTTTAAAGACAGTAATATCATGCAGTTTATATTGTAGTGGTGGAAGTGAAGGATAAGTAAAGAGGTTAAGAAAATATCTACCTGAATTGTTTTATATATATATTGTTTGGTAGATAGAGAGAATTCAGTTTATTGGTTAGTTAACATTAAGGTTCCCTTTAAACAGTGTACAGTAACTAAAAAAATACTAAGGAATGTATGAAAATACAAAAGTGCAAAAAAATAACCTAAGAAATAAAATGGGGGATACAGAATGTCTGATTTTAAATTAGCTTAACTTGCACATACATTAAAACATAGTGGAAGAAAAATAATAGGTGGAATGATGTAGTTCAGTACAAAAAGAAAAAGAAAAACTTTTTCACTCCAGCTGAGCAGTGTTAAAGGCTAAAATACTTGAATCCAATGAGATAAACAGGTTGACTGCATTATTAAGGCAAATAGGATCAGTATGGATTGGGATTCCTCATCTAAATAGGGAAGCACAGGATTTTTAAGACTGTAATACTGACAGTGGGACTAGGATGATGACAGCTACTGTGACATACTGTGGGAGACAAAAAAAACTGAGAACAAGAAGCAAACAATAATGTTAAACCATGTAAACTCCATGGGATGCATTGGTGAGGTAAATATTTATAATATAATCATGGATTACGTCAGTGAATCCAATCAGGAAACCCACAAAAGCAGAATAAATCGTGAGTTATCCCTCCACAAATTCTAGAACATGATTCAACACTATATTATTAAGGAGTTAATCTCTACCTTTGACCACCAACATTCTTTGTTTCATGGGCAACATAAGCCCTCAGACCCCATCCACTAATTTAGGGATTAATTTCAATAATAGGAATATTTTTTTAAATGAATGGCCTTGATAAAAAGAAAAAAAAAAGAATTTTGATCTTATCTGGTTGTAAGTGCTATGAAGTCTTTTTAGTGGCAGTAGAAGAGGGTTTCAGAAAAAAAACATGAGTTTTCCTTAGATGGGATATATTGGAAAATCTATACCAAATGTAATAAAATAACTGTTGCAAATTGCCAAAATTAAATGAAAAGTAATCAGTAGTTTTAAAGGACCTAACATTCAAAGTTACTAAATTACTAGTGTAGATGTAAAGCCTATCTTAATTCCAGTGTTTTCCATAGCACATTGTTAGTGTAGATGTCTAGGGTCTCCTCCTTTTGCCCTGAATGTAAGCTAAGTGTTGTTTCTGTTTCCCACTCATTTGCAGTCTGACAACAGTGCAAATGAATTCTGTTCACTGTGGGAAAAGCTGCAGCGCAGAACAGCCACAGCAACAAAAGGTAGGTGAATATCAAATGCAAACAAAGCAGACAATTTTATTAAAATATCAAATTCGAAAAAAGGAAACACACAGAATCAATGGCATCTTGGGATTTAGTTATTCTACTCTTCCATAGCTATTGCTTTTGCTATTGGTTCAGACTGAATGAATATTGTGCCTCTTATTTAACTATTAAAATCAATTTAACAGCATTGTATTTCCCTTTTGTGTCTCTACCAGGATTTGAAATGCATCACCCACCACTAGATTTTCAAGAGGGAGCTCAGACAGCTTCACAGGTAACCTACGCTTGTGAACTAATTCATAGAATGGAACACAATGAAGTGAAGGGAGATAACAAAGATAAACAAGAATGAAAGAAATTAGAAATAAGACAAGATACAGGTAGGAAATAAAATTAACTGTCGCAAAGAACACCATGCATATTGTTACTGGATACTTCAGAAAAGATCAAAAAAATGTTGTGCCAACTGTGGTCACTTAAACTACAAAACCACATAACAAACAGCATTCTAGATCACAAAAATGGAAGAGTTCAAAATACAGATTTTTTTAATCAAGCAAAAGAAAGTGAAAAATTTGATAAATATACTTGAACAAAGAATATAGAATTAATCTTTAAAGAAACCAAGAAGAAATCACAGTAACAAATACTACATTTGTAACAAAAGATTATTGTTTTAAGTATACATTTTTTTAATACCTGAGGAAGCTCAATATTTTCTATTTCAATGTCTTCCAAAACCAGACATGTTTTAGGTAACCTTTTTTTAAACATAACAGAAAAATTTGGCTGCACAAAGTGACTTATACTGACTTAAAACAGTTGAAAGTGCAGACCAATAAATTTAGACTGTTTTCTAATAATACTCCCAGTTAGAAGAAAGCAATGAAAGTCAATACATTGAAAGGACAAAACTTAAACACAACTGCAAATTCTATACTCAGTAATCCTGGTATACTAATTCTTCCCTTAATATAAGAAGTTTTAATCATATCCTCTCAAGACCCGTAAAGTCATTAAAAACCAGAAGTCTTTCTAATTCTATTTCTTTGGAAAAAATAATATTCATTTAAATTTTAAATCACGTTCAGTACAAATTGGATATGTATTATTAGACTCCATACGAACTGCAAATTATCACTAAAAAATCAAATTATAAAGGGTATGCAAATCGTTGTGATCAGTAGAAGGTTCATGATTAAAGAAAACTCACCCAAACCCAATGAAGAGATTTCACAGGGACACAAGAACCACTGAAGAGTCTTAAGAACAAGAATCAGTCTTGAATACCATAATAAATTGGACTAGATAATTATTGTAGGTCCCTTCTAACTGACCAAGTGATGCTATTCTACTCTACCAAACATTTCTTGTTAACATTTCTGGCCATAGACTGGCAAAGACTTGCAGCCCAGCATGGGATTAATGTCCTACACAGCTCCATTCATGAAGGTACCCCACTAGGTACATGTACTGCAGACATGCCACTAAGAAGAAAATTTAAGAGATCAACCAGAAGGGGTTTTAGCTGGAATAAAACAATCAGAGACGTGAATACTCCTGTATGAGCAAGCACAGTTGAATACTACTATTTTAAAAAAACAAACAACACAATAAAATTGATTAGAACATTTATTTTAAGAAATCCTGCAATACTTGTTTCTGAAGTTGCCAAAATGCCAGTGAAGTGATGAGCCACTTGTTGTTGAGAAAATGTGACAGAGCAGAGTCATGTTATATTAAAGGTTTATGTGAAGCTCACATTGTCAGCAAGAGAGGAACTACCTATATAACAGCTGTCATTCTTGCAGACCTATTACCTCTCATAATAAGTGAAAATTACTCTTCTATCCAAATTTGTAGTCTGATATTTGAAAGTATTTGTAGGAAAAGCATATGTTTAAGTTGCAGAACACAGGTCTGTCATACACTTGTGTCTAGTGCAGTGTAGAATACACAAGTGATCAGTTTCCTTCTGTTGAGTTCTGCTGAAGCTTGCATATAACTATATTTTTAGAAGATTTAGAAAATAAGGAAGTTGAAAATTCCTAGGAAAAGTTCAAGGGGAAGATTTAACCTGCAGGTAATGAATGTGTGCTGCTGAACAATGCGGGGCCTATTAAAAAATACCCAATTCCACATTGCTTAAGAAGAGAGCTACGCTCCATGAAATCCACAATCCTGAACACTCAAGAATGTATCAGTTATTTGACTAAAGAGACTACCAGAAGAACGTGTTTGCCCTGTAATTTTGGTTGTCCAGATACCACACTGCTCTGTTAAATGCTCCATTTCCTTTGTCAAATAGGAGTTTGTAACCTAATCTCTTAAAAGTTGGAAGAGAAATTCTAGATTAAAAAAAGTGTGTGTCAGAGAACAACACAAGCGTTTTATCTCAAGCGGAGAGAGAAACTGGGAGACACAACTAAGTGAGGTAACAGCAGGAACCTCCAGTTCCACCTCCAGTGTCTGAGAGGTGCAAGTTGTCTCTGCTTTGTATCTGAGTACTGTTCTATAACCAAGAGAACACTGTCAGAATTAATTTCCACATTGAAAAATCACAGTAACAAATACTATTTCCTTGATAACCACAAATCCAGTAGATGCTGAAAGCAAAAATAAACTGTCTGCACATATATTGGAGATGCAATCAAATGCACCTACTAAGAAAGAATTGCGCTAAGAAAGAAACTCCGCTTCTCAAAATCCACAGCTGCTGAAAAGCTTAAGCCTTTTCAAGATGTAAGTATTAGAATGAAAGACAATATTATCAGTGTTTATTTGGACTACAGACACCAAAGACGTATCTATGCAAGTAACATTCTTCTAAGGAAGAATACAAAAATAACAGAAGGAAGTTCAGACAGGTATTTTAAATATAATGTTAATAATGTAGGGAGAAGTATAGGAAAAACTATTATACAAAAGAGAGAAAAAACCCTGGAGCCTGCAATTTAGAAAACAGGGGTCTATGAGGGCTTATAAAACAACTAATGATGCAATAAAAATAAATTGGACTGCTATTACTCAGAAATTGAAAAACAGTAAACTCAAAATTGACAAAAAAAGAAATGCTTAAATACAGCTTTTTCTCAGTCTTGTGGTTCTTGTATTGTTTACTAGCAGAGGCTGAATATGGAGCTCTTCCAATATTACATTCACCTCTTATCACTGATACCTAATAAGCTGTGTATCATGAAATACAACTACACATCAATCAGTACCCTGAAAGCCTCTTCCTTCCCCTTATGATATATCCAATATTCTCAACACAATTATGAAAGCCAAAATCATATCCTTCCCCTGAAACTGTATCCTGAATTTTACCCAATTTCTCCATTCTTATTCAGGCAGTATTCATCAAACACTGACTATTCAGAAGCCACTGTCAGCTACTAGTGCCATTGTCAGCTTCTGGTTCTCTATCTTTCCTTTTCCTTCTATCAGTCTTTCTTACGGTTTTCCTTTACTCAGCAGCACTGAAAAATAATTTTCACCTTTCCTTAATTTTCTCCACCCAACTCAACAAGGAGAAGTCTTTGCATACACATCAATTCTACATGCAGTGACTAGGAGAACTTGACATGAAATTTTCTTTATTAAGCTGATTGTTCTGTAAATGCAACTTATTCCTTCCTTTTTCTCTGAATAACAGGTTATCAACTCAAATCATAGGTTGAATACCAGAAAAATTAACAGCTTTGATCCAGTACAGCCATTTCTACATTCTTGTGTCTGAAAGGATTTAAGGAAGCACAACTGTTTTGTGTTAGCAACCATGTGCCTCAGTATAAATCCTAAGCAACAGGCATTGAAATAAATACCCTTAAAAACCAGAACTGTTAATCCAAATGATTCTCTGTGTGTGTTTTTCCCAGCTAACCTGAAGGTCTGTTAACAAGGCGAATATTATTACTTCCAAAAGAATGTTATATCCCTCAGCAGAAGCAACACCAATATTTACTTGGGTTTTATCAAAATTGCAGATTGGAAATGGAGATACAAAAGAATGTTAGCAAATCAGTGGAATTTTCTATTACTCATTTTCTGGATTTGGTTCTATCAGCTCTAAAACATTAAACTGTTTAATGTGAACTGGTGCTTTAAATAGAAGTAGTAATGGAAAACATGCATGTTATAATTAATAAATTTAATATCATGTGTCATATTTGTAAAAGTGCACAACATTTATCAAGAAATGAAAAAACCCAGCAGGCATTGAGGCTTCCGTAAAGACCCCCTTCTTAAGGTGCCTGACAATTAAATAATGAGGTAGCAAGTTGTGCCTTGCTAGCAAGTACTACACAGCTTCTACAAGTTATTAAGCCAAGCCTCCTTGATTCTGAAATGAAACACTTTCCTTGTTAACAGGCAGAAAACAGCTGTAAGAGCCACTCTTCCAGTGCAGACCTACAGCTTCGTGTTCCATACCTCTGCAGTAGCCTCCTTGCTTTCTGACCTAAGATGTGAATAGGCACAGGACAAGGCACTCAGCTACTACTTACTACTGGAAATCCATTTGCTGTCTCCTGGAAGATGGAGTGAGCCATAGAAGAGCATCCTTAAGCACAGTTCACCTTGTACAGTGCTTATTGAATCACAGTAAGCCTCACCAAAATGATCTGAAATATGACTAACCCCTGCTGCTGCCAAACAATTTGAATTTAGGAAGGATATGGATTCAAACATAGTGATCAAGTTTTACAGTTTCAGCTTGGTTCTCTATCTGAATTTAAGCTGGACTGTAAATTAAAAATCAGTGTGTAAACCATACACACTTACACAAAAAACACACTCACAGTGAACTCATTTTTAAAAATGTCCATAGATCTTAAAGTCTACCACTGACTATTTTTCTGTTTGTTTGATTATCTTTATACACAAGAGACACCACAGAACCAGTAAAGGAGCTAACAAACAAAAGTGCAGTGAAGCATACAAAGGACTACAAAATACTGATGTAATGATTTTGCATAATTTTCTATAGAACAAATGTCAAGTAGTTTCAGGAAAACAGGGCAAGCAATTTGCAAAAGCATGAGGTACTTCTGGCTAGTTGTTAAGAGTAGTACCTGCAATTTCTGTTAGGATTATCTATTGCTGCCTCTTACTGCAGTGATAAAAAGATGCATACTACAAATGCCTCTACTTGTCTAGTTGTACACGGACAGCTGCTGCAGCTGACAGTCTTTGTTACATGCTACTTTTTTTAAGAAGCCACACATCTATCGATTAATTTACTACAAAAAAAAGGTCTGGATTTCATAACCTGAAAAAGTTATCAAAACCTGTTCAGTTATGGCTACTAAATTACTCTCATGAGAAACTTACTTTTAGAAGTCTAAATAAGGTCAGAAGTCTAATGGTAAATCAGTAAAAAGAAGGCCGATGATGTACACATTTGTACATACCTGTTATGAACACTGCATTAAAATTCAAAACATCACAATACAATGAAAAAATAATACAATAACACATAACACATAACAATACAATAACACATAACAACAATGAAATTAATGTAACATAAACTAAGGGGATATAATCTACATTTGGAAGATTAGAGAAGAACATAGGACTGAATTAGACTTGCACATTACACTTTTATTTATTGTAGTTAAAACTACAGTTCTCCGTTCAGCCCTTTGACAATAGTAGCCTAAACAGCTGAGGTCTTCCACAGCCTCATTTTGCACTGGGGTTTCCTTGTCAGAGTACTGGTTTCCTCCATGCTGATATTAGAGAAATAATCTGATTTCACAGTAATAGTTTTCCAGTGACTGCTCCTGAATTCATGTCTGAATTCGATCAAATAAATTGTCTCCTTGATACAAGGCATTTAGAATAGATGGACCAAAGTTAGACTAATAATTTAAAAAGGAATGAGAAAATTCTATTTGCCAGTTTTTCACACGGAAGAAAAGAGATCTGCTACACCCGGACACATGGTTTTGGGACTTGCACAGATGGCCTGTTGTTAATTACAGCATCAGAAATATCTTAAGACTTGTTACGCGCACACAGATCAGTTGCATAGCACGTGCACCAGAGGATGACATGTCCTGGATGCATCTAACACACTTCATGGGCTAGGAAAGGCTGATCCGCCTATTTGTCCACAAATAACCCAACTGAAAAGTCTGTTGCTGCTCTGCCTATTGTTCAGATTATCCCAAATAGTGGCAAGACTGTAGATAACTTGCTGTAATTCACTGGCACACTGTTAGCAGTTAGTTGGCTTAAAAAAATATTTGATTCTACTTGTTCCCTAAACTAGTGGTAACTGGTCAAGGTCACTAGTGAGATCCAGATTACACACTAAATTTGATTCACATCAAACTCATAGAATTCAGATAATTTACCAAAAGCATGGATTTTAGTGATTGAAAAGCAAAGAAAAATGACAACAAACTTACAGATTTGGAAGATGGAGGAAGAGAGAGTAAAGACAGATTTATTTGTATAAAATAAAGAAAAATGCAAAGAGGGAGAAAGGTCAAAATGTAGACAATAAACTAGGAAAAATATCCAACTCTGTACCTAATCTTCAAAATAATTACTAGAAACAAAAGAATATACAGAATAATGAGAAGATGAAATCGCATGTGATACGTAAAGGACTAAATATGAGAGTAGCAAAAAACCGCCTGAAAACTTAAAAAAAGAAAGAAGGGGAATAAGAAACTTCTAGGGTGGCACAACACATTTCCTAATACTTCTGTTTTGAATATTAATATTCTATTTTTCTATGCATGTTGGAATCATGATGGACTTTTCTCAAAGGAGTTAAGTCATAGTATTTTAAGCTAACTGCTGCATGTATTTTATCATCTTCGATGTTATACTCTTAAATATTTAAGCATTAAATATACTCTCATCCGTAACTTTTCTCCAAGGTTTTACACAGTCAAGAAAACTGACTTCATATTCAGCTCATGGAAGTGAACAAGTCTTCCCTATTCTCCTTGCTTCATCTCTTCCCTGATGTTCTGACAGAAAATCTTATCAGGACAGTGGCAACTCTCAGAAATGGAGCAATGAAATCAGAGCAATTTCAAGTCTTCTACAATAGCCTTAAGCATGCTGCAAAATGTCTGAGCTCTCTTTAATAGGAAACATACAGAGAATTTTTGTGTAACTTAAGTGAAATCTTCAAAACAGAAATTCTGAGAAAAAAATATGAAATATAAAATAATCAGATATAAATAATAATCAGATAATAATAATCAGATATAAATAATCAGATGTAAAAAAGAATGAATGCAGAAGCATTGAAATAAGGAGTGAGATACCAGAAAAGAATAATCAAAATCTGTCAAAATCCGTTGGCTTTGGCGGGTTTAGACTAACGTCTGTAGAAAAAAAAAAAACTAAGAAAGAAAATAAATCACACAATAATGTTGGAAGCAAAAGCACTTTGACAATCAGTTGTATCTCATTTCACAGTTTGCTTCAGTTCTTCCTTTCTCTGTACAAGACACCAGGCAGTTTCACTACTGAGAAGAGTTCATCTAGCATTGCCTACAGAAAAACTAACATTGATTTTCTTTTTCAAATGTAACACTACAAAAAATACAGTGAAATAAGAAAAATACAATAGTTAATACATCTAGATTAACAATTAAAAGATAGGGCTAATTAAGAAAGACATTTAATCACTTTTGATGTTATATGACAATATAAAAAAGAAAAGCACAATAACCTCCAGTGATTTTGTCAAAGTATGTAAATTTTAGCTGCTTATTCATTCATTCATTAATTCATATTTATTATAAAACTTTAACTATTGAAGTATAACATCCTATTTTGCTTTAAAAACAAAGAGGAAAAAATATTTTAAAGTTTAAGAAGAAAACAATAACTTCTGACAGCAATTTAGAACACTTTTTCAATCTCCTTCCCCACACAGCAAAAAAACTAGTCAGGTATTTTTCTCTTGCACTTATATATCTCAGTTCCATTTGGATTTGGATTCTTTTAGGTAAAAAAACTAGGATGAAGTAACACATGTATGCTGGAGTGTAAGTTTACTTCAGTGACACAGGCATTAATTCTTTTTACTAAAGACTAACAACATGCTTGAAACTGTTGAGAACTATTCCGCACCTCACCGTTCTATAAATGTTGTTTCTTATCACTGAAAAATTAACATATCTTTTATAGTGGCATTCTTGTGTGTGCATTTTAGCTTGATTATAATGCCACATCAAAAATCAAAAAGACTTCCAGAGTTCATCATACTTCAATTATCTCTTCCTCATTTCACAACCCACAGAAAAACATGTCACTTTATTTTCTATAATTTTATTTTATTTTATATAATCATTTTACTTACACAAACGGAGTCTTTTAATCCATCTAACTGGGAAATGCATTCACTTGTTAGCATAATCCAGGTCTGACATTTAAATCAGGTATATTGCATATACGGTTTTGCCTGTGCATATCTCCCTCACTCCTGAGAGGCACCTGCACAGTGAAGAACAGACAGATCTTGTTGATCCCTGATAAGGTCACAGAGGCTTAGTTATAATATAGCCTTGCTTAATCCTCATTGGTTTTGCCTCCTGAGCACAAGGCTGTTTCCTTGACAACACAGCTGCAGTTGCCACAGCATCCTGAGCCACATGTGATGTCCAGGTTTAGGGTATGCCCCAAATGAAAAACTATCATTCAATGCTATTTTCTACAAGTCATTGAAGGCTAAAAATAAATCAGCGAAAAATCTTCCATACATTCCATTTCTTCTGTTAATATTAAGCCTTGTGCCACTACTTACTTTGTACTACTATACAAAGACAATGCCTATATGGGATAGATGCTTCTGAAACTCAGGAGTCACAGCAATTCTCATCTTGGGGAAGACACAGTCTATAGGCATGTCATTTAGATGTGATATGCAAATAAGAATTAATCATCAGCTTGTGATATAAGAAGACAGACAGAATTAGGAAACATAAAAATGCAGTAGCAATTTGGAAAGTGGAAATATGACTAATGACATCAAAAACAGGGAGACAATTTTATTTTTTTTTTACTTTCTTAAATATTTTTTAAAAAAGTGGGTGGCATGTTATACCCAGTGAACTAGTTTTGAAGTTGAGAATCATGCAAGACCAATGCAAAGCCTCTCAAATATTTACGCCTTACCTCACATATTAACCAAGATGGTAAACTTTATATCCTGTTGAACCTAATCAGAGATTTGTCATCTAACAGTACCACTATAATGACTTGGTGTTAAAATAATTTACAGCTTTCTAGCTAAAATGGCTAATGTATTAGGAAAAGTGACACAGAGAAGTTCCTCTCTATTGCTTTAGTATCAATGAATTACGAGAGATTATTTGATTTATAAATGCTCACATTGTGTTTATCACTTACATGACACAGTACCCTTGCCTAACTTGGGCTTTTGTTTAATGAATTCCAAATATTCCTGGAGATTTTACCCATTACTGTAATTCATCCAGATTTAAGTATTTCATGGAAATTTCAGGGATGAGTTGAAACTGCTAGGTTTTTACATATATAACTGACTGACTACCGCATGGGGAGTGGATACTAGCCAATACTCAAAGATTTCAAAAGCGGAGTTAGATTAGGTTCTCTAGTTACAAGCTGAAGGTAGACAAATTCAGGACAGAGGTAAGGTGTAGAATTTAAACACTCCTGACAACAGAGCATTGAAATAACTGCTGGAGGGCTGTGTGGAATATTCTGTGAATTCTGGATAATCTTCTAGGATGTTCACTCTATTGAGAAACAATAAATGCGTGGAAATTCAACAGCCCCATACAGAAAAGCTAACTAGATGATTATAGCTTTATAATCTGTAACTCATTACTGGGGAAGAGAAGTGTTCAGAATAAATGAACATTCAATAATCTGTCACACTGGCAATTTTAAAGATGCACATATTCTTGAGTTTCACAGAAGTAGAGCAGACTACACCAAGAACCATACATCAGCTAATTAGATGTACTTTGTTTCTGTGAAATGCAAAAACACCTAAAATCTGTCTTCCACTGGATTAAGAGACTAGCAAGACATATAAAATCTGGTACTTGGAAGTTACAGCTCATAACTGCCCAGTACCACTGTCTGGCACCCAGACTAACTGCCCTGGTGCAGAACAAGTCCATATTACTAAACTCTATTGACCTTCCAAAACAGGAAACAGGTTGTCTGCAAGCAAACTGCCAACTGGGAATAACCCACAGCCTATACAAACTGCCAAACTCTGGAAATTTTTAGCCATGTCCTGGTCAAAACTCTACTCCCTTGTACAAAAAATAAAACAGTATGGACAATTGAATTCCAGTGAGGACGGAAATTCCCTGGCACTGTGTAACTTACTAATATTCATATAACCAAGGAGGTATGACCTCATCTGGCAATGATCTTCTGACCTCAGAGCCTGGGAGGTTCTTGTGATCCTGCATTTGCCTAGGAAGGAAGCAGTAACTCATCATTATGAACAGTAGACTCAACTAACTTCTACTGAATTTAGAACTAATGTGTAATGTAGCCTCTTTCAAGCACTGGAAATAGCAATAATAGTGGACTACGTTGTTTAGTTCCACCCACAAACCCCAAACCAAAATGAATCTGACTGAATTTAAAATTGAGAATTAAACCAAAAATTTAAACCCAGAAACGCATGATTGGCCCAAACAGAAGCAGGAAATCTTCAAATCCTCCATTATTTCATAAGCCATATGTCCAAATTAGTACTCTAAGTACTGATGGATGAATTGAATCTTCTCTAATAAAACAAGCTGAGAATTCTGAATTAGCCTGGAATATGAAGATTTCACAGGAATATTTTTCCCCCAAGAAGAAAGAGTACTACTGCTACAGTAAATCAGCAGAGCAACTGAACTTTTGATAGTTGATCTAAAAAATATTTCAGAATGTCTAGAAATGAGGGTCAGCAAAAAGGAGCTGAGATTGTAACAGCTGATCCATAAAGCTATTTGTACTACCTGAAAATATACAGCTGGGAATAATAAACCAAATCTATTAAATTAAGAACAACATGGAAATCTAGAACGATAATGAATAATGCCTGATCAGTCACAGCCATAGAACACTGAATAATAAGCAGAAGATGTCACAGGCTGTGATTTATAATGTTCTATCAGTTTCAGTTGATAAAATTCAGATCTTCTTTAGGGACATGATTTGTTCTGAATGCTTAGATTTAGATACATGGATTAAAAATCTAGTTTCACATAAATCAAGAACAAAACTACTGTGAAAGACTAGAAATTGATAAGCAGGTGGGGAAGAATTTAATAATGAATATATTGATCAGAATTATAACCTACCATCTCAGTAAAACCTCGGTTTAACCATTGTGAACTTTGGGCAGCTAGCAGAGTAAAAGTCATAGTGAGAAGCAGTGGGATATGAGGGGATTACTGACTGTTTACACAAAATCTTATCAAGCAGGAAAGATAACATAAGGCAAGGCAAAAAAAATACCTTTGGAACTTTAACAAGTGGGCAATAGCGGCTGGCATCAAAAGGGAGGGAAGGAGCATTGTGGGTCCAAATGAAAGGTTTAGAAACAAGTTTAAAGGTAGATATATAAATGAGATAGTGACAAACTACATACTGAAGAAATATTTTAGAAAAGTAGACATGGAACATGGTAACGCTTTTCAAACTTCAAAAAAAGGATTTTACAATAATTAAAATGAATGGTGAAACAAGAGAAAACAAATGTAACAACTCTGTAGCTGAAAAAGAAATGTACTACTTTAGAAATATTGTTTAAGTATAGGCAAAAAAATACATTAAATGTATCCAGATAATTCCTTGTACTATATCAAAATTACGTATTACAATGATGCATAGACTAGATGCTATATAACATTACTTTATTAGTTAAATTCTGCTCAAAAAATGCTGGCAGATTAACTTTATATTGGCAGGCTTTTATTTGAACACATATCAACTAACCTAATACAAAACCAAAAAGCTGTTAAAAATCTTTTCTTGTGGCTAATCCGACAGAAATGCACTACATGCCCACCTGTGTTCTAACCCAACTTTTGTTGGACAAAATCAGTACTAATGGCTGCAGAACAGGAATGCCTGGCATCCAGGCTTTAGTACCACATGATGGATGCATTGCCAGTATAAAGGCTAGAAGCAGGAGAGGTAGATAAGTCCAGAGAGATAGGAAGAGAAGTTTTGTTTTGTCCTCTGTTGAACTGGAACTTTATCCTAAATGTTCACAGATAGGTGTCTGAGTAATTTTAGTTCAGATGAAGCAAGACTGAAGTAAGTAAAGAAGCAGATAATAGCTTGACCTCATGGTTAATGGCATTGAGATGTCCAAGTCTGAATAGGAATTGCAATGTACCCTGTGGTAAAAACACTTGGAAGAGAAGGATTTAATCAATTGGGAACACAGCAGTTTGTTTCTTAGCAACACAGTTCACCAAAAATACATCATTCCACTTATACAATTTTTTTCCTATTGAATATGGCTAAATTTAAGTCTTCAGTATTTCCTTTCAAATATCTCAAGTGTACAAGTTTATGTGACACAAATTATCAGGTTAGCACAACTGCAAACAAAGTCTCCCATTGACAACGATCTTCCATGTTCAAGAATAGTGGAGCTGAAAATGTAAAGAAAATTATTGTGGGGTTTGGCGGCTTTCGGGGGGCTTTTTTGTTTTGTTTTGTTGTGTTTAGTTTTCGTTTTCAAACACTTAACATATCATAGAAGTGTTCTCCATCTGTCTGGCCCACATTTGTCAATTTAGCCCTGGGAAGTCAGGAAAACTATCAATTCTCTTGCTTTCAAAAGAAAACGTAAAATGTATAATCTGACTTATTCTCCTACAGACAACATATTAAATAAATAAATAATGAAGAAAATTGGGACCTTTGAAAGAATGCAGTAAGAGAAACAATATGAAGTACTTAACATCTTTTTTGCCTCAGTCCTCACTACCGACCTCCCTTCCCACACCTCGAGTGCCTGTACTGCAAGGCAGTGACTTGGGGAGCAACGTCCCTCACACTGAAAGAGAAAATCAGGTTCATGACCACCTAGTATTCAGAAGTCTATGGGACCTGACTAGATGCATCGCAGAGTCCTCAGGAAACTGGCTGATGTAGTTGCCAAGGCACTCTCTATGATATTTGAAAAGTCATGGCAGTCAGGTGAAACCCCCAGTGACTCACAAAAGGGAAATGTCCTCATTTTTAAAAAGGGTAGAAAGGATGATGCTGGAAACAACTGAGCTGTCAGCTTCACTTTTGTGCCTATGAAGATCAGCGAACAATTTATCCTAAAAGCTATGTTAAAGCACATGGAGTACAGGGAGGTGATTCAGCACAGTCAGTGTGGCTTCACCAATGGCAAGTCCTGCCTGATCAACCTAGTCACCTCCTATGATGGAGTGCCACATTAGTGGACAAGGGAAGAGCTACACGTCATCAGTCTGGACTCGTGTAAGGCCTTTGACAGGGTTCCCCACAAAAGCCTAAATTGGAGAGATATGGATTTGATGGGTAGACAGGAATTGAATAAGGACATGGTTGGATGTCCACATCCAGAGAGTAGTGGTCAATGGCTCAGTGTCTGGACAGAGACTGCTGATGAGTGATGTTCCTCTGGGTCTGTACTGGGACCAGTGCTGTTTAGTATCTTCATCAATGACACAGAACACACTCTCAGCAAGTCTGCAGATGACACCAAGCTGAGTGGTGCAGCTGACAGGCCTGAGGGACAGGATGCCATTCAGAAGGATTTGGACAAGCTTAAGAACTGGGCCTGTAAGAAAGACATGGAACTGTTTGAGCAGGTCCAGAGCAGGGCCACAAAAATGATCAGAGGGATGGAATGTTTCCTACTAGGAAAGGCTGAGAGAGTTGGGGTTGTTCACCTTGCAGAAGAGAAGGCTCCATGGAGATCTGATTGCAGTTAATTCACAAAGAGAATTAAATGGTTTCTTTTCTCCTATGAACTCTCTATTTGCTATTTCTCTATATTCCCTAGATCTTCTATCCCAGAAATTGTTGGTTTCTGTTTTGTAAGACCACTTCTTCTGCTGGATCCACTAGAGAATTGGGATTTAAATATTAAAATCATAATTAAAAAACCTCCAAAAGAATTAAATGTTTAAAACTCAGTCAAGCACAGATCAGGATTATAAAACTGCAGCCAATAAAACCACTTACTTGTTAAACAGGTATATACACAAAATGCTCAAACACTGTAAAAGCATTAAGTAACGGTGTAAAGAGTACGTAACATTAAGCAAACTCACATATGTCAGGCTTATGTCAGCTGAAAGTTATACAAATCAAATTAATAATTTTAGCTGGTAAAGTAATGAAGTATGGTTTCATTTTATTTACTCTTTTTTGAAACAACTTTTTATGTACTAAATTAACTTCAATTTTAAAATAAAATAGTTTTAAACATGATTGGTAGGGAATTTAATCAAAGCAAAGCATTCCTAAAAACACAGAAAACAGTAAATTTTCATCATCTACGAAGGAAAAAAACCCAGAGATAAGACGGTTAAACGACTTACATCACGGTACCCAGTTAGGAGATTGGCAAGAGAAGGACTTCACGCTTCTTGTTTCAAAAACTCTATGGATTCTTTCAGCCTCCTGTGTCCGAAGGAGAGTTAAACACAGGTTAAAAAAGGAGCAGTAATACAGGCACTAAAATCAGACAGAACATTTTCCATTTCCTGAAAAATGATGTAGTTTTCTGCATTACAGAATGTATATTTTTAATGTGATGATTTTTTTTTTTTTTGTCATACTTAATGATGCCTTGTCAAGTATGTTCAGGTAATTACCAGAAGTCTAATAGTAAAATGAAACAACCCAAATTGCTAGCATCTCTGCCTATCTGTCATACAAGTTTTCAAACACTGCAGCTCCAGTTTCAGTTTCTGTATCATAATTATCCTTCATTACAGCAACAACATTAAGACATGCAAGTAATTTCCACAAATCATAATTGTTTTACAGCAGTAATTCATGTTTAATTACATGTTTGTCTCTATATTCCTTGTTTATACATTTTCTATGTGACAATATTTTTTAGGTTTGCTTATTGTTAGAAAGGCATGGCATAATTCGTCCCTTTTCATTGGGAGAATGAAGTTACAAGAAAACATAGACATTCAGTTATATCTTTTGATTGCATCTTTCTTCCAGAAAAATTAATTCTTGTAAAAGCAGTGATAGCAGAGCCTCAGTCTCTCAATGATGGCATAAGCCATTTAAAGTTCACAAAATTTTAGCGTCCTTCTAGATGCAAACAGAGAAATAAAATCTATACAAAGTTTTACATAGTCTGTAAAGTGTGACATATCAAGAGATTGTCCCAGGTTTTGATGGTATTCATAATTTTAGAAAATATTGCAAACAGAATAATTCAACTGACTTAAAACAAAGTATTCTTTATACAGCAAACACATTTCAACACAGTGCAGCAAGATCACTTCAACAATATTAAACATCCTGCATCTTTTACCTTTTTCAGAATTAATTGAGCAATTAAACCACAAAGACATTCTATAACAGAAAATTTATCCTCATAGCAATTTCAGTGCTGTTAACTTAAAAAACAAATAGGTTGTCTTAAGACTATTATTTAAGCAGTATCCAATGTTTGGAAATTCCAGGAATGTAGTAGTGTCATATGCATCAATAACTGTCTTTCCTCTGTTCTTCCACCTCAGTTGCTGTTTTCTATATCCTTTCACTCTGTCTAATAAACTTTAGCTTCTCCATTCTTCAACTTCTGTCAGTGCTGCCACTCTCTCAAACCAGATGATTCTCTACTTACCTCTGGCTTCCTCGTTGTTTCCTGTCCACTGCATGGCTCCTAATCCTATCCTTCTCATTCACTCTGTTCTTGACTATAAAATCATCTTCCCAGTTGTATAGAACATTTTTTTTATCAGACAAAAATAATATTCTTTTAATGGAAAGTGACTTAATTTTCACTTTGTTAATAAAAAGTTGCAGGGTTCCTCCTGCTTTATTCATTAAATTAAGCATGTACAATTATATTGTCTCAGCCTAGGTCCTTTCCATTTATTTTTTATTTTCATTTAATAGTAAGAGGTGAATAAGTTAAGTTTTTTAGCAGGCCTGAATCTTACAAAAGTTCGCAGCAATGTCCAAATCAGTAAAACTGCACTTCCATAAGCATGCAAAGAGGTGGCTTCCCTGTCATGGGGATCATTTTACTGGAATTTGCACTGTCTATCTTGGAGGAGGGACAGAAACAGTTAACAAAAAAGGATACAGTAATGGAAAAATCCAAAGAAGAATGAAGAAAGGAATAAGCTGCTCTGCTTTGTCAAGGGCACAAAATAGTATACTTGCTATTCCTGATCGCTGCATCAAGTATTTCATAATTTGTCTTTTGAGCTGGCTAGAATGTATCTTCTCTTCCTCTGGAAAAAAAGATCTTGACTCAATTCCTCTGCTTCAGGATTGACCATGTTACCTAAGCCATGTCACTCTGATGGCTGTTAGCCGAATTCCTATCCCAATCATACACTCCAAAGTTAAACAATGACCAATATATCGTGTTATTCACCCACAAACTGTCACTATATTGTTTATCTACTGTGACTTAATTATGAATACAAATCATACTATCTGTAGAGACAAAGTTCCACAGTTTTTCTCATTCCTGTCTCAAAGACAGTACAAGCTTAAGCAAACCAGAATTTAATGGATAACAAATAATAATAAAAATATTGTGATGAGATGTGCAAAACTTTTCATTACTCTGGCTGATGCAGAAAACCTTTGCTGCATCTCAAGATTCAGTTGTTGGCACAACTAAAGTACTCTCCCTCTTCCGACCACACACCAGTATCATCAGTTCCTTAAGGAAATGATACAGGGATTTGACGCATATCCACCCAATCATACTTCATAGTAATTGTGCTTTTCATACTTATGATATCAGCTTCCAATCAACCACGTTCACTAATTTTGTAGATGAACAACTTATCTGCATTTACGGCAAAATGACAACAAAAGTTGAAGCAATTCTGCTGCTTTGCAGTTCAGTCTTCAATAACTTCTCCACAAAAAAAGACATAAATGTAAATTTCCATGAAAATCTTAACATGTCACTCAAGTTTCCTTTTTAGCTCCCTATACTTGGGCCCATATTTATAGTCTATTTTGTAAGGTCTAAAACCTGATGTTGAACATTCTTAACAAATATTCTTGCAAAATATTCTCCAGACTGTATTTATCAGTAACTGGCTAGAGAAGGTTCAATTGTATTCAGATGCATTTAACTCATTTGAAGCAACATTTCTAAGAATGCTGCTTGCAAATTATATGTGTTGTTTTGTTTGAGATGGTACAATTAATTTCTACCACCTTGAGTCAAGGAGGTTACTGCAAAAAGTAACGGAAAGAGTAATATCATTATCGTGGTTAGATGGAAAAGCTGCACTAGATCAACAAAGAGCTCTGGAAAAATTAAGCCAGGTGGAAGGTAAGATATAAAATACATCCAAAACAAGGTAGGTTGAAAAACACTTTGCAGAGATGCAGAGAAGCTTAATGCTTTCAGAGGACAGACTGCCAGAGCTGATGGAAGAAATGCAGCTGTTTGTTTCATAAACAAATCTTATAGTTAAATGCAATTAAGGATTTAAACTAATACAAATCGGTTCTAATATTAACTGCCGCAAAGCTTTAGCCCAATTAATATCTAAACAGCAACTGGGATTATCTACAGATCACTACTGATATGATTAACATATCAACAACTTGTACCAAAATGGCTGGAGAGGATTAGTTAAATTACATAATTGCTCCATGTTTCCTTTTTGGCTCTGCTGTTACTCCACGTAGAGCTAAAGGAGGTAAAAGGAAGGAGTTGAATTTAGGAATAAAGCTGTGGTTATACAAAGTAAACCGTATGCATCATATAGCATGTGCATCATAAACGGCAAAATCACTGTTGGTTTTGCACACATCTATTCAGGATTTTATTGTTTATAAAATAACTCTCTCTTGGTACATTCAGTTCATCATCTAGATGATACTCTATAATGCTTTGTAAGTTCCCAGAAGCAGCTGCTCATGGTGTAGTATACACAAGTTTTGAGATGTCTTTTTAAAATCTAGATCAAATACCTCAGGGATTGAAGTCGTAATGATGCCTTCCTATTTTCAAGTTTGTTTTTGACTGCATAGTTGCAAAGATAACTTCTTCAGCTCACTGAATCTCAGCTGATTCCAACAACAAATTCTGACTCATCACATACAGTGAACAGCTTGAAGTGCAGCAGCAAAACTTCTCTTACTGGTCTATACTTTATTCACACACCCAGACTGGGCTACTGATGCTCTATTATCAGTCATAGAAAGTCAGTCTGAATCCTGATCAGAATTTGACTCACATCACAGGCCACCAAGTGCTCTATAAATAGAACAGCACTCAAAGCCCTTTGGACCTGACCACAGAACATCAAATGACGTACATGCATTTCACATGGATAAGGAGTGAGGAGAGTCAATATAAATTCCTTGTATGCTGTAGCAAATTATTTGTCTTTATATTCTGGGACAGCATAGCTCTGTATGTCTAACAGGAATACTACTTCCAATGACAGGAAGACGGTGGGCATGGAGGGCAGGAAATACACAATTTGGCTTGAATGCAAGAAGTACTAATTCTGCCTTTCAGGATCATAGGAGGGTAACCCAATAGTCTTATTTTTATGGCTGTGTCTGCAGCCCTTGATTTCAAAATTATGTACCTATCTTCAGAAAAAACCCAATTTGACAGACATCATCAATTATTAATATCACAAAATTCACATCATCACTTACAGCACTTCCTGTTCCTCATACACAGTTAAATTACACAGTACTAAGTAATTTATAATTTACTGAGTTAAGTTAAATATTTAAAAGACAGTCGAGGACATTATTTCTTTCCTAATATTAATACTATACCATTAAAAAAAACAAGCTGGAAAATAAACAGACTTTTATGCCAATTCAAAATGAGTTTTTCCTATTCAATATCATTGCTCTTTCCACTTCTGACAATGACTACTGTTAAAGTGAAGATATTTTCTCCCAGATCCCAGAAAAGTGACTGCAAGTTACATCACTTCAATTCCATTTTAATTTAAAAAATATACTTTCTGAAGTATGTCTTTCTCATGCACTATACAAAAGCCACTAGGTAAGCCACTAATGATTAAGCTATAGAGTACAGATTAATAGAGAGATATTATCTTCATATAGAAGGGGTAATACTATGTATGCATATACATTAGTTACATATTTTCACACATATGTATACATTTACACATAAAATATGTATTTTCACTAAACTTTATGCTGAAACATAAGAAAAAATTTGTATACGTTTTCTACCAATGTTTTAAAAACCCCCACCAGAATTCAAATACACATTCGCTGTTATAATCACACAGTATCACAGTATCACAGTATCACAAGGTTGGAAAGGACCTCTGAGATCATCAAGTCCAACCTATAACACCAACACTAACACCAACCCATCATCTAAACCATGGCACTCAGTGCCACATCCAATCTCCCCTTAAACACCTCCAGGGTCGGCGACTCCACCACCTCCCTGGGCAGCGCATTCCAATGGCCAATTACCCTTTCAGTAAAGAATTTCTTCCTCACATCAAGCCTAAACTTTCCCTGACGAAGCTTGAGTCCATGCCCTCTAGTTCTGTCACTGGACACCTGAGAGAAGAGACCAACCCCTGCCCGACTACAACCTCCTTTTAGGTAGTTGTAGAGAGCAATGAGGTCTCCCCTGAGCCTCCTCTTCTTTAGACTAAACAGCCCCAACTCCCTCAGTCGCTCCTCGTAGGGCTTATGCTCCAGCCCCTTCACCATTTTCGTTGCCCTCCTCTGAACACATTCCAGTATCCTAACATCATATCACCTGCTCCCAAAATTTAAAGCGATGTGTTCAAAAAAGACAAATCCTTGAAGAAACCAGATGGGTCATATACCTTCTAACTTAACTTTCTACTTTAACCAATTTAACAGCAAAAGCACAGGTAATATGTTAAAGGCTGTAAAACAAAAAAAACCCTTAAACTGACTGCTCTGGGATTGAAGTGAAGAATAGACAATTCAGAAGGAGGGAGAGAACTGGAAAGCATTAGACCAACAATTTCTCTTATAGTTTCATTAATTTTAAGAAAACACTTTATAGACTAATGGAGAATTATAGAATACTGCTTTAATAGTTTGTAACACCAGATCCATTATCAGTGCTGCAAGCCAATTTAATACCAAGTGTTCAGAAAACGTGTTTGAATTACATAAAACTTGGCATTTGCTGTATCTAGCAGAAAAGACTAAGAATTTTGATGAAACTGTAACAAACATTACAGTTAAGACTAAAGAAAAGGTTGTTGGGCAACATTAAAACTATCAAATGAGCATAGTTTGGGTAGTAACCAATATGGTCTATACCTGCTAGTTTAAGCTGTTACAATTTCCAGAGACTGTCCCTCAATTAAATGATAGACTACACTGTATTTTCATAGGGATAATAAAGTAAGAGCATAGCTCAGCATCCAGCTGTGGATAACACACTGACAATTAGTCTCAAATTACATTAACTGATGAGTGGCTAGAAATAAAACATGTTTAAAGCAAAGTGCTCCATTTAAACATTTAGTCTGCCTATACGAGCTATTAACGGACCATATCTGAAACAAATGAGATCCAGTGTATTGGTCATAATGTCAAGTCAGACTGGTTTCTAACAATTTAGGAGGCTGGTATTTTGTTGTGAGGACTAGAGTTTTGTGTCCCAGGTTTTCTTTAAAAAATAAGAACAAAAGGGATCTACCATAAAGTGGATGAAATAATAAACAAGACCCAAAATTAGGAAAACATATCATACTATATCTAACTCCAAATTGTAAATAAGAAATACTAAATTATGTAAGAACAGAAATAAAACTGTTTACACATATGAAAAAAATTTCCAAGTTTCCAACTTGATTGAAAGTAAATCTAAAAAAGCAAAAGTAAAAAAGAAAAATCAGTGATACAGTACTCTAGCCAAAATATTAAAGAAAAAGAGAATCCTAAATCCTTTAATCAGATTTCATTGTATTTCACCAATAAATTACTATCTACCCGTGCTGGCCAGAAGCTAGAAGAGTATATACAGACATTTTACTAGGGCATGAAAAACATAGCCAAGTTAAATCTCTCAGTGTGTGTGATTGGGATATATAAAAGGCAAACTTAGTCATCTTGCCATTAAAAATTACTAACCATCAAATCCATTCTTAGATTTTCAGATTACAAAAATTTTGAGGATTTAGCAAGGAAATAGATCAGCATTTTCTAGCTAAGCAAACATTCTCCACTTTAAATTTTCTTTTATCTCAAGAAACACTTTATTTTGTTATTGCTTATGAGTGAACTCTGAATTAAAGGGCCTACGCTTCACCTATTTTATTATTCCACTGATTTGTTTGCTCTACAGCTTCACACTTAAGATTCAAATCAAACAGTGATTTTTTTTTTTTACCCCCAAAAAATTAACCAGCACGTCTTCCTCTAATTTTTGGCATATACCAGTAGGACAGGTTTAGCATAATATTGTAAAAAAGAGGGTAACTGTAACCTTCTCATCAGGGTAAATGCAATGCAGCAATGCCTCCTGACAGGATTAATATCTGAAAAAGTCAGTAGGGAGCACCATTACGCGTCAGGATATATTTCTAAATGGTATGCTTAAAAAGCTATGGCCAGTACACCTGAATAGACTCCCCAGTTAATCCATGGTGTTACACAGTGGACAGGCAAGTGAACTCTCAACAGATTTACAAAATTCTATGAGAATTTCTGCTAAGCATTGTCTTTGTCCCTTAACTTTCTACCACACGTATTTTACTGATTTAGACATATTTGGACTTAAACCAAAATGCTCCTCACCTCCAAAGTGTTATTTTTTCCTTTAAGTGACATTCATACCATCTTACTAAGCAAATTGCAATTATAAACTTTTTATACTGATTTTACACTTCCATTAATTTGTAATTACATCATTTATGTGTCTACTATTTGCCCTGAATTTCTTGTAGTCTATCACCTTGCAAAACGTGCATTTATTTCTACTTGTTAAATTTCCGAATTACAGACCTGTCTCACAAACCATGTCTGAACCACACCTGTATACTCTGAACACTGTAAGGAAACTTTCCTGAAAATGAATTAACAACAACTAAGTCTTCTTCACTAGTGAGGATATTTTCATCATAAACAAAACACTAGCTAAAAAATAAAAGTCAATCATCACATTCAGCTCATTCAGATAAAGGGAAAAAACTCCCCACATTTAAAACTTGCCATTTCCTGCAGACACAGAGCATAATTACATTACAAATTAGAGCAAACCAAAACATTACAATTATTGAAACCTCTTTAATAGTTGCTGTTCTATATGCTGGCATGTTACACACAGGGCGGAAACCCCTACTTTTAATCTTACAAAAAGTTTGTAAATAGTATCTCACAAAATGCAGAAGTGATGGGGACAATAAAACCAAATTATCTAAATATCAAAAACTATCACAAGGAAAGCAATGTTACTACTCCACAAAAAAGTGCGAGCCAGAGACATCTATAAAAAGTTGCCTTACTCATTCTTGTCTCTTTGCACAAACCAGCTGATGGCTGCTAAATTCAAAAAGAAAATATTTTAAGAAGTATTTATATAATTACTCAAATTTCAAAAATACGTCATGGAGGAAGAAAATTTTATTAATTCAGTGAATCACATTTAGAATTCATAAAAACCCACATTAATTATTTTATTTTCATTTAAGTAACTAACTATATGAGAAAGAAAATACATTGCAGCACTAAACAAGTGATCACTATTTTTTTTATTAGTGACTTGAAACACTGAATTTTGTGTTTGCAGAAGAGCTTTCAAAGTCATTGGATGTTTTAAAAATATTTAAAACCATACACACACTTACACACCCACACATAAGTTACGCATAGTTTTTCTTCAGAATCTTACAGCTTTCAGTAAAGCTAGGTGTCATGAGATAGATGGGTTAGAGCTTGACCTCCCAAAATATCCTTTAATTTTTTTCCTGATTTGCTTTGGGATGGCTGCAACCATCAAAACCCATTCCCACTAGTAAAGGGTTTGCTATGCTAACACACCAAGCAAGCAAGTTTCATTTCTTAGCTTTAGACACAAATAATAAGATGAGCAAGTTTTGAAACAATTAAACAAAAATTCAGATGAACTGAGCTCCTGCACTGTCTATTTTTGTTTAGATGAATGCCTGGACCTGTAAGAAAGCAATTATAACACCAGAATTCCATTTCTTTGCTTTTTGATTACGTTTGCCATTCCTGGGCTTTCCATACATGATTCCTCTCTCAACATGGAACAGAAACAGTTGAAAACATTCCTTAAAAGGGACAGTTGAACAAAGGTTCCCAAGGCGGCTAATCACAGGAAGCAGCTGCATCATTCCAAAAACAAATTATGTGAACCATAGAACGGTTTAGGTTGAAAGGGACCTTTAAAGATCATGTAGTCCAACCGTCATGCAATGAGCAGGGACATCTTCACCTGGATCAAGTTGCTCAGAGCCCCATCCAACCTCACCTTGAATGTTTCCAAAGATGAGACATCTACCACCTTCTCTGGGCAACCTATTACAGTGTTTCACCACCTTCATAGTAAAAAATGTCTTCCTCGCATCTAGTCTGAATCTACTCTCTTTTCAACTCGTTACCCCTTACCCTATTGCTACAGGCCCTGCTAAAATGTTTGTCCCTATCTTTCTTACAGGCAGCCTTTGAGCATGGAAAGGCCCCATTAAGGAGACCCCCTGGGGTACCAAGACAACTCTCTGGCCAGCTTTCCAGAGGACACCCCTACACAGCTGCCTTCGCAGGGACAACTGTACGCAGTGGGAGGGACTAATGGTTCCCACGCACCCAGCTGTGTGGGGCAGAAGAAGATGTTGACATGGTGGGATGCTGTGCTCATGATTTCCTCTATTTAAAAAACAGCAACACCCTCCCCCCAGAAAACAGGAAAAAAATTCAACCCAGAGCTTGGGGTTCCCTGCAGACAGTTGTCCCCATGGAGAGGTGTCCTTTTCTATTCCTCAGAGTCTTCTCTTCTCAAGGCTGCACAACCTCAATTCTGTCAGGTGTTCCATCTCAATGATTGTTTTTGTGGCCCTGCTCTGGACTTGCTCTGACAGGTCCATATCTTTCTTGTGCTGGGGGCCCCAGAGCTCTATCAGAAGCCATTAGTGAGAAGAGAAACAGTGATGTGGCACATCAACTCTTCATTGCCCGAGAAGACAAATCTACCTGAGTACACACCTAGACTAACACTAATTCAAATTTAGTGAGGTTTTCAGAAAAGGCAGGAAAAAAATGGTACATTCTGGATATTCTAATGATTCAGTCTGACAAATGCTGCTATTGTGTTACTAAAATGGAAATTATTGAAATAATTTCTTTGGGGGCATTTATTCTTCTAAAAAAATACTAAAAAGCTGAACACAGTGAGCACTATGTGATCCCAGGTGCCGCAAGCAGCTTGTGATTCACAAGTACAGAATATGCTGTGCCAGACTTTGAACACAAAATGTGTAAGATAAATCAGAATTTATATTAAAGGTTTAGAATAAATCACAATATAACATAAGAACACAGGCATAATTAAGCAGATCTGGGGATATATGACCAACAGTTTCCCAAGATACCTGGGAAACAGATATTCTGTCTAGCCTTCGGGGTTTTTTAGAGCTGGTGTATTCACCAGCTGGATTTCTACATACCTGAGAGCGCAACCATGATTTTGCTTGGTTTAAATTTAAATCTCGTTCATACAGCACTTCTCTGTGATGGAGCAGGACATCTACCATCCCTCAGGAAGGAATTTAAAAATTGTGATTCATCAGGCCACTAAGCTGTCGGGATAGGCATGTGCCAAACATCCATATGCCAAATATCTTACAAAGTACTCATACAAAAGGAACAGCTGAAGGTCTACATGTATCTTCTCATTACAAAATTAAATTCTTCTGTAGTAGCGTTATAATGCCATGATTTACCATTGTAGTTGAAAGGAGCAACTGGGCATGTTAGCCCACGGTATCTCCTTTGTCTAGCTATATGAACATCACTTTAATTCTTTTGTTTAATTATTTCCATCATTAGTTTTACTCTAATTAGCTAACAACTGTGGATTAAAGAACAATTGTGAAAGCCTAATATTCTAAGAACATTTCTGACATACAGTATGCTTTACCAATGTTCTCATTCAACATAATGAGAAAGAACGTGTATGCAAGGCTCTTAACTGCTAGCAAGGATGCCAGCCTCGTTCCAGATCACTTAGTTACATTATGCTTACTTTTATTCCCTCTCCACTCCAGAATAGACACACTATTCTTCATTTCATGCCATAAAAAGATAATTGAACAGAATTGTTAGTGCACAATAGCTGTCCTGTTTGTAAAAGAAAAAGCAGTTCTGTTACAGCCAAAAGAATTCTAGTTGCATTACATACATTCTTTAATAATGCTAGACCAAAGCTCCAGTGAATGAACATAAGACAAATGGTGCACAGTTAATGAGCATTTATTGAATGATAAATATAAAATACTAGCTTATGAGGCCTTGAGAGCATTCCAAAATATATTAGGCTATTGTAAAGCAATGCATACATAAAATGATACACTCACATTTTCTAACGGTCTGGAAAAGTCTGGTTTCATTCATTTGATTTGTATCTCGCAGAAACAGTATGCCAGGCACTGAATTCAACTGTGCATGACAAAACCAAACCATCTGAAATTTACTTAGTACTTAGCTGTGCTTTTGGGTTTTTTTAACAATCAACTGGAGAGAACTTTCATTCATGCACAGCAAGCATACAACCATTCTTTGCATGAAAGAATGTTCACATAATTTAAGTTATAACTGTATTATGACACAGTTGTGTGTGAGGACATGGGTAATTACTAGGACTGACTGAAAACATCCTTTGACAGTATATTTTACCATTTTCTAAGGTAGAGAAACAGTCAGAATTTCAAGGCTCTGTTCAACCCAATTGAAGGCAGTTTATGTTGCCTTGATCCTCTTTGTTCCATCCGTAATGGAACCCTCTTCTTTGCTAGCTATTTGTGTGTCACATTGCTTTATGAATAAATTCAATTTCATTCTCTATCTTCAACTTTTTTTTACTCCCTGCCTACTGCCCTTCCCAACTACTCCTAACATCCCACCAAGGGATCACACTCAGCAGCCCAGAATCTCCACTTTTCTGATGGAAAAAAATTACTATACATGTGTTAAAAGAAAGATATCAATAACGAAAATGAGATGCTCAAGAAGAGGTAATCAACTCCATGGCATCACCATGACCTCTTTAAAATAAAAAATGTCCTTAAATCCCCATTCCTTTGTTTTACACACTTGCTTAAAATACTATCTACATGCCACTCTCCAATTTCCCATAATTTACTGTTTTTTAAGACATGTATGTACTCATTATTCAGACAGGTTCTAATGAGCTTTCTACGTTCTTTTCTTTTGCTTATGCGAATTTTCATTCTGTCAGGCAGTTTAGTTCTTTATTTATCACTTACGCTTCTACTACTTCGATGCTTTCTGTGTAAAGATTATGGAGCAAATCACCTTGAGTGCCATCATATGACACTTACAGGATAACCAGGCGATCAAGCCCCGTCATCATGTTTTTAGGAAAGACAAGTCCTGCTTGACAATCCTGATCTCTTTCTATGACATGGTTACTCACTTAGAGGATGAGGGAAAGCCTGTGGATGTTGTCTACCTGGACCTTAAAAAAGCCTTTGACACTGTCTCCCACAGCATTCTCCTGGAAAAACTTGCAGCCCATGGCTTGGACAGGCATACTCTTTGTTGGCTAAAAAACTAGCTGGATGGCTGGGCCCAAAGAGTTGTGCTCCCCAGCGCTCAGTATTGGGGCCACTTCTGTTGAATATCCTTATCAATGATTTAGACGAGGGGATCAAGTGCACCCTCAGCAAGTTTGCGGATGACACAAAGTTGGGCGGGAGAGTTGATCTGCTCAGAGGTAGGAAGGCTTTGCAGAGGGATCTGGAAAGGCTGGATCAATGAGCCAAGGTCAACTGTATGAAGTCCAATAAAGCCAAGCTGTTGGGTCCTGCATCTAGGACACAACAACCTCATGCAATGCTATGGCTTGGGAAGAGTGGCTAGAAAGCTGCCTGGCAGAAAAGGATCTGGGGGTGCTGGTCAACAGCCAGCTGAGCAGGAGCCAGCAGTGTGCTCAGGTGGCCAAGAAGGCCAAAAGGATCCTCAGTTGTATCAGAAATGGCATTTCCAGCAGAAGGAGACAGGTGATCATCCCCCTGTGCTCGGTTGCTGGTGAGGCTGCACCTTGAATCCTGCATTCAGTTTTGGGCCCCTCACTACAAGAAAGACATTGAGGTGTTGGAGCATGTCAGGAGAAGGGCAACAAAGCTGGTGAAGGGGCTGGAACACAAGTCTTCTGAGGAGCAGCCTGGAGAAAAGGAGGGTGATGACTTTATCACTCTCTACAACTACCTGAAAGGAGGATGTAGTGAGGCAGGAGTTGGTCTCTTCTCCAAAGTAATAAGTGATAGGATGAGAGGAAATGGCCTCAAATTGCACCAGGGGATGTTTAGACAAGATATTACAAAATAGTATTTCACCCAAAGTGTTGTTAAGCACTGGAGCAGGCTGTGCAGGGAGGTATCTAAAAGACATGTAGATGTGGTGCTAAGGAACATGGTTCAGGGGTTGAGTAGCAGGGTTATATAACAGTTGGAATTGATCTTACTGGTCTTTTCCAACCAAAAAGATTCTATGATTCTCTGAAGTGTTCCTTTGTTCTTCAAATTCTTGAGAAACATTATCTACATTAAAGCCATAGAACCTTTCCAAGAACTTTCAATGGAAGTCAGTAATCCTATACACTTAAAAAAACTCACAAAAACCCAAACCTAAACTACTTTAGTAAGTCTCTAAGTATTCTTACAAATGAAATCAAACAGCATCAATATTTCAAATGTTATCCAATATTTAAAATATTATTCAATTTCAAACATTCATTACTCAATATTATATGCCCCTATCCACCACAGTGGATAGTGGTATCTGACAAACATATTGGAGACACTGAATTCTCATTTGAAGCTAAAAACTTCTTCAGACCTTGGCTTAAATGTGGAAGTGCTATAGTTGAACTGAACTGAACCATACTGTCTTCAGTACAAGAAGCAGCTGTGCAATGAATTCAATTACCTTCTTCCTTACTTGGTATCTAGTACTATTCCTCATACTGGAATATTTTTTTTCTGTTTCTTCTTCATATTGTTATAACGTCTCTGCAGCTCTTTTGCTTTAAGCCTACCTAGTACTTCACTGAGATTTATTCAGGTTGAACCTATGTACTAATAATTGACTTTGCAGTACAGAAAATGTGTCCAGTTACAATATTTTGCTGCATACAGTGTATCTGTAATTTTCCATAACACATCATACATTCTTATCATATTTGAACACAGGTGACACACATCTAAAACAAAGAGGCTACTTAAGCAGTAACAGCATTTCTCGGATTTATATTGCACATAGCCACAGTAGCCTTGACAAGGGCTTGTTCTACAACTACTTGAAGTGGGGGAATTTTTTTGTTTTACAGAACTCGTGCAGCATACTCACAGCTCAGAATTCTTGATGCAGATAATAAAAAGACCAGAATATGCAACAGACACCACAGTTCCTCTCCAGGGACACAACCTCCTAACCCCAAAACAGGGAAGGAGAGAGAATAAAGATGGACAGTAAATGTACATACAAAATACATGGAAGCAAGATAACACTTGAAACCTGTAAGTTATGTATCTGATGTTCTCGTTTACAAATAACAGAACTACTAGAATACTGAAAACAATGGGCAGAGAACACAGAGAAAACAAAAAACAATGTACTACACATAATGAAGGATAATATAATAGCCAGGTTAAGCTATGAAACTCCTTACCACAGCACAGACCGCTGTCAATGTTAAACATTTACACAGATTCAAAACTGTCCGCATGTGTTCATGGAAGGAAAAGTCAATAGTACTAGCATATGTGGATGCAGAACAGTCCTTTTGGTGCTTGGGAGAACGTTCTGTAGGGCATTTTAGTATAAATTAACAGGTCTCAGTACAAGATTTTCCCTAATTTCTTCCCCAGAATGTGTTATTGATCATTGTCAGAGAGAAGAGACTGGACTGCATAAACATCTGGTCCGAGTCAATACAACTGTCATCTTCTGGCAACAAAGAAAACCAAGAAAGGAGTAAAGACAGGGTTCCAGAGTCATGCTGTGGTAAACGCTAGGATGGGCAACAGAACTGAGAGTTGTAGCTAGGGAATTGCTGTGGTAATGTACAGTGAGGATAAACCTCAAGACCATGATCCTTTTCTGTCCCCAGTATAGACATATAGGAAGATCCGGAGGTGACAGGAAGAGAGTATCTGTGCAGGATGAACATAGTTGAAACTAAGTTTCAAAGAGGACATGATCATTTGATCATGTCAGAGGGAATAAATAGTGTTAAGTGAAACGAAAAATCAAACTAGAAAGGGAAAAGCACAAAAAATGCCCTATAAGAAGTGGAGTCTAGACTCTTTGTAACTGCCCAAAACACAATACAAGCAAATAATAAAGAACACAAATTACAAAAAATCAGCTTTAAGTATGTTTAGAAACAATCTTAGTGACACAGCAACAATTACTGGTGCAAAAAAGGAAACTCCTGATCTCAGACATTCTTTAAACATTCTGTATCAGTTAGTACTACTAAAGTCTGCATGGCTTCATTCTAAATGCAATTTAATTTAAGAATTCAGCCACTTCTTCACTTGACCTTTCTTAATCTTGATTATATTAAAATAATTCATCCTCAGTAATTCCCCCTTCAGTCTAGAATCTTGAACCTTTAGAAGTATTTTGATTGTCCTTTTGTGATAAAAAAAATCAAGTTTATTATTACTTTAAAAACTGGATTTTGCCCTTTTATTATTTATGCATGCCATTTTTATATTCATTATATTATTCAAAATTAATATCCACAAAAGCTATGGTCAACGTAAGCTCTTTTTTTGGTTCTTCATACATGTAGTTTCGTTAGGGGGGGCAAAGGAATGAAATGTTACAGGTAACCCCTGGCACTTCAATTTCTGTGCTCAAAAGGTTACTGTTTAACGTCTTCTATTCCTTTGACTATTATTAAATGCAGCCTATAGACAATTCTCTCCTCTTTCAAAGCAAGACCATAGGAAGAGGCATGAAGTTTAAAATAAATACAGAGTTCTAAGTGAAAAATTCAGATGCATTCCACAGCTCAGTATTACTGTCTGGGAGTTACATTATCCAAAATACAATGTGCTGTGGAAGATCAGTCTGGAATTTCCAGGATATTGCCACTGGCTTTCCTAGCAGAGGAGTAAAAAAATTAACAGAGCACAGACTAAATAACCTTATTACTTTAAAATACTGGCGTTTTCAATAAGGGTATAATTAGGGAAATAGTTACCTCACTTGTTGTCTGCAAATAATTTTCTTTAAAACCTCTCTGGATCCAGCTTTCACAGTGGAGAACAGAGACATCTTTTCAAGTTCTTAAATTCAGGGCAAGAATGAAGTAAAAACTGATTACTACATTATTTCATGGCTACTTAAAATTCTGTAAGAAAGCTACACTAATTTGTCAGGAGCTAAGATAGATCAAAGAGCAAGCCACTACTGAACTTAAATATGAAATTACTCATCTTCCTCAGCTAAGATTTTATTATGTCCATCTCAGCAGATAGAACAACCAATGCCATTTTAAACAAAACTAGCTGTTTAGAAATTAATCGAATACGACAATGAACTTGAAGGAATACATTCCACAAAAAATTCAAAAGATACAGAAAGTACCAGCTTTTCAAAGTCAGAAGTGGTATGGAAAGAAGTCCTAAACTTAATAAAAATCAGTTCTGGATTGCATTTTTTAAATCAGCATAACTGTAAACAACTAATTACAGCAACATTTAACTACGTATAAACATAAATACATATACATTGATTTCAGGACCTGGAAAACAAATTACATGAGGAAGCTAAAGTATATTTGTTCTTTGCACTCTGACGTAAGAGAAACACACTCTGATTGGTAGTTTCACACTCGAAACATGGTCATTAAAAAAAAAATCCAAGATGGTTTTCTTCCCCTAAATTTTCGGTATTTTTACAACTTAACATTAAATCTTTAAAAGGATATAAATATTAAACATCTGCTCTGAAAGTACTTCCTCCCTCTTGAAGTCTCCTGTTACTCGATTGATTCATGTGCCATTAATTCTACAGTGGCCTTCTCAACATATAAATGGGTGGCCAGTAATACTATTACTCTTACAAAACTCAGCAATTTATTTTCATTTAAAGCACACTCTCTGCAAAAGCACAGAGATCTAACCTGAAGGCTTTCTAGAGGAATAGAACTCATAATCTTCCAAGATTTTTATGTCAGCTCTTAATCATTGCCACTTTTGAAAATGACGCTTAGCTTGTTGTCTGTCACTAACCACTAGATCATCTTGTTCTTGGCTTTTCTAGATTAAGTAGTCTTTAGGCTTCTGTACTGCACCGAAACATACTCGAAAATTTAATTAAAACAACTATCGATCTTTTCCAAAACAAGAAACTGGCCAACTTATACTCCCATGATGCACACTGCGTTTTCCAGATATAGTTCTCGTCAGTCTACATTTTCGTAACACACTCTTCAAAATGGGAGCAGTGAAACTACGCACGATGTTTCAGTGCAATTCTAAAAAGCAAAAATGACCCAATACAAACAAAAGCTGAGCAAAAAGCAGTATTGGGGAGCCTCTTCTCACACCAAGCTGGGATGTCCGTACTGGGTGACCCCAGAGCCACACAGGCAGCTCTTCCTGGCACACAGGTCCTTCCAGACCTCCTACATGAACAACACCCCTGTACGTGTGCAACACACATATACATGTGTGCACATACACAGATATATGTGTAACATACGTGTGCATGTATATATACATATACGTATGTATAATACATATATGTGTGCGTATGTATACTTACACATGTATATCTAAACATATATATGTGCACATACATATATATATACATACATATATATGTGTATATCACACATATACAGCTTTTCCCAGCAGTTTTTGCTCTCCCTCCTACTGTGTTGCTACTCAGTAATGTGTGCCGTTCTGTGAACCGATTTGGGAAAATTACCCCACATTATCTTTTTTTTTGCGTGTTCCCTTTTTCCTGCCAGGTTGTTTTCCAGCCCGAGTGCTCCCTGCTCCGCATGCTCTGCGCCGGCACAAGGAAGGAGAGCAGCTTCGAGCAATGCTAGGTTGGAATGGGGAAGTCGGGACTTAAGCACACGTTAGACCACCAATGGGCTGGGAGCTCGGCTGGGCAGACTCATCCATGGGGATGCTGACACGAGCTGCCGGCCACCTTTGACCGGAACGGTCCTGCCGAGTCCCCTCCCTCCCACCACCACACAGAAGCTCCCCTGTGCTCAGCCGCCCCCTCCCCACCCCGCGAGGGGCGGGGGGGGGGACGCGAGCGAACCGCCTCCGCCCCCCTCAGCGCCCAGCGGCCCCGCCAGCCGCGGCTGATCGGAACGAACGGACACCCTGGCCCAGGGAGCGCGGGCGCGGGCGCGGGCACGGGCACGGGCGCGGGCGCGGGCGCGGGCACGGGCACGGGCGCGGGCACGGGCACGGGCACGGGCGCGGGCGCGGGCACGGGCACGGGCGCGCGCTCCAGCTCGCGGCGCGCTCACCTCTCCTCCGCGCCACCGCAGCGCGTGCGCAGCCCCTCCCGCACGCCCCCGCGCTCTCGCTGGGGGGATTGGTTCGGGGAGGGACATTGGCCAAGCGGGAGAGAAGCGGGACCGCCTTCCCTGCTTCCTCTCCTTCCCCCCGCGTCCCGGCGCGCGCGCGCAGGGCGCCGTCTCCGTGGCAACGGGACGCGGTGCGCGGCAGGCAGTGAAGGGCGGCGATGTCGGAGATCCTGAGCGAGTGGCTGAACGCGGAGGTGCAGCTCTCCCGCCGCGTGGGTGAGTGAGTGAGTGAGTGAGTGAGTGAGTGAGTGAGTGAGTGAGTGAGTGAGTGAGTGACTGACTGACTGACTGACTGACTGACTGACTGACTGACTGACTGACTGAGCCGGCCCCGCTGCGATGGGGCGGGGCGGGGCGTCTTGAGGAGCCGGGGGGGCTGTCAGCACGGAGGCTTCTCAGGGCCGGGGCTCCCCCCTCACCGGGGTCGCCCAGGGCTCGGGGGGGTGCAAGCCGGGCTGTGAGCGCTTGGACCAGGTCTCCCTACCCTACTTGCGGCTGTAGGGGTTCCCCCAGGACTCCCTGTCACCCACCGTCCAAGGAGCCGTCCGCAATCCTCGTGCCCAGGCACCTCCTCCCCTCAGGAATGCTTTTAAGGGCAAGGAAGCTGGTGAAGGAGCTGGAGAAAAAGTGTTATGAGGAGCAGTTGAGGGAACTGGGTTTGTTTAGCCTGGAGAAAAGGAGTCTGATGGGAGACCTTGTCACTGTGTGCTTTTACCTGAGAGGAAGTTGTAGTGAGGTGGCTGTTGGCCTCTTCTCCCAAATGACAGGTGATAGGATGAGAGAAAATGGCCTTCAGTTGCACTAGAGGAGGTTTAGGTCGGACATCAGGAAAAATTTCTTCACCAAAATGATTGTCAGGCACTGACAGAGCCTGCACAGGGAGGTGGTTGAATCCCCATCCCGGAGGTGTTTAAAAGACAGGTAGATGAGATGCTGAGGGATGTGGTTTAGTAGTAGACAGGAACAGTTGAACTCAAAGATCTCAAAGGTCTTTTCCAACCAAGCGGTTCTATGGTTCTGTGAGTCTTCAGGTGCAGAACAGTGATTTCCAAGGCATGGTGAGTTTCCCTCAAGGCGCTGGTGCTCTCAGGAGCTCAGGTGCTAATAAGGGCTCCAGGGGATAATTACATTAAATGTATTTGCAAAACAGTGCTTTGCTTTGAATGGCAGGTGTCATGCCAGTTTTGGAGAGATATTTGTTCCACAAGGAGAGAGCAACTTCCCATGGAAGAGAAGCACAATAGATCTACCTTTGTTTCCATTTGCATTTTTTAAGGGAAAATTTAGAAATTGTCATTTATAGCTATTGCAGTGATCTTAATGACAATTATCTTTACTTTTTAACACTGAGAATGAGAATTATATGATTTCTTAAAGCTATGTTGCGAAATAACTAAACTGAAAAAAACCCTTTTTTTTAGTGACTTGAAAACTAGTTACTGCTAGATTAATGTCCGAAAATTCCTTTGAGTTATTTAATAAAATTTACACTTAATTTTCTTATAAAAATAATAATAAGTTGTATTATGATTACTGAATGAATTCTTATAATTCTCTTATTGTTTTTTAAACAAATTAACTGAAAAACAACTTAGCTCCAGGGTCATTTTCAGAAGAATTTTCTACTGGCTACCTCCTGGGAGAACTCCTACACAAATATGGTCTTCAGGATGACTTTAGTCAATTTTCACAGAGCAGGTTAGTACATATGGATGACAAGTCTGTTACAGAAATAAAGACAAAATATTTGTTTTCCAGTTAGGATTTGCTAATGCAGTGTGGGGAAAACATCTAGAACTTACCAATATTTCATGCATTTGTCAGTAGGTCAAAAGCTACTTCAGGCTACTTTCAATCTGCTAGATGTCTGCTGGAAATATAATACAGCAGAAAGGAAACAATCAAGGAGGTTAATTTGGTGTATGGAAGTTATCTAACAGAACTGGTGAGTGACCCAACTAGGGAAAGTGTCCCGCTAGACCTGCTGTTTGTGAACAGAGAAGGCCTTGTGGGGGAAGTGACTGTTGGACAATGGCTGGGGCTCAATAATCACAAGATGATAGAATTCTTGGAGGAGTAAGGAGAGGGGTCAGCAGAACTGCCACATTGGACTTCTGGAGGGCAGACTTCAAACTGTTTAGAAGGCTGCTTGATAAAATCCCTTGGGAGGCAGTTCTAAACGACAAAGGAGCACAAGAGGGCTGGATACTTCTCAAGAGGGAAATCCTGGCAGCGCAAGAGCAGGCCATCCCTGTGTGCCATAAAACAAGTCAGCAGGGAAGAAAATTAGCTTGTCTGTAGAGAGCTTTGTATTGATCTCAGGAAGAAGAAGAAAGTTTATGAGCTTTGGAAGAGGGGACAGGCATCCCTGGAGGACGACAAGGGTGAGGTGAAATCACGTAGAGATAAAATTAGAAGAGCTAAAGCCCAACTGGAACTCCATCTGACCAGTTTGGTGAAAGGCAATAAAAAATATTCCTTCAAATATATTAACAACAATAGGAGGACCAAGAAGAATCTTCCTCCTTTACTGGATGCAGGAAGTGCAGTAGTGATGAGGGATGAGGACAAGGCAGAGGTACTTAATGCCTTCTTTGCCTCGGTCTTTAATAGCAAGGTAAGATGTTTTTGGGATACTTGGCCCCCTGAGCCAGAAGACAGTGAGAATGAAGCTTCATCGATCCAGAAGGATTTGGTTAGAGACCTGCTTGGCCAGTTAGACACACACAAGTCTATGGGGCTGTAAGGGATCTACCCAAGGGTATTAAGGGAGCTGGCAGAAGTCCTCTCCAAACCCCTTTCCCTCATCTGCTGGCAGTCCTGGCTGACTGGTGAAGTGCCAGTTGACTGGAAACTGGCAAATGTTACGTCCGTTTACAAGAAAGGTTGGAGGGAGAGTCTAGGGAACTACAGACCTGTCGGTCTGACCTTTGTACCAGGGAAGGTCATGGAGCAGAACAACTTGCGCGCTATCATACAGCACATGCAGGACAGCCAGGTGATCAGACCCAGTCAACATGGGTTTATGAAAGGCAGGTCCTGCCAGACCAACCTGATCTCCTTCTATGATGAGGTTACCCAGTTAATAGTCAAGAGAAAGGCTGTGGATATGGTGTACATGGGCTTTGGTAAAGCCTTTGACACCATTTCTCACAGTATTCTGGCTTCTGAGAAAATGGCTGCCATTGGCCTGGACAGGCACACCCTCTGCTGCGTGAAAAACTGGCTGGATGGCTGGGCCCAAAGACTTGTGGTAAATGGAGTTAAATCCAGTTGGAAACCAGTCTCGGGTGGTGTTCCCCAGGGTTCGGTGCTGAATCAAGTCCTGTGCAATATCTTTATCAACGATCTGGATGAAGGGATTGAGTGCACCCTTAGCAAGTTTGCGGATGATGCTAAGCTGGGTAGAACTGTTGAACTGCTTGAAGGAAGGGAGGCTCTGCTGAGGGATATGTACAGGCTGGCTGGATGGGCTGAGACCAATGGGATGGGGTTCCACAAGGCCAAGTGCCGAGTCCTGCACCTGGGACACAACAACTCCATCCAGTACTACAAGCTTAGGGAAGAATGGCTGGAGATCTGCCTGGTGGAGAAGGACCTGGGGGTGTTGGTTCACAACTGGCTGAATATGAGCCAGCAGTGTGCCCAGGTGGCCAAGAGGGCCAATGGCATCTTGGCTTGTATCAGAAACAGCGTGACCAGCAGGACAAGGGAAGTGATTGTGTTGCTGTTCCTGGCACTGGTGATGCTGCACCTCGAGTGCTGTATTCAGTTCTGGGCCCCTCAAAACAAGAAGGACATTGAGGTGCTGGAGCATCTCCAGAGCAGGGCAAGAAGGCTGATAAGGGGGCTGGAGACAACTGGGGTTGTTTATCTTGGAAAAGAGGAGGCTGAGGGGAGACCTCATCACTGTCTACAACTACCTGAAAGGAGGCTGTGGTGAGGTGGGTGCTGTTCTCTTCTCGCAAGTGACAAGTGATAGGACGAGAGGAAATGGCCTCAAGTTGCACCAGGGGAAGTTTAGACTAGACAGTAGGAAAAATTCCTTCCCTGAAAGGGTAGTCAGGCATTGGAACAGCTGCCCAGGGAGGCGGTTGAGTCGCCATCCCTGGAGGTGTTTAAAAGGCAGGTAGATGAGTTTCTGAGGGAGATGGTTTAGTAAGGGGACAGGTATGGTTGGATGTGATCATCTCAGAGGTCTTTTCCAACCACATGATTCTATGATTCTACTTGTATTTGTTGCATGGAGTCACTTCATATTTCCAGAGAGATTGATCATACTACTTCATGAAAATTATGGATTTTAATTGTAACTATGATAGTTACAGTACCAGGCTAGACTGGAAGTTCAGCAAGTCCTTCAAGGATGTCTCTAGAAATGGAGGTACTGACACTGTTCCTTTGAGCTGTGTTAGATCCAGACAATCCGGAAATCTGGTGTGGTGACTGTTACACCTTCACTAAGATGAAATGGTGGAGGTGCATTGTGAGGCTCTGTGTGAAGCCCTGGCAGAAGTTTATATATGTTTACAAGTAAAGTGGTGTAATACCCACAATGAAGAAGGAAAAAAAACGAACACGAAGTTGAAATGCAGATCTGTGAGTGTTGGTATGTTCATGGGTTTCCTTGGCTTATGCTTCATATGCAAGAGGTGGACCTTGGTACACCTGTGTATCAAGTGTGCCAGGTTGTACATCCTCTTCCTGCTTCTTCTCAACATCTTTTTCTTATGTTCTTTGCACTTCTGATTTATTTATATGCTTTCATATCCAAGTCACTCCAACTTGTAAGATGCACTTCAACAGGTGCAAGGAGAGGTTAGAAATTCTGGTGAGACAGAGCTCAGCAAAGGTGATGATACATGACTGGAACAACTACTTAGAATGTCAGATGCCTCAACTCATCTTGCTCTCCAGAGAAAGGGAGCAATTCTCCATGTCTCAGGCTACAGGGAATGCCCAGAATCTTTACTGAGCCTGGGGCAGTGGAAGGTGATGGCTTTGCTTGCCGGAGGTATGTGCTGGGGGAGGATCTGTGTCACCAAGTAGAGCTGCTGCAGGAGGAGGTCAGTAGACTGTTTATTATCACAGATGATGAAAAGGAAATTGACTGGATCTTTTCTGAGATGCTGCAGATACAGGAGCCTGAACCCACAGCTTTACTGAGGAAAGGCAGGCAGAATCTGTTCTTGTTGGATTGGGAAAAGGAAGTGACTGGCAACTTGTGAATTCTGGCAGACATGATTGTTGCTGCTGTATCGGCTGATCTGCAGCCACAGAACAAGTTCTTAGCCTTGGACACTGTGCAACTGAGCGTCTGGGCTGACTAAGTCAGAAACAGACAGGAACATCAAGAAAGAAAGGTGGATGATAGCAATGGAAGACTTTCTCCTGCAGTTGGTGGAGGCCCCTGTCTGCTGACCTCACATTCGAGCTAAGGATGTTTGCTGCTTGCTGGGGACTCAGGCCCAGGACTGTGGAGGTTCATCTAGTCCTTGCAATGTTGCCCCTGCTCTTGTATGTGGGCATCAAAGATGCTGCCAGAGAGACCTGGAACATATCAAGGGAGGCTATCTGGCTCTAGAGGTAAACCCCATACGGGTTCAGGGTTTTTTTTTCTTAAATTCTGCTGATGAGGTGAAGGGTTTGATGTGGGCTGGGTAAATGCTACAAGTGGCTGTGCAGCTGCTGGCTACGGAAGGGCTTTGCTTTTCTCAGTTGTGGGATACAGTTGAGGCACTGAGTGCCATGGTTTAGATGATGGGTTGGTGTTGTGTTGGGTTATAGGTTGGACTTGATGATCTCAGAGGTCCTTTCCAACCTTGTGATACTGTGATACTGTGATACTGTTTGAAGACAGAGGTCTACTAGGAAGAGTTGAGATCTACCTGACCAAGTAGTACAACAGCATCTTTGCAAACAGCCTGGCAAATTCAGTGGTGATAACTTTATACTAGGAATGAGGGAGGAAGGATATGATGACTCTTAAACAGGTGAGGAAATGAAGGCGTAGACTAGCAAGCCAGAGGTGGAGGGTGATATGAGTTAGAGGGGCTAAACAATGCAGAAGGCTACACCCTCCAAATGTATGTGTGCAATTGAGGAGGTGATGAGAATACAGTGCTATGGGAGAAGCACTCACACTTTTTCTGGGAAATCAACACAGCCAGCTGTCTCTGAAGTGCCTTTATATGGGCAGCGGAAGGAGTTAGAGGTCTACGTGCAGTTGTGAAACTATGGTATGTTTGGAATCACAGTGAGGCAATGGATAGCTCTCACAACTGGAGTGCTGCCATGGCTGGATATAGGCACTTTAGGAAGGACAGACCAGGCATGTGAGGAGGAGTTGTGCTTTATGTGAGAGAGCAGAGAAAATGCTTGGAGCTCTGCCTTGGGATGACTGATGAACTAGTTAACAACTTACGGGTCAGGATTAGCGGAACAACCAAACTGGGTAATGCTGTGGGGGTTGTTTGCCACAGACAAATTGACCAGGAAGTTCATAAGTTTATCTGAAGATAACTGGAAGAATTCTCATTTTCACAGACCTTGGTCTGAGTGGAAAACATTAACCAAGTCTGTAATTGCTGGAAGAACAAAGACTGCCAGGCACAAGCAATCCAGGAGGTCATGGACTATGCTGGTGATAGGTTCATGAGACACGATTGAGGACCTGAAGAGGGGAGATATTCTACTAAACCTGGTATGTACAAACAAGGAAGATCGGGGGCAGCATTGACTGGATCACCTCCTCAAAGCTCAAGAATGATCTGTCTCAATGTGAAGAAAACTGAGCAAAGCCATCACGAGGCATGAATGGGTGAAAAAGGTGTTACTGACAGAACTCAAACATGAAAAGGAAGCATACAAGATGTGGAAGCAGGGTCAAGTTGCCTCGGAGGAACACAGAGACAGTGCCTGAGTGTGTAGGGATGGCTTTAGGAAAGCCAACAGCCATTAGTAGTCATAACTGGTGAGACATGGAAGGCAATCAGAAGGGCTTTTACAGGCATTTCCACAGCAAAAGGAAAGCTAGAGAAAATGTGAGCCTACTACTGACTGGTGCACAGGACCCAGTGAGAAAAACCCCAACAATAAGCAAAAGGTTGAGATACTTAATGCTTCCAAACCCCGGTGAGTGGCAGGAAAGTCTGCAGGAAAAAAAAAAGGCTCACCCTTAGTGGAGCAGGATCAGCTTAAGGAACATTTGAAAAAATGGGAAATATAAAATTCCATGGGATCTGATCACATACACCCAAAGGTACTGAGGAAGCCAATGTTATTGCTAGGCCACCCTCTATAATCTTTGAAAGGCCATGGAGACTGAGGGAGATTCCGGAGGACTGGAAGAATTCAACTGTCACTCTTTTCTTCAAGGAATCGAGAAGGAGGAATTGGGGAGGTACAACCCAGTCAGCCTCACCTCAGTGGGAGGGAAACCTGGGAACTGATGGAGCAAGTAGACATGGAAACTTTCTCCAAGCAGATTAAGGTTAAGGAGTTGACTGGGAGTTGTCATCATGGATTTATGAAAGGAAAATCATGCCTGACTAACATGACGGCTTGTTACAATAAGGTGGTTGCTCAGTGGTTGAGAGAAAAACAGCATATTCTGTTTATTTTTGATGCTGTCTTCTGTAAGATCCTCATAGAAAAACTGATAAAGTATGGACTAGGTAAGTGGACACTGAGGTGAACGGGAACCTGGCTGAACTCTCAGGCTCAAGAGTTGTGATGGAAGTTGTTATCCTTCATGAGCAGCGTTTTTCCTTTGTCTGAAGCTGTCTATGTAGTCGTGTAACCTTAGTGTGTAATTATTCTGTATTGCCGCCTTTCTGCCCTCATAGATTTCCCTTTCTGAAAGCAAACCATCCAGGTGAATATTTCAGAGCAGTCAAATGCTTTTAGTTGTAAAATGAAGACTCTGTCTTTGAAATTTGTTCCCTGTTTTTTATTTCTTTTAAGAGGATCTTCAAGCGTCTTAAAAAAGGAAAGGGCTATGTGAAGTAGTACTCAAGTCTGATCTCATCAAGCTTTGTGTCAAGTAGCCCGAACGACTCCCTGATAGTGGTTTTAACTGTAGATGATGTGGCTTCAAGGCTTTCTGCATTGAAAATCTGATCAGAAAATAAAGAACTATGTATTGCTTATATGTTCGTTCAAAAAAATCGCAAAAACTAAAGAAAAACAAACTTCCTCCTGAGAAGATGGGACCACGAAGATGAATGAAGGGCTGGAGTGTCTCACCTATGAGGACAGGCTGAGAGATCTCGCATTGTTCAGCCTAGAGAAGACAAGGCTCTGGGGAAACTTTACAGCAGACTTCCAGTACTGAAAGAGACTACAGGAAAGCTGGGGAGGGCCTCTTTATCAGGGAGTGCAGGGATAGGTTGAGGGGAATAGTTTTACACTGGAAAAGGGGAGATTTAGGTTAGATATTAGGAAGAAATATTTTCCTATGAGGGTGGTGAAGCACTGGAACTACCTGGAGAAGTCACAGATGCCCCATCCCTGGAGATGTTCAAGGCTAGGTTGAATGGGGCTTTGAGCAGTTGGATCCTGGCTGGGGAGTTGGAGCTGTATGATCTCTGAGGTCCTTTTCAACTGAAGCCATTGTATGATCAGCAGTGTAAAGTGCAGCTGAGGGCCACTGGTTAATGGTGTAACCTAAGAGCTGATTCTGAGACCAATACTGTTTAATATCTCAATTAGTGGACTGATAAGACAGGGTGCACCCTTCAGCAAGTTTGAAGACAGTACAAAACTGGAAGAAAGGATTGTTACACAGGTGGTTGTGCTGCCATTCAGAGGGATCTTCATGGGCTAGGGAAAAGGGATGACAGGAATCTCGTGAAGTTCAGCAAAGGAAAATGCAAAGTTCTGCATCTGGTAAGGAGAAACTCCGTGCCTCAGTACCAGCTCGGGGACAACTGTATTGATAGCAGTTTAGCAGAGAACAGCCTGGTGCCCCTGCAGCAAAGAAGGCTAAACAGCATCGTGGCCTACATTAACAAGGTATGGCCCTGGTGAGACAACATCTGGAGTGGTTTATCCAGTTCAGAACTCCTAAGTGCAAGAAAACATGGATGCGTTAGACCAGGTCCAGAGAAGGGCCCTGATGAATATGAAGGTCTTGGTGCATCTAGCATACAAGAGGGAGGAGAACTGTATGTGAGGTTCTTTACTGTGCTGTTCCATGACCCAGGAGATGTTTAAGGGGAGACTGGATGAGGCACTGAGTGCCATGGTTTAGATGACGGGTTGGTGTCAGTGTTGGGTTATAGGTTAGACTAGATGATCTCAGAGGTCCTTTCCAACCTTGTGATACTGTGATAGTTTGGTATTTTCGCCTTTCTTCATTATTTCCTTTTTCAATAGTTACTAGCATTGATCTTTTGACTACTATTGAGAATTGAGATAATGTTTTCTTAATTCCAAGCTATTTCTCCTGCACATTAAAAGTAATTATTACTGTGTAATAGTCATTGTACGGTTCTGGAATCCTATAAAACCCTGTGCCTGCCTAATTTTACTTAATATCTATAAAGTAATACTTTTAAATGTTTGAGTGTGGTATTAAGGAGAAGCCTATTATTAATGGATCATTTGGTAAGCTGACATAATTTTAATGTGTTTTAGCACAGAGCGAGGGAAGATCATACCTGTTTGGGTAACAGTGGGAGAAATGTATATTCCCTTTATAGTATGGGTAACTGTAATCTCAAAGGCACTAATAGAAAAGAATGTGGGGTCATTGTGACTAACTAGTCAAGGTGTACTTAACTACATTGGCTTCTATGTGACGCAGTTCTTTGGTACATAAGCAAAGGAATAATTGAGGAAGTGATACTACTTGAAAGGAATACTACTGGAAATCTTTTCCCAGTTTGGCTGCCCATATTTGAAAAATGAAATATTGTAGTTTTCCCTGAACTCTTACAATGATCTTGAAATAAGATTTACAACACTTTTTTTAATTTGAGGCAAGTTTAGTAAATTCCTTCTGATCTTAATACAGAGTAAAAAGTTAAGATGTGATATTGCCACAGTTTCTTCATTCATGTGAGGTGATTGCTGGCAATAGGGTTTACCTTTATCGTGAATCAAAGGCAGAAAATATTCAGTAGTTGTAAACTGCAGTTATAAATAATTGTGTAAGAAATAAGAAATTGGCTATTATAGTAAGAATAACGAACTCCTGGACTGTTTCCTCTGGAGATAAGCTGAATACTACCTCACCAGAGGTTAATATTAATATTGGAAATTTTTGCATAATTACACTATAGCTTGGCTGATCTCAAAAGCTTGTTGGATCATGTGAAGGAAGTGTTATGAACTCAAGTGTAGTATAGAAAGCATGACTTTCTGACACAACTTGGAGTTATGGATTTGTTGGACGAAATGAGGTGTTAATTTTGATACATGGATAATTTATTTTTATTGGATTTTAACCTGTATATCTACTGATCTTGAATGCTTCTACAGGAGAATCTGCGTATCAAGAGAAACATTAATCTGCAGTCCACTTCAGTTTTTAGTGTAAATTTTGCTCATTAAGAGCATAGTCTTTATGTCTAACACCAGTCCAACATGTGTCCACTTGTTTTTATTGGTGAAGAAGTATGACAAGGTTTTGCAAGGGTGAATAGATTATATAGACTTTTTGGAAAATAATTTCCTACATTTTGGCTGGTTAGACCTCAAGTGGGTTGATTCAGTTAATATGGAAACCTCATTCTAATTCTTTGTACTTTCAGTGGATGACGCACAATTAGCAGTAATTGGGGCTAAGCTTTTGTTGTCAGATCTCCTTTGTGTGTGCCAGTGTCAAGATTTAATTAACCTAATGTGGTCTCTATTTTTTTCAATAGTTATGCTTAGTAGACCACTCCAGTTGTATGTACTGCAATATAAAACTGAAGCCAAAGTGTGTACTATATTGTATTAAGGAAGTCCTGTGTTTTTTTCCCCCCTCCAATTTTGGTATGAGATAAATGTCATGACCGTGCTTATGGCAGCAAGTGGAATTGAAAATAAGTCTGTGTTCTGATGATTTGTTGTTTTTTTTTTAATCATTTAGGGTTGCAAGTGCAAAACTTAGCAATTTTTCTCGCTTGGAGCCCACACTGCGACTCCTTGGAGTACGGTTTAGTGCAAATGTGGCCCGAGATGTAATGGCAGGACAGCATGGGGCTGCAACAGAGCTTTTATATGAATTGTATATTGCTTTAGAAAAAAAGAGAAAGGCAAAGATCACTGGAACAGCCATGGAAGCAATGAGACCTGCAGCAACTGCAAAGCTTAAGTTTGTTGAAAGTACTTTGTATGGAGAGGTAAATAACTGTGCCTATTTTGTATAAATATGTAGGAAAAAAGGTAGTATGCTTACACGTACGTCTCAATCACTTTGCATGTTAAAATAAGCACTGGAACAAAGACTAGTAGTTGCTCAGCAGCTGCCATCTTACACATTTGGTCAGCACAGACTGCAGATTGCATTGCAGTCTAGGTATCAATTTAGACTAGTTTCCTCTCCTCATTTAGAATTGTGTTGAGCTTTGTACCACAGTGGTTTTATTCCTTCTGTTGCATTTCTCTCTATGTATTTATACTACACTCCAGCCTGCAATAACAATTTGCTGAGTAGATTCTGTTAGGGATGTTCTGCTTGTCTTGGAACAATAATATTCAGCATATGCAGACCATAATTTGTTATCAGGATGAACAGTCTTTAAGAGGCTATAAATCGTTAATCAAATTCAGCTGGGTGAACTTTTATGTTTTTTTCCAGCATACTTCCTGAAAAATATTCTACAAGCAGAAATTTTACCAGTAAGCACAAGACAGTACCAAACAGTCGAAAAAGTTTCTTCACCTATATGTGGATAGCTTAAAGAAGATAAAGCAACTTAGACACCTCTTGTCACCAGAGGTTCACAATGGCATTTGAATCTTGAAATAGTTGAGGCTAAGTGACTTAATCTATTCCCCTGCTCTAAGCAAAGTCAACTAGGACACATTACTTAGGACCTTATTCAGTTGAGTTTTGAATATCTCAAAAGATGGAGATTTCACAATCTATCTAGGCAAATTATTTATCATCCTTCCAGTATTTTTTTTTCCTTATGCTTAAGTTGAATTCCCTGTATTTCAATTTGAAATAATAGAATAGTTCAGTCAGAAGAGACCTCCAACAATCATCTAGTCCAACTGCCTGACCAATCCAGAGCTGACCAAAAGTTAAAGCATGTTATTAAGGGCATTGTCTAAATGCCTCTGAAACACTGACAGGATTGGGACATCAACCGCTTCTCTAGGAAGCTGGTTCCAGACCACCTTCTCTGTAAAGAAATGCTTCCTAATGTCCTGTCTAAACCACCTTTGATGCAACTTTGAGCAGTTCCCACCCGTCCTTTCAGTGGACCAAGGAGAAGACCCCAGCACCTCCCTCTCCACTTACCCTCCTCAGGAAGCTGGAGAGAGCAATGAGATAGCCCCTCACCCTGCTTTTCTCTAAAATTTGGCATTGTTCAAGTTCAAATCTGCATCTTCTTTTCAATGGAGCTAGTCTTGTTTTCTGAAAAACATTACACCAAGTTTAGATGTTGTACTTTGTACATTAACACACGAAAACACAGTTTGTAATTGCTATTGCAAAATTATCATATTTAAATACCTTTCTTACTTTTTCTGACTCTTCATTCCTTGACATTTAATTTTAGCATTTGAAAACTTTAATGCCACATCAGGCTGATTTGCAGCTACAACAGATTTCAGAGGATTTTGAAATGAAAACTAAGACAACAGAAGAAAAAATAACCCCTGTACATATTGCAGAACAACAGAAATTTCAGAAGCTCCAAGAGGAACAAAGAGCTCAAGACATTGAAAAGGTGACTATTTACTCTTTTAAGACTTCTGAAGAAGTGTTTTCTTAAGGTCATGCATTTAATCACTTAGTTAAAGCCATTGTGAATGCTTGTTAATTCTGTGCTACACAGTCATGTTTATATAAAAACAAAGAAAAGGAGTAACGATGGCAAACATTACTATGTAGTATACTCTTGTAAGAGCCTTAAAAACATTAATACTTAAAAATCACTTATTTAATATTAAATTAAGAGTATTTGCATATTGTTATGAATGGAAAATATTTATAGATCTGAAGACAAGGTGTAAATTTCATAACTGCGTGTGTTTAAGATGTCCTTATAAAAGAGGTTTTTGACATCCATCTGTGAAGAAAAGATGAAGCTTTGTTGAAAAACATGAAAAAGACGCAGGAAAGGGAACCTGTAGTGGGTATGGTTTCAGAACATCTTGTATCTCTGTGTAGCTCTTCTGATAAAGTCAAAGTAGGAGCTAATTTCTTAAGATAGGGGAATACTGATCTGAAATACAGCCCATAGTTTATACAGAGGAACTGGACTCCTATCCAAGGGGTGTTGAACCACAATGAAATGAATTTGACTGGTTTGAAGTGCATTTTGTATGGCTTATCAAGAGGAGAGAGTTATTAGCTGTTTCATTGCCACTGCATAAACAAGAATGAAAAACATTTACTTCTTGATATAAAAATGGTAGTTTATCAGTACAATAGCTGAGAATATTAAGACAAGATTTTGCCTATGGACAAAGGAAAAAGAGGTTTTTTGCTTTCATGGTCATTTAGTGATCTGCTTTAAAAAGGGAGAAGTCAGTTGCTCGGGCCTGGAGCCTGGTATGTGCTTCTACTTTCTTCTTAGAAGATTTTTTTCCTTATGTCTTAAGTAAATTTACATCATAGATATATAAGTAGTATATTAGAGCCATATGGTGTGTCTTTTTTCAACTCAAGTATCTGAACACATGATATTGAATATTCAGCATCACCTAGGAAGAAGAAGACAAAACGAAATAATGGCCAGGATTCAAGCAGCTGTCATACAGATTCCAAAGCCTCCACCAAACCGCACCATAAAAGCCACTGAAACCAAAGCATTCTTAAAGAAGAAAAAAGAAGCAGAGGTAACTATCATCTATATTCTTTTAATGTTGATTATATGAATTTTCAAAAACGTGATGTTCTGGAAGAATTAACACTTACAAATACTGTTCTTATGGCATCCAAAAGTTGCTAATATAACTCTTAAAATGATATAGTATGCTCGTGAAAACTGGGCTAAATGTGAGTATGATAATGATTCTGCATTTGTTGCTTAGGAGAAATTTGTTTTGATGTAAGAGAAATTTCTCATTAAATAAATGTCATATCTGGGTACTAATTAAATTGCTGACAGTATTTTAGTCTCTAGTCTACTAAGTAGAACATGTGAAGACATTAGAGTTTCCTTCTCATTTGTACATGGTGAAGTTTTGCACTAAAATGTATGAACTCTCTGTAAGACACTATAAAAAATACCAGTAACAGCTGAAACTGACAATAGTCTCAGATCAAATCAAGAGATGATGGCAGTGCAGCGATCGAAAACAGTATTCTGTGTTATCTAGTGCTGAAGACTACTTGGATTGTACTCTTATGGTTTATGGATCATACTGTCATCGGTTTTTTAAACTGCACAACTGAGACGGATGAATTTAAATGTAGAGTGTAGGAATATAGATGCTTGAATAACTATCAGGGATGTGTTCAAGGTACTAAATCTAAAGCAGATCATAGCCCAGAATATCTTGTTTTATAAACCCGAATGGTGTGATGCTAGAGTCCTGTGTAAAATCAGAATTATTCTGGAGAATGATTGTGTAATAACTTAGGATTTTCTATCTGATGCACATAGATGCAGCTAAGAAGAGTAGGGAGGGAAAGAGATGAAAGGTAGAAGAAAGAAGAAAATAGTCTTTTTTTCATGATGTAGCTGATGGCTTGATATGTTTTCAGTGTAAACATTTCTATTGTGATAACATGACATAAAAATAATTCCTTAATATTTACTGTGTTAAATCTTCCTTATGATGCTTGGTGAAGAGAAAATAAACATTAAATATTGTGTTACTCCTTCAGGAGACATACAAGGAGATTGAAAAGTTTGAGGAGTCTTTGGCAGGAAATGCCCCTGCAGTACGCAGCAAAGTAACTGACAGGTAATATTTGGGTAGCAGATTGTTAAGCTTGGAAAGGATCCTACCTCAGGTGCCTTCTATCTACGTATATATAAATAACAGCCATTTTATTCCCTTTAGTGATATCTATACTATACTCAGAAGAGGTGATACTCGTGTACTGGCTCTGTAAACTTATGTGTGTAAACAACTTGTGACAAATAATTCTGCAAAAGTGCACTTGGTGCATTTGGGTATATTGAAGAGTAATCCATCTTTCTTTGATATTCTGTGGTCCATCCTAACTTTCTGTTTCTGCAGAATTTGCCTTCATATTAGCAAGTGAAATAATTGACGGTTGGCTCAAGTCAGTGCTGGAGCCCTCCTCTGGACTTAGTGGTGATTGTGGGGCACAAGGGTATCAAGAAGTAGCCACAGTACCTACAAAGAGTGCTGAGCAAAATAATTCTTCTGGGCATTTGTCTAGACTTGCATGTAACTATGCAGAGATCTGTATGAAAACAACTCTAAGAACTGTAATTCCTGTAAAGTTAGTGATATTTTTAATCTTTTCAATCAGTGATATACAAGAACCATTGCAAACACAGAAGCTGCAAGCAGCAGACCTAGAGACTACTGCACAGACAGCAACTGAGCTGTTAAGTGTTTATTCAGATGATGAATATATAAGAAAAATTCAAAAACGTTTGGAGGAAGATACTTTTACTAGAGAACAACGAGAAAATAGACGACGAAAAATGCTGATGGAACAGTTAATAGCACATGAAGCACAAGAGGTGAGAAGATGTGTGTTAAAGTATATAACCCATGCAGTATATAACCTAAAAATTTGCTTAGAAATGAATAGTATTTTTGGACAGTTAAATAAAATTTGGAGAGGGTAAAGGGACAGTTATACATATCTCTGAAAAAACTTTTTCATGCCAACCATTGTCTTTCCTTGAAAAATACAGAGGACTGGCCATTCTTTCTCACCATATTTCTGTCATGATTCATCCTTGTGAATCGTAAAAGATCAAATGAAGGCAGAGCTAAGATTATTAAAAATCAGCTGAAGACCTGCCTTCTATTACCTGTCCCCCACCTCTGTTCTGCAAAGTTGAACTTTAAACTATCGAAGTGTTTACTCGTTCTGAAGAAGGCACTAATTAAAAAACAAAACCAAAACCCACGACATTCCTTGGTTGACAAACTATATTTAAAAATATGTCCTGTAAAGCTTTATATACGTGCTGGATGATTCTGAAATGGTTATACTGGGTGATACGAAGAAGCCAAACATTTATTTTACACTGCAGAGCTTTGATTTTTGGTGTGTTATGAAACAGAAGATGTATCTCAGGAGAATGCCTGTGTTGTGTCCAAAGATGGATCTTGCAGGTTATTCTGTTTGCATCCTGTCCCGTAAAGCAGAAGGCTGCTCAGATATCTTCTCAGACACTCCGCATTGAAAACACAACTCCTGTATTTGATAAGCACCTCTTTTGAAATGATGTTTGGTGTTCTGAACCCTAATTTATCCATTGTGTGGCTCTGAGTTAATTGTATTTTCAGATATTATTTTTCTTCAAAAATTTTTGGTTGGCTCTTTTTAGACTTACTTAACATGTCTAAATATTAGATTACCTAGAGTACTGAAGTTCTCTACCAGTTGACAAAGAAAAGGCCTCTTCTTGGTACACTGAAATGTTCTTCTAAAGGACTATCTTCTCATTTTTTTTATAAAGAGCACATTCATCTACATGAAGTGCTTTAATTTCCCATTGGGCCAGCTAGTTGCACCATACATGTCAAATGATGACTTTGTTAGGGTGGTTCCTTCAGTCTTCCACATACAAGGATTTGAAGATCCATTTCCCTTCAGTGGAGGGAAATCATATCATACACTTGTTCCTGTACTCACCTGTGGTTGGGGTTAAACAGTTACAACTAAAGAAAACAATGGAAATTTACTTTTAATAGGAAGCAAAATCTGTGCTTCTACTGTTCTTTGAAATTTTAATGAAATACTGAGTCCAAAGAAGCAGTGGGTAGAACTGAGGCAGAAAAGGACATCATGTCTCCTTTTATTGCCTTGATTTCATGATTTAAGAGACAAATTTACAGATTATCTCTTCAGTAGGCAGTGCTATTGGGAAGTTTTATTACCTAAACTATAGCAAATGACTAGTCTGGACCTCGGGGAGGTTCAGACTAGATATCAGGAAGAATTTCTTTACCAAAAGGATGTTCAGGCACTGGAACGGGCTGCCCAGGAAGGTGTTTAAAAAAAGGATAGATGAGTTTTTGAGGGACATGGTTTAGCAGAAGATCAATATGGTTGGACTTGATGATCTCAAAGGTCTTTTCCAACCGGAAGATTCTATGGTTCTATGACATATAACATTAATATGAAAATATGTGTATCAAATTATTACTATAGCATTGTTTTCCATTTCAGTTGCATGCATGATGATAGTTTTGTGCACAGAAAACCAGTGTGGAAATAGTACACTACAAACAGAGTACAAAAACCTCATTCAAAATTAGATCCTAATTTTGTGATAAGCTTTGTAGGGAGACAATATTGTGTACAGGTGGAATTAAAGCCTGAAATGATTACGTCTTTGCCATTAGAGCTATCATGCAGTGTCATGAGATTCGCTAGGCAAAGAGAGTGTAAAGCTCACATTTTGGCTAAAATAACCAAAATGTTGAGGGATTTTTATTCTTAATATTTGTAAGGACAAAGGAACTTAAAAATACAAGAAGAGGTTTTTTTGAAAAACGTTACCTTCTCCCTAACATCAACATTAAATATCTCAGTTTATTAGAAAGCTGTTCTTCTTATTATTGCAAATAAAATAGCCATGTTTTGCAGTTTTATGTTAGAATTCTTTTTCAGATGACTTCATTGCTTTGGTAGCACAGATCTAGACCTCTTTGTAGAGCTCTTTCTTTCGTAATAGTATGACAATATATAATGAAGTTTGATTTTTAATTTCTAGTTGGTTTTATGTATTGTATCCTTTCCTGTCTCAGTCACAGGCAGCTGATAGAAAACAAGATTAAAAGAAAATAGAAGTGATTTTGCTTTGGGTTTTGTGCTACTACTAACTGGCTTTTCTTTGTTCTTAGGAAAGTTAAGTTAAGTCCTTAAATTTGAATTTACATTTCCTAGCAGTTTTGCTGCATCTACAACAAATGTCTGGGGAATCAGAAACCTGCACTAAAATTCTGCTGTAGGAGTGATATTTGGCAGTGGGGTTTGAAAGGCAAGCTGATGCTTTTGCTTAGAACTCAGAAGTAGTTCTGGACCATGAAAGCAGTGAGGCAGAACTTTAGGTTAGGTTAAGCATTAGTTTAGTTACCAGGAGTAGTAAAGGAAAGTGTAGTAGCAAGAAGATACTATTATATTTTGTTAAGTACTTTGAAAACTAACATTCCACAGCCTTCAAAGTGTCTGTGCACACCAACGATGCTTCAAGCAATAGTTCAGTATTATTTTCTTACAGTACTGAATAGGGGATTCTATTCAAGTCCCAGTAAGAACACTAAAACTGTTTCGTAAGAGTCTTGTAATTTCGTCTGTTTTAAAGGCTTCCCCATATTCTCCATCTCCTGGGAAATGGAGGAGGTAATTACTTGAATCCCAGGAAATAAAGCAAAAGTTCAAAATTGTAGAAGAATAGACTGAAAAGAATCCAGCAGCGTATGGCTGAGAATGTGGACTGGAATAAGGAAGGGAAATTATGACTGGGTAATCATTTGATGAAGGGATATATCTTTACATTCAGGAGCAATTATCTGAAATATGCTGCAGCTTCTTTGCAGAAAGGAAGTATCCAAGGTAAAATTGTGTTAATCTGAACAAATGTATTTTTGCTGAGTATCTCAGTTAAGACATATTTAGAATTCACTTCTATAGTTCCAGAATTCTTGTACAGTTTCAAAAATATTCATAAATAGATATATATGTTGTTCCAGATTTGTGTATATGTATATTTATGCAGATAAATACTGCTATATGAATCACTTCATATTTCTCATATCATACACTGATGAGTTGTATAGTATTAAGCATACCTTATAAACTATTGTGTTTTATCTTTTAGGAGGCTTACCGAGAGGAGCAACTTATCTACAGACTGATGAGACAATCTCAGCAGGAGCGAAGGGTTGCTGTTCAGCTCATGCATGTTCGACATGAAAAAGAAGTGTTAAGGCAAAACAGAATTTTCAGGGAAAAACAATATGAAGAAAGACGACTGAAAGAGTTCCAGGAAGCTCTCAATAGAGAAGCGGTAAAAGATTATTTGTTCCCTGAATTGCTGAAGGACTGTAACAGGACTTTCCTGTTAAAAAATGGAATTTGTATTTTCAACTGTTAGAATTTAGGACTTTTCTAGGAACAGAGTGATTTAGTGATGAATATATTGCTTTCATCTAGACTCAATGTTACAACTAAGTTAATAAGGGATAGAACAGAGCAACTTAAAGGCTAATTTTCATCTTTTCTTCCAAACTAATTTTAACTTTTTAGGGAAACATCTCTGTATGTTGAAAGTAAAAGGCATAGTCTTGCAGAGGCAAATGACAAAAGATAATGGCATAAAATCTTGTTTTAGAATCATGTTTTCCGCTTCCTTTAATCTGTAAACATCCATTTTTGAAAACTGCTAGAGGAGTTTCACTCATGAGTGCCAATTTTGATCTGGGAGCTTGGAGCTGATTAGTAAATTAAAAGAATTCATAATTCTATGCAAACTGCCAAGTGCTCTGCCCCGAGTAGACCACAGTATGATGGTAGTGATCTTACCTTTGCCTGCCAAACACAATTAGTAGCTTCATATCTGCCAACATAGCTGGTGTTCTGTGTAATCAGCAGCTATAGTTGTTGATCACAGCATCTCTTTAATTGTGCTTTTAGCCAGGAGAAACACACTATCATAGGAAATAGTGTTAATTTTCTACCATGACCAGAGATGTTTCGTAAAGATCAAACAAAATCAGCATATAAAATTATTTGCAGATCAGTATCTTGTGTGTTAAATTACTTGTCACATATTTTAAGTGTGTATTTCATTGTGGGTTTTAGTGGAACTAAGCCTTTGTCAATGCATCTGCTTAGTGGTTCCTCAGAAAGAGTATACAGCATCTTTTCATGTTTTCCTGCCCCCCAAGCTCTGAATATATTCTTAATCTGACAGTCATGAAATAGGCAATATATTTATCCTTTATTTCAATATAAATTAGCAGTTAGAAAGCAAACAAACTGGAACTTATAGAATGACTAAAAATTTATAGATTGCTCTGTGTGTTAATCTGCTTGATGGCTATCCAGCTCTGGTGAGAATGTAACTGTTTTAATTTCTTTAGTTAAATGAACAAATTAGTTTTCGTTTCCAGGATTGTGCATTCTGCACTTTCATTTTCTTTGCAATCTCAAATTTATTCTTTAAAAAAACTTCTAGGCCCTGGCAAAGCAAGAAAAACTTTATTATGAAGAACAAATAATCAAAGAAAGAGAACATCATGAGAGAATTGCTGTTGAAAGAGCTCAGGCTCGTTATAAAAAGCATTATTCTATATGTCGGGAAATGATGGACCATATCATTGATTTGTCAACAAAAGTAGGAGAATATCGTATACTAACAAATAAGTGAGTATGTAGTTAAGCAAAGCTAATAGCTATTAGGTAGATGTTAGGCTTTATTATTCAAACTGGTTTAAGCACCAGAACCAGCTTATGTAGTTTCTTAGATGTCTAACAAGACAGCTCCAATTTGTTTGTATAGGAATGTGATATTACTATTATATAGGAATTCACTGATGTGTAATACAGGGTGAACGAACCCTAAAGCCTTATGATAATTTCCTGAAAACTCAACCAACTTGAATCCTCAGGAGACCAAGTTTCACTAATTCTACTACTTGTGGAACTGCTGATTTCCTTCATAAAAATGAACAAATTCCTTAGTTTAAAAGTTAAAAACTGAGTGGTGTTCACCTCATTGTAGATTGCTCCACTAGCTGAATGCTTCCTCAGTGTAATATAAACAGAATGAATTTTCCAAGATATATCTACGTGACTGGACTGTCCTGAGAGTAGCAGTTCAGTCCAGAATATTCCAAGTCTTGCATGCTGTGATTCCCTCTTCTCATTGCACAGCATTTCTGAGAAGGTTCTAAAAAGGCAGCAAGTTGCCTGTAATGTAGGAGTCTTTCCAAAACACAGAGCATTGCTGTTGTTGTTCTTTCACTAGTATGCAGCAGTTAGAATGTGGAGTATGGCATACTAGAAACTATGCCAAAATCTTCATTGCTTTTTAGTGTAATTGAGTGTTAAAATAATAAAGCTGTGACCATATGAAATATATATGATTATATTTTATGGAAATAGTATAAACTTAGGCCTAGTAGGTGCTTCATACTTCATAAAATGGTTGGTCTAAGCCCAGTTTAATGATAATTTGTTGATTTACTTGTCTGACACAGTCATGGTTTCAGTGTAAACTAGTGTCACATTTGCTTGTACGGAGTAGTACACAGCAATATGTACAGATATCTGAAATATATTTCCAAAATATGCATATTGAGGTTGTATCTGCGTTTACTGCCACTGCAGGTATGCTTTGTCTGTGTTTCTGTGCACTTCATTGTGCAGGCTGCGTGCAATGCAAGTTCAATTATTTTTGGACAGTACATGCAGAGTTTATTTAAATCTGTAACACTCACTTATCTACAATCATTATAAAAAAAAGGAAGTCCGAATTGATGTAATTTTAAGCCATAATAAAACCTTCATTTTGACTGTATGTAGCAGCCATAGAATTTTAATGTGACGTATGTCAGCATCCTGTTTGTATTTGGCTTGCTACTATGTGCAGGTTGTCTTGTTTCATATGAATATTTTTCCTTTCTAAAAAAAAAAGTAATAATTTAATTACTCATATAATCCTGAATTAATTTGAGCTTCCAGGAAAAAAATTACAGATTTTTGGTGAGAGGAGGCCTTGCCCCAAAAAAGGGAAGAATATTTTGGAGCAGGGAAAATAGCTATAGTGAAACTGTTACTACGTAGTCCTGGGAGTCAAATATTGTGTGATGACATATTTGTGAAAATACTGAAGCCTGCAGGTGCCTACTGCTGTCATATAAGCACTTAAACAAAGCTGTAATAATTATAGAAAGCATTATAAACTATATTTAGTTTAGCGTATGCTTGTTGTGATTCTTGTAAATCTGGATATATTATTCTCAAATAGGTAACTCCTTTAATTTTTGTCTTGGAACTCATTCTTTTTCTTTGTCTTCGGCAGCAAAATTCCATTAAAACTGGTGTGTGATTGGAAGGAACTTTTTGTTAATGGAAAGCCGATATATGAAAAAGCCTCAGTTCAACCTCTGCCAAATGAACAAAGCCCAGAACAACTTGTAGAGCTGAGTAAAATGAGTCTGTTAGATGAAAAAGATTATGGTGAATACAAGGTACATCAGGCTGATAAGATGTAGTGGAAGATAATACACCTTGATTTTTCATAATGATCAACATTTTGTTGTGCGTTTTTTTTTCTTTTTTACTGGTTTCTGATATCTGAATGAATTTGATGGGTATTTTCTTTTCATTGCATGAGGTTCTGTATGAAATATATGGCTATATTTTATGTTAGTAGCATTGGAGAGCTGGTGCAATTTTAAAACTGGTATAATTTCATTCTTTATAATATTGATTGTAATTCTCTCTTGAATTCATAGGAGCAACATGTAAATTGCAATGCAATTAATTTTTACCTGATTGGAATTTGAAAGTGTGGTTAATACATTTTGCCTTGTTGGCCTTATTATCTTGGTTTAGAGGTCAGTAGCAGGTGCCTACTGCAAGAGCCCCCATGCAGGTGACCCATAGGCATTCAACAAGGCTTCCACAATCACTGTAGTTGACTTGTACACATTCAGCATTCTTCTTAATTTAAAGTTTGACTCCTCCTTTTCATCTTCCTTGCCTGTTTTTTTACTAAAAAACCTATAGTCATCCATCATGCTCCTCAGTGATGTGAGTTGTCTCACCATGCTTCAGTTATTCCTAGTATATCATAACCTTCTCACTGGTCACAGAGCTCGTGTTACTCCAGATTGTGGGTGTTGGTATACATACTGTTTAAGTGAATAATCTTCCACTTCTCACCTTGGTAATCAACTAAGAAACATTTGCTGCTGCTCTGCTTGGTCAGGCCTATTCCCCAGTTGGATGCAAGTGCATGAGCATTGCTGCTTTCAACCTGGTCCCCTGAGTCCTTCAATTTACAGACTGCATCACCAAGTTGGCGAGTCTGCTGCCAAAGATTTGCTTACCTTTTCTAGACAGGTGAATCCCTGCCCCCCATAACAAGCTGTAGTCACCAAAGAATGTCCTGTACTCATAAAAGCCAAAACTCTCATGATGGTACCAGCCATAGAGCCAGAAATTGATTTGCATTATATTAATACATTAAGTATTTTAACGCAAGACAGGTACAGTCTATTAGCCTTCTGATTAAAAGGACAGGAAATATGAAGGGTGTATGCTTTGGATGAAGAGCCCATTCCCTTTGTAATTTTTCCCACAGGTCTGACACAATTTAAAACAACTGATTCATCTCTGCTTATATGTTTAAAGAATAATGGTTCTGACAGGACAGGGATTTGATTTTTTTTAAGCATGTCTTTTCAATTACATGTGAAGAAATATGTTTCTGAGATACCTTAGAGAGGCAATATTGTGCGACTCAAATTTTTTTTATTTGTGTTTACTAATTAAAAATACGTTATATTTTCATTTTGAGTGATAATTAGTTATATTGTGTTAGTCTATCTAATACATATATATTCAAAGTCAACACTTATCAATTTCTGTGAGTAGAATGTGTGCTGTGACAATATGTCATGGGTGATACCAGTGTCAGAAAAAGATGGTGGTGTTGGTGTTGTGTTTTCTTCTCTATTGAATACATGTTAGCCAGACATATTTATTTGAAATTCTTATTCATAAAAATTTTCAAAGATTTATGTGTGATACTGGGCAATAATTTTGCCCAATTTTTAGAATTCTGAATGCTAGGATAGTATGCTTCTGTTCAGAAAGCTGCTATTGATTTATTCTGTGGTGCTAGAGAAATTACTTTTCATCTTTATGAAATTAGAAAAATTGATTGTAGCAATATATGAAAATGGTTGGAGGAGTACTTGTGTCATTTAACAAAGTATTAGTGAATATCAATAAATGCTTCATGATTATGGTTAAAATTATGGTTTTTAACAAGGCTTGATTCCAAAAAATATTTTACTATTTAGTACAATTCAGATTTGGTTATTGTATATATGTGGCTGTATGAATACATATATCTAAAAAGATGAAAGACAAGGCATATTGACAAATTATGTGGTAATTTGTCATTTATACAGAATATGACAGGGGAATGGTGTCCAGCTGAAGACAACAGTGAAAACAAACCTCTTCTTAATAATAACATATTGGGACATGTGCTTCATAGACTGATGGAGCTTTGCTATCCTCCAAAACCCAAATCTTCAGCACCTGTGTTTCCTTCATTTCCTATCAAGGGATGTATTTTGGGGAAACTTTTTAGTGGAAAAACTACTTGTGTAAAGTTTCTTGAAAAAGGTAGTGTTTGTGTTTTTTGTTTGTTGTGTTTTTTTTATAAAATTCCTCAAAATGCTTGTTAGTGTTAAAATCCAGCTGTTACAATGAAAATAATTTGAGTGAATCCTTTCATTGCTAGTACTTGAACCTCCGATGCATTTGCATTTAGCAGGGGTTGGTTACAAGGGATTCGTTCATTATCTTCCAAAATAAGATTTAAACCATCTGAACTTGAATATGGTGCTAATATAATATTACTTTGGTATTTGCTTTTGGCAAACTTCTCTGAGGGTGTTTATTATAGAAAAGACTGGCAAGGTGGCTATGGGATTGTGTGTACACACTGTGCAGTAGTTACAGAGAAGAGACAGTGGAAACAACTTCCCAGCAAAAGGAATGGTGAATTACTTTGCATGTAATAATGCTGTCTTCCTCTCATTAGTTTAATTGACAGTAATAGTCTCTCTATACGTATGCTTTGCTAAACCTGTAAGGTTATCTAATATTTTTGTGTATTAGTTTGCAACATTCAGGTACTGTCTGTTGATACTCTGGTTCAGGAGGCCATCCAAGCTTCTCTTGAAAATGAAATGAAAGATGAACACAATATGATTCCACAGGAAATAGACACATATGGGGAACAAAATGAGGTAAACATTTTTGGTAATTTTGGTTTTGGCTCACACAGGGACATGAAGGTGAAATCTATAAGGAAGAAAGGACAATTGTTTCAATTTTGTACTCAATTTCAAACTTAAGATTTGACTCAAGAGTCACCTTCAATTGCCAGGCTTGTTTTTTTCCTGTAATACGTAATTTTCTTTCTAATCCATTTCCTTTCATAATTAATATAAGGTCCAGGAGAACTTACCAGAATTACCACTGGAAGTTCTACAGAAACTGGAAACGGAAGTATCTATCAATAGAACTGAAGGTGTGTATCTGTTCTATTTTTATGTATATATATGTTTATAAAGTTTTATTTTTATTCTTATCTTATTAGATTTAAATGGTAGTTCCTCTTTCTCTTTTTCCTCTGTAAATTTGGCATTTTAACTTTCACAGTAGTTTCCATTAGAATTTCCTATTTCCACACATTCCTAGTGTCTGGGAGCAGCACGTGCAAGCTGCTGCATGAGGGAAGGCACCCTAAGTCATGAGGGCAAATAGCAAGCAGAAAGCATCGACATTCATCAACAAAGAGTGAGGATACTGACTGAAGTCCAAGTCACAGACGGTTTAGAGACATTGATCAGTGTGAGCCTCAGTCTGGTGTTAACCCAGGTATTCTGAGGTCAAGCCAGAAGCTCAAGACAGCGGATGTGGATCAGGGTCAGAATCAAAAAAATAGAATACAGGTTGCAGATATGGCTGCTACACAGCTGTAATGTACTACAGGCAGGGTTCAGGATGAGACCTTCAGCTTAAAAACAGCTTCCAAAGGGAGGAAGGGCAGGCCCTTACCAGCTCTCCCTTTACCTTTCTTTACAACAGATCTTTACAACACATCTTATCAACAGAGGAAATTGCACTGGTCTTCGTCACCTACACTCAGAATCACAAAATGATTGAGAGTGGGAGGGAACTCTGAAGATCATTTAGTTCAGTCCTCCCCTAAGTAGGATCACTACTACAAGTTATTCAGGACCACGTTCAGCTAGCTGCTGAGTAACTCCAAGGATGGAGACGCCACAACTTCACTGAGCAGTGTGTTCTAGTGTGTTTTACACCTAGATGGAATTTCCTGTGTGTCAGTTTGTGTCTGTTGCCTTTGCCATTTTACTTGACAACTCTGCCTGCTTTACTGCCCTGCAATGCCCAAGGTATTTATATGCATTGATAAGATTCCCCTCAGGTCTTGTCCTCTCCAGGCTGAACAGTCTCAGGTCTCTCAGCCTCTCCTTATACGTCAGCTATTCCAAGATCTTAGTATTCATCAAGGCATTTCTTTGGACCTGATCCAATGCATCCATGATTTTCTTGCCCTGAATGAGTTCTGAATTGGACACAACGCTCCAGATATTGTCTCAGCATGGCCCCATCTCCTTAACATACTCCATGATGCTGTTAGCATTCTTTGCTGCAGGGCCACATTGGTGGCTCATAGTCAGCTTGGTCTCCTTTGGGGCCTCCAGGCCTTTCTCTGCAAACCTGCTTTCAAGACAGTTGACACCCAGTTGATACTGAAAGCATGGGAGAACTGAAATATCACCTCATTTTAGAAGGCTGTCAGGTCAGTCGGGTATCAATTCTTGAGCCTGGCAGTTCAGCCAGGTTCCTGTCCACTTACCTAGTCCATGCTTCGTCAGTTTTCCTATGAGGGTGTTAAGGAAGACAGTGTCAAAAATCAAGATAAACAGAGTATGCTGCTTTTCTCTCTCAACCACTGAGCAACCACCTTATTGTAACAAGCCGTCATGTTAGTCAGGCATGATTTTCCTTTCATAAATCCATGATGACAACTCCCAGTCATCTCCTTAACCTTAATCTGCTTGGAGAAAGTTTCCATGTCTACTTGCTCCATCAGTTTCCAGGTTTCCCTCCCACTGAGGTGAGGCTGACTGGGTTGTACCTCCCCAATTCCTCCTTCTCAATTTCCTTGAAGAGAAGAGTGACAGTTGCATTCTTCCAGTCCTCCGGAATCTGCCCCAATCACCATGACCTTTCAAAGATTGTAGAGGGTGGCCTAACAATAATGTTGGCTTCCTCAGTACCTTTGGGTGTATGCGATCAGATCCCATGGAATTTTGTATTTCCCGTTTATTTATAGGTTCCGTAAGTTTATCCTGCTCTGCCAAGGGTGAGGCTTATTTTGCTGCAGACTTTCCTGCCAGTCTCAGGGTCTTAGGTTTTTTGAGTGTGAGTTTTACCAGTAGAGACCAAGAGAAGGCATTAACTCAGTCCCAGTCTTTTGCATGTCTCTTTCAGCAGGCCTGCATTTTCCCTGCTCTCTCCTTTGCTGTGGTGATACTTGTAAAAGCCCTTCTTGTTGCCCTTCTGACCAGACATAAGACAAGGCCTTTTCCCCATGAGAACTGTCAAGCACTGAATGGTGTTGCCTGGAGAGGTAGTGTGGTCTCCATCCATGGAGATTTTCAAGCTCACACTGCTGAAACAACTGAGCAACTTGACCTTTTAACCGATGCCTCTTTGAGCAATATGTTGAATTTGGACTAAATGAGCTCTGGAAGTTGCTTCTTATCTGAGTTTATCAATGATCCTATGATTCTAATAATTGTTTGTACCTTTCACATTGATTTGTTCGGAAAACAGTAATGAGGCAGGTACTTTAGTACTTATATATAGTAATAAATGTAGTAATAGTAGTGTCATACTTCATAATGTACCTGTTTCAGGCAATTATCCTGTCCAAAAGGATCCATCTGAACAAGAATTTAAATTGGATAACAGTCAGGATGGTCTAACCAAGGTTTGTAATCCAATTTTATCTTCTTCTTTGTAAAAATGCATTAAAGTGGTTAAATTGCTTAAATGGTAACATCCTCTCATCATTTTGAATTTATTTATGGACTTTACTGAAAATGTTGGAATATGAGAAAGGTTTATTATGAAGATCTGTTGCTGTTTATGTTGGATAAGTGGTACATTGTTAAGTTTTGTATCTTCTTGTTGAATCTCACACTCACATAAGATGTGCTACATTCTGTGTCATTTCTGAGTTAGCAAAAAATGTATTCCTGATCTTGCTTCTGCCAAGCACATCATTCACCCCATGAAAAGGTTTGTTTTCTTTATATTTAAAATACTTACTTCTACAATGATCTCTCTGGCTTTATTGCTCTCTCTGGAAAACACTTCAAAAGCTAGGATATAAAAATTTAAATGCTACTGAAGGGAACTATTAGTGGGTTATCGATGGTGAAGATCAGAATAAACTTAGAGCCAGGACACTGTTTTTTATATCTTGGCCTTCGTATCCTTTGTTTTTCAACCTTATTTCTTTCAGGTATTTTCATTGGTGTAATAATGGAAGTTAGTTGGAGATTTCAAATAAATTTGACCTATTTTAATCAGTTGAAATTATTTCTTCTTGATAGATAGCTATAAATACCAAATATAAACGAATAACAAAATTAAACTTAAATTTAAATAAATAAATGTATGATATAGAAAGTAGAATCATAGTTTTATAACAGTGTTGTGAACATTCTGAGCTTTTTAGCCTTAAACTGTACTCTTCCACAGCTATCTGTACGTGCCCAGCTTGGTGCTGCATCACAGAAATTGTTGAAGAAAGGAAAAAGTATTCCCGATGAATTACTAATTGACATCCTATTGGAAGCTATTAAGTATGAAATTGTGTAGCTTTTTTCTTCAGTTATTTAGAATGTAATTATCCAGTTTATAGTCCAGATTCAGCCATTGCTCTTAATTAAGGTATTTTTTGAACATTGGAGTCTTTTCTTGGAAAGTGAAGCTAATTAGTTAAATTAGTTAAAGCTCATTTTATACTAGCAGTAGATTCTAGCCCTAAATTATGCAGACATTGTTATAAACTACTGAAGGTAAATAAAAATGTATTTGTGACTATCACATGGTCATTAAATATAACTGTCTCTATTTTGTTTATTAGTTGGAAGCTATTCAGCATGTGCTAGTATTTTTTTCTTTTAGATTTTGAATAAAGCATCATCCAAGCATTCACACATCACCTTACTTATTTTTACCTACAGAAATTTTTTCTGTTTGACAGAAAGATGTTATGTTTTCCTGTTAGTATACCTTAAAATTTTGAATTTTGCTGTTTGTTAGTTCAGTGCAAAAGTTAGTAGATAAAATAGGCAAATTATACTTATGCTCATAGTCTATATAGAGACTGTTTTTGAAAACTTTATCAAGATAGCAAAAATTGTTTGGGTTTTGTTTTCACTTTTGGTTCAGCTTGATGTTTTTTTCTAATTCAAAACCCATCATTTTAGAGTTTAAGTTTTAATGGTGTCTGTCACATTCTGTATTCATCGGGATATTTAATGTACTGAATGCAGAATGAAAGACTGCTAGGAGAACCTCTTCTTTAGATGATGCTATTATGCTATCAATTCATTCTATAATTCTGATTCTTCATTTACTTCTAGCCAAATACCACCAGAGAAGGGCTGGATTGTGGATGGGTTTCCAATGACAATTAATCAGGCCAAACTATTTGAAAAAGCCTATACGGGGATTGATCCAGAAGCAAAAGATGCAAATTCTGGAAAGATCACACTTGTTACAGATCCCAGAGTCCCTAATGACCCTCCTGTTACCTCACCTGCCTTTGATGTTTGTGTGTTTTTGGATATTTCAGACACCATGGTACTGAAACGCTTGAGTAACTCAAAATGTAAGTTTCCAACTACTTTTAACAGGATTCCGATGTATGTGGAATGTAAAGATTATTATAATACTGAAATGACTAAATTGTGAGTACCTTGCGACATAATAGCAATTATAATGCCATATTAATAGCATAATTTTGATAAACATACTAAATTATGTAATTTCATGTGATAAATAATTATAATTTAATGTGATAATTGTGCAATTAGAAATTGTTTAGATTTCTTGAAATCTTGCTTCTCCATTTGTATGGCCGCTTTTAACTTTAACTATGTAGAAGTACATGACTAGGTAATAAGTATCCTGTTAACCCCAGACATTATTTACCAGATATACCTATATGTTGTACTCATTGGAGTAAACCAGCATTATTGTACCACTTCTCTACATCTCACGGTACCACATTCATTAATTGTGCATTATCACCTTGAATGCTTCCAAATTATTTCAAATACTTTTGTTCACTTAAGTCAAAGGCAGAACAGAAGTGTGCAAGTGCATGAGCGTATCTTTTCTGTGTTGGTACTGAATTTTCACTGGAGCTGAGATAGCACAGTTGACTGGTTTTAGATATTACATAAAATAGTAGCTGGGAAAAACACAAGTTACAGCAGGTGCAGAAATATGCCTCATTACAAATGAGTACATGCAAATAGTATTTTTCTGCAGGAGACACATTTGGAAAGAGATGAAAGAAAGGATAAACAAAGGAATGTACCAACATTCGTTCCCTGTTGATTACGGCATTTTCTCATCTTTAGTAAGAGAGCAATCAGTAGTAGTCAATTTTGGCCAAAAGTGGCAAAGCCATCAAAGGCTTTTTGAGGGCTGTTTCAATACCAGACCATACATTTTTCATTACTCTTACTCACCTTGACAAAATACAAATTCTTTTCATGAATGTTTCCCATGTTGTTGTTGTCTCCAAATTGTAAGAAGATTCATTTCTGTTGTTTTCACCATTTATGTATTGGTAGGTTTGAAGATGAGGCAAAATCATTAGAGTTACTTCTAACAATACAGTGAAGATAAAACTTGAAATTCTTGTTGATTTGAAGACTTCGTGTTGCCAAACACTTTGAAAACGTGATAATACCTGATGTAATCTGAGAAATCCAAACAGAATTTCTTTCATAAAATGTAATGTGCTGATAGAAAGTGTCAAGAGATCAAGAAAAAATATCAGAAATCTATAAAGAATTGGCTTAATTCTGTTCAATTAATGTTTTTTTTTAAACCTAGAGAAGACCCCGACAGTTTTGTGGTTAGATGCAATGGAATATTTGCCTGTTGTTGTGAAAGGAGTAAGCACTTCAAGAAGATTCAGATTAGACTGGAAAAATACCTTCTAACTTTTAGAATAGATAAGGCTGAACTAATCCATCCACAGGAACACTCCATTGGCCGTTGGCCTGGACAGGCACACGCTCTTCTGGGTAAAAACTGGCTGGATGGCTGGGCCAAAGAGTGGTGGTAAATGGAGTCGAATCCATTTGGAGACCAGTTACAAGTGGCATTCCCCAGGGCTTAGTGCTGGCCCCAGTCCTGTTCAATATCTTTATCGATGATCTGGATGAGGGGATTGAGTGTACCCTTAGCAAGTTTGCGGATGACATTAAGCGGGGTAGAATAGTCGATCTGCTGGAGGGTAGGGAGGCTCTGCAGAGAGATCTGGACAGGCTGGATCGATGGGCTGAAACCAATGGGATGGGGCTCAACAAGGCCAAGTGCCGGGTCCTGCACTTGGGACACAACAACCCCAGGCAGTGTTACAGGCTTGAGGAAGACTGGCTGGAGAGCTGCCTGGTACAGAAGGACTTGGGGGTGTTGGTTGACAACCGGCTGAATATAAGCCAGCAGTGAGCTCAGGTGGCCAAGAAGGCAATGGCATCTTGGCCTGTATCAGAAACAGCGTGGCCAGCAGGACAAGGGAGATGATTGTGTCTTTGTACTCAGCAGTGGTGAGACCACACCTCAAATTCTGTGCTCACTTTTGGGCTCCTCAGTGTAAGAATTAAATTGAGGGGCTGGAACTTGTCCAGAGAAGGGCAATGAAGGTGATGAAGGGGCTGGAGAAAAAGTGTTGTGAAAAAATGCTGAGGGATCTGGGGTTCTTTAGCCTTGAAAAAAGCAGGCTGAGGGGAGACCTCATCAGTGTCTACAACTACCTGAAAGGAGGCTGAAGCGAAGTGGATCTTAGTCTCTTCTCCCAAGTGACAGGTGACAGAACAAGAGGAAATGGCCATAAGTTCTGCCAGGGGAAATTCAGACTACGCATTAGGAAAAAAATTCTTCTCTGAAAGGGCTGTCAGGCACTGGCACAGCTGGTGGTTGAGTCACCATACCTGGAGGTATTTAGAAGACCGGTAGATGAAGTGTTCAGGGATATGGTTTAGTAGTGGGCAGGGACAGTTGGACTCTATGATCTCAAAGATCTTTTCCAACAAAGCGATTCTATGATCTCTACAACTGGAGATATTTCTGTGACTCTAAAAATGTTCATCAGGAACTCTTAGTGCTGTAACTGGTCCTAGGTTTAAGCAGAGGAAGAGACCAGACACTGTCTTCAGGTCCTTTCCAGCTTTATTTTATATTTATGTGATTTCTCTGATCTTTCTTTTAGGAAGTTTGGCACCCAATGTTTAAATGAGGAAATGTAAGATCAAGAAACATTGAAGTATTTATTTTATTATTATCTTACCTAACTAAATAACTACCTGCACAATTATCTTTGTCACCATATCCTTATATATACTCTTGCCCACACAGCAGATAAATCAGACACATCTCAAATTCAACAGGAGGACAACAATCAAAATTCAGGTATTAAGATCCAAGAAGAGAAGATTGACTTGGTCAGGGATCAGGTGCTACACAGGTATGTTATATGAAGTACAGAAATGTACACGTTAGCAACTAAATAAGTACTTTCAATTTTGGCACAATATGAATAGTCCTAGAAGATAAGAATTACTGTATTTTGGTATTCCAATGTATTATTCCAAGGAATTTCTTCTTTGGAAACATATTGCATGAATCATAAATATAGATATACGTAGATATATTGTATATTATGTGACTGCCCTTGAGTGAAATGCACTTGGTTTGAGATATTTTCTAAAATGATATGTTCCACTTTTACATTAAAAAAAAAACCTTAATGTATTTTATTTGAATCATTAGATGTTTAACTTTAAATTAATAGCAAAATCAAGAACACGTTTAGTTTCTAAATATTTGATACTATTAAGTATTTTAGACTATTATGTTATTGATTATTATTGGTTTATTTGTGATATAAGAAAGCATACATTTATTTTATTTTATAAAAGAAAGAGTAAGAAATAAATAAGACTATTTAACTGTAGGATTTTGAAGATTTTCCTGTGTTGAAAATGGAGGGATTGGTGTGGATTATTTTGCAAAAAATATTGGTTGCATTTGGTTTAGTATTGACTTAGATGTTCTGTTCTTTCTTTTGTTTATTAATTTGGGGAAATGTTTTATTTTGCAGTAGTTAAATTTTAATTTTATGCATTAATATGATTTTTGTAGAATTTTAGACTTTCTAGAGACGTGGCCAAAATTAGAGAAATGGTTTTCAGTCCATCAAAATATTCTAGTGAAAGTTGATGCAGAGGCAGAAGAAAATCTGGTGTGTGAAACAGTGAAGGAAATTATAATGGAAGCAATTACCAAAAACCAGAGTGGAAGTAAGTTTTCCTGTTCCTACTATTTGAAATTCAGTAAGAAAAGGCTTTGAACTTTATGATTAACACTAATAGTTTATTTATAAAGTTGTATGTTAAAGCCCATTTTCACTGGCTCTGCCAGGCTTTGGGGTTGTGTAAGATAGTGAGAACTGCACCAGAATTCCAAACTTTTCTGCTATGTTTTAACGTTTTCAGAGGATATGGACCAATTTCACATAGTTGCAAAGATAGTTTGAGAAAAGTTTTAAAATAATGCTCCTGCATATTTTTGTGTTCATGAAAAATTCTTTGAAAATTCACACCTGACAGAAAATTGGATGGAGTGTTTTCAAAGAACTACCTGGTTGGAATGGTGGAGTTCCTTGGCAAAGCAAAATCAAGAGATTAGTTTTCAAAACATTTAATAGAAGTTGGAGTATTTTATGGGGCCAGTTTTTTTCTTTTTATAAACTTAAATAAGGAAAATGATAGCAGTAATTGCATTGAAACACTCAACAAATCAGTATTTTTCAAAGGCAGATTTGTCACACTTGAAGTAAAACAGAACATGACTATTTTTTTAAGTTTCTTTGAAAGAAAAAGCCAAGACTATTACAACAGTGGTTTAATGCAAACCTGTTTATTTCCTTTGGGTGTTTTCAAATCCATGTCAAGACTGGCCAGAATGCATGCAAGTGATTCTGAGCAGTTAATTAATGTTAACTTAATAATCTAGTTCTTGTAGGAACATTCTGTGATCCCTGAGGAGATGCTGATTTTTTTCCAGAGTTCAGTTCAGATCCCAGTGTTGAATTGTGCTCTGGAGCTGCTAACTACATTCAGTATTATTTTCCTCTACTATAGTTTTTCTCCTGCTTCTTTCTCTAATTCATGATCTATGAAATATTGTATCAAGTATCTTGAACTTATCAGAACAACATAGATGCCTAGTTCTGTTTATTGATACTTCAAATTGTACTGATTGTACATTCATTTATAAAAGGATCTGCTCAAGAAAAATCATCAGGAGAAAAGCTTTCACCAGTTACATCCCAAGATCTGCTTCCTCCCGTTCCTGTGACACCATCACCAATTAAGCCAGGATCAGATGAGTGGATTTATGTAGACGAACTGCTTCCCAAGGTACATTCATTCATGATTAAGTTTTAGATATCAAACTATGTATTTTTCTCAGTATTTTGTGCTTATTCTACCTAAACATTTTGTCCCATTGCATGTTGTTTTCTTCAGTGTTTTTCAATGAAAGATACACTTGTACTGTATTATAAATATATAAAAAAACAAATAGCAGTTGCTACTAAAATATATAGGATCAAGAAACATGTTTTAAAATCTTGATTATTTTTTGTTTTCTAAATTCTTCACAATGATGATGAAGAATAGCACATGGGTGCCAACATAATAATAGTTTTTAAAATTATGAAATACAAGCATAGACTCACTGGGGTAGTTTCCTGTCTCTGACAAAGGCCAGTTGTGGATCTTGTAGAAAGAAGGAAGGAATAGGGGGAGTGTGCATGAATCTTTCTGCTAGGATACTTTTTTTCTTACATGTTTTTTCTGAGGACATTTTCCTAGTTCCCAAGGGTCTGAAGCTTAGGTGTTTCCTGAGACAACTTTAAATCTCCATCTTTGTGTTTAGTAGCCCTCGATGGCCTTTTCTCCCATTCTTGTATCTAGTTGCTCTTTTTGGAGAAATTTACTTTTTGGTCTTTGTGATATAAGCTGTATAATTATGCTCTTTCTGAAAAAATATTTCTATCTCTTTGCTTTAAACCTGTTGTTTACTTGGGTCATTTGGTCACCCTAGTTCTTATATTGTGATATACAATGAGTAATAATTCAATAATCACCCTCTGGAGATACTTAAGATGTATCAGGCATCTGTTACATCTCCCTTCTTCATTTTTCTCAGTGTTGCTTTGTTTCTCCAAACCAGTCAATCTGTTTTAACTCTTCTCACGTGGAGTGGTTCAATATATGCAATCATGATTCTTGCCCTTCTTTCTGTGTTCTAGTGCTACTGCATTTTTTTTGAGCAAGAGAGCTAGGGCAGTATTTGAGATGTAGATCTAAAGGGTGCATAATGTTACTTTATGTTTCGTTCTGTAATTCCTTTCCTAATATTTACTAGTTATGCCTTCATGACTGCAATTGGCTCGCACATGCTGTGAATCTCTTTCTGAGTAGCTAAAAACCATAACTCAGTATGCTGGATTTCCTCTGGCCATGGGCTTTATTTTGCATTTCATGACAGTCAGGCAGTCAAATGTCAATTCGACAAGGCTAGACAGCCAACTTAAATTTTTACCAGCTTTAACAGTTGTGTACCACCAAAGTTTGGTTCTTAAGTACTCATTCTTCTTCCCTTAGTATGAGTATGTCCAAAACCACAGACATTGGAATATTATTCTGTAGTTTCCTTTTCAGTTTGAGTACTGTCACTTTCTTCCAAAGAAAAGCCCAGGATAAACTGTAGGTTGGTACAGTGTATATAATCATTTGTAAGCAGTTGTAAATCAAAAGAAACACATAGTGAAAAAAATCAGTAATATGATTTCATGGAATAATCTATTTTGTGTTTGCTAATGCTACAGTTAAATGGGTTACAGAGAAATGTGTCAATTAATTCTGATGTTTTTAAAAAATTTACAGGAGGTAGCTGATTTTCTAGTACCTTACTGGGAAATGGTCGAAAATGCATATGTGAATACCATCAAAACTATACTCAGATGCCTAAGAGATCAACAGCACTCTGTGATTGCTTACTTAGCAGACATTAGGTGAGTAGAAATAGTAGCTTATTACATTATTAGGAATACTTTGTCTTTTTCCTGTGGCATTCTATATGTCTTTTAACTCCAAAATTATTTTTACTGTAATTTACAGAAAAAAATTCCAAGATTATTTGAAGTGTCCAGATCTTAAACAGGAGATTGTGTCCCAGTGGCAAACAGATTTTAATTCAATTGCTGAGGACCTGCAAGAAGATGAGGAAACAAAAGAAGAACTACACCAAAGAGTTACTGTAAGTAAATGCCAAAAGTTATAATATACCCTAAAGTGTACACAAGCTGGATATAGCATGACTAATATACATTTTTTTCTTTTTTGCCACTCCTTTTAAACTATTTCACTTCCTCTTCTACATAAAGTGTTCTTCACAATTATTTCTCTGGTTTTTGGCCATATCTCTCATATGTCTTCCTTCTTTTTTAGATTGTAGTGTCATATTCTGGCACATTACAAAATAAGTATTTCTCTGCTTACAGAGCAATAGATATGGCATATAGGTAATATACTGGTACATGGCAATTTATGTCTCCTAAAACTGATTTATACAAAGCACAGAGAATTTCTTTGGAATAGTTTGACTCGGATCTTCGCTATATCATACATCACAAAACTGCATAAGAGTAAAGGTCCTAACAAATTCAGTGCCAGATTTAACATAAGCAGAAAACAGAGTTATCTTTGAATTTATCAGACTACCTTTTGAGAACAGACATGATTTTTAGTTGAAATCACATCAGGGAAGTGCTCCTAGATAAAGGGAAAAAAGTGCTGACAGCATTTTTAGTTGAAGGGCACATTGATGTATTCATAGATGAATTCACTGAGATAGGAAAAGCATTGAACCTGCTTTTCTATAGAATTATTACATGAATGAAGTAGAGGACTTAAAAATTATCATCCATATTCTTAATTTCTACCAAATGGAATTATGCAAAGACTGAAATCCCTCTGTCCTATGTTTTAGAAAGCTATGTCCACTGCTTGAAGTAAATCAAAACTGTAATGAGTAACGTGAGGGCAAAGAATAAAATCCTCCTCCTTATGTGTCTCAGGAAGGTACTGTAAAGAGCTGTATATCAGTTTGTACAAAACATGTTTGTTTTGTTTGTATTGTATTTGGTTTACGTGGCAAGGTTTTCGTAGCAGAGGTGGCTTCCACAAGAAGATAAGAGGGGCAGCCCCATTTTGGGCAGTGCCACTCTCAGCCAGCTCCAAGACAAACCTCCTGCTGGCCAAAGTGGAGTCCATCAGTGACTCTGGTGACACCTCTGTGATAGGATATTTAAGAAAGGGTAAAAGATGCTGCATGGCATCTGTGAAAGAGGAGTAAGAAAGTATGAGAAAGAACTCTGCAGTCACCAAGGTCAGCCAAGAAGGAGGAGGAGATGTTCAAGGCACCAGAGCAGAGATTCCCCTGCAGCTCATGAAGAAGACCACGGTGATGCAGGTTGTCTCCCTGCAGCCCATGTGGGACCTCAGTAAAGCAGATATCCACCCTGCAATATCTGGGGGACCACATGCTAGACCAAGTAGATGTGACCTGAAGCGAGCTGTAGCCTGTGGACAACCTGCACTGAAGTAGGCTCCTAGCAGCAGCTGTGGGCTGTAGAGATGATCCTATAACAAAAACAGGTGTTCTGGTGAGACCTATGGGGGACTCATGCTGGAGCAGTCTGTTTCTGAGGGACTGCACTTTGTAGCAAGGACCCTTGCTGGAGCAGTTCATGAAGAACTGCAGCCTGTGGGAGGGATCCGTGTTGGAGAACTTTTTAAAGGACTGCCTCCCATGTCACCAGTGCTGGAGCAGAGGAAGAGCATGAGAAAGAAGGAGCAGCAGAGACAATGTGTTATGAACTGAATGCAACCCCTGTTCCCCATCCTCCCTGTGCTGCTCGGAGCAGAAGAGGTAGAAGAGTCAGGAAAGAAGATGAGCCTGAGAAGAAGAGGGAGTGGGGGACAGGTGCTTTTAGTTTTGTTTATTTTCTCACTATTCTGGTCTGCCATTAATTGGTGATAAATTAATTTCCCCAAGTTGAGTCTGCTTTGCGTGTCGTGGTAATGGGTGAGTGATCTCCCTGTCCTTAACCTGACCCACAAGCTTTTCCATTATATTTTTCCCCTTGTCCACCTGAGAAGATAGAGTGATAGAATAGCTTGGTGGACACCTGCTAGTCAGCCAAGGTCAACCCATCACTGCAAAACAGATAACTTGTATGTTTGTATCTTTTTTTATTCAGTAGTATACCCTTATGTTTGTATTCTACAATGTGGGAGAGCTGTGAATATCTGATAAGCTTTACCTTGGCTGCCTTCTATCTGTGCCATTGCTGATGTGTTAGATAGCCCAAGGCTGCTTATTTGTCAGCTTTCCTGTGGCTCTTTTTTAACAGAGGACAACTGGGTTTGTCTGAAGTCTTTGGATGGGAGGAGAGAAAAGAATCTGACATACTAGGCTGAGATCAAAACCTGGTGAATATGGAATCACTTACCACATGAAACCTAAGCTCCTCACTAGCAGCATAGTAGTCTGGAGCACCTTTTCTCTTTATCCCAAACGAGTCAGGTGGGATAGAACTACGTGGAGCCCAAGAGACAGCTCAGCTGAGCCTACCTTAGCACTTGTGTTTAATAGCCATGTTCTTTTCTTAGCTCTCCTTATTACATAGAGGTTTGTCATGCTATTTCCATGCAGACGTGGCAGTGGGGAACAGAGTCTTAGTAGGACCTCAGTGCTGTTAGTAAACCACATAATATTGCTATTAAATATATCTTCTAGCTGAAGAGTCTTTATTTGTAAAGAACCATCCACAAGTAGAAAGGAGCTATGCAAATTGGAAGAATACGTGAATGTAATTTTCTCAGATTTTTTCGTATTCTTATAAATATATTACTTAGCAAACCATTCAAGTGGAAAGTTGTTTGTGCAAGTGGGACCTTAGCTATTGATATTCTCTCGTCTTTGTCTAGCTAGGAAAGATCTCTCTGCCTGGGGAGAGCAAGGCAGCCTAGTATTGTCCTCTTCCTATACATTGATCTCATACCTTTGGATTTTGTGTCTGGTGCATTTGTAAAGTTACTTACTGTCAGCTTTCTTTAGGCACATAACTTGTTACTGAGCTTTGATATTTATGAAAAAAAAAAGAAAAATCCCCAAATGGGAATATGCCCTATGCACAGGTAAAAAAAAATTAGTTTTAAACAATATATGTATAATACATTTTAAAGTTTTCTTTCATAGTTATTTCATATATTTCATTTTGTGTTTTAGGACCTAAGAGATCGTCTCTGGGATATCTGTGATAGTAAAAGGGAAGAAGCAGAGCAGGAACGTAGTGTTATTATGAATGATGGCTGGTTACCAGATTGTCGGGGGATTGCAATGAACCATTTCTTTTCACTTATGCAGGTATGGCTCTACTGCAGAGTCTGTGATGAATTGATTTGGAGGACAGTAAGTCACAGAGAAATTTCATGTGGCTGCTTCTGAATAAGTGGGGGATGGAGAATTAGATAAGCGAATCTTCTTTCATCTTCTGAATTTATCTAAAAAGTTAGAGACTAAAAGTAGATGGCATTCGATACATCTAATGGTTTTTGCAGGCAGGAAATTTTAAGAAAAATGCTATAATTATTGTTAAACCTTCAGTCTGCAGCGTATAGTGCTACTTTTTGCAATTTTGTTACTCCAGTTAATCTGATTTTTGTAACAGAAATGTTAGAACTGTTTGTCTTTCTGTGATCATATTGACTTCTGCTCTTTATTTTAAAACTACCTAATTCACTGCTGCTGTAGTTCCACTTGCTGTTAAGATTATCCTATATTTCCCATATCACAGATTTATTTCAGTTGTAACTTCATTCATATGGCTTGAAATTTTACCTGCAGACTGAAAAAAAAAATTGCAGGGAGTATTCTTGAGAATGTGATGTCACTTGTTGCTCTTGAGAAAATCTGTTCAAATATGACCCAACTTTCACAAATCTAATTTTAAAGTTTCAAGAGATGATGTTCAGTTCTTTGACTTTTCCTTCCCCCATATTGTCTCATTCAGCCAAATCATTAATTTCTTCAGTTCCTCAAGTAAAGTAAAACTTCTCTGTGACTTCTGTTTTTAAGTGCATAAATTTTGGTTATGGCTGGGCTGGAACAGGCTTTTCTGTAAACTGAGCAACCATCCTGTGAATTTTTTGGCAACTGTAAAGACAACAGTGAAAACAGAGCTTTAAACACATACCATGTGATGCTAAGTTGGCTGAAAAATTAGTCCTAAGCAGTTTAGGATGGGCCTTCTGCCCATCTATGTTATTTTTACATGCTTATTAAACAAGAGAAGCACTCTCATGTCACATGAGTGTTGTGGTAATTTAAGTGGAGTTTTCAAAGTAGGCAGTAGCTATAGTAAAGAAATTACTTTGTTTTCAAGGAGTCTAAATAATGCTCTAAATAAAGACTTAACACCACCACCTGATCAGAGAGGTCTAAATAAATATAGCTGGACAGTATTTATATTGGACTTCATGCAAGTTGGACTCAATGATCTTTATTGGGTCCCTTCCAATATTCTATGATTATAGGATTTTATGGTAAATGTCAAATAACTGCTGACTAACTGAGCAACATTCATCCTGTAATTAGGATATTTATGTGACTGTGTATATAAAAAATATATCTTGTTATATGCATAAGGGTGACAAATTAATGTTGTATTGCTGAGCCTAAATCTTGTATATTTATGAATAATTTTGCAACCCTAATTGTCTTCTAGCAGAATTTCATGGACGTAATGCAGTCCAGAGGAGATTCACTATCTAACTTGACCTGTCTTATGTGAACAGACAGAATAGCCATTTACAATTTTAAATAAATATTTACCTGTGTATAAGCTTTCTTTCTGAAAGAAAAATGTAACACTTTTACTTTCCTTACTTAGTATATTATCACCAAAATAAATGTATTATTAATGCTAAAATATGGAACTAAAAATATGATAACTGTATCTTTATGGTATGGTTTTGTTTGAGAAACAACCAAAAATAGGCTTCTTTGGGCCAGAGCTCTCTGTGGGTTTTTCTGTGGGAAGTTACATACATTCCCCAGGTGGCTCTGGTACTGTATAAACATATGTATTTGTATAAACGCCGTTTATCAGATTTCTTTCCACCCTTCCGTATAAACACTGTTATACTAGAAGAGTTTTTTTCTCCTTAATTTATGGATAAGTGCTGGTTTACACCACAAAGGTTTTATACTTTGTTTTGTGAATGTGGTTTTGCGCATTTTCCCATGAATATTCAGTACTGTTTTGTCAGTTAGAAACTAGCACTGTCCTGTATTGATAACTCACAACATGGCAGGTGTTAAATGTTTTTTGAATCAGACTTGATTTCTTCCAAGACAATTCACACAAACAGATCTTCAAGATACTTAGGTGTGTAAAGTCTATTGATTTCTTTGGTCCAGAAAATCTGTATGGCTTTTAAAATTTTCTCCATAGCTTAACTCTTTTTATTTTATGCTATTAAGGAATTTAGTTATTTTGAACAAAAAGAACCCTGTAATTTGTTGGGTCTGGCATAATTGATAGTATAGAAATACAAATACATCAAAATATATTGTAATTAAACTTAATGCATGAAACTTTTTTTGTAAATAATTTTTCCTATTCTAACAACTGAGAATTTTATTAAATGTAGAAATAACTGTGTGAAGACATAATAGATGCAAGTAGAAGTATCAATTAAATACAGTATAACATTTCATACAAATATGGTGGGTTTGTTGTTCTCCCTCACACTTTTATGATTTAGAATTGCTTCTGCTCTCTTGTTTTTAAAAATGTAACAGAAATTTGTTTCGGCCTGTTTGGAATTGCAACCTTTCTGTCCTTTCTTCTTAAGGTTGAAGTGGATCGTTTCCAAGATACAAAGAGGCTTCTTCATGACTATTATACAGCAATGGAAGGAAAAATCCCAACACATGACAGTCAAGATTTTACTAGAATCCCATTGTTAGATATTATTGATGTAGAGCAGAAAGAAGATCGAAACAAATCAAGAAGGTAGAAATGCATTATTAAAATATATAAATATCAACAGATAAAATGCACTGATATCCTTGTGGGTGTATATGGAAATATAGGTGTGTATATTTCAAAGGATGGGAAAATAAGAATTTTTGATTAGGGATTAGAGTCAAATAATGAATCTTGAATCTTCTTATAGGTTTAACTTTTCCCTGATTTTTTTACTAATTTACCTGTATCATTTTCATTAATATAGCTCTGAATTATAAAACATTTAAAAATATGCCTTTCTAAAGAAATCTGTTGTAGAAATATTTCCTGCTTTGCTCTGTGTTGCTGACAGTTCCCAGCACAATCCTCACATAACTGAGTTAAACATCATTATAGATTATAAACAGGTTTAAACTACACACAGACAAACATGAGGTGTATAATGACAAATATAAGTCAAAGCAGCCTTGAAAGATGCACAGAACTGAATGGCATTAAGGAATGGCATTAAAGGAAAGAGATACCATCAAATAATTTAAGAATATCAGAAATACTGTCAATAATGAGACCTACTTTTTTTAGTAGCTACACTTAATTAAGAAACTATCAGAGTAATGAGATTGTGCTTCTAGCCCATGTGGAATATATCAGATCACAAAGTTGTTTATCTTTCTGTTATTATTCCTTAACTTCTGTAGTTAAACTTGCCAATTTTCGCGTCATACACATTTTTTACCTCTTTTGGTCATAAGAAAGTTCATCCCCTTTGTGTTGCTCTGGCAAATTTTGAAAATCACACTCGTTCTCTTACTATGTTCTCCAATATAGTTATAAATGAACTCTTTTTATAAAGAAGTATATGAATTATGCCTTATATTTTATTTTTAAGCATTCCTCTAGTTTCTTGGAAAACAGAAATAAATATTATAAAGTCAAAAGGCAAGGGAAGCCTACAGAAGAGTACTAGGGATGACAGTTCTTCTGAAAATGGAGTTGCTATTTTTGGGAAAGATGAAAATCTAGTTACTGATATGTGGCAAACAGCAGTAACAGCAATATCAGATATGGTAAGGAATGTTTTGTTTGCTTAAACTTCTCTATTCTGGACAGTCAAAGCCTCCCATTCAGAATGTAACCAAAACACACAGTCTTCATGCTGTGTATCTCAATTCTGTGCTTCTTGCTCTGCCACTGATATTTCCATTGAATATCCTTCTGTTTCTAAGTTAAAGAACTCGGAACCCATGTATTAGCCTGTCTCCAGCACCTCTGTATTTACAACTGACTCATTCATTCTGTTAATGAGACGAATACCTTGAATCACTATATCCATGAGAAACTCTCCCCTAATCCCTCAATAGAAATGTGAGAGAAGGAACAAGTTTTATCTTGTGATACAAGTTTTGCTCAAACCTTTCACACTGTCAAAGTCTACAGTTACATTCTTTTTTATATGTAGCTAAGTAAATTAGGTGGACTTTTCAAATTATTGGCTCGTAGGTTCACTTTTTCTTTCCTTTTTGATCATTTTAACATAACTTAATTTCTACACCCTTGCAGTGTAACTATAATCTTGCTTCACATAATGTTGATTTTCATCTCTCTCACTTTCTCCTAGAGTACCGGTAATGGTTTACAAAAATTAAAACCACTGTTCCCTAGTTTGCATTTTTGCTGTGGAATATTTTTTATAAATTATCAAAATGGAATCAATTTAATTACTTAAAACATCTCCTTGGTTTTATTTATGTGTGTAAGTCTCAGAGAGTACTTTCAGTAAGTATAGGCTATTTCAACAATAGTTGCATAGTATTGATACTATGTACTTTACTATGTGTAACCGTGTTGTCAAGGTAACTGCTGAAATACAGTCTAAAGAAACAGAGGAAGAAAAAAAAGAGCAGCGACTAGAAGTGAAAGGTGGTCTGAAATCTTCACAGGCGATATCAGGCAAAGCTACTGGGAAGGATGCCAAAGATTGCAAATCAGCTACGAAAAAAAAAGGTATTTGAAATGCAGACTTTATTTTAGCAGTGCTTGGCAATTCCAAAATTTAAATATGTCAGTAATAAGGAAGAGAGTAAGTGAGGACAGTTTATTTGGATTTAATTTCTCCTTTTAAATGTCTAATGTGATATATTAGTGTGAAAAGCTGGTTGTACTAAAGAAGCTCAGAGGCTTTTGAATGGCAATTGTGTTTATTTAATTATATGTGGTGGTGTTATTATTACATAGGAATAAATATTGTAAATAGAACCTAGGAAGTAAATGTTAAAGTAAATCTCCACACACGGTTTGGGAATTAAAGACTTAGAACTAGTATATTAAATCAAATTAAATAAAATTCTACCTACTTTCCAGGCATAAGTCAAAATATTTCATAGATTAAAATAGAAGTACTGGAATAGAATGAGTATATTATCGAGTACCCCAAGGTATTTTGGAATGAATTTATCAGCCATATAGTAGCATGGATCTGTCATGGTCCATCATTTTTACATGTAATTGTAGCATGTTATAAATAAAGAAAACCTAATGGCATGTATAGTCCTAAAAAACAGCAGACTCCCATCAAGGCAAATCTTGCAGGTAGGCCTGGCAAGAATCTATCCAAACACGACAGGACAGAAGATTTATTTTCAAAAGAGAGTCAGACCTATAAAATCCTGTCTCATTAGCTTAGCAATTCAGGCAGTCTGCTGAGAGGAAACCTGGTGTGCAATGCTGTTCATATAATAAACACTTCCTTGAGCAGCTAGTGGTTTAAGTAACTTCCACTTCTTTCTGCAAAAAGTTGTGGCTTGGGCAGGAAGTGAGGCTGATAAACCTTGTAGCAGGCTGAACCTTACCTCCTTTTTAAAGACATTCTGCATAGCAGAGAGAGGCTTAGGCCCCATAGGAGGGAGGGTAGGCTGAACATCAAGTACTCTGTTCCCCAGTGAGAAAGCTGTAGCTGCATAGTTTTCGTGCATGAAGTGCATGTCTTTTTGTCTTTGACGTGCGTGTTATTTGCATTGCAGTAAGAGCTCTCTCTCTCTTGCTGATTCTGCTCATAGTAGAGTGAACGAGTATAGCCCTGCAAATACCTAGCCACATGGGTACTTGATTTGTGAGCCCAAGGGAGCCTTAGGTGTGTGCCCAGCTCGTCAGTCCAGCCAAGAGCAGCAGATTTTCATATTTCCAGAAAAGCTTTGTGATAGAAAATCCATAGCTGTCACCTGTTGTATGCTAAGTGGCTAGGCTGGGGTTTGTGACTTGTTTTTCAAAACTAAATATTTGTTTAGATATGGTCTAGATGACTTAATCGCAAAACTATAAAGTGGCTGGACTGCAACTAGAACTCAGCTGAGCATTGCTCATCGTGGAAGGTGAAATATCAGCTGATGTATCTGTACCTGAAGTTTCAATTTTAATTTCATGACAGTGTTATGGTAGTGCTCCTGCAACAGAAGAATTCCGTAGGACACAGCTATAGGCTTGTAACTGAGTGTTACGATTTATTGTATAACGTTATCACTTCCAGGTATGATTGCTTTTTGCTGATGTTATGTATCATGAGACACCATTATTATTTTCTTCAAGAACAAAGCAGTTACAAATACTTTCATATTTTTGAGTAGTACTTAAAATGTTTTGACTGCAGAATTTCATACAGACTATTAACATTACAAAATATCCTTACAGTGACTATTTGTAGGTATGTAAGTTAAAACAAGCTAGAAAAGCAGAGAGCAGAATGGTTTAGAAAGGCATGAAAGAACATCTCTCTTTTTTATTCTTCTTATATATTAAGATTTTTTTTAAAAAAATAACATTATTATTCTATTACTGCTGTGATGATAACTGGTGATATTTACTAACGGGATTTTTACCACATTTTGCTGGTTGTCATAAATAAATTTTAGGATTGTAAGGATGTTTTGACCATTTAGGATCACATCAGAGGCATATCTATTTCACTCATGAATTTCCATTCAGAAATACATTTTACAATGTTATTTAACCAATTTTAACTCAGTTGTGTATACTAGAGTAATTTTATGCAGTGTTAGTTTTAGCATGCCTTGCAGATCTAAATCACATTTGAAGAAATAAAAATATGTTAAATTGACGTAAGATTCCTGAGTGTTCTTGTTAACAGTCACATCAAGCAAGGTGGAAAGTGCCATTTTTCATTTGAAAAAATGTACTTTCTTGTGAGAGCCTTTATACATATACGCAAACTTACTAGCCAAGACTGTGAGGAGTCTGTTTTCCTGCAGGACCACATCGTACCACATCTGTTCCTATAAACCCAGAAGAATTGAAGAAACAAGAACTGATGCTTAAAATAAAGCAAGAATATTTCAGTGCCTTGAAACATGAGGGTATGTTACTATTTGATGTTGGTGTGTGATTGTTATTCCTTATTTAAGTAGTGTAATAATCAAAACTAGATGGAAACTCTTCATGGGAAAATGGAAGGATAAATAAGAAAATAAGTAAGAGAAAGGAGTGCCTGGAGAAATTAGGAAATCTTTTAGGGTGGTAGTCATCAGTGATTTTGTGGTAAATATATTTAAAATAGAAATATGGGTTTCATTTTTATTTGTTCTCTTTTGTTTCATTTCATTTAATTTTCCATGACTAAGCAAGTATGAATCATGAGAGAATAAGTTTCACATAGGTGGTTAGCCACTCTTCAGTATTCGATTGAATCAAATTCAGTATTTAAAATGTGTTGGTCTGGGAAATAATTTTATGACAACTATATATTGTATTGATGCACTTCTGATTCCCTCTTCCGCAAGCTGCATGAAGTTCAAGCAGCAAGACATGTATTTTATGTTTGTTCTTCCAATCCCTTTTCTGGACAGATACTTCCAAATACTATGTATTGTTCAGTCTTTCTGTCTCTGTCTTACGCAATCACTCCCAAGCCAACTGGTCAATATCATCCAAAAGGAGATTTTGAAAACCAGAAGTACCCTTTATTTGAAGTTGGGTTTAGACTAGAAGAAAAGGACCTCTCACTAAACGGAAGATAGATCTTAGCTGTTAGAGATTCTGTTTGGCAACTGTTGGCAAGCCCATCATCACATTCTTGGCAGGGCTAATTTTGCACGGTATTTATTATGAAAAGTAGAGAGCAAACAGCAGTTAACGAACAAAACACAAATTCATAAGGCTCCTTCAGCACCAGACCAGATGCTTGTACATCTATCACTTTCAACATATTTTAATCCAAAAGCAGATTAGGAGTAAACATTCCAAGACATGAGGAGAGGAGTGGTAGTAATTTCCAAGATCTTAATGGCATGAAGATAAATTTTAGTGATTCATTGATATTTTTTGTTTTCTTGAGGTTGCTTCATTTGCATCTCATTTAACAAACAAAAGAGGTAAGAATCTAAGGAAGACTAGACACGATAGCTATATTTGGTGACTGCAGAGGTTTATAGCTGTTATATTTGAGGATTATAGTTTCACTTTCAGATACAGTAACGGGATGCTTGTGCTTTTGGTTGTATGTATACATATTTAAATATCTGCAAAGTCAATCATTGTGGACAGTTGCTAAGTTTTTAGTATTGATTTGGTATTCTATTTCTTAGTTACATCAATATGCTTGCTTTCCAGTCTGCTACTGTTAGGAGAGAAGTTTTATCAGTAGGCTGTGCAGTACCTGCTTCTGACAATGCAGGGAGACACAAATTATCATATATTCATCTCTGTAACATACTGAGACCAATGAAAGTGCAGAGTTGCAAATAAGACAGCCTTGAACTACATTAAAGAAAAGTGACTAGACAGGCACAAAGCATCCTCTAAGATGCTTTCATTTCCTTAGAACCTTTACCATCAAATAAAATAGCCATCATTGCTTTCAAATAAATAACTCTATCTGAAACCCATCCTATTTTTAAAATTTTGAACATCAACTCTTTCTTGCTCAGAACAGAAATTATACAGTCTTGCATTCTACTGTGTCTAAGAAATAACATTAAAAGGACATGCCTAATATTTTTCAGGGTCCATCTTTCTATGCTGGTTGCCTTAAAAAAGTTTCAGCCCCAAACCTAAGTATTTTGAAAACTTAGTAGAGTATAGAATAAGGATTGTAATGCAAGTAATTTTGCAGTCTTTAACAGAATTCACTGTACCGGTAACTATATAATATTAATTGTAATTCTTAATACAGAAGATTAAATATGAAGAAAAAAGCTGAATACTAAAATTACCTTCAGGATTGAAAATAATCTCTAGCTACTTGTCCTCTTTTCCAGCTCTTCTTTTGCAAGGCTTTGAATGTCTTTCATTGCCTGTTCCATGTGTCTTTCAGTACTTTACTTTAGCTGCCTTTTCATCCAGCTGGCATCCTTCACACTTTGGACATTGCTGACTTGTTCCCATTTCTTGTCCTTTTAGCTCCCTTTTTTTTTATTTCAGCATCAGCATTAGCCTTTCAATGAGGGACTGGTGTTTTTTTATTTATTCTGTGGATAATTTTAGTAGAGGTGAATTATATTCTAAGTGCTCATTAACCAAAATTTTTACTAATACAACCTGAGTTTTAGGGTGTAAAATAGTCATATGCAGGAAGGCCAATTTAATTTTAAAGGGTTAGAGGTTAGACACAGAAAGCAAACTGTTATTGTGATTAACGTGAAAATTATTTAGATGTGTTTTCTTTAAAATTCATCTATAGCAGGGTACTCACGTTTACATCACTAAGCTTATAGGTTTCTTTCTGTTTAGTGTTCATTTATTTTTATGTCACTGTCTACTTAAACATCCCCTGCATCTTTGTATTATTTTTATTAGGATATTAGTTACCTTTTGAATTCTGATACTTATAAAATACACAATTTTGTAAAACACAGGGTGCAATAGGGATGATTCTGAAAAATAATTTGTTCAAGAATATGAGAAATTAAATAAGTATTTTACCGCCTAAATACAGGTTAACCTGTTAAATGTTAGGTACTTAAGACTGAGCATTTTCCTCAAATTTTACAAATATTTATTATATTACTGTTTAAACAGAGGTAGCCACAAAATCTCGACTAGAACTTATAAAAGAGAAGGCGTTAGCATTTGTTGAAGAATTAACAATGAAAGCAGAAGAGACTTACAAAGATATGGAAAAATGGCTTGGATCCAGGTTCCTGGCAGAAATGTCCAGGTAATGTGTACCCAATTTTAAACAGAAACTTTTTATTTTACTATTCTAGTAAAGATAATTGTTTATATAGAAGCAAATAATTTGAAAAAATTATGTAGAAAATTGTTTCATTTTGTCATCTGAGATTTAACATTATCTTAAATACCTGAACGATAATAACTTGCTTCTTGGATGTTTAGAAGGGCTGCTGACAGTCGTAGAGGTAATCATCAGTTCTGCTCTTTTTCTAGACTGCATATTCAGCAGATTTACAAGCATCAGCAGACCACCAGTTATTCCATTTAGTAGAAGCCTCTGTATCATTTCAGTGGCTTCTGTCACTTTGAATTGTGGGCTTATTTTCTTTCCTGAGTTTTATGCATGCTGCAAAATTCCACCTACACTTATTACCACCATGTATGACATTTCTCATAATTATTTCAAGGCTCATTTAAAAAGAAGTTCTTCTCTGCAGTTTTTCTATCCTAGTAAACAAAATGTGCTTTGGACCCCTCTATCACGCTTAGGCCATCTGGCATAGAATGGCCTATGTCCTTATCATTGAAGCATTTTACTCCCCAAAAGAAAAGGGTCACTTAATCTTTTGGAAAACATTGCTGACCTGTATTAACATTTGAAGCACACCTGGAACAGTGCTAATTGGTCCACGTCAGAGCAAGTCCAAGACAAGAGACATGAATGTAGGACGTGAAAGCTCTAACAGGCAGTAGCTCGAAGAGGCTGAGCTGTGCCTGCCACCCCATTTTATTTGCTCTCCTGACAACAACAGCTACCAAAGACACAACATTTACAGAACATCATGTCCTTTGACCTGACACCCCAGGCCAAATCTGAGTCTAGTTAAACATTACAGACAGCTGACTTCTTTCCCTATGTAAGTTCTACTTATTGCACTTGAAATAGAACCTAATATGCCCTTCTACAATGCTACTCTAGAAAGTGCTTATTTAGCAGTATTTAGCTAGTATTTAGCAGCTGAGCAGAAGACAAGGCATTGAGAGAGGCTGAAAGATAATTACAGATAGAGTATGTCTGTTTGACTGCTGTAAAGTGTATGATATAAAGTCTCATCCTTTCATATTTTTCCATCAGGTCTCTTCTGTAGGTTAGATCTGCCTTTGTATAAATTTCTTATCACAGTCAAAAGATTTCTTACTGCCATAAGAGGAGTACATATCATAATGATTTTGCTGAGTACTGAATTCACACAGAGGATTTGTAATTCTTACTTCAGGAAAGCTCGTTAAAATTTGAGCCTATGTTGTTCCTATTTTGTATTAAAAAATACTCATTGTTTCTGCATTTGTACTTTCACAGTGTTGAAAAGCTGATTGAAGTTGCACGACACCATATTGAGACTTCTAGCAAAATCCAATATGAGATGACATTAGAAGAAACAGATTTCTTCATCAACAGTGATGTTAAAGTGATTCCTGACCCTATTCCTGCACCACATGTTCCACATGTAGAGAATTCTGGAAATGGTACTTTAACTATTTCTCAACTTACTACACTTCATAAGCAGTTTCTACAGGTGGCACCTAAAGGTAAGGAAGTTTTTCTTTTTCACTCATAAAAGACTGTTTGTTACCAACTTGAAATTTAAAGTAGCTGCTGGGAGTTACCTATATTGTACTACAGTTAAAGGTAGTACTACATACAAAACTAAAGTCTTAGTGCAGAATATTAAAATGTGAAATACCAGACCACTTGAGAGGTTTTAGACTCTTTCCTATGGGCTTTGTGTCCTCAAGACCATGTATTTCATATTCCTCTAAGAGGTGTTTTATGTGAACATAAAACATATGTTCAAAACATATTTTAAAGTATGGTATGTGTGATGCTTATTGTGCTTGAATCATTGCTTGAATCATTCATCATTTCAAAAGCAAGTCTTTAACTCATTTACAATTCAGAGCTCAGTGAAAGATGAAACTATATTATTTTAAAACACATACTTTAAAGAAAACAGTATTTTCTTCAAACTGCTTTATACGGTCTGTCATAACTATTAACCATTGTATCTTCAGGTCAATGTGTGCCAGTTGATTCAGCTGATTTTCAATTCTTAACTCAGAGTATGTTTTTTCCCTTTGTATTTGTGTTTATTGTGTACCTATCCTTTAATTATAGGAACTTTAGGCTTAGGAAGCTTGAACAGACTTTCTTGCAAAACCTAATACTGCTGTGTAAATGTTATAAAATAATTAAGGCAGTTTTTAACTGAGATGGAAAGTGGTTAAACACATATTTGTAGAGGTTTTCATTACTACCAGTGTTTCATATTATAATTATAATTTTACTATGATTACCACTAAGATCATTAAATACAATGTGTAAATATGTACTTGCAGTTTTGGATCCAGCTTTTCCAATACAATAAGGTACAATGATGTCAATGATTTAATTCTTTGTTCAGAAATGCTTTTTGTGCATATTTATGGAGAAATTCCACTTAGCTTTTGAGCATGAAATCATTTTAGGCAGAAATATATTTATAGTTGTCCTTTAGAGAGGTGCATATTATTGTAGCTGTAGTGCCAGAGCATGGATATGCATGTAAGCATTCTGAACTCTTCTATAGAGATTGAAGCAGCAAGTAGTATTACATATATAATGCCATGTGAAACTAAAAAAAACCTGTACATTTGTAATTATTACATAGTGCTATAGAGGTGAAAAACAGACACCAGCTTGACTGTTCATTCCCCTTAAAAGATTTTCTTTTGTTTTTAAATTATTTATTGATTAAGATATTTGAAACTAAAACAATTTGTCTAACACAAACTCTAATATTCTTTATATGTTTAAGACAGAACAAGTATTTTCCTTTACATTTATAATAACTAGGAAACAGAAGTGAAATTGTTATCCTTCAATGCTGTCTTTTTGTTTATATTGTATTCACTAAAATTACCCAATATTACTTGCAGAGCTATTCAGAAAGGTTAGTATCTTGGCATAATAGTCACTAGGCAGTAGAAGAACGGTTACATATTCTCTGACATCCTGTTTGTTAAAATAATTGCTTGTCATGCCTCCTCAGTCGTTAAGTCTCTTAGAGGGAAAAACACCAAAGCACTCAGCACACTGGCAGTGGAACTGTGGATAGCAGTTCTGAAGGAGTTACAAAAAAGTAACAAACTAATCCCTGCCTTGGAGAACCTCTAAACAGATCTAGACTTGCTTCCAGACATCTTAAGTCTTCTAATTCTTACTCACTTGAGCAGTTCCCTGAGCCTTCATAATGGAAATCCACACACATGAGGGATAGGCTACAGGGTAAGTCTACCTATTTAAACAGAATCTACCAATCTTCTGTATGTAAAGAGGAAAATTCCAAAAGTTGTTCCAAAAATGGAAATTGGGCTTATTTTCTGTAGCATTAAATAAATTGCATGAAGAAGAATTTTACCCAGAAACTGAAGCAAAGCAAAGAATAACAAAGGAGAAATTATTATTTCATAAAAAAATAAATATGTGAACAGATTTTCAAAGGATATTTGGCAAATGCAGAAAGAATTTTTCAAGGTACGCTTAACAAATTGCCAAAATGAAAACAAAAAAGGGAATATCAATATATTTAGAAATGATTTGGTATTTACAAAATAAATCTTACAAAAATTGTATACAGTTTTGTGTTTTCTAGGAAGTTAATGTATTCAAGAATTGCTGATTCATCATAGACAACTTCATTCTATCCTGCACGCTTGGTTCTCCATGGAAACACATTACTCGCCATTCTAAGCACCGATGGACAGAAAATTTGACCTGTGCCAGACCTTCCTACCTACTGGCACACTTTCAATTTCTTATTGTTTTCTTGTCATAAGTGTCATTGCCCAACCTTAAGGTGGCTCTGCAGTATTTGTTAATTTCATTAACTCTTTTGATCAATTTGTTAACATTGCTTTCATACATTGTCTAAGGAATGTGCTTATTTTTATAGGAAGAACTGTGGCAGGTCTTAAATGGAGTTACTAACACTTTTGTTTTCTCTTCTACAGTCTCTTTGGATGTATTCTGTTCTTATCAACAAAAGTGAACTAATCATGTATTTGATCTCATCCACTTTATTTCCCTTTAGCACTATACTCTTTTTAACACTACAACTGTTGTCAATTCCATTAGCATACATCTGAAATGTCTCAGTTTTCTTATAAAGATACTTCAGAGGATGTGGTTTTGGTAACTTTTTGTATTACCAAACAAATCAAAACAGATTCTATCCCAGACTTCTGTTCTTCATCATGTGACTGAATTCTGCAATTCCACAAGTATTTTAAATTTTATTCATTTTTTTACAGTTGTAGTCCTCATGAACCATTCCAGTTTGAATTATAGAACTGATTATTCATCAGAAAGAAACTTCAGTCAGGCTTTAAACACTTTTATATCCAATATAAAAAAACCCGATGTTCAAAATGCTTTTTTAAAAAAACTATAGAATGGTCTGCTAAGACATGAACTGTCTCCAGTAATTTTGTTTAATCTGATTCCTGATTTGACAAAATCATACTGCTATTTCTTTTTGAATTGTAGACCTGTCAATTGAGTTTTACTTTATTGTTAGATTTGGAACAGATAGGCATGTTAAAGTGTGCATCTGGTTCAGTTCCCTTTTTAATAGAACATTTTGGTGAGAGCAATAATCAGGTATATGTTGACCTTGAATAACAGCTATAGTTTATGCTATGTCCTTCCAGGCACTTTTGTAGAAACAATTCAAGAGTTTACAATAGTAACCTATGTGATCTGACTTTGATGGGGAATTAAGTTCGTATGTGAGCATAGAAATAAGTTCATAATCTCTTTTTTATCTTTTCTTGTTACAACCCTCTAATTTCCTTTATTTGGATTATAACATTTTTAAGACTGTTTGTCTACAATGTTTAAAATATCAATCCAATTCCTTTTGTGAAACATATATATTTGTATATGTTTCTGTGCAATTGACTGTATACATCCTACTATGATGATCTCAATGAACATGATCGAAGAACCTTTCTTTTCCCCTAATTGCATCTATGCAGCAAGAGGCATAACTTACTCTGTGTGATTCTAAATTTAAAACCCCAATTCTTGCAAATTACTAAAGGTTGGGCATATAACATATCAGAATCAGTAATAATTAGTGAATAAATGAAGTAACTATTTATGGAGAAAATCACTTGCAGAGGGAGATGAGTAACTTAAAATCTTGGACTGAACAAATCACTATTTTTGAGACTTTTATATTTTTCATCTAATGACAGAAATATCCCATATTACTAGCTTTTAGAATACTATCATTAAATTAATGTAGGTCAGCCTCACGGTTTATTTCATTCATTCATCCATTATAATGTTTCTACAGGCTCTGGTGTATAACTTCCGTACTTCATCCAAACTTCTTCTCAGAAATTGCTATATAAATCTTTTTTTCAATGAAAATGAGGGGAAACAGGAATAATTTTACATGTTTTGATAAAAATTGATGGAAAGGGACTAAAAAGCTAACATAATTCTCATCTCTAGTGTAGGTTTACAATCTCTTCATATTTTATTCCTTGTATAGATTTATAATCTGTATCTTTCTTACAGTTCCTCAGTTAGGGAAATATTTTCATACAGCATGTTTATGTGCCTTAGCTAAGATAAGGCCCATGGATAAGAGGTGATTCAAAACATCCAGCGTAGCTTCACAAAGGGCAAGTCCTGCCTGACCAACCTAGTGGCCTTCTATGACAAGGGAGTACAGCCAGTGAAAAAGGAAAGAGCTACAGATGTCATCAATCTGGACTTGTGTAAGGCTTTTGACACAGTCCCCCATAACATCCTTCTGTCTATATTGGAGACAAATGGATTTGATAGGTGTACTATTTGTTGGCTGAGGAATTTGCTGGATACTTGCATACAGAGTAGTCATCAATGGCTCAGTGTCCAGATGGAGATCAGTGACAAGTGATGTTTCTCTGGGTTCTATACTGGGACCAGTGCTGTTTGATTTCTTCATCAATGACATAGATAGTGGGATTGAGTGCACCCTCAGCAAGTGTGTGGATGACACCAGGCTGAGTTGAGTGGTTGACAAGCCTGAGTAATGTGATGGCAGAGGCACCAGGACAAGCTGGAGAGGTGAGCCTCATGGTTTCAACAAGGCCAAGTGCAAAGAATTGCAGCTGGATCAGGGTGACCCACAATACCAACACAGGATGGGGGATGAAGGGAATGATAGCAACCATGTGTAGAAGGGCTTGCTGGTACTGGTGAAAGAAAAGCTGGACATGAGCCGGCAATGTGTGCTCGCAGCCCAGAAAACCGACCTTATCCGTGGCTGCATCAAAAAAAACCATGGCCAGCAGGTCGAGGGAGGTGATTCTGCCCATCTACTTCCTACCTGGAGTACTGTGTCCAGCTCTGGAGTCCTCAGCACAGGAAAGACATGGACCTGGCTGAGCAGGTACAGAGAAAGGCCACAAAAGTGATCCAAGGGGCAGAATACCTGTTCTGTGAGGGTAGGCTGAAAGAGTTGGAGTTCTTCAGCCTAGAGGACAGAAGGCTCCAGGGAGACCTTATTGCAGCTTTTCAGTGCTTTAAAGGGAGCTTACAAGATGAAAACAGACATTTTAGTAGGGCTTGTAGCAATAAGGCAAAGAGTAATGGTTTTAAACTAGATGGCCTTTAAAGGTCCCTTCTAACCCAAATCATTCTATGATTCTATATATGAACGTTTTCTGCTGACTGGTGTATCATTAAGAGATCGTCTGTTTGTAACATAACTGTACCTTATAACTGGGATATGGTGATTGCTCTTTATTTCTTACATTCTTTAAAATGTCACAGTCCTAATTCACAGAGTTAGACATCCATTATACACTTATGCTGCTGTCATTCTTAATGCTCCTTTTTGAATGTTTCCTTTTTGTTTTTCTGTTTACTTGGAATCATAATCTTAATTTCTTCTAATTATTTTTGCATTTGTTATGTTTCTGCTTATTGAAACATACATAAATGCTTGTCAGCATCACCTTCTGTATCACTGAATGATGCTCATTTTTAAAAGATTTTAATTAAAAGCAATTCTATCTTGTGTAGCTTTTCCTACATTAGTTTTCCTTTTGATTTCATTGATGTACTGTTATATCAAAAAAATTTTTTACATAAGTAGTATAGACTCGCTTCCTTTTGTATCCTGTGATCTTTCCACAGCACCATTGTAACAAATCCCACCTTTTCCCATGTTTGAGTTTCCCCGTTTCCTTGACTAGTCCATCCTCTGTTCCTTTCCCATGCCTGTTAGCTTCATTTAACAAAAAAAAAAACAAAAGAACCAAAAAAAAAGGAAATCCGAAGCCTGAAAGAAAGAACAAGTCTTTCTTCCCTGTGTTCTTACCTACATGTTTTACTCACAAAGCTATGGCTGGGATGCACTGGATACTGTGTGTGCTCTGGAATGGAGTTTAGCTTGACTGACGCCTGTCTTTTTTCCACAGAGGGTATAAAAGCTGGTCATCTCCCTGCCTCTTTTGCCCCGCAGGAATGTTCTATCATCTTTCTCCAGGACCCTGGAACAAATTTGAAAGAAATCTATAGGACCTTCATAACTCTGTCCTACTGACATACTGGGTTCAATTTTGCCATTCTAAATTTATGAGTGAGGGAGCACTGGCAAATTGCTGTAGAGATATACATGTAGGCAACACAACTGCGTGATTTTAATTTCCTTAGGTAAGCGTGGTAAGAATATACTACAGGGAGGAGTTGTGATGAGTATAATCTGGTTTAGAGAGGTTATTATAGTTGAAAACTTGAAAAATGTAAGTAACATTGAAGGGCCGTCTCACAGGGAGTTTTATCCCTGACAGACATTCACAGAATCTACTCTGTTACCCACATTTTTCTAATTAGCAGCAAATTTCTGTGGGCACATGCACCTCTAGAAGCAGTAAGAACTATAGAGGTGTTGCAACCATTTTGTCTCTTCCACTCTCTGACCTCTGCAGCTGCAGATCCATTAATCCTGCCCCATCTCTTTCCTGTTTGTGTGGTTTTGTGGCTGACTATTGTTTTTTGTTACTGGGGTTTTAATCTTTACTTTGTGTTGAGAATGTTTCTCCTTCTCTCTTTTTGTTCCTCAGTGTGATACTTGGACACATGTCAGAAAAAACTTCTCTAGAGATCTGGTTGTTTTTGCTATCCATGTGGAGTACAGCTGCTAGCTCAGAGTTAAAGTTTTCTGTGTGGTATCAATAGTTCTTTAAAAGAATCACTGATAATGGAAGGGTATTTAAGCTGCATGTTCCCAACATTTCTTAATGCTATGGCCTTTCAGAATGCTCAGGATAGAATGGAACGGAAAAATTGTCTCAGTTGTATAATACATATATGAAAATTTGCCGCTTCTTGTAAAATCAAACTGAGTGGGGCACAAAGACTCTTTTTAAAGACCTTCAAAGAAATGGCATTTCTTTCTATGATTAGCTTAATGTAATTGTTAATTTTGCTTGTTGATGTACGATTTACAGCAAGGACAGTGGGAAGTCAGATTGTTCTTGGGTCATTTCCTTTGTGCTTTACTTTTGCTGTTTTCCAGTGAATAGATTTTCAAGTTTTAATGGGTCAGTTCTGCATGGAACTTGTCTTAGTTATATTTTCAAAGTCATGACCTTATGGAACAGTGTACTAAAATAATCATTAAATTACTTGCCCAAAGTGGCAGAGTCACAAGCTCTAGAGATAGAATTTTAAAAAATGTCAACTTATGATGTTTGCTTCTACAAAATATGTGAATGACCATCTTGAGAACAATTTGGGTGAATAATAGTGAGAACAATCTGTATGCTTTAACCGTGTTTCCATTTTGAGAACAAAAGTGAAGTTTAGCAGTTCCTCTTTCTCAAAACAGCAATAAAAGCATTCTGCAGATAAATATAGGTTAAGAAGATCAGGTTAAACTACAGAGGCTGTAGAAAATCTTATGCATTCTGTGACAGGTAATTGATTATGTGTTTATAGACTTGCTCCAAATTAACATTTCTGTTAAGTGTAATGGGCTTTATAATGGGTTTGTGACCTCAGTATTATCTTCTGGAAATATTTTGCCTGTCAGACCATTCTGAATTCTGCTCTGTAACTCTGTTTTTCTCCTGTTTCAAGCTGTTACTGCAGCACTTTACTGGTTGCACATTCTGACAAACTTCTGGTAGTCAAAACTAAATTGGAGTCAAAAATGAACATTTCTTCCAAGGTTCCTGGGTAGCCTCCAACTGATTTAAGAGTAGATCTCAGTTTTCCATGTTCCCTTTTGTGTATTTCAAGTACCAGTCAAGTCCCAAAGTAACAAAACAAATGTGGATAAAAAAGGAAAGAATACAATTGATAATTTATGATAATGAGAACAATTTTATAATTAGTTGTTTCTATTAAATTATAGCCATAAAAGCACTGAAGCAATTTAAAAGCAAGAGTAGTTCTTCTGGCAAACAAGAAGTTGGTGAGAGAGGGAAAGAGAAGAAAGATTTGGAACAACAGAGAATGAAGAGAAATCGCCAGTTTCCAAAAATATGGTTAACAAAATACTCCTGGTTAAAATATGATGATGAAAGGGGAATAATGTTTTGTGCACTGTGTCGTAAGCATAATGTGGATTTGGGAGAAAACATTCATAATTTTTGTTCTGGCACTGATGACTTCAAACTTGAATTTATAAATACACACCAGAGTAGTGAAGCTCATGCCTGGGCTACCTGTATGGAAGCTGCCAGTACTACTTCACCAGATACAACCAATGAGCAGATGTTAAAAAGCATGAACTCTATAACATTAGGAAGAGTAGAAACTGTTTTTAGAACATGCCATGCTATTGCTAAATCTGGTCGTCCCTTTACAGACCTTGACTGGTTGTGCGAACTAGATGATATGAAAGTATTGGATATTGGTTCTGTGTTTAGAAATGACAAGTCAGCAAGAATGTTTGTACATTTTATTGCTGAGGTAGAACGAAGAGCTTTGAAAGAGAAACTGGAGAAATGTAAATTCTTTTCTGTCATTAGTGATGGAGTCACAGATGGCATAATCAAAGCAGCTTTGTTTGTCTATGTACGCTTTGCAAATGAAGGAAAAGTCCATTGCCAGATTGTTGGTATTCAACCTGTTCCCGAAACAGATGCTTCAACTATAAAAAATGCAATTGAAGAAACATTGCAAGTAAATCTTCAGCTCAGTCTGGCTAGCCAAGACTGGTCAAGAAAATTAGTTGGATTTGGAGGTGATGGGACAGATATCATGGTAGCAGAAAGCAGTGGGGTAGCTAAACTTCTGAGGGAGATTCAGCCTTGCGTACAGTCTGTGCACTGTTTTGCTCACCGCCTAAAGCTGGCTTACAAAGCAGCGCTGAAAAATATTCAGCTGTACAACAACTTAAGTAACGTCTTGAGAAATATGTATTACTTTTATCATAACTCACGTCTAAATAAGAATAATCTCAAAGCCACATATGAAGACCTTAAGTTATGCCCAGCTATTCCTTCTCGCATTGGAGGGTCCCGGTGGCTTCCTCGTCTACACACAGCTCTACAAATTCTCGTTAAAGGATATCCTGCAATTGTTCTACATCTGAGTAAGGTAAATTATTTAAAATTTGGATGTAGCTTGAGGAAAAACTTAATTGCTATGGCTATTTTGGTCCACATATCTGATGCTTTCTTTTTCTATATTGATTTCCAGATTGAAAGAGGTTCAAAAGCCTCAAACTGGCAGAAAGCCAAAGGTCTTTTATACCTCCTTCTGAAAATGGAGACAGTCAAGTTCTCACACTTCTTGTTGGATGTCATCAATGCCCTCAACATTCTGTCACGTGTTACTCTGGATCAAAATTCCTCTATTGCAGATATATTTGCAACCATGCAGTCAACGCTGGAAACACTCCACGTGTATCAAACAAGGTCTGACATTTCTAACACGCGTGATAAGCTCTTAGAATATAACAAAAGAGTAATAGATATAGTTTTGTCTTCTGTGTTTTTCAGAGCTGGTCCAAAGGAACGCCTGATGGAGACTCTTCAGCACTTTCATGGTTATCAACTTGTTGGAAATGGAAATATTTCAGCAGTACGAACTGAAGTTCTCAGTAATTTGGTGAAGCAGCTACGTGATTGTTTTTGTGATTCGAATCAAGATGTTTTGAGAGCAACTACTATTGGGAGTTTTAAACTATGGCCTGACAAAATGAGGCAAGGTATAGAACTATGATTGTGACTAATTGGAGTGTACATTCTAAATTTTTTAAAAACAAAAATATTTTTGTTTTACCTCTGTTACAGAATTTGGGGTGAAAGAAGTGAAGGTCTTGACTAAACATTATGAAGCAGTGCTAGAAGCTGCTAGTGTGAAAACAGGCAAAGTAGAAACTGAATGGAGCATGTTGAAAGTAGAGCTGTATAACAGGTAAGAAAACTGCATTTGTGTCTTTTTATGGATTCCCTGAGAAGTGAAAGTTATAATTATACTTTTTACCATGCCTTCTAGATTTCAGAACATCCAGACCTTGACGTGGGATTTAGTGAATTCGGATTATTCAAAAAAGTATCCTAACATCTTGACATTGGTAGATTTGATCCTGACTCTGCCGGCAAGCTCAGCTGAAATGGAGCGAGGCTTCAGACAAATGAAACTCACCATGATGCGTTTGCACTCTAAACTACTGTCTGAAAGTGTGTCTAATCTTATGGTAATTCAGATGAACTCTCCAGATATCAAAAAATTTGACCCCAAGAAAGCTATTCATTTGTGGAATGCTACTTGGCAGAGAAATAGAAGACTACAGGGAGGTGTTATGATGACAGATGAAACATCAGATTACTCCTCTGAGTTTGATTTGGAGAGTCTCTATGGAAGTGACTAGATGACGATTGTTAGCTTCTGCCTCACAGTCTTCTTGCAACATACATGGATGCTTTAACAGAATACCTTGCAGGGTTAAATAGTGTAAAACTTCTTCATAATGTATTGCAATGTTAAAATATGTTTTCTTTATGTTCACTGCTGAATCCCTAGTACATGTTTACATTTGCTCTTCTGTACCTAACTTCTACAAATCTGAACACAATGAATAAAAATGATGGATTACATTCTTACTTTGGTGACATGTGGAGAGAGGATGACTCATAATTTCTGTTGATTGTCTGTTGCTTCTAGCTAAGTCATAATACATTACAACCACTGGAGTTAACAGTCATCTTACTGTTAGTCTTTAATTGTTCAAGGAACTTAATTGATTCTGAAAACCCTGATTTTCTTTTGATAAATATGTGGAAAATCAGAGCATTATTTCTGTCAAATGACTGTTTGACCTTTGTAGCCTATGAATTTTGGATCATACCTTCTCTCCATATCTGTATGTGTTCCTACTTTTTATTCTCCTGTGGATAAGGTTTAACATGACCTTTCACAGATTTTCATGAGATTAGTCCATCAGAAGACTTTCCTACTGGACAGAACAGATCAATTTTTCATTACTGATTATTAATTGCACATGTCAGTCTTCCCATCGCAAATAGTCTTACTGCCGGGATAAGACTAATACACTTCAGAGCTTGAACCACTTTTTTTCCATGTAAAAATGTTTCAGTGAGAGTTGCAGGAAGAAGGTTGTATCTTGGGTTTTAATATAGGAGCTAAGAATGATAATTGTTCAGAGACATTTCTGATTTCATGATTTTGTAATTCTGCTTATTTTAAATGCAATTTTCTACTTGTTAATTTCCAATCAAGGAAAATCATACTGGCAGAATATACTTTTACCATCAAGCAAAAGCAATGTCTTATATGAAAAGAAAGCTAAAGTGAAATCATTAATGACCTTTCATAGTTCATCCAGCAGTTATGAAGATAAACTGGAAATAATTCAGGAGAAATTAATTTGAGGTCATTAACATTTAGATCAATCCTTTTCCAAAACTGTGATCAATTCTCTACTTTCAATATAAAACGTGTAGTAATTGCAGAAAGTATACTATATTTAAATGCACGTACACAAACCAATGCATCATCTTTTTTCTTGTGTATATATTCATGTTACTTCTATGTCTAAATAATATGTCAGAAATAGAGTAGGTTTTGAATGTCATTAAGGGACATTAGTCCACTAAATTAGAGTTAATCTGTAGGGATAATAAAAAGAGGTCACTGTTGTTGTTTACAGGGTTGATTATAAAACATCCATCATTGAAATGTCTTGATTTGTGATTTCTTAGATAACAAAATTGTTTCGTTACACTTTACCTAATAAACAACAGGATATATATAATACAGGGCACCTTATTAGGCATGTGTCTTTGCTAATTCTAAGGATTTTCTTTTAAGTCTTGTAATACCAAGTTTTTCCCTCAAGGTTTTCCATATGGTAAGGTTTTAACTGTGATAAGATTAGAAGAAGTTTGCAAATGTGTCCCTAGAAAGTCCAACAACAGAAGACAAAAAACAAGCCACAAATGAAAGTGTATTTTGAATATATAGCAGTGAAATCAGTTTGATGATGCACAGAGGCAGCATCACATTTTTAGTATTAGAACTGAAGATAATGGATACATTGCCCTTGGAAAAATAGTGGTAAACTCTTAGTTTTACAACAGATAGTTGGAAAAGGATATCAGGAAGTCATCTGTGTTTACAAATGTAATCAAGTTTAGTCAGACAATCTCTATTAATTATTCGCTCCTTATTCTTTTTTTGATAAGCTTTTAAAATAGTTCACTATAGTATTAGTGTGATTTGATTTCCACAGTATTTTGGTGTCTTACTGAACACTTGTTCAGTACTACTTCCAGAAATGTTTTTGCAGCAAATAAATCTGATTTCCTATCATTCTTTCTAATTGCAGTTATGAAGAGGTTTTCCCTGTCCTCTTTGCAACTTTTATTTTTTACTGGAAAATTACCACTATGTTTTCTCATAATCTTCCTTTTAGAAATGACTCTAGCAGAATTCCTTCAGTCTTGCCTCTCAGGACATGGTTTCCCCTGTGGTAATTCTTGTTGTTTTTTACTGGGAACCTTTTGGTTTCCATGTATCCTTCTAGATCTGCAAATTACTAAATTGTATACCAATGGAAAATTTAACAGCTGAAAAACATGCAAAGATTATTTCTAGTGCCTTCCCTTGTACTTCTTGGTGATATTGTAATCTGCCATAATCTCTAGAGCCTTTTCGGCAGAAGTTGTACTGTAAGATTCTTGCTGTGACAATTGTGCAGATCATTATTTCAGTCCAATTGAGCACTTGACATTTATTCTTGTTTGATACTGTCCTTTTCATCTGAGTCTGTATCACCAATTTGTAAGGTTCACGTTGAATTCTAATCCTGTTGTCCAATGTGCTTGAAGCCTTTCCCTGATTGGTTTTATCTGCAAGCATATTAGTTTGTGCAGTCTGCTTCCTCAAAGCACTTTGATCTGTTTCCAAATAAATTCACTTACTGATCTTGACCATCTCTCCAGTTTTTCAAAATCTTGTTTAATTCTAGTTCTTCTTTCAAAATGCTTGCTATCCCTTCTAATTAAAAGTGTTTCTACATGCTAAATATGTCAGTTTCTATTTAATCTCTTACATCACTCAACAAAAATCTATTATGTTTGGGTTTTGAAACCAGTCCTTTTAGCTGGACAAAGCTGATTCTGGGAACTGTTTTCCCATTCTTTCTCAAAGGGCATTATTTCCTTGCACTTGCAGAGCCCCATTTGCAGACATCAGTATTGTTGCTCAGCACCATCTGTAACTGCCCTCTCATAGCATCTCTCCATGTTTATAAAAGAGTTTTGTGGCATTGACTGAATTAAATTGATGAATCACTTTTTTGTATTGTAATGTAATCTAATACTGAAAACCAGTTCCATTCTCCATAGTATAAAAACAAATACATTAAATTTAGACAAAATATCTATAAATACATTGAAGGTACCTTTTTTTATATGCTTGTGAGGGATTCCTCCTCCCTCTGAGAGCACCTGTTCCGCCTAAGTTTGTAAAGAGAAGGAATTAGGTGACACTACATTTAAATTTTTTGAACTGTTCTAACTTTTTGAAGACGCTTTGGAATCTCCCACATCAGATGTTTCTGGAGGAGGTAATAAAGTAGAAGTTACCCCACAGTGCATCCATAATTCTGTAATATATAGGAAGTAGCTTAGCTGTGAACTAAAGAGTGATAAATGTTTTAGACTTTCATCCCATTTCAAACATTATCTCCTGATTCAAATTAACTAATTTCCTGACTGCCTCCAATACTTTTATTCATGTTTCTGAAATCTTATAGCCTCACAAAAAGTGACATGAGGATATTAGTATCCTTTTAGAGTTTTGTGCAGAAAAACAGAATTCAATTTGGTTTTAGTAAACGAGAAACTCAGGAAATAATAGAACAGCATTTTTTCTTGTCGTATCGGGAAATCATAGTAGGAATTAAAAAGTCTAAACCATAGATAATGTGAGAGTAAGAAGTTAGATTGCCAGAGTACTAGGGACCAGATGTGGAAAGGGAAACTATTAGTAAAACACGAAATAAAAATTATGGTAGCTGAGCTTTTCATGGTGAAACACTACACAATTTGAGACTGCAAATAAGATGTACAAACTTTTCCTGTTATTTTAATATAAAGTTTTTCCAGCTCCTTAATGGACGATAGCCTGTTCTCCCCATGTCCCAGTAAAAAGTTACCTGGGTAACTGAATCTTCTTTGAAGTTTCCCAGTAATGATACTGAGCTAGATTTGTGATTGAATAAAATAGAAAACTGTGAAAGAAAATGTTGCAGGTAGTCATTACAGCAAACGTGTAATTGGTATTTGTGAAGCACTCATTAACTGTCAGTGTAGACTGTGTGAGGATGGGTTAGTGATCACAATGCAAATTAGGGCAAGTATCAAAAGAATTGCAGTGTATTGAAATACTTGATATTTTGCTATTAGGTAGGTGACACGAGATTTATTTTAAATGAGAAAATGCTATGTTTGGCATGAAAGGTATTGCTGCTGTCAATAGTTTATAATAGTAAAATTTCCCCTATGACCATTAAAATAAAAAAATACATTTTCTTTAACAAAAGAAGTCTATTTAAAATGGTAAATATATTTTTTTAATGTTTTGCATTTTTTATTAGGTTTTATACAAAAGAAAGTATTTACTGATATTTTTATAGACTTAATTAAATTGAATCATGGAACAAATTGCCTTCCTGATGCATGGATGAACTTGACACTTCCAGACGTAAGTTAACCCCTGTTTTCATTTCAATGGAAGTATTGGATTGTGTAGAAACTGCAGCATTGTCTTGTGATACAGTCAGAAGAATAATAATTAGGGGTCATAGTGTTTTTTTCCTTGACGTTCTTCTGTTTAACAGAGGAATATTCTGGAAGTCTATGTGCCAGAAATTAAATGCTTATATGAGCACTGTATTTATTTATGACTTTCAAATTATATCAGTTCCTTAGACACTATTGATAATTCTCTTCCAGGAGTTAAAATCAGACTGTCTATGTTCTTCATTCCAATACAGGAGGATAAAATTTGTAGCTGTATGACCTTAAACTTATTTATCCAAGATTTTCAGATTTAGGAACATGAAAAATTTTGATTTAGTCTTTCCAAATGTTCCATCTCTGAATTCTCGGATTAATTTTACTGCCAGGTGTTGCTGGTAAGCCTCTGGGACTAAAAGGTTTACTTGTTTTACCATATTTTGATAATTATTCCTGACACTAAACTATGATTCACATTAAGATTTTAATTAGATTTTATGTAAGGGAAACAAGCTTTATTCAAATATTCTTCACACAGATGAATTCTATGATTAAAACATTCTAAAGTTTACGAGTGATGGATTTCCACTACATTTAGTGGAAACTTGACACAGCTGTCATCATCAGTATGTAAAAATCTGATCTTAGCACAGGATATTGATTATATAGGGAAAACTATGAGTCAAACTTTCATTATATTAGTGGAGTGCATGTGTATCCCATGTTCTTTATTGTTTGAGAAGTTTTAGTGCTGGTAAGTACTATTTTTATTTTAATAACAGCATTTTCTTTCCTTAAAAGCACTCTTTTAAAATGAGACTTTTAAATTTATAGTGAAAGCAAGAACTTACAGACAAAAGGAAATACTCGTAGCATAAGCTAAGGTATATGTTTATACTGCACAAGCTATTCTGAACTGAATTCACCACTTTGTCTCTGCTCTGGGTGAATTAATAGCATTTCAAACAAGTTTTCTAATTATAGGAGAGGCACTGTACCTGCCAAGGTTGGGGCAGATGGCATCTACAACATTATCAAATTGCCTCACTCTGTGTTGCCACAAGCTCTTATTCCTGTAACTATATTTATTCCTTCTTAAATTCCAGTCTGGAGCAAGCCAGACACTTCTCTTCTGAAGAAAATTTGGATATGGGAATAAAAGATAGCGTAGAAGCATGCAGTAAGTTCTCACCACACCTGTAGTGCAGACAAGAACTGTGCCAACTTTGTTACCTCCATCTCATATAACCTTCCCAACACTGTCAGGAGATTTTACATATATTCCCATACTTGCATACTGTACCCCACACTGCCATCCACCTGGTATGTCTTCAGTGGTAAAAAAGACACATGCAGCAAGGTGGACAGCTGTAAAATTAAGCAAAATAAGGCCAAGGCACAGAACCAAGCATTTACTAGATTTTGTACTCATGCAGCTAAATTATCAGTGCAATTCCTAGCATAATCCAAGTTCAGGGGTTAGCACATACTAAAGACCATTATCTCTTAGGCAGCTTAGATACAGACCCCTATTTAGGGAATCACAGTATTTATTTAGACAGATACCAACTCCATGTGCCAGTTGGCCTGAGTGATAGACAGTAGTCTGTGGCCTGTGTTATTTCATGATACCTGTCCTTCATACATCTTCAAAATCTCACTGTAGAACCCTGTCCATGCTATGCGGGGAAAAAGATCTAAGGATACAAAGTATATAGAAAGTGTATGTTTATGCATGCATATTTGACAATGTTGGTTTTTTTTTATAGTTACAAAACCTGGCATCTGCATTCACAGTGAACTCAGAACTTACTGACTGGCGCAGATTCTTACTAGCAGCAGCACAGCCATGGCCAGTGCCATCTGTGACACAACTTCTTGAAACTCTGCATAGCTTCAAGTCTGTTGATGTAGCTGGATCGGGCTTTGTTACACAGGAATACTACATGCAGGTTATAATTGTATTCTCTTTTGAATAATATCGTTATAAACTCTCTGAATTGAATGAAGTATTGTTGAATTTATTCACATTCAGAAATTCAGTCTGAATTTTAAATATTTTAATTTTTGGAGGTCTAATATCTCTCTTTTTTATTGATAGGTGCAGAAATCAGGCCAATTAAACTTACTTTTAAATTCCATTTCCTACTTTCCTACCAAACTAATTTCAAATGAAAATCTTTCCTCTTCTGAAGAAACTATTCTGGGAGCATTTTAGCTACTATTAACCTGTTTGACACTGTATCTGTAAGAGAGAAACATTTTCCCCGAACAGAAATAAGTAGCTCCACTTTAATTAAATATTTATGGTTTTTCCAATAAGGAATTTTTGCAAATGAAGATTGTTTTTCAGACCTTGAATATATGGAAAATTATGAAATTTCTTGATCCGTTCTTTTCTCTAAAGATAGCTTCTATTTAAGCTGGCACGTGGTTCAGTGAGGTTTTTCAGGAAGCAAATTTCATGGAAGTGTATTAACAATACCTTTTTTTTCTTTTAGCAAAGTTCTAATTCTGCACGTTACCTTTACTTTGGATTCTTAATCTATTTAGGATGACTGATAGTTCCCTCTTTTAATGCGTACTAGACATATGTATATATGTAGATATATGTGTGTATGCAGGTATACACGAAAGTTCTACAGTTCTGTCACTTCATGTTTGGCGATACTAAAATAATTTTCAAACTATTTTAAATAAGTTTCATAAAACCTTTATTGCAGTTGGTTTTCAAATCACCTGGTATTATTTTTTCTTCAAAAATTAAATAGAGGCTGTGTTATTCCAGAAGTTGGTCAATTTCAGAACTGCTTTGGTTAATTAATACTTCAGCAGTGCCTGTCAACCACTGCCTCATCTCTGACAAATTCTACAAAACCCGAGACCCCACAAAATATGCAGGTCTGTCCACACCTCTTTGTCTGTTGATGTGGTAATTTCTACTGAAGAGTGAGAATTTAAAAATAAACAAACAGTTACAAGACAAACTGTCTGTGAATGTACATTTTTAACACACGATCCTAGTTCAAATGCAATACTAACTGAGCAATTTCACTGACTTCAAGATCGGAACTGACTCACATTGAGTCAATGAGAGTAAATATGCAGTGATATATACTCATTTGTTTCTAGACTTGCCTCATTAGTTCTTCCAGATTCTGTGGGGGTGATGACTCTGAACCTGCAGTCTCATGCGGTTGCTTAAAGACTGAAAAGGACTAAAAAGTTCATAAACAGTCCATACACTAGATGCTCAAGAGAATGTTATAGGAGCCTCCAGAGGCTCTCCAAAGCAACTTAATTCAGCAACCTGCATTGCTCTCAATATTTTTCTCTACAATCAATTCTTATTGCAAATAACTGTTATAATGTTTGTCACTGCTATTTCATGTTTGAAAACATGACCAACATTGTATTCCCTTAAAAACCTCATGAAAACCCTATATATCTGCTATGTTTGGAGTCCTACAGTTCATGTTACTGACAGTACTGTGGCTTGGAATTTTTGCATATACAGTTACGAGACAAACAGAAACCGAATTTTTCAGACTTAAATAAAATTTAAGTTCAGTTAAGTGCAGTATCAAATTTGTTTATGAGGAATGTCTGAGTTGTTTTTATTGCTATGCTCTTTGTATCCTTTTGAAACCATTTATGGCAAATTTTATGAGGTCATCTGAATACATTTTATGAGAAATGTTTGTTTCATTTCTTTCTTATTAATTTCTTTCTTGAAAAAATGATTCATGTTCTATGGAAGACAATGCACTAGAGAATTAATGAGTCAATACAGGCTATATAATTAAAGAAAGAATAATAGCAGAGAGGTTTTAGTATAATTGTTCATCCATTGTTATAATTGATATTAAAATTATATCACATAGAGCAAATCATCTGGTGTGTTTCTGGTAAAGAGTCTGAAAGACAACGTGAAATCTATTTTCTTGCTATTTATTTGCTTGGTTTTCCCAGCTAACTCACATGGGAATAAAGCAGAAAATTAGCTTTACTAATTTTCTTTCTGAAAATCTTTTCCAACATGCTCATTTGTCCTATATTATTGTCTTGCCTTTTAAAGAGAACAGGTAACAATAATGCAATGTTTTATATAATCAAGAATGTAGTATCTCACCTGAAACATGGAAAGGGTGTTGCTAATAAAATTTATAACTGTGTTACAATATTTTAATTAATGCCTGTACTGAAAGACTATTGCATTTCTCATTAACATCTGTGATTCATGAAGATTTGGAGCTATTTGAAATCCTCTATAGTAGTCAATTAGTCTAATAGGGAATATACTGACATTTTTTTGAATGTTAAAATCTTTCAATTACAATGGAAACAGATTTTATTCTCTGTTTAATGCAGAGACTTACATGTATTAAAAATGTCACAAAAGTTTATTTCTTTTATTTTGCTGTATCAACAAGAAACAATGACAAGCAATTTTCAGTGAGAATAACAGAAAGAACCATCCACTGGGAATCTGAGGTGCCCCAGCTGGCTCCTCTGTCTGTACCTCTATAAGAAGATTACACAGTGCTAGGGAACATCAGTTGTCTATACTATGGCATTGTTTGCACAGCCTGACATGGTTTAGCATCGGCCACTTCCAAGCAAGTGGGTTTTTCTGTAGCAGTTTGATCATGCCCATCCTGTTTTAGAAGGTAAGGTTTAGATGATGTGGGATATTTTGTGTGTGTTAAGCCTAGTACTGGAGAAATGGCTGCAAGCGCTTTTACTTTAGAGTTGTAGATACAGCTCTGTAGGGATTACAGGATGCTCAGTTTTATTACTGGGAGTAGGCAGGCGTGGAAAGAGCCATGCTGCTCTCCTTCATTACATTGAAGCTAGGACAACAGCTATGGAGTAGCAAAGAATACCCTAATAGGGAAAAAAGAGAACACACATGGAAACTCTGCATCATATTCTGCTTCTTGGGCAGTGTAGGTTTAAAAACACATATTTAAATTTTCACCTTTTTCAGGAGCGTAGAGTCACTTCATATCCTACTTAATTTTCAGTAATTCCCGAAGTATTAAAAAGTGCAAATAGCTACACAATTATTCTGATGTTACTGTATATGAACAACAAATTCAGCCTGATTAAATTAAAGTGTGAAAATAAATTACTTTTTTCTTCTTTTTGAATAGGTTGGGTTATGGTTTGGTGGAAAAGAAGATCTAAGCATACCAAAAAGTTGCACAGAACCTTTGCCTTTAGATAGACTAGGACATCTCATAAAGGTAACTTTAAAAACATAGGTGTTTTGAAGAGACTTTCACTATCCTGACCTGAGAGGTCTCATTCTAAACTTTCTTGGGTCCCTTTTTTTTCTGTAACTGCTGCAGTGTTTCAGTGGTGCTCCAGAATATATTAGAAATAATGTAGAAAGGAATCTAGGAATTGTCCTTCAGTATTCTTCATTATAGTCTAATCAGAAAGAATTATTCCTTTTCTGCTTTGAAGGCATTAATTTTGCTACACAGTAACCAGCTTTGTAAAGAATGGGAGGCAAGTGAGCCCTGCATGCTCATGGAAGTCTCCATGAAAGAAAGAGATAACAGTGTCATCTGAATACAAGTGAATGTTTTGGACCTATTTGTTGTGATACAGATTTTATGATTTTCCCCTTGTTCTTTGGAAGGTCTCACTCTAGAAAAGAAAATACTATGATTTCTGTTCCCTTGAATAACTCGGACACACTTCTGATTTTTCTTGATTTAAACAACATCAACACATTTTCAAATATAATATCACTTATCTGCTGTCTTTACTTTATTTATAATTTTCTCTAGATCCTTTCATTTGTATTTGATTAAAAGCCACTTGTAAAAATTAATTTATGTATATTTTGTTCTTTTCTAGTTTTTTTTCAGTTTATTTGCTGATACCAGAAAATATCCTGCTCTGCTGAACTATACTGAGATGCTACTTTATTTTGCTTCCCATTCTGATCCTGTTGAAGGTGTTTACAGAGCTCTTAGCATTGCTACTGGAACATATATTCATAGAGAAAAAGAAGCTTCTCTTGCATCTTGGGTAAAATTCTAGAATAAAATATTAGAGAATAGTACTGGTGCTTACAAATAATGAATTAGCTAGATTGCAATATATTTCCTTATCTTGGGTAGCTCCAGTCTTTAAAAGCAGTCCTACTGACTTAATGGGAACTCTGCAAGTAGTTCACTGACTTTGGTAATAATGCTCAGAAGTATTCTTCCAGAAGTCTGAAAATTTCCTTGACAAATCATAATGAAAGTTCAAGATCTTACGAGTAACTACTCCTTGTACAGTTAGTACAAAGGAAGGGAGGACATTCTTTGATCTAATACGAGACAATTAAGTTCGGCTAGTAATCCCCAGAAATTAGACTCTTGCATGACTTACAGTATGTCATCTAAAGATACAAAACACAAGATTGTTACTGTTAGTATTTTTATTTTCTACTATGTTTCTTTAGGGTATTTAGAAGAATATACAACTTTATTGTTATTTTCAAGTATTTCAGTTTACCTGCAAACCAGAAGAATTAATAATTAGTTACATATGAAATATGTTTTAGAATTATTTTCAGAGCCAAGATGGTTACATCAAATCAAGCTAGGGTTCTGCACATGGCTATTATTTCTGGAATATGTTGCATGCATCATTTACTTATAACTGAAATATAAGCCATTTTTTGAGACACATTTTATATATATATATACACACACCTTAGGAAGAGCTTACTCTTCAAGATAATAAAATCTTACACTATGCTGTCACAACTACAGTGACTGTAGCATTTACCTAAAGCTTAAAATACAGGTATGCTCTCCAGAAACAGTATAGAAAGGGCATTATTTTACCACACAGTGTAAGCCTATATATATTCATAATTATTTTATCACTTCAAATGACAAAATATATTATTTTACTCCCCTGTGCCTGGTGTTATGTGGCACAGCACAGTTTTTCAAGGAGAACACAGCTGTCAAATGAGGGAAGAATTAGTTCCAATTCATTATGGGGGGTCGAGGGTTGTTAGTAGAAGTTTTTAAGTTATCCATGGGAGAAACATGGCACTTTTCATAGACAGAAGGAGAGCATAGAAACATCCCAATTAGACAAAGTAGATATGAGCTTAGTTTACCCTGTTTAAGTGGAAAGTTTTAACTCTTAGGTCATTGGATATGCAGCAACACCACCTCTTTACCTCCTTACTGTTTTCTGCTTGGTTTTGTCTCTTCAGTTGAGACTCCTGTAAGACTGAGTAGCTCCACTGGTGTTATCACCTGTGTCAAAGACTTCTTAAGACTGTGAGTCATAGGTGGAGGGAAGCATTTTCCTTCAATCTAGATTTAAGAACATATGTCTGAGGAGCAAGAGTTAATGTGTAATCCAACCTGACATTCCCTCACGCTTCATTTCACAGTCAATGTATTGGCTCTGTGAATGTGGGCTATGTCTGATGTATGTCTCACAATGATTTTTATAGATAGCTTGTGTGCCAAAGTCATCTTGGAGTGACCCTTAGAAACCTAGAACTATCTAAGAATTAGACAATAAAGGAACATCTTGCATGTATGGATTCTCTTCAGCTTTCTGTCCATCTTTTATAGATTGGTGCTTAGAATTGCAGGGCTAATAGAACATAATTTTAATCTTTTCTTTCTTCTTAGTCCTTGTGTACATTTTAACAATAATTTCAAATACAAAAAAAAAGAACTAATAAAATCTTGTTGCACTGAAGTGAATAAGTGTTTTCAACATTGACTTCATTAGGGGCACAATATCATGCAAGGATATCCAACAACCACAAGGGGGAAAAAAGTAAATTCTGTATTTTTGCAGTATTGTGTTTGAGTCAAACACCATGAAATAGAAAGATGTAAATCGCTGAAGACATCCAGATCAGTTTTCTGCACCAAATTAAGAACGTTGTTTATCTGAGGGTTTTATATGTGATCTAAATGTCCAAGTTATCAATACAGGTAATGGAAATCTACAGAATATTATAAGTGCATTATTCATCAGTAAGGATTATGCATCTCATCTCAAAGGAATTGTGTAATATACTTCAGATAGCTTATCAATATGCACTTATACAGGAGTGCCTAATTGCAGTTGTCTCTTTTTTTCTTGTTTTGTGCTGATAATTGTAATGACTTCTAATTGGTAGTTGCCTACAGAAATAGAATCATAGAATCATAGAATGGTTTAGGTTGGAAATGAGCTTAAAGATCATCCAGTTCGAACCCGCCTGTCACAGGCAAGAATGCCTGCCACCAGACCAGGCTGCTCAAGACCCCATCCAACCTGGCCTTGACCACTTACAGGGAGGGGGCATGCACAGCTTCTCTGGGAAACCTGTGCCATTGTCTCACCACCCTCAGTGTGAAGAGTTTCCTCCTAATGTGTAATCTAAATCTTCCCCCTACCAATTTAAAGCCTTTCCTCCTCGTTGTATCACTACATACCCTAGTAAAAAGTCCCTCCCCAGGTTTCCTGTAGCCCCTTTATGTACTGGAAGGTTGCTATGAGGTCTCCCCCGAGCTTTCTCTTCTGCAGACTGAACAAGGACAACTCTATCAACCTGTCCTCATAGCAGAGGTGCTCCAGCCCCAAATACCTCTGAAACTTTAATGATGTTAATAGGAGAATATCAGGCAAACATTTTACTAACATCATAGCAAAGACCCCTTCACTTAAAATGCTTACCTTTTAAGACTCAATAATTTTGTTACTGGTTGTGTAGATCTCGTAGCTAAATATAAACTGTTCAGTGGGAGACAGAAAAGTGTAGGTGCTACTAAGTGTTCTAAAGACTGAATCAATGGCTCTGTTTCTGTGTTGAAAACGACATATATTAAGGCCTAAGAAATATAACACAAGTGTGACTGAATCTTAGCACTCTCCCCTCCTAACGAGGAAAGAAATGGTGTATTCAGTTCAATATAATTTCCTGTTGCTCTTAACAGTTAATCTATACCAATTGGTCTAATCTAGTGAAAGTGTTGACCTGTATGAGGTCCTTCTCATCTTTGTGCTCTGAAATCTCAACAGTAGATTTTTTCTCTTTAGCCGTCTCTAATATCACCACAAAGATACTCAATTGCTTTTTTATACTAGATTTCTGCTCTTTTTTTGCATAAAGCTCTTCTAATCTTTTTCTGTGGAGAGCTGGTGAACCTGTATTAACTTTGTAAAAATTAAGTTCTTGCAGTGACTCCTTGATTTGGACTAGAAAATTCATACTACTTTTTCATGTGAACATCCATAATTATGAAGTTTGCTCCTTATATAAACACAAAGTTCTCAGTAGGGCCTTGTAATTTGTAACTGCTAAGCATTTATAAGTTTTGTTACTCTGAAAAATATTAATATCTTGGTGGAATGTTGGCTGTGTTTCTGGAAAAAGTTTTTTACTAAATTTCTACTAATGCAAATACTGTGGATATTTCTGGACTCAGGATCCATTCCTACATCCTTGATGATCTCAAAAGTCTTTTCCAAACATGTGATTCTGTGATTCTATAGTTTGGTGGGTAATTATGTGTGAGTTGATGGGTTTTGTTTGTAAGAGCTGAAGTTAGCAGTTCCAGCTTCCAAAACCTCTAATCCTTAATGAATGTCTAACTGAAAAAGATGGCCTACTGACAGACTATTTATCACCGTGTATTATACCTATGCTTTATTTTTTTTAGACTTTTCCTTATACCAATGTAGTGCCAAAAGAGAAAATTTTAATAGAAGATGAGAAAGAAGTCTTGAAGTACACAATTGAAGGAGTAATTTCAGTAGCCACTCTACTCAAAGTGTTTCATACTAGAGGAAGTAAAGAGGAAGATAATAATAGGTTTAATATTGTAGAAAAGGAAGGCAGCTATGATAAGGTAGGCTGATTGATTCAAAGAAGGTTTTGTACCTTTCAATATATGTTAAATAAATACCCTCTGCAATCTTTGCTCTTCCCCAGATATTTTTTAACACTCGATAAACTGAACATATTATCTTTTTTGAAGCATTTCATCAAAATATACAAAGAATTAGGCACTGAAGATCTGACACCGATACCAATTGCACACCTTTTGAAGCATCCTTTCATTCAAGACTTGGTCAATAAGTGTCAAGAATACAAGCTTCCTGTAAGTATTGTTCTCTGCAAACAAGAACTTTCGAAGTACACATATTGAAATTTGGATTATTGCAGAAATGTAAATGAGCCAATTCAGATACTGCCAATTTGCAATGTAGACAAGATACAGAGCATAGCAGTTGGTAGGTTAGATTAGTTTTTTTGTTTTCCCTGAAAGCTCCATCCATCAAAGACTGCACTGCTTTCTGACCTGTTTTTTTTATACCTGTCTTGTTCATCTGTACCTGCCTACACATTTTCTACTTCCTTGTCACATGTGACATTGCCTTTCCTCCCACCGATAGGAAAGAGCCTACTTAAATTATCTTCCCAACAGGATCTTACTGCAAGATACTAAGGGATATGTGATAGCATACCTTTCATCTCAGGTCGACTAGGCTGCAGAAAAGGGCACGTAGAGCTCGTACAGATTTAAATGTTCTTATCTGCCGTAGTCTAGAACTTCCCTGTTACCTCAACATAAGTTTAAATGTGCATTGAAACAGTTGCACATAAGACATTTGGGGCACAGAATTATCCTCTTAAATATGTCAAAATATGGCAAAAATATGTGATATACAGAGTGTAAGAGAATGGTGCGAGACAAGATGCAAGGACTGCATTCATGTGTGCAAAGATCAAGCATAAACAGTCATCACAAGTTTGAGTTTATCACCACCAGGGGCACATAGTGTCCCACAAACTGCAAATCTGAATAAGACACATGATACTACAACAGTAACTTGCTGTTTCTTAATTTTACTAATCACCTGTAGGAACTGAAGTGCACAGCATTTATTATATCACTCATAATCATAATTAGTAAAAGGTAAGATATAAGAACAAAAGAATACATTTGTTAAAGTAAGGGTTAAAATTTATTTGCCATAGTAGGAAGAGACACAAAAGGAAAATATATGGCAAAGACAACACAACTGAAGATTATAACCATCAATCAGTATCAATCCTGGCTACGCTAATGTCTCAGACAATTTGGGAAGATAGACACTGTGGAACGTTAGGTCATTCGTCCCTTCCTTTTCCATTCTTTCTTCCTGACCCTTTTTATTTCATGAAGTACCACATTTCCTAATCTGAGCATTTTTTCCAACTTGACTGAATTTCTTGTAGATCAGAGCTTTTGTTAAATTAACTCTATGCTCTATACACGATCCATTTTGAGAACTATTTTTTTATGCAGGCACCTCACTGACTTTGCAACATTCAGCATAATGCAAGCTCCCTGTGCAGACCAAATGTGATGCAACCCGAAGTGGCACTTGTACACTGAGTAATGCTATGCAAAAGTAGCAGTGTCTTAATCAAAATTTCTAGTCTTCCAGTACCACTTTCAGGAGAAACTATGTTATATAGATCAAAGAATAGATTGTGGTATAAAATTTATTAGCTGTCATCAATCAGCTATACTACTTGTGGCTGGTGTATATGAATCTTGGCAGTAGCTGATGGGTTCAGAGCACAGGCTTTAGACCGAAGAGTTCCCACAGGTTGTCTACCAAAGACATAGTAGTACAGTATGTTTTTCTACTTACCTGGGAGGTTCATTTGAGGCCTTTATCTCCCCACTTGACAGCTAATGATGCAGAGCTTTAGTTTTCGTTTGTATTACTTAGAATGTCCTCTTGCAAGGGCTTATACTGGCCATATCGCAAATATAGTGCTCTATGGTTCTTATATTTAAAAGACAAGATTATATTCTTTGACTGCATTGGGAAATACACACTACTGTTTTATGCATGAAATCAATAATTCACAGTCTTACTTTGAAATTCTGAGTAGGTAAAGAACAGCTAAGACCACAAGTTCTTGCTCAACTTTACACCAAATTATTATATTCACCAACAAGTGACAATCAAGAGTCCCAGTGGGCATTGTTTTATGTAGGTAAGGGTTCTGGTCAAAACTAGTTATAGTCCAGGAACAGTTTTTGTCAGAAAATTCTTGAAAGAACTATATATGATGAACAGGTGACCTTCTTTCTATCCAAAACATTTCAAAAAATAAATAAACAAAATTTTTGCATCAATTATTTTTTTCAGAAATTCTCCTGAGAGTATAAAAATCTCTATAAAAATGAAATTCAACCACAGTGCTGTTATTCTGAGATGTTTTATAAGATAAATATAGCAAGTTAGGGTGTGGTTTCTAAGGTTAAAATATTTCTACTACTGCAGTCATAAACAGTGGAAAATAGAATGATTTGCTGAAGACTGTGAATGGAGTATCTATCTTCAAATTTTTAAAATTTGAGTGAGGGCATCAGATTCCTTTGGCATCTTCATGTCCTGTTCTATTTTACCTAATACTATATCTGATAAAACTGTTATCTCCAGGTGAGATATATGCTTGTCTTTTGAAAGGAGTTTGTTTTCTCAGTTCATTTACCAGTGGGCTGGCGACATCCTATGTGATGACAAACTTTTTGTTAGCCTCGATACGAATGCTAACAAATGAGTAAGCTTCTCTTTTATCTATTCTTTTCTGTCCTGATTAGAAGTCATTCTGGTCCTGACTAGAACCTTCAAGCAGCCTACCATTTTCAACATGTTAGTTTCACTTATCAGATCAAATATTCCTTTAGACTACTCAGACCATATCTATATGTGAATGTGTGTTTATGAAAGCACTTCATTACATTCTGAATAAAATTATCTTTGAAGACTTTTAATAGTAAATGAAAGAATATATTTTTAGCCCAGCTTATTCAACTGGAAGAAGCAAACAGTTCTGCTTTTTCATCTGTTGTTCATATTCATAGGTTGGTCTATTAAGGTTGGTCTATTAAGGGGCCTTCTTTAAGCCTTGTATTATTTCTTGTTACAAATTTTGCCCTGTGTCCTGAAACAGTCGTATATACTGTAACACAAAACCCACACCAAATTTTAGTAACTCTGTGTGTTGATTGTGATGTATCTAAGTGAAGAGTCTGAGAAATATTCTACTACTGTAATTCTGAATGCTTGCATGAATATGTTTTTTGAGCAGATAACATTTGTATGGTCACTGGGGAAAACAAATATTCTAATAATTAGCATTCAGTATGTTGATATCAAAACTATTATGCATTTAATAATGTTATGTTAAATTTCCTGAGTAATTCTTTTTTAAAAAAGGCTAGTTATATTACCCTGTGCCTGTGTTTTGAATACCTTTAACATAGACACTTGTATTCTGCTTGTTGCTTGTAATGAATTGTCATGTTGTTACTGCTGTTATTGTTGATTTTATTAATCATTGCAGTAATATTTATCGGATATTCATTCAAACTGGAGTTCCAATGAGGCAGTATCTCTGATGTGTTTATTAGCATGCCTTTATCAAAGCACATTTATAAATTTGTTGAACAATTTTTACAAAAATTGTTTATACTCACAGCAGCAACTCAACAAAGATTCAGTACTCCAGGTATCATTTCCTATTTAGGAAAAGTTCATACAGATTCTATTCAGCAAGGTGTGCTGTATAGTTCACAGTCAATTTTTGATGTTTTGGCAGAATAAAACACTGCTGAATCACTGTCTACTCACAAGCAGTAGCTGTAATACTTGTGAAACTTGAGAAGCCTTTTTCATGTGGTATTTTAAATGTCCCACTGTGCAAGAGAAGGAAAATTTAACTCAGTGTTTAAATACCTAGTTTAAAAAAAAAGGCCTTTGTTATGCATCTCTTTATCATATAGTCCATCTAAAAATTTTAGAATGCAAATATACATGAAAAACACTATATCTTACATTAAAATAAATATAAATATCTATTCATGTAACAGAAATATTATGTTTGATTCATTAGCACAGACATAGTAAATCTGTGGGAGTACTATTTCTCCAGTGTTTTGAGGTTCTTTTTTGTTTCTTTTGGAAAACTGGTAGCTACATAAATAACATTCGTCCAGAGGAAACATTTTTTTCTATCTTAAAGCATTCTTAAATGCTATTCTATCACTCTCTTTCCTGCATCCGATTATAATTTTCAATCATACCATTCTTGCTTTTAGGATGATATTTAAAATACATTTCAGTGGCATTGCTAGAGCATAAAATTGCTGGTTCCCACACACAAGATCTCAGTGACAGTTTTGGACGTGTCTTTATATATCATTTTATCCGTGATGAACAGCAGTAGCTTTCTCAAGATTGTTTTTTACAGGAACATAGACTTGTAGCTTATATTTAGAGCTCTCATAATAAAATTCACATTCTATCATGACAGAAGCGCTACATTTTACTGAGATCCTCATCTGCTTTGTGTGGTAGTGATAAGTACTGATAATGAATTTGCTGAAGGTTCCATTTGTTAACATTTACTTTTGTCGAACCGGAATTGAAACTTCTTTTTCTGACTTAATGTGCTGAAAAGGCCTCCTTAAACTTAAGTATTTCTTAGAGTCAAAGATGAATGTTAGCCCTACTTTCTAAAACAAAAGTCTGGTAAAATTATCTTTTAACATGATTCTTCTGAATTCACTGAAATGCTTCTGATATTTTGCAAGGCATGTGAGGCATCATCACATACAGGCAGTTTCTGCTTTTGAAAAAGGATTACCTCTTCAAAATATGTGCAAAATACATATTCAATTATGTATTTGAATTGAAACTGATTTATTTTATAAAAATGACTGTTAATTATTCTTCAAAATGGAAAATGTATTTATAGACAATACTAGAAAGTTGAATTACTGTTTATCTATATTAAACATTCAGCACATTAATTCTTTAAATCAAAAATTACTTGTTCAACCTACTTACACAATGGATAGCATTGCTGAACTTGGAAATAGAGAGTATTTTTCTAATACAAAATTATTGAAAATTAACAAATAAAACAGTGTGATACAAAGAATGGCGAACTGCACAAAGAATTAACTCTATGATCTCTAAATGAGGGTATGTATTATTCCAAATATTATTTCCATTTGTGTGAAGTGTTTAAGTTTAGTATGAAATGTGACATATAAAAAAAGAAACTTTACTGATGAATTTGTTCTGGATAATATTTGTTGGCTTAAACAGCAGTTTTAATACCTTTCTTTACTGATAAGTTTAAGGAGATGCTTAAGATCTCTGCTTACTTTAAGAATTGCATTTTAACATGCTGTAATTTTGTAAAACTACTGAAAGCAATGAGATTGTGTGGGTAACATGAAAGCATCATCTCAGCGATATTAGTGATGCATTGGTACCTTCCAGAATTTGCCATGAAGAATGTGCTTTCTTCAGTTGTCACTGTATGTTGATATTTTTGTTAGTGTGCTGAGCATGCTTAGTGCTTAAGCTGAATGGCAGCATGGTTTTTAGTGCCTTTGTGGAAGTTGACTTAAGTAACTTATGAAAAATACAAAATACCCAACTGAAGTTAGTTTTTCATCAAACTCTTCTAATCATTATTTAGAAAGCTCGCTTAATGGAAAGACAGGCTTTATTATTACAAGTTTTAAGCCAGATCAGGCTACTACATCAAATGACCCTTTAACTTTTCATTTTCCTTTTCATAGGATATTACAACCTTTCTCCAAAGGGCTGAACAAGTACAGTCAACTGCTGGAAAAAGACAACACACGTAAAGATATCAATGTATGAAAAATGGCGATTCATGAGCATTAAGATTTTTTTTAAGGTTTGTTAAAGAAGTATGTCTTAGATCTCCAGTCATCTCATCTGTGAGAAAGGATTGTTTCTTTATTGTTATGAGAGTGAAATCCTATAGTAGTTACATGTTTTCTCTTAGAAGATAAAGAAGAAAAAAAAACGAACCAGGGAAAGATATGGTTAGTTTATGTGGAATAATCTGATGATACTTCCAAATAAAACTGATTCCTCAACTTAAATAGAGCAAGTAGTATGTTTATTAATAATTGGTATAAGAAGAGAGTATGTCCAATTCTTGTAAATCAGCTAAGATGTATCTGGTCACCTTTTGTTAATGTGTATAGTTTATTAATCGATTAATTTTTAATAAATGATTTGTTCTAAGTAGTTAATTTTTTAAAATATGTTGCAATTTGTAGCTAATGAAATAAGTAAATAACGCTGCTTTCCCTAAGGCCAGGATAAACTACCAAAGGGACACAATGTACATGAAAATCGAATGCTTGTCAGCAGCAGAAGTGACGAATCTTTGTTATGCAACCTTCCTATTTCTAACCTTCCATGACAGTTCAGCTCTTCTACCACCCTCAAAAAATCTGCAGGCTCTTTTGCTAGTGCAGCTCCACACGCAGCCCAAAGGTGTGGGTGGCACTGGGCGCAGCTTCACAGTAACCTCCCTTCTTCTTGTGTTGCACTGAGCAGGTCCCAGATGAAGCAGTAAGGTGGGCACTATGCCACTGGTGCTTCCACTGCTGAGTCTGCACATAATACCAGCACTCACTGGAAATTACTTTGGGGTTCCACATGACTGTTTTCAATTATGAACTTATAGTTCTTTTTCAATAGGCAGAGTGTATAAAAGGATACCACGTACCACAGGAACACATTGCAGGTTTTCGCATGCGATAGGTGTTTGTCTGAGAGTCTCAATGGCACAGATGACACCTAGAGGGTGTGGCCTTCTGTGGCAGATTAAGCAGAGTCTTGGTGAAACACTCCATATTTACTGCAGAAGCTGGTGTTTCTTTTTCTGTATCCAGTATGACTCTCACTGGCTTTCCTGAAAGTTGTTCTGGAATAGTTTTCATATAAATATTCTTGTTCATAGGAAGTTTGTGTTTCCATGCAGTTTTATTCAACTTTTGCATTCTCTTGTGCCTGGTGATGGCTAGTTACAAGATGATAATGGTCTTTGTAACTAATTCCTCCAGAATTCAACATTGACCTGTATAGTTAATCCTCTGTTTTCAGTGGTACTCATTCTTCTGGTCTACAGTTAAGTTTCCTCAAGACTGGATATAGCAAACAGATATTTGCAATTATCTATTCTCAGTACACCTTCTAATTTGCAGTCTGTCAGCTGCCCAAGATGTTAGCAAAGCTTATGTCTTCTACTACATCTTACCAGCTTAGGAACATAATTAATAAATGCATACTTCCAAACTGCCTACTCATAGCTGAACACTGCTCTGTCATTTTGGGCTGTTCTTTTCTGCTTTTGGCACTACCCTGGTAACAATTACACAAAACATTTAAATCTTCCTTTCCCTGGTTTGATTCAGCAAAATACTCAAACATGTGATGCTCTCTAAGAATAAAAATGGTCCCATTGGAGTCAGCTAAACCATAGGAAACCACAAACCTTTACACTTTGTTGAGAAGTGCTGTCTGCAGAGAATATTTTTACATTTTTGATGTATCTTATCTTTATTACTTTTTAGCCAAGTATGCATGACATAGTATATTACATGCATAATATTAGCTGATAGTCCTAATGAGTTTTCTAAATTACCTGCCTGAGGTGTAAAAAAATCATATATCAAAAAACCAATAGCAGCATGCAAAAAAAAAAAAGACACTGGCTTAGTTATAGTTTGACACTGACTAGCAAACCTACCTGTAAAATTAATTCTGTTTTTATCAAGATGAAACAATAAATAATTTGTCAGATTTTTTAAATGTCCTGATGTCAATAATGGCAGATTTTTTTCTTTATTGGTTAAAGACAGACAAATTTTGAAAGGAAGGTTGGTAGTCTAGCAGTAACAGATCAAAACATCTATATGTGATACACAAAGCTCAGAATAGAACCTAGTAAGATTATTGCTTCAGGCAAATAGTGTTGTGTCTCTTCACTCTGCATATGTTGTGCTAACCACGCCAGCACATTGTAGCGAAGTACTATCTTAGAAACATATATAACTTTGTTGTGCCCCCGCAACTCATGCTAAAACCTCAACATCCTCATTTTCCCTGTGACAACAGACTTTATAATGCATACAAATAAACCTGCTTTGTTGGCAGAATAATTTCTTCTCACAGCATATACAAATCAATCAAAATTTCATTCCCAGTATTCTTATTCTTCTATGTATTACATATGTATGTTCATACAAGACCGGCTTTTTTCTTGTTGTGAAAATATTACATGGATAGAAAAAATTACAATGTGGTTCTCTGTCTTTTGCATGTTTCAGAAACTTTATTTTTTTCTTTTGTTCCATATTTAATTTCATTAATAAAAGCCAACTTTAATTATTCTGTTGAATTCTGACTTTGCTCACTGATGTTCTCCATGTGGAGAACAAGTCCTGTGAGGGAACTGAAGCTGTTTACCCTAGAGGAGAGGAGGCTGAGGGGGGACCTCATCACTGTTCTACAACTGCCTGAAAGGAGGTAAGGGCAGACAGCTGGCCTGGATGAGTAAGGAGCTTCTGAAGGAGCTAAGTGAGAAAAAGAGGGTGTATCACCTTTAGGAAGATCCGTAGGGATGATCCAGGTAATTACAGACCTGTCAGTCTGACCTCAGTTCCAGGTAAAATTATGGAGCAGATAATACTGGGTGCAATCATGCTGCACCTGCAGATCAGGCCCAGCCAGCATGGGTTTAGGAGGGGCAGGTCCTGCCTGACCACCCTGATCTCCTTTTATGATCATGTGACTCGCCTGGTGGATGAGAGGAAGGCTGTGGATGTGGTATACCTGGACTGCAGCAAGGCCTTTGACACAGCTCCTCATAGTAGACTTCTGGAGAAGCTGGACAGGAGTGCTCTGTGCTGGGTTAGGAATTGGTTGGTTGGCTGAGCCCAGAGAGTGGTGGTGAATGGTGTCTCATCCAGTTGGCGGCCGGTCACCAGTGGTGTCCCCCAGGAGTCGGTGTTGGGCCCGGTCCTGTTTGACATCTTTGTTGATGATCTGGACAAGGGGATTGACTCCATCATCAGCAAGTTTGCAGGCGATACCGAGCTGGGAGGAAGTGTCAAGCTGCTGAAGAGTAGGATGGCCCTACAGAGGGACCCTGACAGACTGGAGAGATGGGCTGATTCCAATGGGATAAAGTTTAACAAGTCCAAGTGCCGGGTTCTACACTTTGGACACAACAATCCCATGCAGAGCTATAGACTGGGGACAGAGTGGCTGGAGAGTAGTCAAGTGGAAAGGGACTTGGGAGTGGTGGTGGACAGGAAACAACATGAGCCAGCAGTGTGCCCTGGTGGCCAAGAGGGCCAATGGTATCCTGGCCTGCATCAGGAATGGTGTGGTCAGCTGGACTAGAGAAGTTATCATCCCCTTATACTCGGCACTGGTCAGGCTGCACCTTGAGTACTGTGTGCAGTTCTGGACCCCTCAGTTTAAGAGAGATGTCGAGATGCTGGAGAGTGTCCAGAGGAGAGCAACGAAGATGGTGAAGGGGCTGGAGCACAAGCCCTATGAAGAGCGACTGAGGGAGCTTGGGTTGTTTAGTCTGGAGAAGAGGAGGCTCAGGGGAGACCTTATTGCTCTCTATAACTATCTAAAAGGAGGTTGTAGTGAGGCAGGGGTTGGTCTCTTCTCTCAGGTGACCAGTGACAGAACAAGAGGACATGGTCTCAAGCTTCGTCCGGGTAGGTTTAGGCTTGATATTAGGAAACAATTTTTCACTGAAAGGGTGATTGGCCATTGGAATGCACTGCCCAGGGAGGTGGTGGAGTCATCGTCCCTGGAGGTGTTTAAAAACAGATTGGATGAGGCACTTAGTGCCATGGTTTAAATGACAAGTAGGTGTTGGTGTTGGGTCATAGGTTGGACTAGATGATCTCAGAGGTCTTTTCCAACCTTGTGACATTGTAATACTGTGATACTGTGAGGTTGTAGCGAGTTGGGTGTTGATCTCTTCTCACAAGAGACAAGTGATAGGTTGAGAGGAAATGGCCATGAGTTGTGCCAAGGCAGGTTCAGATTAGACATCAGGAAAATTTTCTTCACTGAAAGGGTGGTCAGGCATTGGAACAGTTGCCCGTGGAGGTGGTTGAGTCGCCACACCTGAAGGTGTTTAAAAGGTGGGTAGATGAGTTTTTTAAGGACATGGCTAAGTAAGGGAACAGGGCTGGTTGTACTTGATGATCTCAGAAGTCTTTTCCAACCAGATGATTCTATGATTCTATGTTTCTATGATTCTATGATTCCATGAAATAAAAAGATATTATTTTCAGAAGGACTTACTTACAATCCATACATCTGAATGATGTAAAAGGGAGCTTCACTTATTGAAGTCATAAATTGCTGTTTAGGTTTACTCCTTATATACTGTTTATATATTTTATCAATGACCTAGAACGGAACTTAAAATCATTACTATTAAAGTTTGAAATTAAGTGCAAATTGTGCAGGAATATCAAATAGTAAAAAGTGAACTGGATTGCATGGTGAAATTTTGAACACTATGTATTTCTATAAGTAAACACATATTTTAAAATAGCAAAGAATTTATTTTCTGACAGTAGGGATTTTTTTTCCTTAGCAGTAACTAATTTAGTATAACTGAGTATCACAGTAGTTATTCCATAGACTTCAAGTTCCCAGCCTAATGCTGAGGCCTCAACATGAAAGAGGTCCTTGTATTTATGAAGGAGGAATGCTGAGTAGATTTGCATTCAGATTTTGTAGTGGAGTTACAGTCATGTCATGATCAGTTTTCATATCTGTACTTCAAGCAGGATGCTGTGAACTTGAAAATGTTCAGAGAACTGAAAGGATGATGGGAAATCATGTCTTGTACCAGAAAATTCCAGGAACTCAGTCTTCTTACTTCATCAAAGGGAAAATTAAAGGAGGGAGGTGTAAGATATCAGTTTACAAGGATCTGTATAAGGCATTTTCATTTTCGTACTCAGAGACAAGAAAGACTCAATGGCTGGAAGCAACATTTAGGTCTTTAACAGAGAAGTAGTTTACCCGTTGAAGAAACTTACTAAATATTGCTGCATGTTGTTGCACAAAGGAAAATCAAGATATATAGTTCTTTTAAATCTATTTTGTAAGGGGAAACAAGATTGAAATAAGAAATAAATGCACCTTTGATATTAAAATTCATAACTTAAAAATAAACTGAAAAATTAGTTCAGCTTTCAGTTCATTGTATGCAATGGATTTGATCCTGTTTTCACAGCATGCTATATTTTAATGTTTATTTCCTCAGCTCCTTAATTTCACTTATCTTCAGGTGTTCTTGTGTACACTGTATAGAAAATGCCTTGGGTAGTTTGCCTTAGGAAAGATGCAAGGGAGCTTATATTAGCAATATATTTATTATCGTTAAAATTCTTGTATTACATTCCTGGAAAACCTTTAAAAACCCAACAAAGAAAAAAGTACTGATGAATTAGGAAGTCTCCTAAACTTATATTGAGTCACATAAAATCTCTCTGCATGCATCTAGTTCACAATTTCATTCTGTAAAGAATCCAGGCTCTAGTCTGTTTCATGAGTATGATACATTCTGTTATATAACAGAACCCCTCCAGGCACATCTATCGTGAAACAGTACAGGAAGATTCTAAAATTCACAAACAAGAACACTTTCTAAAGACAACTCTTTTTTTCACTTTAAAATGTGGCTATGTGATGTCATGTTGTCACCATCATAGCAAGAACAGTTCCTCAGTGTGCTCTGTGGTCCATACCTCGAATTTCCACTGAGCAAGAGGTTCGGCCATGGTTTCTTTTTGTATTCTTCATAAGGAAAGCAAGATGTTTTATGAAATGAAAAGTCTCTTAGCTGAATTTTCTCAGTGAGTGAAGACTGCCAAAGAGAAGTTTTTTGAACCATGGAAAGGAGCACAGAATGACAGACATAATCTGAAAATCAAGGACACTGAACAATCTTATTTGCAATATTTTAGTTCTGAAATTGAAACAACAGCAACTAGAAAAGATGTAATATTGTTCACTTTATCGATACAAATGACTTGCTTTGGTACTGCTTTTTTACCTCTAATCTTGTTATAGATTCTGTAACAAGTATGCTCATTTGCAAGTAGAAAAGCAATTTCATTTAATTCCCAATTTTATAAAATTTCCTTGACAGTGGGTAATTTTATTTATTTATTTTTTTAATATGTAATGAGTATTCTGCAGTTTGACACCTTGTTACAGGACAGATGCAAAAGGCTGTACCTTTGGAAGGAGTAACTTCTCACAATGCTAAATGCTGGGTGTTTTCCAGCCGGGGGGGCGGCTCTTCTTGAAAGAACCTGGGGATCTTTGTGGACAGCAAGCTGAGCATAAGCCAGCAGTTTGCCCTGGTGGCAAAGACCAACAGCATATTGGCCTGTATTGGAAGGAACATAGCTAATACCATAGATTAGATTGTGAAAAGTCATTGTTATCCAGCAATCATCAGTAATTATGTCTGGAATATGTGTTTAGTTTTGGGCTTCCCAGTACCAGAAAGACATCGATAAATGACAGTGGGTTCAGTGGAGGACCACCAAGAGGACTGGAACCTTGAACACTTGCCAGGAGAGGAGACATTGAAATAACTGGGCTTGTCCAGCCTGGAGAAGAGCAGGCTCTGGGAGAATTTAACAGCAGTTTTGCGATACTCGTGACACAGTTATCAAGATGGGGTCAGATTTTTTACTGCAATGATGGCAGAAGGAGAAGAGACATGGGCAGTGTTTGAAACATGACTGGTTCTGAGGAGACATAAAAGAAAGCTTTTTCCCCATAAGAATAGTCCAACAGTGGAAGAAGTAGCCCAGAGAGGTTGTTAAGTCTGTGTCCTTGGAGGTTTTCAAGACCTGGTTGCATAAAGCCCTGAGCAAACTGTTCTGACCTCATGCTGTTGAGAGTAGAGTTTGAAATAGATGTCCTCTGGCAATTCTTTCTTGAATTATTATTTGATCTCAAATTTGTTCTTTTTAGTTGTACCGTGCAAAATCATTAACTGCATTGGTGCCACAGAAGCGTAAATGAAAGACTCATAATAAGTAGTTCTGAACATGCAAATGCATGAGAAAGCTATCCAGTGTCTTTGCTTGTCTTCTGAGCACTGTAATGAGAGGAATGAAAAACTGAATATCTTTTCATCACTGAGGTTAAAAGGTATGACTGATTATCTCCAGGTAGCACTGTTGTTAAGCAGAAATTACATCTCACTTTTAAACATGTGCTAGATTTCACCCTTTTCTTTCCCATATAGGCATTATGCACTTTATCATTAGTAGAAATTGATTAAATAGAGTTATAAAAAAGAAGACAGAAATAAAACCACTACCTTCTTTCACTTGGAAACATTCATATCATAGAGGTAAATGTAGGGGGAATTTCCTGACCTTTGAATATTCTATTCTTCATCTACAGATTCTCTGAAACGTTTTGAATTTCATTTCCTTTTGTCTTCTGTAGTCACCTTACATTCAAGATTTCTCACTGTCATGACTTAAGTAGCAACGTCTTTAAACATCCTTATACTTCAGAATAGCAGAACTTTGACTTAGTAGCTCAAACCTTGACAGCTCATGACCTTGCTACATTAACATAACACAAGCAGTTTTCTGTACTTTCAGAAAAAACTGTACTTGTCTCCCGCTACAAATATCACACTTGTTAATTAAAAAGACACAACATTATATGTCAGTCACAAAGGATGTCACCATGCTTACTTCGTATTTCAACTTATTTACACAACAGCTTTATTTTTCCTCTCTTCTTTTACTCATAACAGTTGCTTATCTTTTGTTTCTGGCATGTGTGTCTGTGTATGTACACATGTACGCATATATACATACATATACACATAAAGAAAGCTAAAATATACTTGCCTTATTATAGACAGCGCATGTTCATCTGAGGAAGTTTAGCTACATCCTAGTTAACTGTGAATTGATGCTTTTCCAGCAAAATGTATGTGAATAAATGAAATGTTCTCAATTTCATGTTTCTTTTTTACTTTGAGCATTGTAACTCTTTAACTCATAATCTGACACACTGCAGAACTTCATGGATAACTTAGCTATCACAAGGTAGGTTAAGGAGCAGGTCTTGATCATAGCTGGTCCTGTAGAAATGTTGCTATTTCTAGGGTAATATTATCCAATTGTGTCAGTGTAGGATTATAATAGGGCATTTTAAATTTGTCACTAGAAATAGCAGTACAAAATAGAAATAGTAAAATAGAAATAAATGTACAGAAATCAAATCTTTGCCAGTTTTTTAGAAAATGGATGTCATGAAACCACCTGGAATTCAAAGCTAGATTAAACACATAAAATGTCTTTACAGTACAATGACAGCTGAAGTTCAGATATTACATGTTGCAACTGATTTAGTGTCATGTTTTCCTTTTTAACCTCATGATGATTAATAGTGACACAATGAAATGAACATTTTTTTAAACTGGACATATCATTCATATTGTTTCTGGGAGGAAGCCTGAAAGGGAAGAAGGATCGTCTTATGGTTAGGGCTCTGCAATAAGGATATGCCCCTTTGTCAAGTGAAAGATAGAGATGTCAAAGCTGGCTGCAAGTAAGTTAATCATCTAGTTCAGGCACTGGAAAGATTCTTGCTAAAATAGACAGAATTTACTAATTCACTTAGTGCCATGGCTAAATTTAGAGCGTCTGAACTTCATACTACATTCTGTAGAATGCATACAACCTTAGGAGACAAAAATCATTTTTTGAAAGATGTCTCTTGCATTTTCCTTTCTTTCATTGGCAAAGGGAGCAGCAAATAGAAGGTTTCATATTCATTTCTCATCAATGGGATCTGAAAGAATCCATAGAAAGTTTTTTGCTTATTTTTTGAGATGTACATTAATCTCTTCAGGCTTTCTGCTTAACACTTCTAGCAACCATTAGCTTTTACTTTAAAAGAAATATGTTTTTAGTGCCTGAGCTGATTTGGCTTTTTTTTTTCCTCACCACATCCTTTAAAATTTGTTGAATTAGACGAGCCCACTCCATGGCATATTTTTGCGTCTCATTATCTGAATGATACTACTTGATCATCAGCATAACTTTCTTTTTTCCACGAGCAAAGTGCCCTGATTTAAATTGGTCTTTCTTCAAACTAGTGCTAAGGAAAAACAGAAAAATCTTTCTGTTACTTCATTCTTCTCATGCTTAATTGTATACCTAAAGAGTTAAAATGCAAGACACCTTAAAACATCCAAAGCTGAGCAAAGGAAGGGCTAGGGTGGCTTCTCAGAAGCAGATGAATTAGAAGTAAAAGAAACAAGTTTCCTCTTCTCTACCACTACCCACATCTGAACATACAAACAACAAAAACAATAGTAAGGTAAGGAACAAAATGAGGACAAACTCAAAAAAAAAAAAAAAAGAGCTGGTACTCAGATAAAATCAAAGATTGTTTCCTACCATGAGTTTGTTTTGGAGTGTTTATATTCTTAAAGCAATTTTTTGTCTCTACTAAAATCAGTAGACTGTTTCTTGCTGATTTCAAACTAACCCAAGTTTTCATCTGGAGTCTTCACCTTTGAATACAAGAAACTTAACCCTAAAGTTCCCCCAAAAAACCCCAGTAATTCCTTTTATTAGTTTTTAGATGTGTCCATTTATGACTGCAAGATATTATGAGGAAGAGAGTTCAGAACATCAGACAAGTTCAGAACATCAGACACTAACTTATTCTAACAATGGCTCTCATTTTTAAAAATATGCACTTCTTGTTCAGATTGCATTCTGACTTACATGCTTTGTTATGCTTTTTGTTCTCAGGTGAAAAACTTTCTTTTGGAAGAGAGATAAAATGACCAATTTTTTTAAAATCTTACATTTATAAACAAAAAATAAAGCTAAGTTCTGATGTCTCTCCTCATATGTCTGTATGGACTTTCCTCTATTTTCTGTAGTGAAGTGATAAGGGTACTGATCTTCTAATGCATTTGTGTATTTATAAGCTAAATGGCTTATATGTGTCAGCATGAAAACCCTTTACAGGGAATTAGTGAACCTAAGCTGCATCTGCAAGATAGTTAATCAATTTTATTTTAGCAGTATTGTATTCTTAGAGAGATGTTCATCAATAAAGGTACATATGGTATAAGATCACAGTATCACAGTATCACAGTATGACAAGGTTGGAAAGGACCTCTGAGATCATCAAGTCCAACCTATAACCCAACACTAACACCAACCCATCATCTAAACCATGGCACTCAGTGCCACATCCAATCTCCCCTTAAACACCTCCAGGGTCGGCGACTCCACCACCTCCCTGGGCAACGCATTCCAATGGCCAATCACCCTTTCAGTAAAGAACTTCTTCCTCACATCAAGCCTAAACTTTCCCTGACGTAGCTTGAGTCCATGCCCTCTAGTTCTGTCACTGGTCACCTGAGAGAAGAGACCAACCCCTGCCCGACTACAACCTCCTTTCAGGTAGCTGTAGAGAGCAATGAGGTCTCCCCTGAGCCTCCTCTTCTTTAGACTAAACAGCCCCAACTCCCTCAGTCGCTCCTCATAGGGCTTATGCTCCAGCCCCTTTACCATCTTCGTTGCCCTCCTCTGAACACATTCCAGTATCCTGACATCTTTCCCAAACTGGGGGGCCCAGAACTGTACACAGTATTCCAGATGAGGTCTGACTAGTGCCGAGTACAGGGGGACGATAACTTCTCTGGTTCTGCTCACCACACTATTCCTGATGCAGGCCAGAATGCCATTGGCCTTCTTGGCCACCTGGGCACACTGCTGGCTCATGTTGAGCTTCCTGTCAACCAGCACTCCCAGGTCCCTTTCTGCCTCACTACTCTCCAGCCACTCTGTCCCCAGTCTGTAGCTCTGCATGGGATTGTTGTGTCCAAAATGAAGTACCCGACATTTGGACTTATTAAACATAAATACCCAATAAGAATAGCGTACATGTAGGTGGTTTAAGGAAACAACCACCTTGATTTTTTAAGGGCTTGTGAGGGATGCTCTTTACCTAAAAAGAAATTACCAATATTTTTCATCCTATCGCTTCTCCTTAGCCAAAGAACATGACATGAATATTTAACACTTAGAAAGACTGGAATAGTTTCATAAAATTAAAGATTAAGAAAGTGTAAGCTTTATATTGCTGGTTTACTGTGCAAACAGTAAAAACATTGTAGAATATCCTTGATGATTTTCATCTGGCTGATTAAGCAATTATATTCAACCAGAAATACAATAGAAATAAATGAATATATGGTATTGGAGGTGGAGATACCTATTTACACTGTCTAAGGAAAGGTAAGTTGCTGATGTGTTTTCTTACTTCCATTTACAAGGTCCAAATGTAGGTACATGGTTCTGAAACAGAAGATGGTGTAATCCAAGTTGCTCTGGCTTTCTCAGATAATGTTTCAACAGATTTTTCATCTCCTCTTCTATTTTAATAAGCAGGATACTGAAGGCTGACCTAATTTGATCCGAGCAGGTTACAATTCTAACACACAAATACAAACTGTCCTAATTTAGATCATGAGTTACTGTTGTTAAAGGTCCTTGCATTAAATTGGTTGTCAAGCTTATGTAAAAGTGAAGGGGTTTGGAAACTTTTCAGACAGCCAAAACAAATGAGGCTTATGTCCCCATAATTGCTGTAGCAGCAATGACTCATATATAATCATATTTTTGTTTGAGTTTAACACTTTCTAAACATTTGCAAGGTCATATCAGGTCAATTTTTTTCCTACTGTCTGAAAATGTGACAAAGACATACATTCTTGCCTCTTCTCTCTGTCTCTTCAGAGGTCTGTTACTACTCTGAAGGACTAGGTTGAACATGAAGTTTGGTCCAGTTAACGTCTTCCGTTAAAAAGGTTACTTTAGAAGTCCTATTCAGCTCTGCTGTTCAGTTGGTTTATGATTCAATTAGCATTATGGACAAAAGTAATGAGTAGTGCTCCTGAAGGGCATCACTGAGAGAGAAAGGAGGGAAAGAACAGAAGCAGAAGGAGACAGGTCCCAAAGGCTGCATTGAAGGAAGGAAAAGGAGGAGTGACAGAATGATGAGACAAAGGAGGCAATTGAGGATGTTGCTTGGGATATTTAGCAGACATTGAGACCTACTCTTGGGCAGTAGAAAGATTCCCAGGCTGTCTATATTGCTAAATAAAAAATGGTCAAAGCCTATCCTGTCCTGATCCTGAAGTGCACGCTGACTGACATCCTAGATGTGTAGGATTAACTTTTCAAGAGCATAACAGCTGTATCCACGCTACTTGGCACTTGAACCTAAGTCTGCTTTAGGATTCACATGGTGCCTGTGACCTTGTTTTTTGTGCATTTCTTCAGTTGAAAACAGGACTACATGACAGCCCATCAGAACAGTGTTTCTATGGCATGAACCAGAAAACACAGTTTGTAACACATGGCAGCATGAAGTAGTGTTTGAGGATGCAATAACTACTGAAATAGTATTGGAGAACTTTGGGGGATGGAGTCAAAACTACTGGAACATATTGATGCTTATTCACATGTCATTTTGGTGCTGTCCCGAAGTGCACCTTGGAAAGGCTTTGTATTATTGACAGCTCATTGCAATTCTCCTAAAGAAAGCAATCGATTAGCCCAAAATTCAGCAGTGTGGCAGGTCTGGGGTGCAGTGCTCAAGCTCTCCTCACCTTGAGCTTTCAGGTACCAGTGTAAATAAGCTTTGCTTGACTTTGACAGTCTTAGATGTTTTAGCTGCTTGTTCTTTGTCTCATAAGCCCTGGGAATATTCATTTGGGGCACTGATCTTCACCTGTATTTTATTTCAGCCCAGTGTCCCTAGGAGAGGAAAATAGAAACATAGGAGTCTAGCTTCAGCTTCTTATTTAAGAAAAGCTTGGTCAAAATTTAACACAACAACAAATCAGTTTTCAAGTATTAGTCTATACTTTTTAAGAACAGAACAGGTCTGTTTGGTTTTCTGGCTTAGCACACTTGGAAGAAAACTATCTGAGAAAGGGAAGGGAAGACTTTGAATCTCAGTTTTTCCATTTTCACCTCTGAGAAGTGAGAGTTTCAAAAGACAGAGATTTCTCTTATGCAATTAAGTAACAGTAGAGTACTGATCTACAAGAAACATGCAGACCACGGTCATTCATTCCCCACACGTACATCCAGCAGCAGGTTGTCTGCATGTTAGTTACTCATTAGATAAAACAGTTCTAGCACATAAACCACAGGCAAAAGTGTCACATTGCACCCACACCTAAGTGAACCACTCGTATGTCTTTAGGCTACATAAAAAAGTCTATGTTGGTCAATGTTTTTTTTTTTCAAAACGAAACAGTCTATTAGGCAATGAGTTTAAAAGAAGGCATAAAACAAAATGTCGTAACATGAGTTTCTGTATCTCTTTGAAGATGGGAAACCCATTATAAGGTCTATTTAGTTTTAATTAAGGTAATATCCATAAATAAATCCATTACTATATGTAGTTACTGAAATTATTCCTTCCAAATGAATTTGCAAACAAATCTAAATCTTTTCATCTTTGCAGGCATTCACAAAATTATCCAATGTTGTGGAAAGGTACTTGTGATTCATGAACTTAATTTAGATTTTGGATTACGAATTTTCAGCTTGTATGTATCAGTCCTATGCACTTGCGTGAATAATACAAATTACTATAGCATTCCTGTTTATATGAGGGTATAAAATGGGAGTCAAATGAGCAACAGGTTCATACGTTAATAATTGTCCCCTTCGCATTGACGTACAGCGTAGCAACTGAACTAAAAAGCATTTTTTCCATTTGTTGTATAAAATAAATAAGAATTCTACAACTGTTTGTTTATAATAGATGAAGAGAGTCAGGAAGCTTGGTCACCAACACCAACACCAGATCTGTTATCACATCTATTCCTGTTTCCAAAACTCTCTATTCTGAGGCTTTCTAACCCAACTAAATAACCAGTTCAAATCAAAGTGATTTCGCTCTCCACAGTCCCCAATGCCAGTGTCGTCCCTATGGCCAGCTATAGCTGAACCCTCTGTTTTGCCAACTGTGCATTCTTACCGTTGAACAGAAAATTTCAGATGTTCAGTGACATGAAGTGTTGGCCATTTTTTATGTCAGTAAGAACATTTCTAATAGTATTTGAGACAATAATAAACTTTTCAAGCTACAAGTATTAGCTCTACTATGTAAACAGGAAAACAGTTTTTTGATAGCTTCCTATCTGAACACCATTTTCTCATTTGTATGTGCATATAAGTCAATTGTCAGGAAACTTCAAGATTCTGTATATAAGGTAAAAATATCATTTCTGTGACAGTGTAAACCACTGTAAAACAGCAAAGGTGCCTGGGACAGATTCAGAATACCTCTATAAGACGCAAAGATGCATATTTGTAGCAGATGCGGAACATTCCTGTGTCCTGTCCTGTTCATTTCCTACCCTATATCCTTTCTTGCTGTGCTCACCTACATAGATAAACCCAGAGCTCACGCCATGGTTTAACATGAGTGAGCAATTATAAAGAACATAAAGTGAAGCTGACACAAAACTGCAAATAAAAATATTTAAGATTAAGAAGTCGCAATTGTTTTGGTACAATTTTTCTGTGGTTTCAGAAAGAAACAGAAATGAAAGGTCTTGTTATTGTTATTACTTTCTAAGTATGAAATCATGGATCATAATGTGACATAGTTATTGGGTAAAATCCTGACTTTCCCAGACTCAGTTTGACAGCTATCATGACTTCACTGGAAAAACATATTCATTCATGTAGTGCTTTCAGCTACAAATTACTGCTAACAAGTTTGCCTTCATTAAATCTCCAGAAAGCAGAAGTTCAAAGTACTCCAAACTATGTAGTCCTGATGAAATGTCAGTGTTCATGCCAGTCTGCTTTCCTAACGAACAGTGTTCAGCATTCAATTCCTTTACCATATTTTTGATCCTTTTCAGATACTTGAATTTGATGACAAGTGGATGAAAAAGGCTAGTAAAGGATCAGCATGCTGGCAGGATTCATAATTCACATTTCTGAGTGAGTTTCCTCTCTGTGAAATTAAGCTAATATTTACTTAACTTAAAAATTAAGGTTTTGTGGGATTTGTTGTAAACACTGTGCTGTAAACAGCTTAATGCTACTCCACTTTCACAAAGCACGTTTATGATGGAGTCTACATCCTCTTTCCTATGAGGCTGAAAGTAACTGCAGCAGATAATAGAGAACCTGTGCAGCTGTCCCACCCTGGAAGGGGGAATGCTAATGTGGGAAAATTACAACTGTAAATGCCTTTAAAACTATACTTAGCAATGTTAGCACTTCAAATGAACATTCATTTCTATTCATTGCCTGTCCTTTTCTGAATTATTTCTGGAAGCCTTGTAAATGTTATTTTGCAGAAGAAACTATGGACAGTCCTTTCCAAAAGATTTGCTTAAGTCATATGTAGAAGATTATTTAGCTATGCAGATATATAGTCAAATATTTAGAGGTAGAGGGAACGACCAGGTTCTAACAGATCAATGCAGGGTGTTGAATGACTGTGAAAATCAAGTCAAATACTAGGTAACAAAAAAGTTTATCATGTGATTTTCAAAACCTTTCCACTGAATAAGAAGCCCAAATCCCACTGAATAATTTTTCCTCTTCTTTACTTCATTATTTCATAAAATTTTCCTAGAGTGGGAGCTAAGCCGGAAGATTCCACTTTGAAATTTTCTCTAAAATAATAAGAAAGATGAGTAATGCAGATATGACAACTGAGGAATTGCAAAATTATGATTCCAGCACAATTTGTAATCCAGTTCCCTTTTCCCTACAAAGTTCACTTCACATAAGCGTACACAAATACTGAGAGCTTTATTATGCAAAATAGGATGTTGACTGGAGAAGCAAATAAGCAAACCATTAGCAAGCACTAAAAATTTTCAGTGATGCTATAAAGGAAATGAAGTTTGCATGTGGAATTGTAACATTACACTGTACTCATTAGCATAATGATCTTAAAACACCCGGCAGTGTGTGTTGTGGAGGATCTCACTGTACACTCCTGTTGCTCAGTGGTTACAATCCAGCAGTTAAAACTTCTGGCTTTTCTTTGATTGTGGCTGAGTCTATGAAGGAAACATTAGTGAAATCTACTGGGTCTGATACTTGAAAGGAAACGCAATATTCAGGGGATGGAAACATTTAAGGAAGGCAATTCAAACACTGAAGGTGACATTGATTTACCCAAGTGATGGTCTGTCTGTGCAGCATGGTCTCTGGGGAGTCTCTGGGGACAAGGGATGGCATATGTCAAGACATGGGGAATGTCTGAACCCTGATATTGCACTTTGGTGGGTTTGGTGTATCATTTGTAGCACGTTAATAACCTCACTAGAGCCGGATGCAAGCCCAGAGGGACTCAGACACATTCTGGCTGGCCTTGGGCCAGGCAGCAGTGTTAGCTGTGTCTCAGTTAAGTCCTTGGCCTTTCGCTCTCCTGGCAGGGGCAGGAATCTTTGATTCTTCTACTACACTAAGATGTGTACAGAATTCTTTGTTGTGCCAGCTCAGCTCCTCTAGCTAGTTGTGTTATGGCAGGTAGAGAGCAGAAGTCCCAAACCATCAAGTCTCCCCTGGTTTTCACCAATCTCTTCTTAAGAAAAGGAGGTGCTTCATGAATTCCTTTTTTACTTGGTCATAGGGGAGAAATAGTGGATGCTAACAGTATCACCACCCCATCCAGAAGACCACTGTCAGAGTCATGTTCTTGTTTTCTGATCCCATGCCTACCTGAATCTCAGGTTGCAACAAATGCGCATTTCAGCAGGTGATATCTGCTGTGGTTTGTTTTTTTCTCTTTGGCTGCTCAATGTTTAAATTTTTGTTTCACTCCCTGGGTTTTTTTTTTCATTTTTCAAGCTGAGATGATTTAGTGCAAGTTTACTGAACATTCTCGTTGTGAATATAAACACCTTGAACCTGACGGTTCCCACAGCAGCTATATCTTAGCTATGCTGAGGCTGGGCTTGCAGTGTTTGTCTCGAAAAGTGAAACCAGGGGAGGTGTGCCTGTTATCATGTTTTGTTACAAACTCCACCTCAGACCAAGGTCACTGAAGTGTTAGGCAGCCTCCATAACCTGTAAACAATCCATGTTTATTGTTTTTTGGCCTGCATTTCTTCACTTTCACAGAAGACTTTCCCAGATTCATATGACAGTGCTCAATTTATAGCTTAGCTCTGACATTTTCCCATCTTTCAGTTTTAAAGCAACATTCCTTTTGTATAACCCATTGTGCAGTCAAAAGCAAGGTAAAAATCTTGCCTTACATACTAAGCCCAGTGCCATCCCCGCAAGCCCAGGCAGCAGAATCCATACACGTAGTAGGTGACAAGAGCCAGCATATACCTAACTTTCCTGTATGCAATTTAGTGGAGAGAAAGCAGCTTTGTGTAATGATAAAAGACGCTGGCTGGTGCTGTGCAAGGCAGAGTAGAAGAAGGGAGATGCTGCAGGAGCCAGGAAAGAAGGGGAAGTGCCACGCTTCCCTAAGGCTCTGCAGATAGCCAACTCCTGCAGTGCATACAGCTCTACTGGTTACAAAGATCTCTTGCCAGTGGAGCATACAATGTTCAGTGAGGAAAGCAACAAATAAAAATATCCTTCCTGAGCACCTATAACAAGGAAAAAGCCCTCTAATACTCTAGATGCGGTCACCCCCTAAATCACAAGAAGGCACAACATCAGTACAGTTTGTTCTGCCCATGTCTATGTGCAGAGACTCAAAAACTGATCAGGCCTTTTGTTTTCCTCCTCATTGGGAGGAAATGGCTCACATTTATGTGATGCTGCCATTACACAGAATCTGACATACTCTCCACAAAGCTGCTGGTTTTTCAGGAGACCATATGATGGGTGAGCCCTTCCACTGCAGGTCATCCTGTCCTGTTCTGCCTTACAGTCTGTTCTGCCTTACAATACCTCAAGTTACATTTATGCTGCGCAGTTGCAGCATGGGTTAGAGATGCCTCAGCTGGTTCTAGGGGTGAACCACAGGTGTGATACAGTTGTGCTGACACAGAGTCCATCTCAGCTCACCTCCAATTACAGTAAATTAGGTGAATCAGAACTGTATGCTAAAAATGCTGTGTAGCACCCATCTTTAGTAAATACAGTTTTATAGCTTTTGAAGTGGTGTCTCTACCTCTAATTTTCATTTGTCTGTGAACTGAAAATATTGCCGGACCAGAGAATTCCCTATCCATCTATTGAAAGCTCATGATACTTGGGAGTAACTATTTTTGGCTGCGCCCTTCACCCAGGTGTCTCTTTCAGCTATGATGAATCAGATTGTCTTCTTTCTAATACTATCTTCATACTGCCATGATGAAATTCCCTTTATTTCTCTGGTCCTTTTGCTGATATCACAGTATCACAGTATCACAAGGTTGGAAAGGACCTCTGAGATCATCAAGTCCAACCTATAACCCAACACAACACCAACCCATCATCTAAACCATGGCACTCAGTGCCTCATCCAGTCTCCCCTTAAACACCTCCAGGGTCAGCGACTCCACCACCTCCCTGGGCAGCGCATTCCAATGGCCAATCACCATTTCAGTGAAGAACTTTTTCCTAAGATCAAGCCTAAACCTCCCCTGACGAAGCTTGAGTCCATGCCCTCTAGTTCTGTCACTGGTCACCTGAGAGAAGAGACCAACCCCTGACCGACTACAACCTCCTTTCAGGTAGCTGTAGAGAGCAATGAGGTCTCCCCTGAGCCTCCTCTTCTTTAGACTAAACAGCCCCAACTCCCTCAGTCGCTCCTCGTAGGGCTTATGCTCCAGCCCCTTTACCATCTTCGTTGCCCTCCTCTGAACACATTCCAGTATCCTAACATCTTTCCCAAACTGGGGGGCCCAGAACTGTACACAATATTCAAGATGAGGCCTGACCAGTGCGGAGTACAGGGGGACAATAACTTCTCTGGTCCTGCTGACTACACTATTCCTGATGCAGGCCAGAATGCCATTGGCCTTCTTTGCCACCTGGGCACACTGCTGGCTCATGTTGAGCTTCCTGTCAACCAGCACTCCCAGGTCCCTTTCTGCCTGACCACTCTTCAGCCACTCTGTCCCCAGTCTATAGCTCTGCATGGGATTGTTGTGTCCAAAATGAAGTTCCCGACATTTGGACTTATTAAACATCATCCCATTAGAATCAGCCCATCTCTCCAATCTGTCCAGGTCCCTCTGCAGGGCCATCCTACCCTCTAACAGATCAACCCTTCCTCCCAGCTTGGTATCGTCTGCCAACTTGCTGATGATGGACTCAATCCCCTCATCCAGATCATCAATAAAGATATTAAACAGGATTGGACCTGAGTGTAAAGCAAAGGAGACCTTGAATGGTTTGTTAGTCCCCTACTGCTGCACATTACACACTACACTGACACAGCAATCCCCAAAAAATAATTGCAATGAAGAAAATAGTAGTAGTAGTAATAATAATAACGACAACAACAATAGTAATAATGCATCAAACAGTGTTCCTCTGTGCACTGTAGTCATGCTGGACCTTGTGCCTGAAGATTTCCATCAAGCAGACACTATACTCTAGTTTTGTATCTTATGTCACCTTTCTTTTTTATGTTTGAAACGGACCAATTTAATGCTCTAGAGAAAGAAAGGCCAGTCATACACATTTTGGAGTCCTAATATGCTTTGATCAGCGTGGATAATCAGCAATTTAAAAAAGAAACAAAAAATGAACCAGATAAGAACCTTTTCCTTGGGGTGAGTGAGGTGGCCGGGGGTCTGTGTTAGCTCAGTAATTTATCTCTTTTATTTTGGTGGCTGAAGAGAGTTCTTTGTGCCCTGCCTCAGCAAGCAGGGTGAAGCATCACATGGTTGCCTTGCAGTGATAGTTGTGGCACCTTGCTCTGGGGGTAGGTGGCAGGAAAGAGTAGCTGTGCTGCTGAGCAGCTGCGTGCAGCCAAAGGGAAACATGAGGAGCATGAGGAGCAGGGAGGGGTGGCAGGAACTGGGGTGAGCCAGTGATCAGCTACTTTGCAGCAGAACACATGCAGTGAAAGCAAACAGCAGCAGGCCTTAATGGAGATTAAACGAAAGAGACTTTCTGAAGGACACAGTGAAGAGTGGAGCCTGTTACCAGTGGCAGGGCAGAGAGCAACGCTGAGAAAACGTTGCTGTGTTACACTGGAGAATATTTGAAAATTGATGGAGTTTCTCCGTTTTCAAATCCGAAAAATGTGAAACCATCTCTGCACAGTTTTTAAATGCTCACTGTAATGACTCAATAACAATTCTGCATGACAACTCTGCCAGCTGCAGTCCCTTCGGAGTTAACATATGTCCCTCTGCAATTAAGGCCTTATCTGCATATTTCTTTTCCTCCTAGCTAGTCAGTCATAACGAATGGGGAGAAAACGTGCAATTATTTTTCCCTGTTATAGAGATTTCCCCACCCCTACATTCATGTTTAAAATGGAGAATAATCTTTCAGGTTCATCACGCATATTTTCCTGTGGTTTTCTGGCATGAAGTGTCTCAATTTAATGATATCTCAAACGTTACTCCTATGTAAATTATTGAGATGATATTGATGTAGTTCATTTTGAACAGATAAACATCTCAGTACAGAAAATTTGTGCCAAATCAAATCACATTAATTATATATATGTTTGTTACCTTTGGTAATGTCTGCTTGCAGTATGGTTTTTTTCAATTGCAGATTTATTTTCTTGCATGTTTTTTTTTCAGTTCCTCTACTTGTAAGTAGGTTTCATACCACAAAAGAGATTTTAAAATGTATTATCGTTACTCTTTTTATTTTAAGTTATTAATCTCTTTTGTGACCTTTTGTTATCTGATGTTTATCTGGTCCTCCTTTGATTAAGCATTTTAAATGTCTTTTAGAAGACAGCTTTTAAAAATATTTTAATGAGTTCAGCCTAACTGATGAAGCGACATTCAACCACATTTCTTTTAATCCTGTGGCTAATAGCCAGTATGGATGTAGCTGTATTTTCATTGTGGTTCTTTAAGCTGTGGAAAACTGATATGTACTGATATGTGCAAGTAGAAGTAAAGGGAAATCTATGCTAATATTTAAGGTTGCCCCCGTCTCTGGAGCCCTGTCTCCAGGGGCTTGTGCCTCTCTCCAGGTGCAGGGGTGAGGACTCAGCCAGCACGGGGTCAGTGTTGCAAGGCTGCAGCACAAAACCCACAGAACTGTTGTGAGGGAATGAACTTTGACAAGGTCAGCCCCACAGCGGGGTACTCAGCCTGATGGCTGTGGTCCTTCCCATCCCACAGCTCCCCAGGGGCCATGGGCACCCTGGCTCTGCCACACCACCTGCACACATTGCTGGCTTTTTTTCCATGAAGTTTCAGCTTCCACTTGCGTCTGCTTTCACGGCTGCAACAGCTACTGGTACTAAGCAGCTAAAAGTGCTGGCAGTACTCAGCAGTACTCACAGATCATAGTGCATCCAGGCAGACATGGATCTTGTGCCTGTCCAAGTAGGAGGGGAGGGGAGAAGTAAGTGGGTGCTACCGCCCTCGCAGTGTACACCCTCCCTCCCACCTGCTTACCTAGTGGTGGCAAAGCCCCACATCCTGAGCACCTTAAACACAAATATTACAAATGCAACTTCACGTTCCTTCTGCTCTTTTGCACATCACCATCCTTAACTCCCTCAAGAGCATTTCTATCAAATTTTCTTCTGTTTTATGGGGACATGTCATTATCTTGTTGCTGCTTTCTCCTTCCCTTTGTTCTCTTTGCTGAGGACTACTCTCACTTTTCATTCAGGGCTCACAAAAGAATCCAAGTCTGTGTCATGGACTAGTCATACATCAGACATGTAGCCTCCTACAACCCCTTGGCTGTTATCTTTTTGGAGTGGTGTAAGCATACTGGAACCACACGGCTAGGTATTATATCCAAAAGCAGCCCCACCTGTGGTGGACACATTCTTAAAGAACATGTTCAGCTGAAAAAAATTAGTATGTAGTAAGTCTGATATTTAAGGAAATGTTAAAATTAAATTCATTAAAGAAAAATAATCGAAGTTATTTAATGTAAAAGTTGCAAGGGTCAGATTGAAGTGCTTTGCAGAATTGAAATACGTTCACAAAACTCTTTATTGTCACCAAAATGGCAGAGTTTTGGCCCAGAACTGTGTTTAAAGAATTTCATTGAGCAAGCACAGTGGTCTTTTGGTGACTTGTGTTCTCCTTCCAGGGCTCATGAAAGAGAACTATGTCTTGCAGTAGTTAATATGTTTAAGTTCACCACTTTCAGCCTGCCTGTTTTGAGCTCTGATCTCATAATATTTGAATGCTTGACCAACATGCACAGCAGTCCCTGTTGCTTTAACTTTCACCTGACAGTGTTTTTGTAACTTTTCTGCATTCTTCCCTCAGTACAAGAGGTTTTCTTGTTGATATGATACCAGTTTATAAGTCCTGAGAGAGGAGGTTTAAAGCAGTAATTTTAAGTGACACAATCTCAAAGAAAAAAAAGCTCAAAGAAGCAGTCAAATATTTCTGCTGTTACACGTGGTTGCTTTCTTCAGGGCAGTGTGGTGGTGAACTATGTGTCTTTCACCTTGCCTTGTTCTTGTACTCTGAAACCAATGTAATTTGTTGAAGGGGAAGTACAATAACTTACAGAGTATCTCCAATTAATCTCAGGGTTTCATTCTTTCCAGTATGCTTACCAAAGCTAGTTTCTTATTCAAGTAACAACAGTTTCTACTCTTGTGCTTGCTCTCACTTTCCGCCCAAGGCTTCAAGTTATGTTGTCTGGGGAAGTGTAGCCTTGAACAGTGCTGACTCCCACACTCCTTTCCCTGAGCCAGAAAAACCCTCTTAGGGTAGCAGAAGGCTGATGTGAAGCGCTTCAGCTGAGGGAGAAGATATGTGGAACCAAGATTTCAGAGTAGGTCAGAGCAAGAAACATAAGGAAACAACAAAAAAAAGAAGATTATGAATCCCTTTTTGTGTAGAAGTCACCCTCCTTTCAGCTGAAGCTGACTAGAAGATTTCTGCTTGTCAGCATATCTGGTTAAAAACCCACAAAAAAAAAAATCTAAGCAAAAAGTCTGTTTGAGCATATATGTAATACATGTTCTACAGAGGAATATTCTGGTTTATTGCTGAACTTTACCAAACTCTTTGCTAAAAGCACCAATATAATGTAATAATAATTATAGTAACAACCACATTTTTTAGTCTTGGGCATCAATGTGTAACTTACAAAAATGAGTATTAACACCTCAATTTCAAATATTTACTGAATTTTACGAACTGTTTCAGAGCTGTTAACTTGTAGACAACTTTTTTGATTAATTATTTTGAATAGTTGCAACACAAATCATATTCCAAGAAGGTACCATATCCCATGGAGCAGTCAGTGAGAAGTGCTGCAGTGCTGATACCAGCGTGGAAGGCACACACTTGTGAACCACAGAGCACTCAAGAAAAAATGTCTTTCCCCAGTCACAGGGGCTGTAACCTGGACTTAGCTGATGGCCAAAAGTGTAAGAGAGTCTAGGGTGACTCAGAAATTCCAAAGTAGAGTGTTGGGACCCAAAGAAATCTAGTGGACCATTGAAGTGGAGGTATGTTTGTGTTGAACCATCAAAACTGGTGGGTTTGGGGATTTTCTGAGAGGAACCCTCAATTAGGAGGTAGAAGCAGTGTGAATTTATTGTGAATGAAAAGTAATGCAGTCTTCTTTCAGCCTCTCCTGAGTATTAGCACTTCAGCTGCCCTGAGATTCATACTCTCACAAATTTGATTTCCTGTCTCCAAGGCATCAGAGAAAAGCAACAAGATGAGACCAATGGACTAAAATATCTCTTGGAAATCAGAAAGAATTTAAAGCAGAGACCCAGAAGTAAAATAAAATGTTCTTTTTTTCAAGATTTTTCTCTACACTGTATTTTTTCTTTTCATTGTGGTCCCTCATTTCCCCACTCAAATAAAATGCAACCATGACAACATGGAAATCCCCTGAACAGCACAGCTCTGATAATGAGATTGTTCATGTTCAACCAAAATATTATGTCTGAAAAGACTTTTAGTTTTCTCCAACTGAAACCGGAAAAAAGAAAAAAAAAAGATCAAAGTGATAGCCCACTCAACTATAAACAAGACAAATTTAAAGTGAGAAGATATCATTTCCTGATAACAATCAGTTTGCACGGGGGGAGACCTCCTTTATTAGTATTTCTTGCTGAAAATAAGGTAGAAATTCACCTGAGGGTTTTGAGGATAATATGATAGTGAATATTATTAAGCCAAGTGCTGAAATCCTTAAATAAACTTCTCTAAAACAAGCCAAGGGTAGACTGTTGGGATATGAAGTGACAGAGGCCCTACATCATTGACTGAAGTTTTGTTTCAATGGGCTTGTGTCAAGGATAGGAAACTCATGAAGGAGACATGAGCACTAACTACTCCTAAAATCCTCCCGACTCAGACCTCTGAAGGAACATATGTCTTCAATGGTTAGTGTTTGAATGGGGAAGTTCCCTGAGCACTTCTGTAAGTGAAGCCAAGCTCTTAAGTGAGAGCTGGTCAGACCGTGGTACTGCCATCTCCAGCGGCTCCTTGGCTTCAGCACTGTGTCCAGCTCTTGCTCTGCTTTGTGTGGATGGTCACTGTGACTTCCAGGTCCGTCCCCTGTTCAAGGTTGGGAGGTACCATAGAGGTCTGCCAAGCAGACACCTAACCCCTGTCTCACCTTCAGCTCTTTTTATATTCAATGAAAAGAAAGAAATTTATTTAGAGGTTTAGATTTAATCTTTTGAAAATCTCCGTAAGGATAAGATGAATCGTGCTCTCTGCTAGCTAGATGGGAGCAAAGCAAGAGAAATTCTAACGCAGAAATATTCACTGCAAATATCTCTGTTTCAGGTGATGAATCATAGAATGGTTTGGGTTGGAAGGGACCCTAAAGATCACCCAGTTCCAACCCCCCTGCTGTGATCAGGGACACCTTCCACTGCATTAGGTTACTCAAAGACCCCCAGCCTGACCTTGAACACCTCAAGGGCTGGGCGTATGCAGCTTTCCTTAGCAACCAGTTCCAATGCCTCACCAGCTTCACAGTAAAAAATTTCTTCCTAATATCTAATCTAAATGTCCCCTCTTTCAGCTTAAAACTGTTACCTGTTGTCCTATCACTACACTTCCTGATAAGACCACCCCCCTCATCTTCCCTGCAGGCCATCTTTAGAGGGAAGGCTACTATAAGATGTCCCTGGTGCTTTCTCTTCTCCAGGCTGAGCAATGCCAACCCTCTCAGCCTGTTTTCGCATGGGAGGTGCTCATATGGGTGGCCATTCCCTGGACTTGCTCTAGCAGATCCATGTCCTTCCTGTGCTGAGGAATCCAAGCCCATTTTTCTCTATCATCATAGACTTAGCACACTTTCAGGGAATGCTTTGATGGAAAGCCAAAGGGTCCTTTTGCAAGGATGGACTTGGCACAGGTACAGGAGATTTCCATCTTCTGGACAGCCCCACTGAGCTCTCATGGAAAGGGGGCCATTTCTTCCAATTAAAACAGGGCAGAACAGCACAGAAACACCCTCTTGACTACCTTCTGACCTGTGCAAGTGATACTCCAGGACAGTCTTTGATGTTCTGGCAAGAAAAATACTTTTCTAGACATAAGGGCTGAGTTTTCATCATTTTGATGAGGGGTTTAAATTATTTCTTTGCAAATGAAAAAGCTGCTCTGACTTCCATATTGAGTCTCCTTATTACAATGTCATCGGTTTTCTGTTTGCTTGGGCAACCTTTGCCCTCAGTTTCCTTTACGCCTCCGACATAGAATTTTTTTGGTGTAGCCAGTGCTGTGCCAGAGCTTTCTCTTCTTTTTCAGGTCTTCAGCTCACTTGTAGTTAGCCACATCAGTCAGAGGTGTGCACGGCCCTGCATTACGCTCTAATGTGCGTTGGTGTACACAGCCACAGAAAATGTGCAAAGGAAATATTTAACACCTCTTTATCTTCCTCTTTCTGCCTTTGCTTTGTCCAAAAATGTGAAATGCACCACTTTGTTCTCAGGAGATATATTTTGCAGGATTGGTCTTTTAAATCACAGGTTTTCAGGAGCAGCATTGCTGTTTGAAGAGATTCATAGAATCATAGAATGTTTTGGGTTGGAATAGACCTTTGAGGATCATCTTGTTCCAATTCCCCTCCTATGGACAAGAATATTTTTCAATAGATCAGGTTGCTTATAGCCCCATCCCACCTGACCTTGAATGCCAGGGATGGAGCTTTCACAATTGCTCTGAGCAACCTGTTCCAGTGTCTCACCAGCTTCATAATAAAAAACATCTTCCTTATGTCCTATCTAAATCTACCCTCTTTCAATTTAAAACCCTTGTCCATTGTCCTATCACTACAGGTCTTGGTAAAAAAATTTTCTCCATTTCTCTCATAAGCTTCCTTCGTATATTGAAAGACCACAATATGGTCTTCCTGGAGCTTTCTCTTCTCCAGGCTGAACATCCACAGCTTTCTTGGCATTTCTTCATAGGAGAGGTATTCCATTCCTCTGAACATTTTTGTGGCTCTCCTCTGGACCTGCTCCAACAGGTCCACATCTTTCATGAACAAGGGGCCCAAAACTGGATGCATTACTCCAGGTGGGGTCTGACCAGAGTGGAGCAGAGGGGCAGAATCACCTCCCTTGACCTAATGGCCATGCTTCTTTTGATGCCAACATTTAAAGAATAAAGAACAGCAATCATATTTAGTGTTTCTTAGCTAAAAGATTTTTCTCCCTTGGACCTGTGTTTCTCCATTGAGAGGAAAGTGGATGCGAGATCTAAACCTTGTTTTCAGGGAAATCAGCAGCAAAAATCCCACTAGCCAAGAGAGGAGCACCATCCATGAAAGGTGCTCTTGAGCCACTGGACTTGACCAGATTTGGCACAAGGAGACAATGGGCCTGATCCGGAAGGTCCTTAATTTTGAAGTGGAAGTTATGTTTCAAAGTAAAAGCTCTGCAAATATCTTCACACTGGCTTCCTGCTCTCTGCCACTAGTCATCCTTGTCAGCATGTTTACATTTCCCCTTGCCTGTGGTCTCCTTATCAGGTAATGGGTTTGTTCTGCATCTAGTATAAAGTAGGAGAGCGCGGGTTTCACACACACACGTACTGCACACATGCAGTGTGCTCAGGATGACACAGACAAGTACAGTATTGAGCATTTTCATCTTGTTTCTTCACACCACTTTTGGGGAAAATGGTTGTGCCTCAGCAGATGGTGATGGTGAGTCATTTCATGTTAATTTTTCCACTTGTGTATGATGTTGAAAAGCTCCAAATGTAACTGCTGTGTTAAATGTGTTAGTGTTTTAGCCTCCAGTCTCTTTCTTTTAGTGCCAATGCATGAGACAGATGTGGAGCTGGAGGATATGTATTTGATACCCAGGTCTGCTGCCCTTGTAATGTCCCAGTTCTTATAAAATACGGGAGACCATAGCTGTATGCAGAGGGCACGCAAGAGCAGATCCGTTAATCCTCTTTTGTTATGTTTAGTCTTCATGTGGAAGAGTTATGCCAAGGAGCAGGGAGCTGCTTCCCTCCTCTGCAGTCCATGGTTACTCTGAGTTACCATCAGAGAGGGGTAGTGTTCTGGTTGTCTTGCCCTTGGCAGTTTCCTCCAAAGAAAATTTTTCCATATACCTCAAACTTGGCCTGAGCTGTTCCACTTCAAAAAAACATCTTTTTCTCTTTTTCTTCAGGAAATTGCATAAGGTTTATCTGGGAATATTCCTAGTTTCTCTCATAGTATGGCTGAGGCAGCAACTCAGCCACGGCGTCCATAACTAAAGAATATTCATCTCTTACTCATCAAATAATCATAAATCAATTCAACAGTTTTAATTGAAGTTTTTATTGAAAATTTTGTTATCTCATTTAGACAAATGAAAATTATTTAAGAGCATCATAATCAAAAATCAAAACGTAAAACGCAGCAACAAAATCACTGTTTCAGTCTGCTGGAAGATGGTTGATCTACAGATTCAGTTCCAGATCTGTTAACACTTACTTGTCTAATACTAAACAAACATTGCAATGTGCCTGAAGGACATAGGCAGTCACTTAGTTACTGGTAGTTTTAGGGCTTTATTTTTTGGGAGTTTTTTTGGTTTTAGGAAGATAATGTCTATGTTCCTATGATGTCTCACAGATTGGGGATCTCATTTTCCCCTGTGTGTCATGTATTATAACATATATTTATACATACATGTACATGTATGTATATGTATGTACATATATACATAGATAGGATATGCATGATAAGTTTTTTTAGTTAGAAACAAAACAGAGTGGCTCACAACTGTATCTAAACCCCTTGTTATTTCCATTTGCCTTTGATTTATACAATCTGCAGATATTTAGAACCAGCTCTTGTAAGCAGCTGTGGTGGCGAATGGTCAATGCCAGTGATTATCAAGAGGATCACTGAAATCTTCTGGTTTCCTAAAAGCAGGCATGATCAAACCTTTCCTTGTTTTGTCACTAACTTACAGAAAACTATAATTACTCATTGGTTTAGAACTGAAGACAAACAGATTCAGAAAATCCCCACTGAGCAATTAGCAACTTTTATAATCTCCTTATGAGTCTTATGGGTTTGGCCAATGAATTAAACAATCCAAGGTAAAATCTCCCATAATAGATGTTTGCCTTTCACTCTTCACCTTTCCAACTCATCATGCCTCATGGCAAAGTGCTACCAGCCAACACAGGTATAAGCTCACACCTTCTTATGGGCAGAGGGCAGAAAACCTCATTGTGGCACTTGCCTTCATCTCCTCTGCTTTTCTTAGCAGTAGATTGCTTCCCAAGAGCTGCCTGCCAGCCTGACAGATCCCCCAAAGCCCTAAGAGAGCTGCAAGCAGAGCTAACAAGGGGCAACCATGGAGGGCAGGGGAAAGGATAGCAGGAGGCACTGCATGGTCTCATGGGCAGAATAGCTGGCTGTAGTGACCCTCTTACCCAGAATTGTATGGTTTGTCTAACCCATATCAAAATTGTTCTCATTAAATTAATTCTGCCTGAATCAGATCAGCATTAGAGATTTTGCATGACTGTCCATGGAAGCAGTTGCTTCAATGCCTTTAGAAGTTCGGTCGCTTGTTTTGCAGCCATGTCCTGGTGACTTCACAGTGTAAAGCTGAAACATGTCCATAGTGTCTGCTAACACTCTTCTCTTGGTAAATGTTTATGAGACTCCTTCTGTGACTTGAACCATGCTGCTGAGTGTTGTCCAAAGCCAGGAAACAATCATTTCTGTGAAGGACCTGCCATGGCTATCCATGGGTTTTCTCCCACCAGAATCGGCCCGGCCAAAACCCTGCCTTGGTTTCAGCAGAGGGCTTGATTTCAGCTTAGGCCTGTGCGTGGTCTGATGTTCTCGAAGGAAAATTGTAATCCTGCAAGTTTTTAATTGTGTAATGAGTCTTTAGCATTGTGAGTCATATTGGAGTCATCCAAAATAGAAAGGCATTCATGTATGGCGATTCCAAGGTTTAGGGAAGAAACATAACTGAGACTACAGGCGTATTTGTGCCAGATAAAAAAATTACTGTCAGCCTATGGAGGAACCATATCAGAAAATCATTTCAAATTGCTAACTTAACACAATTCATGAGGTTTAATTGTCATTTATTCTATATTTTAGGATGTTATTTCAATAAATTTCACATAATGACTATGTGAAAGTTCTGAGACAAAGAGATAAAGTCAGTTTTCCTTCCAGTCCGGCACCAAAATCGCACTATGCTAGTTAAACATCAAATGGCTGTTTGAACTGCCAGACAAAACCTTTTTCTCATTTTTCAGTTTTCAGTGGACCTGATAGAAAATGAGTTAAAATTTCTGTCACTTTTCTGCAGAGAGCTGAAGGATTTTTTTTGTGATTTATTATTTATTAATAATGTGATTATAGATATTGTGTGTTTGCGCACAATCTGGTATATGCAGTTTTTCTATACAGAGAGCACTAGGCAGTCACTCTCTCTTATGTAAAGGAAGATTGGTCATTCTGATTCACAGAATCACAGAACATCTGGCGTTGGAAGGAGGTTGAGTCCACCCCCTGCTAAAGTAGGGTCACCTACAGGAGGTTGCACAGGAATGTGTCCAAGCAGACATCTGCTCTTAAACTGTGACAGATTTTGATCTTTAGATGTGCTCCCATGCAGGCCAAGGTCTTCCTGTACGCTGTCAGAATTGGCCAGGGGTTACAGACAACACCAACAGGACTATGAATCATGGTATCCAAATAGCTGATAACCCCTTATGTATCTGATTCACCTAGGTAAGGGCAGAGGTGGCCCTGATTTTCTCTGGAAGGGATTTTTCCATTGGAAATGTTTTCATGGGCACTTCCTCACGCTGCTTGTGAGTGCGATTCACCAATACCCTTGGAACAGACAAGATCTTGTTCTCATTGCAGCAAATATCCTGCATGCAAGAGCATGCTTGAGGAGTTGATTTTAGAGGAGAAAGCAAGGCATCCAGAATAATCTCTGCTATGGCGAATGGGGTTATGTATTGTCACAGCTACCCTTAACAACTACTAAAAGGGTATAGAGTCATTGCTGCCCTCAGGATCAAGGGATCATGGTAATAACCCTTCCCTTGTCCACTCAGCTGTGGTGGGTGAGATTTCATGCAGTGAGGCTGAGCTGGCAGTTTCCACTGGAGAATACTCCTCTCAGAAGCATCAGGTTTTGCCTCACTGATCTCATACAAGACAAGTGTGGGACTTGAGACATATGCTCTTAATCAAATCACAATTGGTTTATGAATCATTGAGGCAAATTTGCAGGAAGCCATGCATTCTGGAAGAATGTGTGAGCTTTCCCTCCTGAGCCCAAATTTATGACACTTCAGAAAACTTTGCAGAAAAATCAAAATGGGGTTTGATTGCCTCATAACACCAAAATAGTCTAGTTTTGCTAAAACCACTCATAGAATTTCCCAGTACTATCAGGAAGCTATTGACAGAGCAGGCCTTCATAGTATGTGTAGGGACAGAGGTGGGACAGGAGAACACTGCTTAGGCACTCCCAGATGTCTACAATGCAGCTGGTCCTGAAGTGATCATAGAATCATAGAATCATAGAGTCATCTGGTTGGAAAAGACCTCTGAGATCATCAAGTCCAGCTGTACCCGTCCGCTTACTAAACCATGTCCCTAAGAAACTCATCTACTCACCTCTTAAACACCTCCAGGACGGTGACTTAACCATCTCCCTGTGCAGCTGTTCCAATGCCCAACTTCACTTTCAGTGAAGAATTTTTTCCTAATTCTCTATTCTAAACCTCCCCTGGCACAACTTGCAGCCATTTCCACTGCTCTGCATTTGGGGATTTGCTGCGATTTTTTTCACAGAAGTTTCCAGGCTGACATCAGCCCTCCTCTTTACCCATGGTTAGTAGAAAAGAACAGACATAAGGCATTTCATCTGGCCAAACCATCTGTGACACTACGACATTTTATAGCTCATAGACCAATGACGCAGAATGTACCTTCATGTGTGATAAGTGGCTGGGGTTCACTGACATGCGGGGAAAATAACTTTGAAAGGTACAAGCGGCTTTTAATTTCATTTTGGACAAACAATCTTTGCTTCTTGCAAAACAGGTAGGTTGATTCTTATCCTTTCAGGCAGACATGTAAAGAAACAACCTCCTTTACAATGGAGCTGCAAATCGAATACACTCACTGGTTTGCTTCATTGACATCCTGTGACTCTCTCCTTAGGGACTTTTGGAGATGACGAACCAGACAATTTTGATATTGACTGCTTCAGCCAGCTGGAGTTTAAGAATTCCTACAGCAGCCTGACCTGCAATTTTACAGAGTCTCCTCCTAACAACACTAACTATACTCTGGCCCTGTGGTAAGCACTGTCAGTCCATCCTTTGGTACACTACTGGGAAGTGAAACGAAGCACCAGTGAGTTGTGCAGCCACGTACTGGGGAACAGGAGCAGAAAAGTTAGAAAACAATTTTGTTTTGAAGTGTTTTACCAGGTTTGAATATTATATTCAGAAAAGAAGTAGAGTTTACTGAAACAAAATATAATTCCCTGATAAGAAAAAACAAATCAGCTGGAAGGATCTGTAACGGGCATTATACCATTGGTCATCACTTCTCATTGAAGTCTTGAAACTCTTTTCTACCTTTTTTTTTAACTGATGAATCTAGCTGAAGAAACTCAGATTTTGTTTCTTTGAGCATACTTTGCTTTTTCCCTTGCCTGTTTTTCCTGAAACTGAAAGCTCTGCCTCAAGCAGCAAAAAAGTGGATTTTTTTTCACGTCTTGCATTTTTTCCCTTTTTTTTCTAGTTTATTAGAAGTTTTTTATTTTCACAGGGTTTATTCTGGATTTTGACGGATATTTTATAAAAGTCCTCAAATAGGGGATTGACACAGATGGAAGAACACTAGATACATTTCCACCTCTGAAGCTATGTCATATGCCTCCTTCATGGCCTGGCTGACTGTTGACCCTATACTTGCTACCACTTCAGTCAATAGGAATTTTTGCTTTACCCTCAGTGAGCTTCCAGATCTGTTGCTCTATACTTGAAAACAGGAGCAATCACATCATTTTTTAAAGATAAAAGTCTTTTTAACACATACATCTCTGATTTAATAATTACGGGGTTTTTCCCCCTTGGAGAGCTCCAGGGCTCTTACTGTGACTCATATCACTTGATTATTGCACTCAAAGATCACAAAGTAAAACACTACCAATCTTTTAAACTCTTTATTTGTATGGCATTTGTATTTCGAACACAGTCTCACTTCAGTTAATGTGCAATGAGCAACCAGGTTTCATACTTTACAATGTTATAGTCAGACTGAGAAGAAACTAATCCTGTGTTACTTTTGACAATAGCACCAAGGAAGACAGCAATTACATGTGCTTCAATATGGAGAAACAAGAAGATGCTTATTTCTTACAATTCACTGATATACTTTCTGAAAAAGCTATTTGCATGGACTCTGAGACAAAGAGAAGGGTCTGCAGGAGCCTGGTTGTAACTGACATTGGTAAGACATTTAACGTTCTTTACATTTTTAAGATATAGTGGTTACTGGAAAAAAAAGATAGCCTAGCACAAAGCCTAAACTCCAATCTTGAAGACATAAAGACAGTATAAAATAGTGTCTTAGCAGAGCATGGACCCTGGATTGGGGTGTTAGCAGAATGTGATGTTCCCCTTGCTTCAAAGCCAAAAATTATTAATCTTATTTCACAATGTGCAGCTGAATTATGCCCAGACTTGAACACAGACCAAATTATGCACATGGGGGAAGAAGCTGGTCCTGAGCTTGAATGAATTGTCAAGCTGGGGCAGTTTATTTACCTTATACTAGGGCTTCTACAGCTTCAGGACTGGCCACCTCACATCTAGTGAGAGCTTGGTAGCACAGGGAATACAAGGATGTGCTTTTCACATCTTGCTTCTTGGTGGAACCTGTTGTCTGAAGAAGATGCTCAGGCATTCTGTAGTGCAGAAGGGACATTGAGAGCCCTTGGATGAAGGTCAAAGCAACGCTGGAGACCTGCCTGAGCGAAGAAATAGGGAATTTTGGGGAAGAGTGGCTCCTTAGAACATATCCCTCTTGGGAGCTGGTCTCATTCAAAGGCTGCAGAGAAGCCCATGTAGGGAGGCTCTGTTCTGCTCAGGTGCCATATTGCTTTGACAATAGGCTCTGCAACTTCTTTCTCTTATGAAATATTTCTGCCCCTGTTAATAGTTTCGTAATAGTCCTACATTACCTTATAGTTTTTAGGCCAGACTGGACCATCTCTGGTGGTCTCTCCTCTAGAAATTTCTGGTTCGGCATGGAAGAACTAAATACTATGGTGATAGAGAAAGAATGGGCATAATTTCTGGCTGTATCTATTTCCTGAGAGGAGAGAGATGTGGGCTCTCTGTTCCTGTGAGAGTTGATGCTCTTTACATGGCACATTCAGAAAGCTTCAGCAGCACAGGTCTCTGCAGACGTCAGGCACTTCCAGCTCAGGTATGGCTTGGGGGGAGTCCTGAGGGCTGGATTTTTGACTTGATGTGCTTGAACATGTGGTCATTTGGCACCCTCTCCTCCTGCAGACTAGGTCATGTGTGGGTCCACAGCAAGGGTCTAGACCCATAGCCCCACATGCTATCATACCTCATCCCTTCCTCTGCTCTAACACCCTGCTGGCCACCGGCAGTTACACACATCTGCTTTACACACATTGCATTACAGTTTGCTCCTCAGTGCCTTCCTCCCAGAGCAGCAAAGAGTTTTGCCATGGGGTTTCCATCTCAGAGCACTGGCTAAAGGGACCTGGATTTCAGATCTTCAAGCAGTAGTACAGCAGGGCTAGGCATGCTCAAGAACTGTTTTCCAAGACTAAATACCACAGAGCTTTCCAGCAGGTCAACATCAAGCTACTCTCATGATCAAGGTATAAGGATGAGCTGGGGCTCAGTGTGAGGCTCACCCAGCTCAAGCCAGGCCTTGCTCAAGACAGATCATCCGACAGGGGCTGTAACATGAAGTGGACTTTCATTTTCCTTTTCAAAACCTGTTTATTTTGTAGTAACATTATTCTACTTCTGTTATAATCTGGTTTGTTATCATTTGCAGTTAAACCTGAAGTACCGTTTGGTATAAACATCACATATCAAAAGGAGGCAAATGAATATCTTATTCATTATAGTACACCACACTCATTGAAGAAATACTTAAAAGACAAATTAATACACCAAATAGCCTACCGGCGGGAAGAAGGCACTTGGAAGGTAAGTGATGATGTATAAGGGAGCTTAAACTAATTTCTGAAATTATACCTTATCAGAAATACCACTATCATGTAAAAACTGCATTTCTACACTTCTCTGGCTGAAAACTTGAAAGCGTGCAATATTTGGTATCTGGAAATTTCACCAATCTAAACAATTCCAGACTGACAGCTCCTATATCTGGTAGACACTTCTCTGGGCTAACAAAATTCCATTTTTTGGCTTTTACAGTGGCAAGAGGAGACATAATGTTAACAGAGAAACAGAACATCCTAATTGTTTGGATGTTTAATCTTTGCTATGGTGCTTTTGCTGTTATTTGCTGTGTTCATCAGTCAGTAAATTGTATGACCTCTTTTTCTTATTTAGCAACAATTTCTTCATGTGCCCTTTTCATTGATCTTCTCCAGGGTTTGTGTGCAGCCCTTTAGCTCTCTCAATCTCAGACCATATTTTGGGCTACAGCTGCCTCTGAACTGGATCTAGTCTGGACTGTCCAGCTGCTGGGACCTCTGTTGTGTCCCATCACAATAGCAGCCATGCAAACACCACCTGAGATATCTGAAAGCATGGACTATATATGTGTTTTACAGAAGGAAGACAAGAACACTGTAATTAGAAAAAGAAAACTATTCAGAGAACAAACTACATCTAAATAAAGAGTACCAGAGCTGCACTGTGGGATTTCTTTTTTTTTCTCTGTAACTGTTCTTTCAGAAATTGTCTTTTTATGCCACACAAATGTATTCTTTCCCTCTCCCTTCTGAGCCTTCCATGGAATCACATAATTTTCACTGTAGTGATGACAGCAGCAAAGAACACTTAATACTCCCAAGTGTTTGCCAAAAAGCTTTTACTCAGAGTTAGTCTTTCTTCTCGATACTGTCAGGACTACCTTGCTGTTAAACTAGACTAACATGATAATGACTCCTCTTTATAATAAGCAAAGAGAAGGAATAAACAGCACAGTACTGCAGTGATGTACTTGATGTCACACATTTTTCTGAGACTGAGAGATCCTTTTCCTTTTTCTTTTAGAGAAATAATTGTATTTTTTTGTGTGTGTTTAGACAATAGAGACATCATTCCTTCAGGTAAAATTACTGGGGAAAAACCTTGAAAACGATGCATCGTATGAGGTGAAAGTACGTTCACAGCCCAATGGAGATTTTTTTAAGGGCACATGGAGCCAATGGAGTGCTTCCAAGAGCTTCAGGACTGCAAAGGAGCAGGACTCCACGGCGAGCTGTAAGACAGAAACCATTTTTGTCCACCTGAAAGAAAGCAGAACTAGGGGCCCTCGGCTCCCTGGCCAGCCCCAGTGGCGGTGGTGATGAGAGCATGGGGAGGGAAGAGCCCATGGCCACAGCAGGGTCAGGGTCAGCCCTCAGAGGTACTGGACACCTCAGAGGAGATCGACAGAAAGTGGTCTGGGCTAACTTTTCCTTTGAAGTTAAATCTCACACAAAGGCAATAAGATCAGCCAAAATACTTCTCTAAGGTCATGAGGGGTTGTTAAGGAAGGTGAAGGATGACTCACTCATTCTTGTTGCCAGTTGACCAGCTTGCACTGAGCATTTCAGATAAGACACACAGAGCAGTGGAACAGAACATTTCAGGGCCTTGGATTTGTGTATGAACACAGAACTTCAATCATGAATACCAGACATGATAAAATCTCATTATTGTAGTTGTAAAATGAATAATCCTTCTGGTCCTTGGGGTACTTTTCATCCCCAGGGACACCTTGGCATTGTATGTGTTCGAAGTCACTCCAGTGGTGCTGTAAGAATCTGGCAAATGGTGATTTCAATGCACTGGAGGTGGCAGCAACTTTGAGCTGCTTTTATCCAGCCTGGGAACCCAGCTAGAAGCTCATCCAAATGCTGATATTTTGGCAACCTACCTCTTTCCTGCATCAGGGAGGCAGGAGTAGTGGAGCACTGTGCCAGACTAATGATAGGGAAGTGCAATTATTGGCATTAATTCCTAATTTATTTTCTGAAAAGAACATTTGTTTACAGTGGCTTAACAGTGAGACATTTACATGTAATAGCTGATGTTCCTTGTTTTTCTTTAGATAGTAGCATGGTCTTGATTATACTGTCTATCTTGGGATTCATGCTGTCCATTGTCATGATTGTCCTGATTGGAACTTTTTGGGAAAACAGGTAATCTAAGCCTCTTCATGTCATAGAAAGTGTTGGAAGCCAATGCTGTTCTGACAAAATTGATAGTCTTATTGCTTTTCCTCTTATACTTTTAAACTATTCTCTTTCCATCTCTGGTCCTCTATATGAAGCCAAAGTCAGGCAAAGAGAAGAAGTGGGCAATACAAAAGACAGTGTTGACCAGCAGAAGATCTGCCATTTCAAGCAGACTATAGTCTTGGGCTCGAAACACTGAGAACTTTGGGGAACAGATGTTGCCATGAAACACAGTGTCTCACTGGAGACAAATATGACTCAAAAGCTTCAAGCAAGATCCAGAAAAGAAAGCAACCTGCGGGTTTTAGTAAAGTCCCAAGAAGTCTATAGTGGGGAGATTGCCTCTTTTCCTTTCATAATATAAGCCAGCACAGTGTTCACTCTACAGCACTTTCAGATGCACCAGGGAAGAGCTCTCTGCAACAAGGGTTTGATGACATGACCTATTAGCTCAGTTGGGTCCACATCCAGCCATGTGGAGAACAGGCTCTACATCCCCCACCAAAGTAGTCATGACAGAAGTGAGACTGGAGATACATTCATTACACAGGCAGTCCTTTCTCTGTATTTTTTTTCTCATATATTGGCTACACAGCAAATGATAGATAGATATAAATGTATTTTTAAATACAGGGCTACATACACTTACGTAGAATAGACAGTTGACGAGTTTTAAGAAAATGAACAGATGTGAATAATCTGATGAAACCAGAATCTGAAGTGAAGAAGTGCCAAGTTTAACTGTAGAAGATAAGCTCTGGGCAAGGCAGAAAACTCAGGGCTGCTCATTGACATTCAGTGCAGCCTATCCATGTTATCCAGCTTCACTAATGTCCATAGAGATGGCTATATATGGACTGCTTTTGATAACAATATTTGGGCTGTATTACCTCCTGAATTACACATGGGGATTGCCTAGGGATGTGTTATTTAGCCCCAGTGAAATCATGTCAAGAATAATTTTAATAATTTTAGTCACTTGAGTATCTGCCAAGGGATGTTCTGTGGTGTTATTTTATTTGCAAGTATAGACGTGGCTTGAAATATCCAGTTCTTTTATTTTGTTGCTGAGCACCTGTATTTCTCTAACTTTGCTAGAAGTTGTGTGCATATAAAATTGCTGAAAAAAAGAGGTTTTAGTTCGTGAAACTTTGAATCCATAGATATTCTTTTTAACAAGAGGGTTTATACATGTATATGTATATACCCACCTATACAGACGCATAAAATGAAATACAGATTAATATAAATCTATAGATGTATTTAAATCACTGCGACATTGAATGTCAGGCACTCAAATAGCTGAGGGTTTGCAGAACCACAACATGAGAACTTTGTTAAGTAAGAGAGTAAAATTAGATCTGTGAGTCAAGGCTACAATACAGATACCTGAAGCACAAGTAGCTCTCCAAGGAGTGAGACAGCATGCAGTTCTTAGACTAAACATGCAGTTCTTAGATTAAACATGTAGAGGCAAATATAAGTAAATTCGCACTTTGACCACAGAATCTTTTTGCACTTGCAAAAATTTGATTATGCAAAACCCAGTTAACACATCTAGATGCAAATGAGATCATCAGCAGCATAATTTGTGGCTTTTCTAGTACTTGGTAAAAAGTCTTCCATTAACTATGACAATTTGTGCAATCAAAGAACAATGACTCTTCAGTGACCTTTATAAATTCTCTTCTCCTCCTATCTTTGTTTTATTCTGAGACTTCTCTGTCGTTATTCTGGGTAATGCAAACCAGCCCTAAGGCATTGTGAGAGTACAAATGGTACAATACGAACCCTCTTTTGCTACCCTTGTACCCCTTTTTCTCTGCTGTTGCTGTTTCAGAATCAAACCTGTTGTGTGGCCAAACCTTTCTGATCATAAAAAAACTCTGGAGCAACTGTGCAAGAAGCCAAAAAATGTATGTATTTCCACTGTTGTTTTCACCTGACTATAGTCTATTGGGACAAAACTAACACTCATGACAGATACTAAGTGCTGCATGAACTGGGACATCTTTTAGAAATTACTTCTACTTTTCACTGAAGAGAGACCGCATTTTCACAGGCAGATGCTAGTCAAGACTATGGAAATAACAGACAATTCATGTCCAAGCTTTGACTTGTGCAAAGTAACTACAGAGGGGTGGAGAGCTTGATATTTGAAGAAAGGTTGAAGGAACTGATTTTATTTCTAGAAAAGAGTAAGTTTGGGAGGGGAATATTAATCACAACCTTCCAATACCTAAAGTGTAGGTAGAGGGAGGGCAGAGGTGCTGTTTTCCAAAGGCTGCACAGTAAGATGACCAGAGGCAACAGGCATGTGTTGCTTCAGGGCAAACTTCATCTGGATATAAGGAAAAACTCTTACCCCATGATAAAAATTAAACATTAAGTAGGTTGACCAAAGATGAGGTAGGTTCTCCCCTACTAGAATTGTTCAAGGCTTGGCTTGATATGGCTCTGCATAACCAACCCATGTCCTACTTCTGGCAGAAGGTTGGACCAGCTGGACTCCAGAAGTAATTTTCAAACAAGATCCTTTGATGATTCTGTGAAATTGCGATTGTGGGACAGGGTGGGGACTTTTGCAAGCATGCTTGGTGATACCCTGTACCCTTACACAGCCAGCAAATCAATCATACACTCACTGTACAGCGTATGAACTGCTGTACCAGATAAAAGCCAGCTAGACAAATGTTACAAATTGTAAAATGTGGGATTAGCTCAGTTTAAAACAGCATTTCTTCACTAAGAAACTTATCAGTGCTCTTCTCTATAGGTGGTATATTATTAGCATATTCTTAATTTAATAAGAGGTCTAGGGATGACTCTACCACCCCCTGTGTTTCGCAGCACAGGGATTCCTAATATGTTTCAGGAAGTCATGGAAAGCTTTTATTTCCCCTACTTCTAAATTAGAAAGGTAAAACTTCTGAAAGGAACTCTCTGAGTCTGAAAACAAATTCCTGTCAAATGGCAGGTGTACAATAGATGGTGTGGTTCAGAAAAGTCTCTGAAATACCAGTTCCCACATTATTATGCAGAGCATAAAAATGTTTTCTTGTGTTCCTACCTGCAGGAGGCCAGTGGATAGATTTAGATTTGCATGGAAAAAGATTTTAAGCCACACAATAGTTTATTCTCTGCTAATCTGTTGTTCAGCCTGCTCAGGGTTACTTTCAAAGTTAAAGAAATAATAAATATCCTTCTAAAATCAAAATGAGTTATGAAAGTATCTTTTCTGTTAATACCCTCTGTTAACTGACTGTGCTGTTCCCTTTGCCATGCAGAATTTTGATACAAGCTTTAACCCAGAGAGTTTTGGTCATGTTCATATCCATAAAGTGGATGACATTCGAGCAAAAGCTGAACTGGAAAACCTTCTGCAGTCGTCAACTGGTCCAGAGACAAAACTTCCAGAAAAATTTAAGAGTGAATCAGACCTGAAGATGATCCCTGTGATGACAGAAAAAAGCAACCTAAATCTGTCCATTACTTACAGAGGAATCTGGCCAGCTGAAGACCTGCACAGACTCCTCGGCACCAGACAGTTTGCAGTCACCGAAGAAAACCGTGGCTCCAGCACATATGAGGTGTGCTGTAGCAATGAGGTGCCCCCCCTGTGCAATGATGTTTTCAATCTTTCGTCCACTCCTCCCCTGGATCCTTCTGGTCAGCCTGGACCAGAGGCCCTAAACAGTGACACCATATCCCAAACGCTGCCTACCAGTGAAATGAGGTCACCAGGCAATGAGGAAGCCTATGTCACAATGTCTAGCTTCTACAAAAGTCAGTAAACCTTACAGGGATGACAGATTAGCATTTTTTCCTCTAAAACAAGCAGGACACTGAAGCATTCTGTTTTGTTGTCCTGTACCCTGTGACTTCCCACCTCTGCAATACACCCTGCTTGCAGTGCAACGCTGTACCTGCGAGGAAGTGGTTTCTCCCACATTTCAGCAGTGGAGGCCTAACTCATCTCTCAGTATGCTGTTAGCACTCTCCACTACAGCAGAAATTAAATTTGCTTCAACCTGACTTTAATCTTCAGATCTGATTAACCCAGAGCCATGACACTGCAGTCCTAGCTGAGGATCACAGCATGACTTGTAAATGTTAATGAAGTCTTCTGTTAACCTCTTCGTTGCATAGTTAAGATGTTATTAATGCCCACACAAGAAATACAGCAGCAAATTCAAGTTAAATAGAATCAAATCTCTTTTAAACAGTAGGTCAAGAGTTTCTATTAAGCATTAATTATCTGGGAATTAGGACCTTGGTCATAGCAAAGACGGTTTGCTGAGCCTCCAGGAAATACTTCAGGAAGATGTTTTCTCAGACTGATTTTTTTTTTCTTTTGAGAGTGAAACGAAGAAGAACCCTTCATGCCACTAAGTTTTGCTCTTGGTAAAGATCTGCTCTGGAGCCAATTTTAGGATCCACAAGTACTTCTGCTAGTGCTATATATTAAAAATCCTCACTATTTCTAGTGCACTAACAATGTTTAGGTAAGGCAAGAAAACAAAACAAAAAAACCCAAATCAATGAAAAGCAGAGAATTTCTTTTCCTATAAACTGAACTGGGGATATAAAATGCATGATGCTGTGTCTCTCTGCAGCTCATGTGCAAGCATTAGTGCAGTATGAAAGTGCTTTCCAGGACAGAAGGGCTGAGCGGACAATGTTTCCAAATGGGAGCATTATTCCAAATGAGTGTGGCTGCATGAAAGTGCTTTGAATTTGGGCAGGCAATGTTCTCATGCAACACCTGATCTAGGAAGATGGATGGAGCATTATATATCCTGCCAGTGACCACATATTTTTTAAAGGACATTGTAAATTGCCTGGAGATTGATGTTTGTTTGTTTGTTTTTAATATTATGGTAGAGGAAGGCATCCTGTCCCTTCCCATTCACCTTTCTCTGGACTCTGTGCCCAGCTCTAAGGGATTCCCCATGTGCTGCCACAGAGATGGCTGCACCACTTCACAATCCCTCCAGGATGTTCCACATTGCGGAGCACATGCTTGGAGATAAAGCTGCTACAGTCACGTGTTTGCATGTCAGCCAAGCAGTGTGGCCATGGGATGTCCAAGACGCTTTGCTACGTTCTGGGGTTGGAGTTTACCTCACTGTCCAGTCTCAGAATTCCTCTAGCTGCTTGAAATTCTCCTTTCCTGAAACTTACTCACATTCCCAGAGTCTAAGGGTATAAAGAGTCCTTTCTCATCCTCAGAGCTGCTCGAGTTAGTTCTGACTGATGATCACTGAGATGTTGCTATGTTCGATGTAGCTTGCTGGAGCAAAACAGCACTCCCAAGATAACACTCTGCCTTCTGCACCTCCACCCACCACCATGGAAACCTTCCAACAGGGAAAACATTACACTCCCTGTGTACAAATAGATCGAGGTTTTGGTTCAAGGCACTTCAGTGACATTTTTCAGAATATTTTTTATTGCTGTTTCTCATTGAATGAAACATTGATTAATGCAGTAGAAAAAGATGAAAGCCCTGGACATTTCATTTGCTGTATAATGCTTGGATTTCTTTTCAAAAAGAGCCACTGGCAATACTCATACCATGCTGATTGCACAGTGTGATTGTAGATGCAGACAGACTGCACTGGAAAGATAGCCTTTGCCAGTAGCACAGTGACAAACAAAAAGGGAATGGGGGAAGAAGCAAAAGTGCATCTGAAAAATCCTGTATAGTATGAACTGTGCTGGTTTTAAAGCCAAACACATATTTTTGAGGATTAAAAGGAACATAGAAAATATTTATTTGCACTATTTCAGCAGTAAAGTACCTATGCATGATAGCCTTTCTGTTTGTCCAGAAAGGTAAATAGCTCTTTAGAACTGGAAGATAGTAGAAACCTTATGTTTATTTACTTTAATGACTCTGAAATAGTTATATTTTTCCTGTGCAGTAGTCATATTTTCGTTTAGCTGCTAATGTTTAAACATTCACTGTATTTTCTATGTCATATTATCTTATTTAATTAGATAACATGTAACCGCCATTTTACAATGCTTTTACTGCATTAAAAGGACATGGCTATATGCATGACTTATTTATGCTGCTCTAGTTCAGTCTTCTGATATATGTCTGTCAGGACAGGGTTTGCTGTGCTCTCACTGAAATGAGGATAACTCCATGGGTTCTACTTAGCTGCAGAAAGGGTAAATCCAAAATAAATCCAGACAGCTCAGAGGCCTGAAAACACTGTAGGATAAAAGCAAGCATTACCTCCCTTCATTAACACCACCCTGCAAGCCAGGGAAGCCTCTCTGTAACTTCACTCCCTGTGTTTTGGATTGAGCATGTTCATTATCCAGAAGACAGACAGGTAACAACTCTAGGATTCAGGCGGACGATGCCTATCTCTTGCCAATGGCCTGTAATTGCTCCGGTGAGCCAGAAGCTTTGCCCAAGCCCCTGTTCGCAGCTTGTCCAGAGGAGTTTCTTTCCAGGAGAGCAGCAGCAAGCACAGAAAATTTGAGGCAGGTTAAAGGCTAGCATTAAATTTTCTGAAGTACCCTGGTGCCCAGAAACAGCCATGAAGCCTGTTCACTGAACCACATCCAACTGCTACCAAGCCAATGCAACAATGGGGGTCATTACAGTGGTGTTCAGTCAAGCCCCATCATACTGATCTTTCACAAGTGCTAAACTCCTTTGAGATAACTGTGTCTGGGGATTAGGCTGCTCTGAAACACGCAGTCTCCTTCAGTTTTAGCAGTCTGGCCTGAACTGTGGGAGCTTAATCTTTTGGAAAAATTGGTCCCTGGCTATTTTGCAGATGCTGAGTAGCTGTATTTTAGCACTCCTAGTATCGATGTCCCTGAACATCATATATTTTATAGCCATCAACATAATTTTGCTGGGTGTATACAGATATAAAATTTTTCAATCTCCTTTTGAAAAACAGAGAAATCCAAATATGGAACAAAGTAAGAAAGACCACAAGCACTTCTGGTCCCTGACCAGATTTTAGATGCATAGTATATGCATGAAGGTACAGCCCCAGCTATTGACAGCAGTTCACTGAGTCAGGGCTGAATTATTTCCTTATTCTATGAGTCAGAGTTTCCTCCATAGGTGTTCACAAATTCCCACCTTACTCATCCGCACAGCAGTATAGCTCAGCTTTCACATACTCCATGCTTCTTTATTTCAGCATAACCTTCCTCCACTATACTTTCTGCCTCCTGTGCTCATAGTCAGCTGCACAGACAAAAAGAGCTTGGTGACTCAGGCTTACATACAGCTAGTTTATGACCAAGGCTGGCAGCTGCCTGCTCCTCTCTCTCCTTGTACCCACCAGGATCCCTCTGCCTCTTCTGCAGTGGTGGTACAACACAGCCTGTCTCCCGTCTTCGCTTCTCCCCTCATCTATGTGCAGCTCTCTTGCACTATGCAGACACCTCCTAGGGACACAAAACCACTAATCTATAAAATAAGTCTTTTGTCAGTTATAATACTGAGTCACAGCCTACTTTTAATGATGACAAAAAATGTTAATTACATCCCAAGGCAGTCCTTGTCCCCTGCTGAATCTATTAGTTTGTTTACCAAATTGCTTTCTCTTGTGTTCATTAAGCCAGGCTGATAGAACACATAATGATGCTGTGTGTGTCAGTGGGGTGGTAGACGACCTGCTAAGTGGGGGGCGAGGGGGGGGGGGGGGCAGGGCAGGGGAACTGTTTCTGTCAGAGTGAAGAGATGATTAAATACGCAAGATGTGCTGAAAAGTCTGAGCTGTGAAATAAATGGTGAAGGGTGGCCCAGCCAACACTGTGGTAGAAACACGTGGTTGAATTTGAGGAAGGTTTACAAAGGTATCCCTTAAGAAGGCAAGGGATATGACAATGACGGCAGGGTATTTCTGCAGGGCACAAGTTCAGGTCCTTCTAGGTTGCTTAGTAAAAGTGTCTTTTGAGTTGAAGGTCTGTATTTACATAGCAATACTGCAGTGCAGCAGACCTGGGGAGGTTAACAAATGGTGTTTAGTCAATATGCTTTTTCCTTGAGCTAGTGATGACTTTGGTTGTGCATTACTGAAACTATCCTTTAAAAAACAGCTAAAATGTAACATAAAGGAAATTATCTTCCCTGCGAAGAGTTATTCTAGAATCAAACAGTTCCTTACTACTGCGATCATGAATCCTCCCAAATCAGCACTCCTATGTGTAACAGGACATTGGCAAAACAAATCTAATGTACAGACACACAAAAACCAAGTAATGATGCCAGAAAATCCAAATGCTAATTTATACCGACTATCCCATCCGTTTGCTCAATCTGTAGCTCTAGATTTCAGTCAGGCTGGCTCTACCTCCGCTTTTAAGCACCTCCTGTTGAAGCACAAAACCAAAGCCATGCGTCAGAGTCCAGCACTGGGACACTTGCCACTGTCATCAGATGACACAGCTCTGAAAGCATCAGTCAGACAGGAGCTGGGGAAAAAATCAACAAAGTAAGTGGTGTTTCAGTTCTTTATAACCTCCGATCCCAAAGAAGCTGGGGCAAAAAGAAGTCAGAATTTCCGGGATTTCTTCATAATCAAAATGAAGTAGGTATCACTGTCCACAGAAACACTCACTCCAGAGTAGTAGTTCAAAAATAAATCTGAATTTATTATTCAAAAATACCGTGGCCCAAAGCAAGATGTTTATGTAACACATCTCCATACTTTGCAAATTATTCTTTAGTATTTTCCAGAAAAGACTAATTTTTACATTACGCTATCTTAACCTGACATTAATATGTGTTGCTACTGCAAGCTCGCACACAGCATTTGATCCAATGACACTAAGGTCAAATGACTGAGCTACTTGCATTTGGAAACAGAACTGTTGCTATGTCCTGGAAAAATTAATATGAAAAAACATTATTCTGGTTATTGGCTGCATAACTTAGATGTTGTAATGAATTTAGAGTACTCCAGCGTTAACACCATCACTAGATGAGTGTGAAAAGCCCCACAGTTTAGTCAAACAACAAAAAATTAGGAACAAAGCAGAAATGCATTAGTTAAAACGTCTAAAGAAACAAATATATGATACAAAGTCAGAGTTTCTCTAAAACAATTTACTATTCTTTTTCCCAGAACAATGTACAAGCTTAACAAAAGAAATCAATAAATTTTGAATGCTGAAATATCAGTTGAAAGTTAATTTTTTTTAATTGCAGGTTTTGGCAAAAAAAAAAATCATATTTTGAATGGAAAAATAACAGATTTATCTCTAGGAAATAAACATTTCTAACACTTTACCACAACTTCTGCTTTTTCACAGAAAACCAAGCTTAAGTTAACTTTCGCAAAATGTTCATTTTCCTTTTTTTCCTCATTTTCACTACTTGCCAGGATGTTCAACAAAGTCTGGATCTTATCCCCATTCTCCATCTGCAGCTCCCATTGGGGTCAATGGCAATCTTGTAAGATGGGAGGAAGTGGGTCCAGGTTCCAGCAGATATGGGGCTGCTGTGCCTGGGGTCAGCTGCAAACCAACGAACTGAAGCTTGTTCATCCTACGGCGCTCCCACCTCCTGCAGCTTCTGTTAGTGTGAGAGCTGATGAAATGCTAGAGCAAAAAACAATGCTCATTTTGATATCACGGAGTATTCAAACTCTCCTGGGGCAAACCAGTACAGCTTGGGTCTGCTTCAAATACTGAGGCTGCTCTCAGCTACCTGAGGACTTGGTGTTAAGTACAGCCCACAAGGAACCCTGCTTTTTGCCTGTCCCTGCCTTCTGAGCTGGCTATGAGAAAGAGTTTCTAGAGAAACAGGATGGGCTTTAATCGTATCAAAAGTCACAGAAAGTAGGAAGCTGCCAAGAGCAGTAGCTTGTGCTTTTGTACTTCACTTTATCTGTCTTACCAGGGAACGCTGAACATTGTACCACTGCCTCTTTTGCTCCCAGTGCGAAGGGAGCTGGGAGGCAAAAAATAACTGAAATCACTGGGCTTGCTCCTTTCGTCAGCTGGTGATAGGGAGACCACCAGCCCAGCTCTGCCCTGCCCACGCGGCTGAAGAGATTTGAGGCATTACCACGTAAAAGCTGTTAGATAAAGCCAAACTGGCTTTTATACAGCAATGTACATGGGTGGTTTCATCTGCAAAAACCTCAGCTGCTTCCACTGCCTCTGCCAAGACAGCTTTGTGCAGGGAGGACAATAAAGTGAATCAGATCACTGAACATACCTTGTGGCCTAATTTCAAGAATATACAGCAGTGAGTGAGGCTTGCATTAAGATTCGGTTGCTTCAACCAGAAATTTATCCTGCAGCAGTGAGTATAGCCAAACAACAATTCTGGACCATACCAAGCCAAAAATTTCCCTGCAAGGACAAAAACACAAACCCACATAAAGCACAAAAGGGGCAAAACTGAAATGCAGTAAAAAGTGCTGCAGAAGGGCCACCTTACCTCAGGGAACACATCAGAGGGAGAGATTGTCCCCTGTTTCTCTGCTCCCATCCCTTGTGCTCCTTCAGGGTGGGGCTATCACAGAGATTCTCCTGTGGCTCAGGTAGAGTTAGAGAGTGGGGTCAGAGTTTTGGGGAAGGTGTAATAGAGTTTTTTCCCCTCTGTCAGGGATCAGAGGGCTCCACCAGGCAGCATTTTTGGAGCAAGCTCCAGTTCTCCCGGGGGGAGAGGGCAGAGCTCAGCCCTGACAAGGTGCTGTGCCACAGGATGAGTTGTAACTCAAAGTACAAGTAAAACCTTCATCTCTGGTATAGGCTCAAAAACCAACTGAAATGGTTGGTATGGTTTTTGCCCTCCTGTTTGGTGTCTGTTGCACAACCAGAAAGAACTAGTGTTTCAAACATGAAGCATCAACCAAGATCTGACACTCTTGATTCTAGAGCCAGATATCACTGCGTACATTGCCACATAACTCTCAGTATCTGCCATACACGCAGTGCAACCACAGACTGGCAGGACAGCCTGCATCACCATCTATCTCTTGCATCTGCTGGGTCTGTAACACTGCAGTCTGCAGCTGAACATGGCTGCTTGAGCTTAATTTTTGGCTCTCCCACATCACAGTACAGCAGCCCCAGCAAATGGGGACAGTGAAGTGCCGTAGGACAGCTCTAGGCACCTACTGTTAGCCCTAATATTCCTTCATGTCGTGTTCAAAGCCCTTTAACTTGCCTTCAACCACTGCAAAGTGCTTCCCCTGAATCTCAGCTGTATATGCCCAGTGTGTCATTACGGCTGCAAGTCCCCTAGTAGAGATTTTCCTGCCTAGCAGTCCATACAATACCTATTTTCATTCCATGAATTTGCAGACATGTTAATCAAATGACATTTCTTATAGCACAGATTCCAAGTTTTGTTCTGCAATATCAGATTACAAGTGAAAAATCACATTAATTTTTTTTCCCAGTTTATTTTATTTCTCCTGGAAGCACTATACCTTTTCTGCAGATATCATTTTTAACTCAGCTTGCTCTCAGAGTCACTCTGTTCTCACAGAAGTGAAAGAAAACTTTGCCACTGGCTTTGAAGGAATCTGAAACCAGCCTCAGGAAACATGCTCTGTGCAAATTTTGAAATGACTGCTTTGTGAGGAATGTCCTCCTGATTTTAAGAAACGGGTCCAGCAAGAAATGAGAGCCACACACAGGCAGATCTGAGCAACCAGGAGATGCTCTGAGGATGCTAAGGGGTACATCAGCCTCTGCTCTCACTTGGATGAGAGGGCTTGAGGTCTCCTGGCTCACATTCTTCAGGACCCCATACAAAACTCCTTCAGTCAAGCTCAGTGCATAAATCTAACCCTGGAGTACTGTGCTTTCCCCAGCTGTCACAGACTCTGGCTGAGGCTCCCAGAGACTGTTGACAAATCCTCTGCTGGTTTTAAAATAGCATAGTTGCTTCCAGTACCACTCCTATATAAAGTATATTGCATTTGGGATTAAGTAAAATTGGAAAGTATTAGCACTGAAAAAGTAAACTGGCTGGAGTTACTCAGATTAAAACTTCCACTGCACTTGATTAAATGTTAGCACAACAGGTTGCTGTGGGGTCTGAAGACATGAGATAGTGTGTCAGAAGGAAATTGTTTTTCTTTTTGTGATTCCCACAGTCCATCCACATTACTTTCTTTTTATTTGAAATATAGAAAAAAGATAACATAACACTCTGTTTAGGAGCCAGTTAATAAATGAGAAATAAATGTATTCCACTCCAGCTGTCAGGACATGTACAGCCCTTGCTTTCATATAAGATACATGGGCATTTCAGTAGCATCTCAGTAAGAAGAGACTCTTCTTACTATCAATGGAAATCACGAAGAGACTTGTTCCACCAATTTCCAGTGCCAGACAAGTTTCTGGAGCCTTACAGATCAAATAAAATAATTGAGTTTCTATAGCTTTTACTAAGGAACTGGAGGCAGTATTGCTCATACTGAGATTATGGCTGGACAAAACAAAAGCAGAGTTTGCACGGGAGCAGAGCAGCAAGCACTCAGGACCTCAGTGTTTGAACTCTTAGCAGTCCAGGCTAAGTAAGAGCTGAGACTTCATCCTTCAAGCTCTTTTGAAAGCCCAGTCTATAAGCCCGAACTGCTTTTAGCTGGCTGCCAATCTGAGATGGAGCAAATGCTGTTATAGACAAGTCATTTATTCTCTGTTATGGCAGCAAGTCAGTCTGGGAGAGCAGCAGGACAATGCAAGAGAAGAAGAAAGAAGAAGACAGAAGGAAAAGAAATCAAGGCAGGAATAATTAGACAACATCCTCCACTTTTAATTTATTTATTTTTTTTAAATTTACTTTGTGTACAATTTCTCCACTCTGAGGAAAGGATAGAAGGTCTCAGAACAGAGATAGTCTCAGTGGTGTGACAAGAAAGGCAGCTTCTCATCTTTTTTTTTAGCATTACAAACAGAAGTTTACATGTTCTTGAGTTCTCAGAAAGTTCCCTTAGGTCATATCTTGGTCATAAACCAGCATAAATACAGAAAGTAATAAGCAACTTTTGGTGTAAGTGTGTACAGACAACTGCTTCTAGACTGATAAATCTTCCAAGAACAGTGAGAAAATACTGTAATACACATATCCCCTTTAAAGAAAAATATTTGTGAGATGATCCCACAGTACAGAAAGAACAGAATAAAAGGTGGGGCAAAAGTTGTAGGTAGGTCCACAGATGTTTGAAAAGAGGCACAGAAAAGATGCAGGTATGCTGAGCTGAGTTGTAAACTGACGGAAAAATAGGGCTTTAAGGAGTCTTTTGCATTTATTCCGGTCTGTGTTCCCCCTTCTTGATTTGTTTCTCCCTCCAGCCTCCCAGCAGTGGGAGCTCACATGTTCCCAGCAGCAGGGTGAGCAGCTCGAGTGAGACAGAAGAAGCCAAAAGATGCTGCAGAGTTGGACGTGAGAGGGCTATGTGATCCTCCTGGGACAGGCTTGCCCAGACCACCACCCTTCCAGAACATTTCTGTTTCCTCCTTTTGCATCATCTGTCAAGCAGAGCTGTATCTAACACTGGAGGAGGAGATACATTCAGGAGCCACAGACACCTGCTGTGAATGTCTAAGAAAGGAATGGCTTGTCTTGGAAAAGAAAATACATGTCAGGGTTCACAGAAAAAAAGGAGTGTTTGGGTGCTAGATCTGCTCACCAGTTATGGTCCAGTCCCTTCAGGCTGAGTCTACTGAAGCATCTGGGAATTATATCTGCAGATTGACTGTAATTGGCACAGTTACTGGAAGCTGTTGTTATAGAAAATGAGCATGTTATCGTGCACACACTTAATGGTGGGATCCTACAGAAGATGGAAGTAATGCCTTTCTCCTTTAATCATATGATCAGAGTTTCCAAGCGTTCTTCATCATGATGATAAAATAGACGTCTGTGTCTATGGAAGCACTGACTCCTGCATAGTAGTTCATGAATTCTTCTGTTGTGACCTGAGACAAAAGGATTTAAAATAGGAAAATTTTAATGTTATAAGTCAAAACCACACATTGAGAAGAACTCTAAATGAAACTTAACTTCTGCTATTTCAAGTCTTTGGTACTGAAAAGAAATCCAACAGGAATAATGAAGACACTGAAAAATTGCTCACTTCTTTACTAGAAATAAGAGAACTTGTCCTTCAGGAACACTTGGATACAAATGAAACACGGAGAGTTAAACTAACCTTACCAGGAACTGAACTTTAAATCAGCACTGTCCAAGAAGACAAATGTTTTAATGCATTTTTTCCCAGGGATGCTGTAATCTGGTTCTTTGAAATCTCATTAATCAAATGTCATTTATGGTGCAATCCAGCGAGAGCTAAAAGCTTTATATCCATTCACTACAGAGAAAATATCATGGCTTTAAACAGGACTCAAAGAAGCAAGCATTCTTTCAAATGCATAAGAGATTTGAAGATTTTTCATGCATATTTTAAGGGGGAAATTTTTTAAAAATAAGCACTAAAAAAAATCAGACCAGCAGATAAAAACAGTATAAGTCTCTGTATCTTGAACCACTTAGGTCATTCTTTGAATAACACATCACACACAAAAATATTTGCTCCTACTGTGGTTTGCATTGAGACCTAAGTAAAATGTGAATCCAGCAAGATCACAGTGAAGAGGACCTTTCTAGCAGATTCTCAGATTTGAGGTGTTTCTGGTAAAAACATTTCAGATGTTCAGCTCATACCAGTGTCAACAGTGGTCTCTGATTCAGGCACAAGAAATTCACAGTCATTTCTCAGACGAGATTGCAGTCAAGTTGCCTAATGTAAGGATGGCTGAACAAATGTGGGTGCTCAAAGTAACTTTTTGAAAAGATCAAATGCTTCAGCATTTATGAGGTACAAGGCAATGGGTCAAGTATCATTTTGAGGACAGGTTCATGTATGACAGCACAATAAGCAGGAACATATTGCTTGAGGTTTGCTAAACATAATCACTGCTATGGAGAAAGAACGGCACAAATCATACAACCAGTATCTCTGAGGATAACACAAAATAGAAAAGAATGAAGTTTAGCTCTACCAAGTGTGAAGTCATGCCCACCACCTTCCTATAAACCAGGAGCTTGCTTGTCACAAATAAAGCAAGTGGAGGATTTGTGTGTAGTAGCCAGTCATTAGATGCATAATGGTCACCAGCATCACGTAGCCATGAAAATCCAGATGCAACCTCAGAAGTGCAAAATGGTAGAGGCATTGTACAAAGTGCTGGTGAAACTTTATCTAGTTTGTTATCATGAACTGTTTGGACTGAGAATATCTCCATGTTAACTGTGGAAGTCCACTATTGGTCTGAGTTGGTCAGATGTGTAAATTCAGACCAAAGAACTCAGCAGACACAATAAGAGGGGAAATGAAGTATGCCTGGATTGGAGAGAATTGGAAGAAAATGAATGAGAAGTCCATCACAGAGAGCACCCACGTTTTACACCTGCAATGGAGAGTGGCAGCAGCGAACAAGAAGGCATTCCAGCCCTTCCCAGATTGCGGCTTCCCAGGGCACACAGCTCATGGCAGCCCCCCACGACTCCAAAGCCTATCGTCCCTGCAACTTGTTGTGGATATATCTGTCTCTATGAGGGGCTCATTACAAAGTCAGGACTCTCAGCAATTACAAACACTAGAGAAGCACTAGCCCTAAAGTATTTCACATATTAGGGAACATGCTTTTGAACTGGGTCATGGTATTTATTCTCCTAAGAAGTGAAAAATCCTCCAGTTTATGTGTATCTTGAAAATCAGCAGTTGGGTGGGTTAGAAGATATGCTTTGAGTAATCTTGAAAGTGCAACAGTAAGGCTACAAGCCAGTACATCCAGTCTCACGTCTACCTTTGAAACCCCTGCAGAGGTCCTTTGCCTCTGAATGCTCAAACAAGCTGCACCAGCAGTCCCATGTAGAGGTCATGAATCCATTTTACTTTCCCCCATAAATGTAGTGCAAAAGTATGTTTGGTACTGTTATTACTCTCTCTTTTAATAATCTAAATCAAAACCTGAGTCAGATGGTGATCCTATGGCTTGATATTAGGTGTTTCACTTACCTTCCCATCCTTGTCATACGGTGAATCAAAATTATCCAGAAAGGCCTTAAAAACTTGATCTTCTGTCCATTCTCCATTTAGGTATTTGGGATGATGCTTTGCATTGTACACCCCCCGTAAGTCTTCAATTGTTATGACACCATCTCCAGTTTTATCTAACTTCTTAAATACCTGCATGATGATCTCTTTTCTTGCTTTTGACATGGGAGGCTGTATAGAAATATTAACAAATTCATCTCATTTCTGCCAATTACTTGCCTAGTTCAAAATTCAAGTGATTGTTGCAGTAACAGTAAACCTAATTAAAGGCACTTGAGACAACAGCTTGCTTATAGTCTGCATTGTTCATGAGCAGGAAGGACAATATATCATCAAAAAGCAGTGTGATTGAGACTATTCAATGTCTAGCAATAAAATAGTAAATGCAAAATAAGAGAAAAAATGCTACCTAGAGCACTTTTCTACTCTACCTGTTTTAAATATGTTTAACAAGAAACTACAAATTATTCTAAGCATTAATTTTTTTATTTCTTAATTGTTTAGACTTCTACAGAGCAAAGAGGCTCCAACCCAAAAACAGTCACACTGTGTTTGATTAGAGAAAGCCCCCAGTAGATTAGCTCATGTTATAAAGAGATGTGTCATAAATGACGAAAAAAAAGTCAGATTAAAGGATTGAACCCCACAGGTACCTGGATGGTTTTTACGAATTTAGGTACCTAAATGAAGGCAGTAATTCACAAAAAAAAATAGAGCCATTTATGTGCAACTATTCTATTCTAATTTGGTTTGCTCTGCTCTGCTCTGCTCTGCTCTGCTCTGCTCTATTCTATTCTGTTCTACTCGTGCGGAGTCTTATGACTTACCAAAATGTTCAGAGACATGTTGGGTTTTGGAATTTCTCATCCACAGAGGTGTTATTTAGAGTAATTTTCTCCTTTAGCATGTTTAGATGGAAATGGAATATTTTAACTTCTCAAGAATTACTGACTTATAACTACAGTTGTAGATTTTGCTTGTCACTAAGGTGGACAACTAGTTTTGTGTTTCATGTTCAGGTGATGACAAATCAAGGTGTTTTTTTTTTAGTTTTTGCAGCAATAATACAAATTCCGATACTTACTCTCAGTGTAACAAGAAATTCATCAAAATCAATTGTTCCACTCCCATCTTTATCAAACAGCTGGAAAATCTCTTGTGCTTCTTCCTTATCTATCATCATAGCATAACTATTTAGTCCTTTCACAAATTCTTTGAAATCAAGGGTCCTGCTGTTGTTATTATCCATAATCCGAAAAAGTCTGTGGAAAATATGCAATTTGAGGAGAATGAAAAGGAAAACTTTGGATAATGCTGCAGCAATTTAACACAATTACAAATCATAGGGAGACCTTATTGAAATAACATTTCCCCCTCATACACTTTTCTGAGACAAAAAAAATAATAAAAACCCCAAACAAAGAAAAAAATAAAAATTCCACATAAATAAAAGAAAAACAAAAACCCCACCCATGCCTATTGAAAACAGAGATGACTTGCTTAGATTGAGTACCTGAATATTACAGAGTAGAAGTTAAATGATGCAAAGGCTGCCTTAACTAACGGAATCGTCTGATTCTTTATATATTGAGCTGTCTAAAATTTGGGCACATAAATTAAGCTTCAGCTGGCCATCTGAGTTTCCTGTGAGCTTAATGGAGCCCAAGAGGGTTTTCAGGACATGTTGCAGCTCCCATTTCCTAGAGGTGCAGTGATCATAGTCTTGGGGTGACTGCAGAAGGAGTCTAGATGTTCTCCATAAACTAGACAGCTAACAGATCATTAGACACAGTGAATCACACTCCAAAGGGAAAGAGGCACAAAATCCTCAATATTGAGTTACTGAGGTTAATCACGGAAAATACCAAAGAGGGAGGGATATTTTATGTTCCCTTGCTCTCCCTGGCTGGAGTTGTTCTGGGTCTCAAGGAAGCACCTTCCTTTGAGAGATCCAGGCTCCCCGGTCCTTCAAGAGGCGAGTCCCATCTCCCAGAGCACATGATCCCCAAGCCCAGACTCTGTGGATTGTGGCATTTGCATTGGAAATGTAAACTTCAGATTTTGGTTCCTGATTAGCCCATGAGCACCTTGCAGCTAAAACTATTAGGCTGCATAATGGATTTGACAACTCAGACTCACCTGCTAAGTCCTTTGATGCCTGCAGATCCCCTTGATAAACAGCGCAAGCGGAGTCGTTCAATGGGGTCAGTGGTTTTGGACAGGTCTCTTTTGGCCTGGATTGCCATCTCTCGGTCATGCCTTGCTGTGCCCGGCATCTAGAAGACCAAAGAACTCATGCATGGTGGATTCACACAGAGTGCTGAAACCTATCTTAGTATGTGGAGGATCCTAAAACCCTTACTTGGAAGGTGCCGGATACTCTCTGTGAGAACTCATTTTGACCCTCTATTTCCTTCTCCTTGTATGCTTTTATCAGAAGGAGAAATCACCAATATAGGCCACATACCCTGAAAGGAGAGGTCAGCCAACTACTGTGCCATTAAGCCAGATGCAAATATGAAAATGTAGGTAAGAATTTATTCTACAGTGTATAAAACACAGTGAAAAAGGATGGAGGTAGCCAATGCACTGCTACATCCACACCCCTAGCAGCTGCCCCGAACCTCCCCAGACTGGCCAGCTTTGCAGTTAGCATTCACCCACAGGCAGAGATGTGACAGCAAAACTTTCCTGGGATGGGGAGTTGAATAACATAGGCAGCCCTCTAAGGCGTCGTCAGTGCGTGTTGGATTTCCAGTCTCATCACAGCATGTGCAGCAGTGTAAATTGAAAAAGTCAGAGAAAACTTCTGAGAAATAAGGAATTAAGCTGTTTCATCTTAATTGCTCCAGTCTTGTCTACATTGCATTAGCTACAGCAGCTGGTAATGTCATGTGTGCTGGCTTTTATAACCCTCTCTAGCAAACACCAGCTGAGCTTGGAAAAACAGAAGAATAAAAAGTGTTTTTCCCCTCAAATATTTTCACAGCTAGCTTATTACAGAGGTCTAGTGTGGTATAAAAGACACCATTTCAGCTTTTACTTCAGCTAGAATGAACAAAGTTCTTCTGGGAACTCATTAACAAGTGATCAGAAGGACTTTACAGCTAAGTGAGATCAGCAATCAAAAATGTTTTCTGCAAATAATGACCTGACCTTAAAGGAAAATGTTTGGCTGGCAAGAATATAAAATACAGTGAGGTTACATAAGCACTGTGCAAACTGTATTTACATTATATAATTATGTACTGAATATTATATATATATGCCCATATATCTACATAGATAGTGCATAACACATGCACAGCACCATGCAGTATCCTCTATACTATGTTAAGTGTTTATATAGATATACAAATACTGAGACCAATGATGACATAATTCCTCTCCACCATATGCCCCAAAAATCTACACAAATGTGCTGCACACAGAACATAGTAGGGCTTTGCCTTGGCCTCAATGACAGCATTTTCAGTATAATGCAATGCACATCAAATAATCATTGCAGCAATATTCATGAATTCAGGCTAAGGAGGGATCATATGATACGATATGATATTGTTTATGATCTCCTCTGCTTCAATAAAAGCCACTGAAACTGGTCAATCCTCAGTTATCTCTGCAGTAAATCCACAGTTTGCTTCTACACCTACACACATAATGCACCATCTCTAGGCTAGGTTGACCAAGTATTAAATAATTTTTTTTAATATATTCTTTGTTTCTAGTCTGGATTTCCCCTATCATTAGACGCTGTTTTACTTCCTTTCGCTAGATTGAAATGCTGCTTATTAAAACAGTAGAGGTCCTTTTTAAACTCTTTTTGTCTAAGTAATTAGACAGAGCCTACCACTCTTGCAACAAAATTAGTTACCTTATGTGAGATAACTTTGCTGTTGCTCCTGAACTTTTCCAGTTTATTCCAGCATTCCTTTTGAAGTGGGACAGAGCATTCTAATAGTCTCATTAATGCCATAGGCAGAGGTATTCCCATTTTTTCCCCACATATCATAGTCAAAACCACTAAGAATATTTCTGATGCTCTTTCCAAATCTCCATTTTATATAATGTTTAAAAAGAAAATTAGTAATGCCATAGTTACATAAAAAAGAGCAACTAAGGTCTGTTTGTAAAGTGATTGCACGTACACATTACACTAAAGCCTCTTAAATGTGATCTCGCTTCCTGTGTCACTCAGCAGCATGCATTTGAGAATCCTTTCTATACATTCAATAAATACAAAAAAGAGTGAAATACAAACCCTATTACAGAAAAGCCTGGTCCATAGTAACGTGTTTACCACTTCCCTAGTTCTCTTGGCTGCTGTTTTAGCAGTAAATGCTTCCTAGGCTGCTAGAAGACTATCTACATGGTAAGAAAACAGATTCTGAACAAAAGTAAGGATGGAGGAATGGCAGCAAATCACATGATCTCTCCTTTCATTTTGCTTCTGCTCCTTTTTAGATAATGTGAAGTAATTAATGATACAGTCAGGATTTGCTGAATATACCAATTGTTTATATACTTTAAAAATATGTTATGCATTGATAACCATTAATAAATGAAGAAAAAGTCATAAGCATAATTTTGCCTTTTTAATTCATATATCTCTCACAAGATCATCAGATCCCATAGAGTTTTGTTTTGTGAAACAGCTTGGGCCATGAGCAATTACAATATCCCACATTCTCATCATTGTTTTGTTTCTATGTGTAATGTTGTGTTGTGTCTGAACAGAAACAATTGCATTTCTTCCAAACAAATACAAAATCTGAAGGCTCTGGTTGAGTTTTTCCAGAAGAACTTTAGGCAACCAGATCCCTTTACTTTCTACTAATCCCAAAGCTTAAACCTGGAAAAATACAAATATTATTATATATGCACAAAAAAGCCCCTACTCTTGTCTGAACTGTAAGCTCAATGATCAGAGAAGCCCACTGTGACCTAGCAAACAAGAGAGAAAATCCTTTACCTGCAATGTTATTCTGCACTTGAATCTTCTACTCAGGACTTGGGATGTGTCAGGGGGATAGGAACGGCCTCGTGCCCCGCCTGCCTCTCCACTCCTGGGCTCTCACTGGATTCAGGCAACAAGCAGATGGGATGCAGGGCCGCAGACTCACTGCAGAACTTCCTTGTCCGTCTAGTTTTACTTGTTTACACACCCGGTTGCCTTGCCCCCCCTACTTTTTTGGGAGGCCTGGAGTTTACAAGATAGTCTCCCAGGTGACAATGGTGGCTGTGGCTGGCCCAATCTCCAGTTACAGTGCTTCCCTGGGTGATTGCCGCTGGGTTGCAAGAGTCCTTTTATTTACCTTATTTTTTGTCAATGCCTTTATTTTCCTCTCTGCCCATGTGAACTGTGTGGGGGAGAGTGGGAAACACTTTGTGCTGCTCTAACCAAGATTCCCACAGGATGACTGCAGGAGGGAGTAGCACCACTGTGCCACCTTCGGGTACAGCTGTATTTCCATAACATGTTTCTATCCATTGTTCACAAGGTTGAAAAGACTTGCTGGTTAAATCTTTTACTCAAAACACAGCAGGAGAAAATAAGTAGAAGCCTGTTGATTGTGTTTCATAAAAAACAAGTCACTGGCATATTTTTTTCCTGCTGATTAACTGATATTTTGAATACCCGCTGTTGGTAAGAACCTCTCTGGGGAGATGCGGAGATTGTGTTCATTTACAGCAAGAAGAAAATGGAGAAGGTTAAACACTCATACGAAGAAGAAAAATTGTTCTCTGTCTAGACCACAGCTATTAACAACTCTGTCTGCAAAAGGTCACAAACATTACTAGTGGCATAGAATAACACTTGGAGAAGGAATTGGTGTATTCATAGATTCAGTGGTAAAAAATAGCCTGTGTTATGGTCTCTGGCCCTCTCCAGCAGCAACGAGCTGAACACATGGGTTTGGGGATTGCAACGGCAACTCACACAAGGCGTCACAAGAGCATGTGGGAAACAAGGGGAGACCCTGGTTCTTCCTGTAAATAAAACACCAAGCAAGAATGCATATGTATACCATTTTCTGGCAAGAGCAGAAAATTATTTTAGGTGATTACTAGAGCAATAACATTTGCATCCTGCGGACTGTTTATCTTTCTTCAATATTACTTCCTGGTACCAAGCCGTAGCTAGTGCAAGACTTGTATATGCTTTATATCTCCCATCTGGGAACTGATTGTACATTAATGCTCAAGCAGGGAACAATGCTTGTTTAATCATTCAGTGATTCAAAAATACTGACTTTCTGAGAACATAACATCCCCCTGTCTGCTATCTTTGTTTTGTGAATTGATCCTCAGAGGCCTCATGGGAAGACACAGAGATAAGGGTCCCAGAACACAACCGGGGCCACCTGCGCAGCAGGAGCAGCCCTTGCTGTCTGCCAGCACACACTGCAAAGGCAAAGCAGAGATAACAAAGACTGGAAAAATAATTTTCAGTGAACAATATCTTGATCCTTGATATTCAACATCCCACCTGAGTAAACTAATTATTCAGATGCAGAATTTGCACCAACTTTCAGAGTGGTGCATGGAGATTATACCAGCAAGGAGAGGCTCTTGAAAGCAAACGAATAGGTTGATTTAACAGCTGGATACTCAGCTACCTTCTGCTGCATTTCATGCCCTCTGCCAGTGAGCTCAGACTTGCCTGTACACACACACTCGCAGAGGGTGTTTGGACTACTTTCAACACATTCCTCTGAAAATTGGATGTGTCATGCCTGAGCTGGTTAATAAGTTATGAATCTGAACAATTATTAAAGTGCTTTCACGTGTCTCGGATTGCATCAGGCTGTGATTAAGTTTATTTGATTGTACCTACCCCGTTACTGTGCACAAGATCTAACCAGAGCTCAGTCAATACAGAATTTATAAAAGGGAGATAGAGATTTCATAAGAACTCTAGCATTTTTCCTCCCAATTTCCTATGTAGCTCTTGTGTTTTATTTTTGGTTTTGTGCAGTCTGAACAGCCTGGACTGTGTCTAGTTTGTGTTCAGCACTGGACTGAATCTTCTTGAAAATAAAACTACAAGATCTAACATGATCTATAAACCCATGGCAGAGATTGATATCTTGCCAATTTCAGTTTCCAGAAACTCAGATTTCTTGTTGAATTTAGGCAGAGGGGAGGTATAAGAGATGCACAGTGTCTTGACTTAACAGGCCATCTGTGACCATCACTGCAGAGAAGTTTTCCAGCAGTGAAAACTGCAAATATGAGTAATTCTGCTTACACTTGACAGGGAATCAGCATGGTGTTTAATTTGCAATACAACTAAAATAGCAGGTAAAAAAAAAAAAAAAGATGAATCATAGAATCACAGAATTGTTTGGGTTGGAAGAGACCTTAAAGATCATCCAGTTCCAAACCCCCAGGGAAAATTTTCACTGCATCAGGTTGCTCAAAACTCCATTCAACCTGACCTTGAACATTTCCAGGAAAGGGTCATCCATACAACTTCCCTGGGCAACCTGTGCTAGTGTCTCACCATTCTCATCACGAAGAATTTCTTCCTAATATCTAATGTAAATTTGCCCCCTTCCAATTTAAAGCCATTCCCCCTTGTCCTATTACTACTTGCCCTTGTAAATAGTCCCTCTCCAGCTTTCCTGTAGCCTCCCTTCAGGTACTGAAATGCTGCTAGAAGGTCTCCCCAGATCCTTCTCCTGTCCAAGCTGAACAACCCCAACTCTCTCAGCCTGTCCTCACAGCAGAGGAGCTCCAGTCCTCTGAGTATCTTCATGGCCCTCCTCTGGACCTGTTCCAACAGTTCCATATCCTTCTTATGTTGGGGATTCCAGAACTGGACACAGTACTCCAGGTGGGGGGGGGCGGGGGATCTCATGAGAGTGGAGTATCAGAACATTGTACATCAAAGACAACTACTTCACACAATAAACCTTTGGGGGTTTTCCTGCCATTAAAACTGAGGATGTTTCACATAACCAAAAAAATAAATCTGCATGGTAAGTAATATTGTCAAGGGAAATGCATTCCCATTTAAAACTAAGCTATAATTCAATTAAATTCAACTCCCAATCCAAATAAATGCTGTCTCCCTGTGCGGTTTGTAGTGAAATTTGGTTCCTGATAGTTCTCCAGAGCTGAGACCAGCTGACATATGCAGACTGTGTCCATGCTGCTGAACTCCTTCCAAATAAAATCATCACTTCCAACCTGCCTGCTGGAGACAGTCCCGAGTCCCACCTGAAACAGAGGCACAGCCCAGTCTCTCCACGTGGGTGGAGAGCACATCTCTCCAGGCTGAGGAGCCTCTGCAGCCCAGAAACTGTGCGGTGCTAGCAGCACTCGCTTGACGTATTGCTCTTACCAGCTACACATCTTTGTCATTCCTTACCTTTACCTTTTCTTACCTTTCTTTTTCCCCTCACTCTGGGGAAGAACAAACATTTATTTTTTTTAACATTAAGTCTGCTGTTAAAGGCATGTGTTGCTTGTCAAGTTTTTTAAGGTCACTTGTGATCAGGAGCATTCCAAAAAAGAGGGCACTTATTTTTAAGTACATTTTTCTTGCAAATCTACCCAAATCTGTTTTCAGTTGGAGAATGCAAGATGAAAACACGAGATACTTCAGGTTTTTAAGAAGTTTAGCAACAAATATTTACCAAAAATCAATTATTTTTATCCTGTGCCTTGAAATAACTAAAGTTTAAGTTTTAAAGATTTTATGCAAAGTGCAAAAAACTTAATGTCAGGGGTGTGTGTGTTTGTTTCATTCCCTCACTTTTTTCAAAAATATTGATGAGCTTCAGTCAACCACATTCAGACAATGTAACGAAGTTCTAACATGTAGGAGAAACATCTGTGCTCAATGTAATGAAGGCATAACATGCGTGAGAAACCTTTATGCTCACCTCCCTCTCTCTCTGGTTCCACTACAGATGAATGTAGTTAAATGGATCCAGCATTTAGTAGGACCAACTGCCTTTTGATGCTGAAAAGTTGTGCTGAATCTTTGCAGAAGGGAGGAGGTAAGGAAAAACACAAAAGCAGTTTGCAGCTTGCTGCAGCAAAACCAGAACAAGCTGTCCTCAGTGAAGTGGGTATAGGAAAGGGAGCCAAAACCAGAGAGGAGAAGATTTGTTAGCTGTTCCTCCAAGAGGCCTCCCTAAAGACAATCGTAACAAAGTGCTGGAATAGGCTGGGGAAAGAATGGTTGTGAAGTCTCCGCTCTTGGCACAAGCACATGTGAAGAGGGGAAGCCTTGATCATTTTTTTACATTATTCCTCTGAACTTTTTACAGGTAAGTGGGATTGCACAGGCACGGTTTGTTAGGAGGGAAAAAGGTGGCAAGGAAGTAGTGTCAGGAATTGCACAGGAAAGGACAGAGGATCCTTCATCTAGGACATGAGCAAAGCACTGGCTGCATGAGTAGCTGGAGGTTGTGGGGAGAAGCTGTGTTAGTTGCTGGAGAGAGGAATGCTTTGCTTTTCAGCCCATGGAGCCTGTCTGACTGTAGCTATTACATCAGTCTGTGTGGTACCATTTCTAAAGTAACCGCAAATAGGATTTAATTTTTTGTTATTCTCTGGAGCTTGCACTCCAAACTACCAGTGACTGTTTCTGTCCCTGTCTCCAGACACTTGCTGGTTTGCATGGAAACATGCAGATCAGATGCTTCTCCCTACCACGACAGGCTTGACATGGCAGCACGGATCAGCGCAGGCCTACCTACCCAAACAGCCACTTTCTCATTCATTCCCTTGTCAACACATAGACAATACCACATCAATTTAGAGAGCACATAATTTTATCCATGGCCCACCTACAGAGCAGTTGTCCATGAGTTTCTCTAACCCCTTTTGAACCCATTAACACACTTATTCCTTGTGAAAAACTCACAGTAACAAATACCACAGGTGCTGAGTTGTCATAGCCTTTGGGACACATCTGGTATTGCAAAGCAGCTGGTTGGATTTTGGGGCATCCTCACTGATAAATGAGGGTTAGAAGACAAGAGGTGACACAGCTGGTAAAGTCCAACAAGGGTGTCTGCCGATGGGCTTGTCAACTTCATGATAACGGTATTACGCCAGCTTTACTGGGACTGGTGGTCAAAGCCTGAGGAGAAGAAAAAGCATAGGGTGGTTCTTACATTTTCCCGCTTAAAGCAGCACAGCACAGCTGGCAGCCAACTCAGGTGCCCACATGGCACAGATGCACAAAAACACACATATAAAACACGGAATTAAAAGTCTAAGCACACTCCTCCTTTACTAGTTTCTTCCTGTTTGCCTGGTGTAGGACTTCCAAGTTTGTAATTCCAGGCTAGGCCATCACACCTGATTTTCTAAGGATGTTGCTTTTTTAGCATTGGTGGCACTAAATCTGTTTAGTGTAAGCACCTTCATAATCCTCTAAATTTTAGGTCCCCAAGAAAATAACTCTCTTAAAATAAATGCATGCATTCCCTACCTAATCAGTTGACATGCTTGAATGTCTTTGACACACTCCACACACACCAAGGGAGTGTGGTATCCAAGCTTCAAAGAGACTGAGATTCACAGAGATTCATAATGCTTAGCAGAGAGATGAAAGATTTGCCATCATAGTCTGGAGTCTTGATTTGAGCCTACAGCTCTCACAGGGCTTGTATATAGGATAAAAATGAAGATAGATTTCTTCTCCACTCTCTCCTGGGTCTCTATAATTTGGCTTTTGGATGCATCCAGTCTTGTCATGCTCTTTGTTACTGGAGGAAGCAGACCACTAAGACAGGAGATTTCATCTAAAGCTTGGAAATTTTGGTAGCTCTGTAAATTCTGACAATGACAAACTGAGATCTCAGAAAAATGAGGAAAGTATATGATCTTTGGAAGAAGGGACAGGCATCTCAGGAGGACTACAAAGATGTCATACAAACAGAATACCAGAAGGGGTAAAGCCCACTACAACTTAAATTGATGAGTTCTGTGAAAGATAATAAAAAAATGTTTCTACAAATCTATTAGCAACAAAAGGAGGGCCAAGGAGAATCTCCATCCTTTACTGGATACATGGAGAACAATAGCAACAAAGAATAAGCATAAGGCTGATTTACTTAATATTTTCTTTGCCTCAGTCTTTAACAGTAAAGTAAGATGTTCTTTGAATACTCAGCCTCCTGAGCCAGAAGACAGGGACGGAGAGCAGAACAAAGCTCCAACAATCCAAGAGGAAATGGTAAGAGATTTGCTCAGCCAATTACACATTCACAGGTCTATGGGGCTGGATGGGATGCACCTAAGGGTATTAAGGGAGCTGGTGGAGGTGCTCTCCAAACCCCATTCCATCATCTACCAGCAGTCCTGGCTGACTAGGGAAGTGCCACTTGACTGGAGGTTGGCAAATGTTACTCCCAATTCCAAGAAATATTGGAGGGAGCATCCGGGGAATTACAGGCCTGTCAGTCTGACCTTGGTGCCAGGGAAGCTCATGGAAGATCATATTGAGCACACACAGGGCAACCAGGTGATCAGGTCAAACCAACGTGGGTTTATGAAAGGCAAGTCCTGCCAGGTGAATCTGATGATCTTCTTCTATGACAAGGTTACCCATTTAATGGATGAGGGAAAGGCTGTGGATGTGGTGTATCTGGACTTTGGTAAGGCCTTGGAGAATGTTTTTCACATTATCCTGCTTGAGAAACTGGCTGCCATTGGCATGGATGGGCACACCCTCTGCTGAGTGAAGAACTGGCTGGATGGCTGGGCCCAGAGGGTGTTGGGGAATGGAGTTAAATCAAATTAGAGGCCGGTCACAAGTGGTGTTCCCCAGGGTTCAGTGCTGGGTCCAGTGCTGTTCAAGATCTTTATTGACAATCTGAATGAAGGGGTCAAGTGCACCGTTAACAAGTTTGCAGGTGACACCAAGCTGGGTGGAAGTGTTGATCTGCTTAAAGGAAGGGAGGCTCTGCAGAGAGATTTGGACAGGCTGGATCGATGGGCTGAAACCAATGGGATGAGGTTTAACAAGGCCAAGTGCCAAGTCCTGACTTGGTCAAAACAACCCCAGGCAGCACTACAGGCTTGGGGAATAGTGGCCAGAAAACCGACTGACAGAGAAGGACCTGGGGGTGTTGGTTGACAACTGGCTGAATATGAGACAGCAGTGAGCCCAGGTGGCCAAGAGGGCCAATGGGATCTTGATCTGTATCAGAAACAGCATGGCCAGTGGTACCAGGGAAGAGACTGTGCCCCTCTACCCGGCACTGGTGAGGCCACACCTCAAGTACTGTGTTCAGTTTTGGTCCCTTCACTACAAGAAAGACTTTGAGGTGCTGGAATGTGTGCAGAGAAGAGCAACAAGGCTGGTGAAGGGACTGGAGCACAAGTCTTATGCAGAGCGGCTTAGTGAACTGGGGTTGTTTAGCCTGGAGAAAAGGAGGCTGAGAGGAGACCTTATTGCTCTCTGTCTGAAAGGAGGTTGTAGCGAGGTAGGTGCTGGTCTCTTCTCACAAGTGACAGCTGATAGGATGAAAGGAAATGGCCTCACGTTACACCAGGAGAGGTTCAGATTAGACATCAGTAAAGATTTCTTCACCAAAAGGGTGGTCAGGCACTGGACAGGTTGCCCAGGGAGACGGTTGAGTCACCATCCCTAGAGGTGTTCAAAGACAGGTGGATGAAGTGGTCATGGATGTGGTTCAGTGGAGGAAAAGTATGGTTGGCCTCAATGATCTCAAACCTCTTCTCCAATCAAGGGGTTCTGTGATTCTATGATTCTATCAGTGAACACTCAACCAGAGAGGTATGGATGTGCATAGAGTGTACTGCGTCATAAAAATTTAAAGGAGGACTCAACACTACAGAGTGCCTTATTCTCTGAGAGCAGGCATGAACAGCTAGGTAGTAGTCCTGTAACGTGGCATTGCAGTCAGTCTTGAGAAGTGAAGACAAGATATGCAGCACAGAGGAGAATAGGCATGAAATGATAAATCTAGGGCATAGAATTCGCTTTGGACAACCCACAGTTCCTCATCAATGGTCAGTTAGAGAAATGCAGATCTGGAGCTGGACAAAACTAGGTTGAGGAGTAGCAAAGAGAACAGACATAGTCTCTAATATACGCGAAATGTAAATTCACCTGTAACATGGAGCTGCAGACCAGTGAAAAAACAGAAAGATGTAAGCGTATGCTAGGAAACACAGACAAATAACCTCAAGTTGATCCTAGAGAATCCACATGATAATCTTCCCAACAAAGGACACCAGAAGCTGGAGATTTAGAGTTGAGTCATTTTACAGTCCAAAGAAGTGGACTTTAAGACCCAGAGGAACAACTGAAGGGTAGTCATAATCCCAAGAAAATGGAAAAAAAATTAAGTATGTTTTATAATTTAATTGGATTACTAATACTATTATCGACACTTTTCCCTGTATTGAAGTATTTTAACTGTATTATCATTCTTTGCTTTTCTATAACAATTAGATTTGGACTAATAATAATAGAATTTTCAGATTTCAATTAACAATAATATCTTTAGATATATGTAAGGTGTTCTTTATTTATTCCATAAACAAGGCCTTGAGAGTAAAAGAAGGGAAGAACACTGAGCACTGGTGCTTCTCCAAGTTCAGATCCTAGCAAGGGGCTAAAAGGCACTCTGTAACGACTCCTGCTCTTCCCAAGGTATGTTACACATATTGCCAGCTGCAAACAGCATTAACAGAAAATTTCACTGTTATGTTCTAAATGGATATTTTCACATCTGATGGCCTCATAGAGCTGAGGTCTGTCCCAGAAGCAAGACTGCTTTGCCCCTTTTCTTGGATTTCCCTTGGAATAGGATGGTGAGTTTTTCTCAGCTGGGAATCTAGGCAGTTGTTGTCTCTCTCTGAAATGGTGATAGGGTAGTGTTGTTTTTGTATACGTGGCTCACTTGACCCTTGATCCCTACTTAGCATATAATCAAGAACGATTTTAAATAGAGGTGAAAGCATGTGTTGAATACGCCCAGCAGATTCAGCATAGTTATTCACATTTTCCAGCAAAGGTCCTCCATTTCAGCTTGCACGGAAATATGCCTCAGCTGTGACACGCTCCTTCCTTCACACCAGCAAGTTATGCTCTCCTTTTGTCTGCCCTCTTGTTTAACAATTGCTGAGGGAAAAAACACCAAACCCAAATGACTATGTCAACCTCCCCCAAACTGCACGCAAGATTTTCTCCCATAACCCAGGTGCTCTTGTCCAGCTGCAGGTTAGGTGAGAGTGGCACCAGCAGAAGACCACAGCTCCCAGGCAGTCATTCATGACCCAGCCTTGCACAGTGCAGTAGAGACCTACTCGGTATGTGTAGAAACAAAACGAGGAGCATTGTATGGTGGCACAGTTCAGCAGGCATGTGTTGGAGATGACATCCAAGAGAGAAAAGCAGAGAACAGGCCAACACAACACTGCAAAAAATGTAGCAGGATTCCCCAAACTTTTCTAGTTCTACAGGGCAAGTTACGTGCTAGAGACCCTCCTTTCTTTCTTCTCTACTAGTCAAGTCATAATTTAACTCCTTAACAAAGTTCCTGCTGATTTTAGATATGTGGCATCTAACACATGCAGTTATGCTTGATGCAATAGAGATGAAGCATCCACTACCCATACTTCTCCCTGAAGTTAGTCACCTGGACCATGACCATATACACCAGCTAATGTTCCCACTCTGTGTCTTCCTCTGTAGCTCCACTACAGACATTGGTGTTGACGGGGATTCTACCACAGTACAAACCACTAGCAGGAACCAGTCACTTACATTAGCATCAAGTCAAGCATACTCCCACAAGCAAGCATTTAAATGTTTGTGAGCTAGTTTTGCTGCTTGAAGTCTTGATCCTTCAGAAACCGATTTGGTCAAATTGTCTCAAATGGATTTATGATAGTGAAAAATGTAGCTGAGCTGTATGAATAAGCAACCAGACTGTTGGGTTTTTCACACACTATTCCTGCATTTGAGGCCAGATAATGCTAACAAGAATTTGTTAATTTTATCTATGTAAAAATTGCATAATCTGGCATGTTTGTTATCTACAGGAGGAAGTCACTATCTTCTGATGGATGAAACCTCACAAGTTTTTGTGCAAACAGACATATGATCCGGATGTCACCAAAGATGGCTGTTTTGATGATGCCAAGCAAAAAAAACCAAACCCCAAAACGAAAAAAAAACCAACCACCCAGCTCACACAGTAAAACCAAAAAGTAACTAAACATTTCTCAGAATATCACAAGAATAATGTGAATCCTAATTATACCACTACTGCTGTATATATTATGTAAGTTCTAGTAATGATGTGTTTAGAACACACCTCTACCTCTGCCAAGGACAAAGGTCACAGTGCTACACTACATTCTTGGCATGTTACTCCCACAGTGTCCTTGAGTGTAAGAGGTTCTGCCATATGGCAGCTTCAGGGTGTGAGTCCAGCTCTTCCTCTGGCGCCACCTGGTGTCACCCCCTGCCCACACTGCCTGCCTTAGTACAGCAATGTCTTGCCATGACCAACATGGCATGTTGCAACAAGAGAAAAGATGGATGCAGAGTCATGGAATTTCTTTGGCTGCTTTCAGCAGTTTTTTGACACAAATATCAAGTAAACATTCCTAACTCGGTTTCTCCAGTGGCAGGGATGTATACAGATATGAACAAGAGAATATATGCAGTTAATAAATGGCTTAGGGGCTGGTGCCGGCAGAGGAATTTTGGGTTCTTTGATCATGGGGAAACCTTTATGGCACCTGGCCTGCTTGACTCAGATGGGTCTCATCTAACTCCAAATGGTAAGAGGATTCTAGCTCAGGAGCTGGCAGGACTTGTTGAGAGGGCTTTAAACTAGGCATGAGGGGGGAGGGGGGAGTTACTAGGCTCACCGAAGATGTTCCTGTGGAGGACGAGCCATCTCAAAGGGTGTCATCAGTAACCCAACTGAAGTGCATGTACACAAACGCACGCAGTATGGGAAACAAACAGGAGAAGCTGGAAGTCCTGGTCCAGCGGGAGAGCTATGACATAGTTGCTATCACGAAAACGTGGTGGAACGACTCTCATGACTGGAGTGCGGCCATGGAAGGCTACAGGCTCTTCAGGAGAGACAGGCATGAGAGGAGGGGTGGAGGGGTGGCCCTCTACACTAGGGAAACCCTGGATGCTATTGAGGTCAAGATCGGTGATGACCAGGTTGAGTGCCTATGGGTAAGGGTCAGAGGGGCAGTCAGCTCTGACCTCCTGGTTGGAGTATGTTACAGACCGCCTGACCAGAAGGAGGAGAAGGATCTTCTATTGTTTAAGCAGCTGGAGACTGCCTCTAGTTCGGCTGCCCTTGTTCTTTTAGGAGACTTTAACCTTCCGGATATCTGCTGGGAACTTAACACTGCCGAGAGGAGGCAGTCCAGGAGGTTCTTAGAGTGTATTGAGGACTGGTTTCTGTCGCAGCTGGTGAGTGAGCCTACCAGGGGTGAGGCTCTTCTTGACCTGCTGTTTACAAACAAAGAAGGGCTGGTGGGTGATGTTGGTGTCGGAGGCTGTCTGGGGTGTAGTGATCATGAGATAATCAGGTTCTCTCTAAACAATATAAAAAGAAAAGCCAGGAACAGAACATCGATGCTGGACTTTCGGCGGGCAGATTTTGGATTATTTAAGGAACTGGTCAGGAAAGTACCCTGGGAAATAGTTCTTAGTAGCAAAGGGGTCCAGGAAGGCTGGATACACTTCAAGAATGAAATCTTGAAGGCGCAGGAGCGGGCTGTCCCCATGTGTTGTAAGAAGAGTTGTAGGGGCAGACGTCCGGCCTGGATGAGTAGGGAGCTTCTGAAGGAACTAAGTAAGAAAAAGAGGATGTATCATCGTTGGAAAGAAGGGGACGTAAGCCACGTCATGTTCAAAGATGTTGGTAAGTCATGTAGGAGGAAAATCAGGGAAGAAAAGCCCAGCTGGAGCTCAAATTGGCCACTTCTGTTAAGGATAATAAGAAGAGTTTTTATAAATATATCAATGGTAGAAAGAAGGGCAGCAGCGACCTCCACTCCTTGTTGGATGTGGAGGGAAATATAGTAACCAAAGATGCAGAGAAGGCCGAGGTACTTAATGCCTTCTTTGCCTCAGTTTTCAACAGCAAGGATGTCAGCTCGCTTGACAGTTGGCCCTCTGAAGTGGTTGATGGGGGCAGGGTGAAATATGGCCCTCCTGCAATCCATGAGGAGGAAGTTAGAGACCTGCTGAGCCACTTGGACCCTCATAAGTCTATGGGGCCGGATGGGATCCATCCTAGGGTGTTGAGAGAGCTGGCAGATGAGCTTGCTAAGCTGCTCTCCATCATCTTTCAGCAGTCTTGGCTCACTGGAGAGGTCCCGGAAGACTGGAAGTTGGCCAACGTGACGCCCATCCACAAGAAGGGCCATAAGGATGATCCAGGTAATTACAGACCTGTCAGCCTGACCTCGGTCCCAGGTAAAATCATGGAGCAGATAATCCTGGGTGAAATCATGTGGCACCTGCAGAACGGTCAAGAGATCAGGCCCAGCCAGCATGGGTTTAGGAGGGGTAGGTCCTGCCTGGCCAACCTGATCTCCTTTTATGACCATGTGACTCGCCTGGTGGATGAGAGGAAGGCTGTGGATGTGGTATACCTGGACTTTAGCAAGGCCTTTGACACAGTCCCCCACAGTAGACTCCTAGAGAAGCTGGCAGCCCGTGGCTTAGATGGGAACACTCTGTGCTGGGTTAGGAATTGGCTGGATGGCCGAGCCCAGAAAGTGGTTGTGAATGGTGTCTCATCCAGTTGGTGGCCGGTCACCAGTGGTGTCCCCCAGGGATCGGTGTTGGGTCCGGTCCTGTTTAATATCTTTATTGATGATCTGGATGAGGGGATTGAGTTCATCATCAGCAAGTATGCAGATGATACCAAGCTGGGAAGAAGGGTTGATCTGTTAGAGGGTAGGATGGCCCTGCAGAGGGACCTGGACAGACTGGAGAGATGGGCTGATTCTAATGGGATGATGTTTAATAAGTCCAAATGTCGGGTACTTCATTTTGGACACAACAATCCCATGCAGAGCTACAGATTGGGGACAGAGTGGCTGGAGAGTAGTCAGGCAGAAAAGGACCTGGGAGTGCTGGTTGACAGGAAGCTCAACATGAGCCAGCAGTGTGCCCTGGTGGCCAAGAAGGCCAATGGCATTCTGGCCTGCATCAGGAATAGTGTAGTCAGCAGAACCAGAGAAGTTATTGTCCCCCTGTACTCGGCACTAGTCAGGCCTCATCTGGAATATTGTGTACAGTTCTGGGCCCCCCAGTTTGGGAAAGATGTTAGGATACTGGAATGTGTTCAGAGGAGGGCAACGAAGATGGTAAAGGGGCTGGAGCATAAGCCCTATGAGGAGCGACTGAGGGAGCTTGGGCTGTTTAGTCTAAAGAAGAGGAGGCTCAGGGGAGACCTCATTGCTCTCTACAACTACCTAAAAGGAGGTTGTAGTCGGGCAGGGGTTGGTCTCTTCTCTCAGGTGACCAGTGACAGAACTAGAGGGCATGGACTCAAGCTTCATCAGGGAAAGTTTAGGCTTGATGTGAGGAAGAAGTTCTTTACTGAAAGGGTGATTGGCCATTGGAATACGCTGCCCAGGGAGGTGGTGGAGTCGCCGACCCTGGAGGTGTTTAAGGGGAGATTGGATGTGGCACTGAGTGCCATGGTTTAGATGATGGTTGGTGTTAGTGTTGGGTTATAGGTTGGACTTGATGATCTCAGAGGTCCTTTCCAACCTTGTGATACTGTGTGATACTGTGTAACTGCACCATCACCCCAGTACCAGGTTGGCTACAAGGAAACAGATCTCCTTTTGGACCTTTTGGCTAGAGCCAAAAGTAAAACTCCCTGGACTTTTGTTAAAAGGTTATCTTGGAGGATTTGTGCTACATAGCACAAATTAGTGTCTGTTTTTTTATTTAGGGACACAGCACCTTCTTTTGCCCCAGATCTGTGAAAGAGCAAATGTTAGTATTCCTCATTTTTGAAGAGTCCAGAGAGTCCAAATGCGAAATATCATATGGGTTAAAATAGGAGTAGTCCAGTCCCTACCAAGGTACCAAGCAGTCTGACAGCCAGGACTGCACCGATTAATATAAAAAAGGCTTTGCCAGCAACACTGACAGGTTAGTAGAGGGCAGGTACACAGACTTGGTTATTTCTGTGTGACATTCCTTAAACAGCTTGGATTGTCTGCAAAGTCCATCAACATTCCTCAATTGCAGACAGTTACTTCTCAAATACAAGGCTTTAAACAATGAGGTAAGGCAGCAAAAAGTCATTCAGTGCAAGTTCTGTCCCATCCCCGTGTATGTATAATTCTTTGCCATGTTATTCTTAGGCAAAGCTACTGCTGCAAGATAAAACAAACTTCAGATAAACACATTCATAGAATTAAGTCCTGCATTTTCAGGTCCAGGGATTCGCCTGGTGGATCTTCTGCTTTCAATAAAACAGAAAATATTTCTAGGCATGACAATTAGGTCAGTGCACTCCTTTATTTGTCACCAACATTTCAACATAGGGCTGTTACCCAAACTAAGTCATGCAGAAACAAAAGGAAGCACAAAATGCAATACAACTCTTAATTAGGCAATGTGACACTTCCTCTCAAGGTTTTGGATTTTTGGTGAGATATGCCTGTGTGTGATGTGGGTCTACTGTAATGTTTAACTTAGAAGTCAGAGTATATTGGAGGAACTCTTGGATGTTAGGAGGTTTACTTTGCAATCTTTACAAAGCACTTACATTTGTCTATTTACTAGCCCAGGGACTTTCCCAGTAGACAAGTTTCCTGGAAAGAGACAATGTTAAGGATTCCTGACATCTGGCTCTTCTGAACTGTCACAACTAGATCTAATCCAGAACAAACATTTAACTCCTTCTGCCCATGCTAAGAGCACAGTCTAGTCCTTCACTGTCAGTGAAGGATGGGAGGATGGCAGTGGGGGATGGGAAAGTGGAGTGTTGGGGGGAGAATATCCTCTTGATGAATTCTGCTCTAGTGTTCCTCAAATGTTCCTCCAGAGTCAGTGTAAAACCTGGCAGAGCACTCTGGGAACAGGCTCTTCTGTTGATAAGGAAAATAAAAGAGGATCATTGCACTGAGCTCAGAGATTGATGAGACTGGAGCCATGATGAACAACAAGCGTTTCATTAAGTGGCTGGTGTGGACAGCTAGCCAGCTATATACACAGATAGATATCTGAACAGATGTTGCCTACCAGCATAATCTGTTGTCCAGAAGTTTTCAAGACTGATCATGGCTTCCTGGGAGGCACGGTTTTGTCTTACTTGAATGCTAAGGGTATTTCAGACTCTGTGATACTTATCTTAACTCTGATCTCTTGAAAATGAACCTATGGTCTCCTGCCCACACAAGCAGAGTGCCAAACAGTCCAGAAGAGTGTGCTGTGGTGCAGGATGGGAAGCAGCACCTTTTGAGCGGGACAAGCACACACAGAGCTGATAGCAAGGCTGGTGATATAGGTACATGGTACTAACAAGCAACAACGGAATCTTTTAAATCCAGAAGTACTAGTGCATGTGGGTTTTTTAAATACATTTTGTTATTCTTTTCAACAGTTAACCAAAGTTAACCAAATCTGTTAAGTTCTAAACCATTAAAATTTACAGAATTCATAATTTATGTATTTGATGAGGAAGTAGCAATTAAAATGCTCAAAAGCGATAGCACCCATTTTAAAAGCTTTTCTTCCCACACAAATAGATATTCAGTACTTACCTGAATTTTGTGAATCAACTGGCACTTCAAACACTCAAAGACCTCAGTTCTCTGAAGAAGTTTGGCATAACGTGATTGATGCTTTTAATCCTTCCTGCTCTGCTGCAGAAAAAAATAAGGTGTGCTCTGTAGCAGAGTTCCCTACTGCTAGCAGGTCACAACCTGGGATGGACAGTCCTATGTCTTGTGTTTTTGTAGTTCATCCCTACTTAGCTGTGGACTTTGGAGTCATGTGAAGAAGTGCTTTGTGCCTCTCTGAACCACTGATAGCAGAAAACCAGGAATACATGACATTTGAAAAGCAGAGAAGGAAAAATCAAATCCAAAACAAATACGACTAAGTAGAATGTTGGTTTTACCCTTTTTTTTAAGACATTAACAATTCTCTCAATCTACATAGGGAAACAGTTCCTAGTCTATTTTTCCTGATGATATGGCAGAAGCCAAGAAGGTAGATAGCAGAGACTATTTGAGTTCTTGATTTTACTGTAACAGAATAGGAGAAAACATTTTCAGAGTGTAAGCATCTGTGGAAATCACAGTATCACAAGGTTGGAAAAGACCTCTGAGATCATCTAGTCAAACCTATGACCCAACACTAGCACCCACTTGTCATTTAAACCATGGCACTAAGTGCCACCTCCAGGGACAATGACTCTACCACCTCCCTGGGCAGTGCATTCCAATGGCCAATCACCCTTTCAGTGAATTTCCTAATATCAAGCCTAAACCTCCCCTGATGAAGCTTGAGACCATGTCCTCTTGTTCTGTCACTGGTCACCTGAGAGAAGAGACCAACCCCTGCCTCACTACAACCTCCTTTTAGGTAGTTATACAGAGCACTAAGGTCTCCCCTGAGCCTCCTCTTCTCCAGGCTAAACAACCTCAGCTCCCTCAGTCGCTCTTCATAGGGCTTGTGCTCCAGCCCCTTCACCATCTTCGTTGCTCTCCTAAATAGCTCCTCGATTCCAACACTGGTACTGTTAGAACTACATAATCATTTCACAGACATTTCACGTTTTTATTTATTGTTCAGCAAGTACTAGAAGACTTCATAGCAAAAATTAAAAGCTCTACTATTTAAATTGTGATGTTAAGCCACCTACTCTCAGCCTTGTTGATGAAAATACTCTTCTAGGAGATTATTGGTTTGGTCTATCTATCCCAAAGTAAATCAAAGTGTCACTTTGCCCTATGGTTGTTGTGCTCAAATTGCCACAGAGCGTGAACATTACAGCTTGGATCCCTCAATGGGATCAATCAGCTGTGGATTCCAATAGCTAGAATATATTGCTAATCTAAAGACTGGTTTCATATTTGTTCTGTATTTGAATATACTACTGCATTCAGACAATCTCTGTAACAGTTCCTGGAGAATAGGGCATGTAACACATGGTAAAGTAGTGCTAGTGACAATGGTCTTATTCATTCCAGCAAGAACAAAAAAGCTTGCAACTCTTAAGGCTCAACAACAGTTACTGTTGCTGGTAAATGGTGACTGAACTTCTGATTATATTGCTGCAGCATTTCAACAGATGTCTGCTTAAACAGGAAGCAAGTCCATCCCATTTGCTGGAAGTGTTTTTCAGGTTTTACTTATTTCTAGTTCTAAATTTGTTCCAAATCACCCAGAACAGACAAGAAGGGGGCGCTTATCAAAGCTCATGCTGTTGTCCCCTTTAGCAGGGAGCTCTGTGGGTGCCTGGGACAGAGCGTGCCTACTCACCCACTCCCCTGAGCCTGCAGATTCCAGTCCTGTTGTTCTTTGCTGGCTTGGCTATCAGCGTTCAAGCCTGCAGCCACAGCCTCTGCAATGTTTATCATTCATAGCTGACAAGTTTCTGGTGATTTGTAAAGAGGTTGTAAGCACTAGTCCAGAAAGCCTGACTCCAACTGTCTATGTCTTGTCAACCTACCAACGAATTGACTTTGAGAGGCAATAACACAACTGAAGTCTTTGTTTTATTTTGATGCTCTGAATTGCACGACAGATGCTCACACACTCAAATTTCTCCCCCAGCTCACTCCCCTCTTTTTCCCTTTGTCAGGGTACTCTTCAAGTACAGGTACAACTTCAATCCATGACTTGTGCTCAGGTTAGATACCTGAAATAAGAGAGGCAAAAGCTACAAAGTGTTTGCACACTACTGAGCCCAACATAGGCTTTTATTGCTGCTCTGCAGACAATGTTGCATATTCTTAGACCTCGGGGGGCAGCTGTCAGCATCTTGGTATTAGATTTCCTAAAGAAAATCTGAGGTGAGGCTGCGAGTAGTAAAAGGTGTAAATTTAAGCCAGAAGCAGGCAGAGCTCTCACCTTCCTTGTCACCACTGCTCAAATACTCTATGTTCTGCCTTGCCTCTCAAGCAAATTCCCTTGCCCCATTTCTTCTCTGCCCTGGGTTCACTTTGCCTCATTGCTTTCCACATGCTGCGTGCCAGACACAAGCTACCTCTGAAGTGGATGATGCTTGTGTCACAGATGCCAACCTCTTGCAATTGACTTGCTAGTTTTTGAAACGTGCTTGAAAGCTGCAGCTTGCTCACTGAAAAGTGTCAGAGCAGTAAACTACTTTTGCATCTTCTTCTTGATTCCCATAGTTTTAAAAACAGCAACATCTTCCAAAACAAAACACATGCTGTTTTTACAAGAGTAATAGTGCTCATGGAAGGACTCAGCCTCTGGGGGACAAAAAGAACACAGAACACACAAGAAAAATTCCCACCAGCATCCAGTCTTTGTGAAGTTTACTTAGAATAGATCTTTCCTAAGATTCGGAAATTATTTCATTTGGCAGTAAATAGTTTAACTATAAGTGTTCACTTGGGTTTTAAAGCCTTAGGAAGTTTCCACAGTGCATGTCTAGGCACTGCTTCAGTTACACCTTTGCTTTGATGTTGACTGAGCTACTCAAAACACACACCTCTAACCAGATAAGCCACTCCTGTGGAAGGAACCAAAGAGCTTTTCTTGTGTTTGTGCATAACCCACATTCATAAACCACTCCAATACCTGACCTCTGTTTATGAGCTGAATCTTTCTCTGCAGCTCAGGTCTTGTTTCCAAGAAGGGAAGAAAAGCTGTGTCTTCTGTCCAAGTCAGGCCCTGAACAACAGTGGCTTCTTGATAGGGTTCTTAAAAATCCTGAAGGTGATGGTGTGTGATGAACCAATGCGTAACAACATAGGATGTTTATGAAGAGAAAGGGTTAATATCTTTATCACCATATGCAGAGCAGTGACTACGATGAATAAAACCACTCTGTGGTAGGCACACCACGGCAAGGCGCAAGCAGAGTTGAAGTGTGAAGGGCAGGGTAAGGTTAATTCACAACCCTGATGAATTCAGTCAGTCAAAAGGATTTTTCAGAAGACTTAAAAATTCACTGAGTATGTAAAGTAGTTGCATTAGCAACTGCTGACTTAAACAACAGAATTTATATTGCTCTCTGAACACATAAAAATCTGACAATGAACAACAGTATGTTAATGTTTAACACAAGACAACTCCCATTCTCTGAACTACATACTGTTAGGCTTACAGTAGCTATTTATCACTAAGTCTGGAGGAAGAGTGTGGCGGGTTAACCATGCTGAGAGTGACTCACTTCAATATCCAAAATATCTCTGGAAAAAAAATTAAACACACAGAGATTGTTCTGCTACTCCTATCTCTTCTCCCAAGAACAGGGAAAATCCCACCCACTGGATTATGATAGACTGCTCAGTTTGGTCCACGGAAGTTTGTTACTAATCTTAACATCTGTACTTATGATTCATTTACTACATTATTCTGAACCTACATATACTAAAAAGCCTAATAAAAAGATCCAGAAAAGAGAAGTTGCAGTGCAGCAGAACAGGAAGGGGTGACAGTCCCAGAAGGGCTGTGACAGAAGAGGTTTTTACTAACATGAACAAGACATTCTGACCGCAGAGATGGCACAGATGGTCTTAAGCATGCAAAATGTTTCCTGCAACTCACTTAGAACAGAATTTGCAGATTAAGTATAGAAGACAACAATCAAATACAGCAACCAACCAGCCTTACTTGTTATAAATATTCTGATGTACAAAAAAGATGAATTATTACTTGCTCCGGGGCATAGTTTTTTGATTTACAACATCCAGAAGTTACCTCTGTATCTCTCAAGAAAAATGCTACTCAGAATGGGAAAAGAAACCTAATACCATACCCTGCCACTGTACCTCTACAGATACAATAAAATATTTAAACAAAAATTCTCTCTTCTTTCGCTTTATGCTTTGCCATTTTTTTTTTAGGTAGGGAGGTAGGGAAGACAAAAGTGATAAATCTGCAAGCAGTGAAAGAAGAGATACAAGTTAACTCCCTTACTTTGCCTGTCTTCTCATAGTCTTAATGGAAACAGTCGCTTGTCTCTGTTCTCATTGATGTCTGCAGACACCTAGAGGGAACTATGTCCCAGTTTAACAGCTTACACCAAGCTCCACAAAAGTACCCATGCCTAGTCAGCCCCTCAGCATTCAGGGTCCCCACAGGCTTCCTACAGGCACTGTGGGACCCTCACACCTTCACTAGCTTGGCTGCAGTTCTCAGTCTCCCTGCACTGGCAGAAGCTGCTTGCGCTTCAACAGCTGGGACGAGGTGCCAGTAAAGGTACCAGCCCGAAGGGAGGGTTCAGGTCTCATCCCACGACTCTTGACAATGAAATGCCCAGGTACACAAGCTTCGTCTCAGTTCCCCCTTTTAATCTGCTTTAAATAAAATGCAAAAAGGTGACCGACCAAAGCAAGATGGAATCTTCTTCCTGGAAAAAGAAAGAGGTCAAATTCCTCCAGAAGATCATTATCAAAAACACCTCAGAGAAACATGAATATCTAAAATACAACAGGGAAAATGTATTGCAGAAACTATTTATTTCATGCCAACTTAGCTCTTCCACTAGATATTTGACACATATTTCAAAAATCCAGTACAACAATAATTTAGAGCACTACAGAGAAAGATTTTTAACTCAAGTGAATTTCAAAACAAGGTTTTATGCATACATACTTGTATCATAAGGCAAAAGAAAATAGTCTATCCATAAGCAGCACTCCTACAGCCTATCTTTGATACACACTGGAGAATGAAGATCTTCTATTACTAAACATATACTTAAAAATTAATTCCCTTATATTTCAGATACCTCTATAGAAATATAAAATATTTCTATAGAAAATAATTAATTTCTACACTGGTAGCTAAGCTATTACTCAAATTATTATAATTCATAGGGATTTGTCAAATATAACACTACCCTGAAGAAATAACTGAAGTTGCATATTATTATTGCCTGTCAATTACAAGTAAAGCACACACACACACATAAAAGCATGCTGAGGAACACATTCCAGTGCATTTTAATAAAAACAAAAAATAAATCTGACCAGGATTACCATATGACTACCAAGTACAATGCAACATAATCAATGACAACAATTAATGTTGTAAAAAGGGATCTAGTTCAAGGTGCTTTTTTTTGCTAGGAATAATAGGTTTCTGTTAACATAATCAGATGGTGTAGGAGTGTCTCAGCTTCAGACTAGACTACTTAATTAGAGGCACAGCTAGCATTACAGAACTGCTACCAAGTAGTACATATTCCTGCAGAGTCCATTACGGAAAAGGAATGTCAAAGTTTCAGAAAGTTTACAAGATTCACAAATACGCTGCTCTGAAAACACTAACCATTTTCCAAATTTTAAAGAAAAAATTTAAAGCTAGGAGACACTCTGAGTTGTGTTTTTGTTAATAATTGAGATGCACATATCTGTCTGTAATGAATAGGTCAGATTTCTTTAAGATTCCTCAAAAAAAGTCTTCCTTCATAAAGACAACTCTATTTAGTATTGTAAATGCCCCTCAGATTGCAAGTAATTACAGCAATAATTAAAATTGGAACAAAATACTGTATTTTTCATATAACATTGACAGTATTTCCAAGATAAATTTAATAAAATACAAACTATCACAATTACAGAAAATCTGTGTAATAATTTTTTTAATAAATCATTTGTAAAAGTCATTGTCATGGTTATGTTTTAAAATGGAAAGAATAAATCTTTAAAAGATAGCAGCCTTCCACCATCCCCATTAATACTGTTAAGGACAACTTACTTAAAGAAGTGCTCGATTGCAAAATAAAGGCAGATTATATACCACAATTTTTCCAGTAGTGTAAGTTACAGTAGTAAATGTTTATTTTTCCTTAACAAGTTATCGTACTTAAATAATAAAATATATTATAGTTTGCCCAAACTGTCTATTATTCTAGACTAGAAGTTGCATATCCTTTACCTTCCCTCATAGGAAGACTCCCTCACCTTACTTCACAGCTAAGAGCTGAACTTTTCTGAAGCAGAGGACACAGGATCCATGATTCTATGACTCCATGAGTTCCCAATATAGATATCAGAGTATATGGATTTTTAATCACCTGAAAAAATAGAACTACAACTCCAGTAAGAGTAAAAAGTTTGACTAGATCTTTTTGCTATCCATACTTCTTGAGATATCAAGCACTGACGCAGTATGAGAGTAGTTACTGGTTTTTTACTCGCAAAGTTCATTACAACTTGCATGGATTCTTCTCACTGGTTTAAATCTTTGATGTGAGCATATCAAACTTTGTACTTAACTTAGTTGCTTTTGTGGAGGGTTGAGTTTCTTTTTTTTGGTGTTCACATCTGAAAAGGAAACTGCGGAAATGTGATGAGATGAAAGTATACCCTAACTGCTCAGTAATTTAGAAAGTGAAATGCTATGTAAATTCATAACTGACATTCTTTAGCTGCAAATAAATACGAATACATACTGACAGACTAAATATGGTGACATTTGGCTTCCAAAAGCACAGTTTGCAAGGCAGTTATATTTTAGATCATCTAACCTGCAGCATCCAATGTTATATAAGAACACTAGCCTACTCTACGGTCACTGCTTAAACATATCAGAACTAGTTTTAACTTCTTTTAGCAGTGGTACTGTTAGGACTAGAGTTAGTAGCAAAGATCTCACCAATCTGGTTGGGAATCTTAGAAGCGTTTGGGTTGGAAGGGACGTGTAAGAACCATCTAGTACAATCCCTCTACAGTGAGCAAGGACATCTTCAATTGAATTAGGCTGCTCAGACCCCCAACAAACTGAACCTTGAATGTTTCCAGGGATGGGCATCTACAATGTCTCTGGCATGGCGTAAATCCTTAGGCACAAAATCCCCAAGCAAGTTCTGCACTATTTTCACGAGCAGTAAACAAACTAGTGTAAAACCAGCTCAAGTACACAGCAAACACTGTGGAAGCATATCCCTTATTTCTACAATGTTTTTTTACAGTTGTACTCTATATTTTTTGGTTGAAAGTCTTCCAGATTTAGTCACATGAACTCATGATTACTTCTCAAAACAATTATCAACTCCTCACTTAAATACTCAGCACCCAGGGAGCACTGGACACATCTCTAACTGCAACCCAGAAGAAAACTCTTGAGCAATTTTCAGACCTCTAATTCCCATGCTCTCAAAAGGCAGCCATTGGTTACTCCACTGCAACATCAAAACATCAGTGGATTCTCACCTCAAAGAGCTCAGAATTTTCACGTTAACAACTGAAATCCCACTGTCATTGATTTATCCAGTCAACTCCTCACATTACCGTATCCCAATGAAAACTGCACAGAGGACTTACACTAGGCACCAGATAGCTTTTGTTATAAAATTCTGACGTTTCCACTGAAAATCCTATTTGCACTCATTCCACTGGTTTTTGAGAGGGGAAAACACAGGCCCCAAGAAAGCTCAATCCAACTCTCTGAAGTCAGCAGGGGCTAGGTAAGGATACTTCACAAGCATTCAGAAAAACAAACATTCCTTCTATAATTTTTCCAAGAGCACTGAATTAGATCCCTTTATAGTGACATTTCAGGAGTTAAACAAAGATCACAAGCCTTATTTCACCCAGAGATATTTACAAATAAATTTGGGGGCAATTACATCAGATAAAATAGAAATATTAAGCCTAAGAACATTCACATGGATGGATTTCCAAGAACATATACAACCTCTTATTTATATAAGGCTGAATTCAGGATAGCATTTCTAAGTAGATCTAAAATAAATTAAATAGGTGCAAACATGAAGTTGTTAAAGAATGACTGGAATAAAGAGAGTCTCATTTTCTCAACTTCCAGTTCCTAATACAGCTGCAAGATTTTGATCAACCTTTTACAATACACAAAATACCCAAAGCAAAAAAGTGCCTTCTCTACAGGTAATCTAGAAATTGCATGAGCTTGAATACATGTAGGCATGGCTGTTGTTCAGTGTATTCACCTAAGAACAGAAATGACAATCATTTTATGTCTGCCAATTTATTAATATAATTATTCCTATACAAATAAAGTATTGTTTCTCCTTCATAGTAACAATTCATTTTTAAAGCAGACAGGTCAATATATTAAAAACATGATCATTGTTAGAATACATGATGTACTAAGACACAGGAGGTAGAGTTAGATCCCCATTAACAATTACTTCAGAAAACAAAGACTATTTTTAAAAATTAGTAGACCATTCCTTTGATGAAAATTTCCTATTTAGAATAACTCACTTCTAGACACTTTAAGGGATGGGGTTTTTTTTTAAGAATTATAAAGACTACATGATAGAAAGTTGTCCTCTTTCAGTTTTCAACATAAATTTGCAATAAGTACATAAAAAAACTTCCAAGTGATAAAGACTTAAGACAAACTGCAATAAAGTAACATTTTAAATTAATCAATTTTTCAAAGATACCATGAATTTGACCACATCTTTTACCTTATGATTACTTAAAAACTCATTCAACTAACTACAGTTTAAAAATATATCTACACCAATGAAATCAATGTGAAGCTTTTTTACACTGTTAATAATTGGCATTTTTGAATGGCATTCAAATGAATAAGTATCATTCTTTTTGCAACAACTTACTGCAAAATACAGGCACCTTAAAAATGGATACATAATGCAACCAGGACATTTGGGACATTAAAAGTGTTTCATTATGTAGTCATGCTATGTATTTCCCTTCTTTCAAAGAAATAGTCTACAGTTTGAAGCCGTGCCTGAGGTGTGTGCAAACTATAAAGGTTCAGCATTTACTTCAATTTTCACATTACATTTCTTTTACAGTTACGAAACCATTAATGTGCCATGATTTTAAACTGTTACAACTGGAAAATCTTAAGCAGACATCGTATCTTCAATAATATATTCTTGCTATTGCACATATTCTCATATGACAGTGAAACTCAGGTCCATATTCAATTTAAATTATTTACACATGCAAAAATCATTTATCTGCATATAATGTTGGAAAAAAAGCTATAGCCTTTCTTGACCCATACATTTGGCTCCAAAATTTATGCCACCATATATTATAAAGAACAGCCTGCCATGCAATCGTTCTGCTTATATGGGTCTGTTTTAAAGACCACTGAAACCAAAAGTAGCCTTAATTTAATTCAGTAAATTTTGAATTAGGCATAAAGTTCAAATAGAAAAATTATAGAAAGTTTTTCTATAGTAACTGATATAACTGCACTTTGGATGCATTAAGATGCTCTCACAGCATCTCTTAAAATACAAAAAAATTCCTTCCCAAAAGTCCTCTTCCTAAAACCTACAATGTTACAGTTCAAGTTGAGCCCTAGGTATATTTATGAAGTTTATGCTCTATTAACTTAATTAACAGTTATCCCCTTTTGGTCATGACGCAGAAGCCCACAGTGATGCACACCAAAACCTACAATAGAAGGATTATACTCTTGTCATGAGCAGTAGTTATCATACAGATGCACTTCCAAAATAGTTGTTCCTTCATATCCTCTTTTTTAAACAAAAATGGTCTTTCCTGTTTCAGCGATACATCATAAATATAGTATTTTCCAAACAATGAGTAGGAAATAGATTTCCACTGAATTTTCTTTAGCTTTGAGGAGTTTAGACATCATCAAATATTTTGCTTCGAGACATTGACAGGTATCTTCCTCCAGGCTGGTACCTGCAGAATCAATTTGAAATATGAAAAAGAATCACAGGAAACAGAAAAATAAAGACCCACATAACCCTCACTGCACTCTTACTCCTTGACTCTCAATGAACTACAGGATCTGAAGTTCTACTGAATTACTGTTTCCATGAGGATTTGACAGGCAGTCATTAAATTAAATCTCATATGACCAAGAAAAACTGATGAGTACTGGGAGTCCTAAAAAACTTTGTTCCTTGATGCAAAGAAAAAACTTTGGTTTTGTTGAACACAACTTTTTTCTTTAAAACAACAACAAAACCCCCAAAACAACGTTATCCAAAAGTAGTTTCAGTGACTAACAGAACATATCATTGTGTATTCCCTAGCAGAAATACAATATCAAAGATAATGAAATCAAATGGCTTAGTGGGAAAAAAGTAGCTTCACATATTGCTGGTCAAGTATACTTTAGAAGCATTTTACAAGCATAAATAAGCTTCCGTACAAGCACAGTTTACTTCCTCTCTATATTATTACCAAAACCTGAACAGAAACAAAGTCAGAACCTAGTGTTTCTAGTGCTCTTACTGTCCTAGAATGCTTCTAACTATTTCAGAAGCTATAGTTTTAAAAATCAATGTTACACAGGCTGTTTATAAATTAACTGAAATTTCATATGCAATTATTCTTGATGTATTACCTCTATGAAATTAAATGCAGGTTACTAGTACACAGCTTAACTAAACTTTGTGGTTGCAGATTTTATTTTTAAAGGAAAAGTTCAGAACATTCCACTGCAAAGTCCGTATAGGTGCCAGAAGACTGCAGATACTGTACTTGAAAAGTGTTTTGTCCAAAAGAATTTTATATGCATATTCCTATTTTTGTAGACTATTATCCTTTTCACACTGTACAGAAGTCTAAAGCTGACAGAATTGCTAAGCTAGTTCCTCTTAAAACTCTCAGGCTTAAAAAGAATCGTTATGAAATGTGATGACATTAGACTAGACAAGTAAGTTGTTGATACAAACTAATATCACAGAATCAATCCGTAAAACCTGACACTGTCACTCAACAACACTCATGTTTTTGAACTAGTATTTATTTGTTGACATTGTAGATAGAAGTCGAATGAAAGCATTTAAGATTCTTTTAGTAGATGAGATATGTGAGTTTTAGTCGTAAAACTAAAGTAAATTGTAACTTTTTATAAGGGAATTTGAAATTATTTATCATTAAATGGTTCTACATCATAATTACATAAATAAAAAAAGCATCCATAAAATGTGTTAGTTATTCCTTAAATATGAGCAGAGTTTAGGAGTTATATAAGATATTCTATTTCAAGACTGAGGAAATTTGGTGTTCAAATCACAGCCACGGAATCACAGAACTCCCTATTACAGACAGAGTTACACTGTGCAGTCCAAAACTTTTTGTTCAGTAAGTTCAGATTTTAATTTACTTCAGTAGTTCCAAGATCTGGTCCCCAGATGTATTCCTGCAACTACTGGTCCCATAATACAGTTTTATTTCTTGCAGCCCTTAATGACGGGTTTTATTCAGGGAAATCAAGTGAGCTTTCTGAAGTCTTGTAGGAAATTAGAGAAAACCTATCTTGCACATATGCAGATGATCCCTCGGTTCTTTGATCTCTGCTTTTACATGCAGTATTTTTCAGATTATGCCAATACACAAACTTATATTCAACCAAAAATACTTCAGGTTTCAATTGATTTTAAAACAATTCCCGAATCATGGGGGAAACAGAAGAAAAAGAGCTAGGTGAGATGTCAAATTTTGTTTACAAAACTCTTTTTATGATACCATCTGATATAGCTGTCAGGTCACAACACAGAAGACATTACTATCTTCTAATTGCAAATAACACAGAAGATTTCTCACCTTCCCGAGTCCGATTCAAGAGGGTCATCATTAACTGAGTCTGCATTAAAATCCAACGGTTCTGCATCCTGGAGGAGTTCTATTCTATCTCTTTCAGTCCTACCATTTGATCGGGTATACTTTGATAGTGCTGAATAGGTAAAAGGAAGGAAAGACGCTTATTTACGCTGTGAACACCTCAGTGTGTGGAGACATCAAACTTACAAAACCATAATAATAATAATCTGCTACTATCTCATCCAAAATATAAGCAATTTAGGGGAGATTCAATATTAAACCAAATCTGGCTACATGCTCAAATGTGTAGTATCTCATCTTTGTAACTATAACTTTTCCCCCTCAAGAAGGATTTTGCAAAGAAGTCCAGTATCTACAGTGTGTTTTGGTCTTGGAATGCTGCATAATCACATGCTTAACATTAAAATATTATTTCATATAATTTCAGTTAGCCTACCACTTAAAATTTGGGTTTCCAACTTTGTAAAGAGGAGGGCAAAATCTACCAAAGTTGTCTCAAATGTGTGTTCAAATCTCCCCAGCTTTCCTTTTTTCTTCTTTTTTTTGTTTGATTTCTTACCTCTTGTTAGTTTGCAAAAGCACATAAAATATATTAAAAAACCCCACTGTGACAAATAAACTTTCTAGAAGTTTACAGTACCTACAAGAAAGTTTTTTGCTAACATATGGTATTAAATGAGCATGTATACACTAGTGTGATATTCTACTGGCTTTACATTTGTTGGTCATCCACCTGATTATTCCATTATTCCAGTCAGAGAGAGTTCATTTACAACTCAAGAGGCAAATCTTAAGATTTTAAACTCTCAACTTCAAGACATATGTCAACAAAGTCTCTCTGTTGAAAACCGCAACTCTAATTGTGTTCAGTATGTAGTGACTGATGTACCATAAGAAGACCAAGTAATTGAGACTACCCAGACTATCCAGTACCTCCAGCTTCAACTAGCTGAAGTGTTGCAGATGGAAAGAAACACAGCACTCTTTTCAGGTGTCTTTAACGGGCAAGATGGCACTGTGCCATAGAAAAGAATGTATCAGTGCATCATCTAAGACTAAAAGGAATCTATTTGAAGCTATTCGCACAGACAGTGTTGTGCAGACAAGGTATTAAAAAAAAAACCAAAACAAACTCCCTCAACACCCACAAAGCTTACATCTGTTGGTATTGGTCTCTGAGAAGCTGGATTCTTTTTGTTCTGTGTGGACCACTCTGTTTCTAGTGGAATCATCTCTATTTCCATACCGCTCCTTCCATTCCTGGAAAAAAGAAAAAAAAAGAAAATATAAGGTGTGAGGGAAAAGTAACACAACAAAGCATAAGTTGGATCAAGAAAAATTCAGGCCCACAATTAAAAAAAAAAGCTACGCTGTCAATCGCATCAAATCATGAAAGCAATACGTTGAAAATGTCCCTGTTCAGTATCTTGACACAGGAAGACTTCTTGTTTTGTTCTAAACTCTTCACTAAACCACTTACCATAACAATTCTTTAGAAAAAAGACTCTCAGAAAACAGACTGCATATTAGATCCGCACACAAAGTTTACGCAACTGCTCAGTTATGGTATGAATGTTGCTTTTTTATTTCTGCTTCCACCTAGTAGTAGAATGGTAAAATAACCAGAAGCAGACAGCAAAAAAAACTTTTAGACCATGTTTACTGATCTTGTTGTTTTGTTGTGTTTACAGTTCATCATGTTTTAGTATAATACTGAAATATTAAAGAAGATGTCTCATGTTTTTATTGGGAAAAAACACGTCAGTAGAATTTTTTTCCAACTGCTCCAATAACTTCAGTATGTTTCAGATTCATACCTAATCTCAGATTATGGACTGGCAGGAGCTGGTATACTCAAAATTACCGTGCTAATTTATGCCGTACATTACAGTTCTAAGATGCAGGAGGATCAAGCATCTAATTGTGATCCAGAAAAAGATAATAGTATCTTATCTGCCTTTCTGCAGATAGTATTTCTCCCTTAGTTTAGTCAGTCCATTTCTTGCATTCATCATTTTGATTTATCTCTTTGTTTGTGGCTTTCTATCTATACTAAATTCCAAATGCTATAAACTGATGAAAAACCACAGCTATAGCTAATGGAAGCTGCTGACAATTAAGCTGCCTGAATTTTTTTTTTATTCAGATTGACTGCCTTCCCAAATTTTTCAATTCACTATGCACTCAAAGGATTTTTTGAATCAAACACTGTGTTTGTTACTCAGTGGTAACAGTATTCACTCTGTTTTAAATGTAATTGCCTCCTCTGAAAAAAAAATCTGCCAATTACTTTTCAATGAACACACAAAGCAACAGGTAAGCTTGGTAGGAACATACAGTCCCCATTTCAGCGAATATGACAACATTGCAACTGCTGTTGTTTCAAGCAGAGCAGTACCAACAGAAGAGACTGATAATTAAGTCATCTCCGATTATTCTGCATCTTAGAAATCATGAGCATTTCCAAAGCTTGTCAGAAATGCTGGTATACACAGTTCTCACAGCACACTAAGTAACAAAAATGTCCAAAAAGTGACCGTAACGGCCCTCCTATCATTTAAAATTAAACTGCAAATTATTTCACCCCACCAAGATAATTATGCAAGATTAAAATGATTCTATCAATTATTTGGGACTTATTTTTTTGTGAAGTAGATGATACTGAATTAAATAGCAGTGGCAAATCCTCAGGTACTGTAGTATATTAATATTATAATTACTAAAACAATCTCATACCCTTCTTCTGTTTTCACCTTCTTCCTGCCTTTGTCGTTTTCTTTTCTCTATAAATATAAAACCATTGTGTCAGCTACATGCAAGAAAAATATTTTTTAAACAAACAATGAAAATGCAAAGTTAACTAGCAAAGATTGTTATTGAAATACATGGCTCATACAATAAAATGAGAACAAAAGGCAAAACTGCTTGTCTATCATTATGGAGTTCCCAATTAAAATGAATTAATAATGATGATCTCTTAGGTCAAAGCATAATATTTGGACACCAGTTAGCAAAGCCAAAAAAATAACACCTCACAGAAATAGTCGGAAAAACTACGACATTAAAAAGAAACTTGAGCATTACTGAATCAAAATCATGCTGAAGTTCTTTGAGGACCATAAGTATGACCCAAATAGTTTGTGTTAAGCAGGAAGTGTAACATCACAGTATCAAAGAAACAGTAACTTCTGGTTTAAGCAAATGAAAGACAGTTCTCTTTCTCCAAAAAAAGAAACTACTACACTACCACTACTCTAAGTAAATCTAGATTTTGTTTTTCATAAATTGTGAAATGAGAATAAAAGTATTCCACAATATAACATTGCATCCAGAGATTTTAATTTCTAAAAATTACTCAAAAACCACAACAGTTTTTAACAACTTTCAAGAAACATTTTCAATATAAATTAACAATTAAAAACAATTAAAAAGCTCTCCAACACAGCAGATAATTACAGCTCTACAGAACAGTATGCTTTCTGTGATAAAACCCAGCAGTTAACTGAAACAGCAAAAAATCCAAAGGAAATTACAGAATTTGGGCAGCTCAATCAACACATTTGTGCAAATACAGTGAGCTGTTGATGATGAAGACAATTTAAGTCCTAACTGTCCTTTACGAGAGATTACAGAAGCACCTGCTCAGGTATTATCAGATCAGCAATGACTTCAGAGGAGCACCACTTAAACGAGCTATAAAATATGCAGAAATATCAAAAATTCAAATAATGCATGAGTAAAGGCAATACTTCAGATGTCAACAAAGCCAAGCACTGTTTATATTGCAACCACAAAGCTGTAAGTCTACTGCATTTTGTGCAGTAGACTGCCTCAGTACAGTTTTCAAGATATTGACAAGCTATATGCTTCATTTCTTGAGCAACATTTCAGACAAGTTTAATACAACAATGTATTAAGTTTTGTAGGAAGACTAGAAAAGAGGACCTAGCTTACCTCTTCTGATTAGCTCTTTTCCTTCATCAATCAAATCAGACGTCATTTCGCTATCCCCCATGAACTGCTGGAATCCCAAAAGATTCAAACAACGTGTTCCTAAGCTGGTAAAAGCAGAAGGAGAAGCAATTCAATGAATAGCTTAGATTACATTGCAAAATGTAGAATAAATTATTCTGAAATCTATGGACAATTAAAGTAACAAAGCAATGTAGAAGGAAAGACATATCATTACACTAGCAGAGAAATCAGGAAATTCAGAACTGTGACACATTCAATTGAAAGTGATGGAATAATGTTTTTCAAACAGTGAGATAAAACTGTTTACAGTCTGAGGATAGTGCACATGATTTAAGACAATTGCTTGAAATGTTCTTACATATAACAGAATTTATACCTGTGATATCTTCTTGATTCTTCTTTGCCAGGACACAATCTCTATAAAAACTATACCTATTATGATTTCCATGTTTTTGAAACAGTAATAACACAGGAAAGCCACCTTCATCTCAGGAGAAATGTGTGGCATACTCCTAAGCCATAGGGATGCTGGCTGCTGATATGCATTAGGCAGCAGTCAGATAATAAGCTTTCTTTTTCTTTTTAAGCTGGACCTGGAAGTAGATAGCATGAAACCACTTTCACCTTTTCAACTTAACACCAGAGAATACAACTGCTGGTTTTGTTATTGTTTTCTTCTCTCTGAACAGGAGCATCAATACCATATTCAAAGTTGGCTTCATTATATGTTTACACTGAAAAAAATTTTTCCTATACTATCTGAGCTTTATGACTGCTGGATTAAATAAGGAAGACAGCCTTCCTTGATGGATTTTAATTAAACATTGTGTTTTGCATGTATCTGAATTATTAAAGGGCACTGAAGTTCATGCAAAGTAGCCTCCTTTCCTTTAGTTTCTTTTCTTCCTTTTCATGCTGGCATTCAAAACCCAGGATCATTGTGAACAAAGAGTGGCAAAAACTATTTTCTTGTCATTAGCTTTCTTGTTTGCTTTTCATGTTTTTCTTCTGGCTCCAACATCACCCTTGTCATCTAACCTAAAGGTAAGAAGGGAAAACCTAGGGCTCAATTTTTGTTGCCTTACTATCTACAGATGCATATAGAAAATTAATGGCCATTCACGGCATGTAACTACATTCTACATGACTCAAAACATTGCCTTTGACTGAATGGTAATGCAAAATTGAAGAAGTGGATATAAATGTAGTCATGCAAGGCCAGATTGAAGATATCCCATCCCCTACAGTGGCCAAAAGCAGACATTTTGTAATACAAGGATAAAGCAGGCATACAGAAGTATTTTCTGCAATTAAACTTGCAGCCTCAAAATCAAGCGCGGCTTAGAGAAAAAAATATCAAATTATTCATACCACTATGCTTTCAAACTGAAGTCTGGTAATAGAAATCAGAAAATTGTTATGAGTCTGTTTGAAATTTCATTACCTGAAGTTTATTAGAAAACCATGCTGCAAACATAGCTTCCTCGTGGCAATTTTAATCTCAAAAGCAGAATCTAAATATTTATAGGCTCAAAAGTTTCAATAGATCACAGAAGCTTAGAATGGCTTGAGTTGGAAGGCACTTGTAAATGTTATCTAGTCCAACTCCCCTAGCAATGAGAGGGGACATCTTCAACAGATCAGGTTGTATAGAGCCCCATCCAACCTGACCTTGAATGCTTCCAGGAACGGGGCTTCTACCACCTCTCCAGGCAACGTGTTTCAGTGTTTCATCACCACCATTGTAAAAAAATCCTTCCATCTAGACTGAAACCACCCTCTCTCAGTTTCAAACCATTACCCCTTGCCCCATTGCAACAGTGCCTGATTAAAAGTGTTATCCCTATCTTTCTTACAAATTCCCCTTAAGTATTGAAAGATCAGACCTCAAAATCTAGGAATGAAGTTTTATCAGGGAAAGAAAAAACACAAACTCTGTTATGAGTTCATACAATTGATATTCTTAAAATTTACATATTTCACATATATAAATAATAATATATTGGTTTAGTTTTTGCATTCTCATTAATATGTCACAATTCAACTGCTGGAAGAGGAGAAGTGAATCTTTTCCTGATTGCTGAAACAGGTATCAATTAATGTAAACAAACATTACCTTGCAAATCACTTACCTGAAGTATGTGGCAATACAGAGAATGACAACGAGCATTGGATAATATATATAGAATCCATCTGCAATGAAGGACAGCACTCTCATAGATCCCATTATCTGGAAAAAAAATCCATAAGAACAATCTCTAATCAGATATATTCTACATTTATCCATAAAAGTTGCACTACCTCACTGTTTTCAGTCCACAACAGACAATCACACAATCCTTTACACTTAATGAAACATAAATAAATATTATCATCACAGATCTGACCCAGACATTTGACCCAGAATGCCCAGAAATATCTCTAGCAGTCTATTCCATTTGAGTTTGCTAAGATGCTAGATCATCTTGTCGTGCCTAATGCAGAACTAGTTCAGGTCTGGTTAATCTTTCCATCTGCTGTGAAAGCAGTCACTGAACAACACTAAGAATCCACTTGCTAACAACACAGATGTGAGATGTAATGTGCTGTCCTATAGAAATCTGTTATTCAGCAGAACCAAATTCACTGGGTTTTCAGTGGCAAGTTAGGTCTGCTCCCAATCCATAAAGATGTCCCATATGTTAATGCTAGTGGAAGCTAAAGCTATTAGGTAGTGGAGTCTGAACTCTTCAGCTTTAATACTTCACTTTCTTAGCATAGAGAGCATAACAGAAAAACTTAGCTACTGATGGTTACATCTTCCGTTATGTACTTGTGATGCCATCTTTTATTCCAGCACTAAAGATGGCGGGCTGGGTAGTACAAGACTTTCGAAGCAAATCCCCTGTGTACAAGCTCAAAGACTGCATAAGATCATGCAGTCTTCAGATCCTGCGATTGTAGAAGTTGTTAAAAGTGAAAGCATCAATGAAGAGTTCGAGAGACTACGGATAACAGCTGGTGGGGATGAAAATAAGATTCCTTCTATTTGGGATCCAAAATCTGTAATGCTAACAGCTGGTCAAATCGAAGGAGATGAACCAGTCTCGGAATGGGAGGTATCTGCGCCACGACCTGTTTATCCGAGGCTATGTAATTGGAGAAAACATGAATTTAAGAACTGGACTAAATTAATGACTCAAGGAAAGGGAATTAACAACTTTGAGAACGATAACATCAGCAACAATTGGATTGTGAGGTATAGGGGCATTCCTCACAGAAAAATCATCACAGCTTTACAACTAAGAGCTAATGTCTACCCCACTCGGGAATTTCTATCTAGGGGTAGATCAGAGTCGATTAATAAATCATGTAGACATTGCTCGGGTGATTGGGAAACTTGTGCCCACATAATCGGTTATTGTGAAAAGATGAAGGATATGAGGATTAAAAGATGTAACCGAATATGTGAAATACTATCTAAGGAGGCACGAAATAAAGAATGGATTGTGTTCTCAGAACCATCTATTAGAAATCAAAATAATTAATTATTCAAACCAGATCTAATATTTGTAAAGAACAAAGCCGCATTAGTAATTGATATAACTGTTAGATATGAATCAAAAATTACAACATTCAAAGAGACGGCAGATGAAAAGGTAAAGAAATATAAACAACTTGAAGAACAAATCCAAGAACTGACAAAAGTAACATCTGTTAAATTTTTAGGTTTCCCCCTCGGAGCAGGTAATTTTGGTATTTTGGAGGAAATTGGGCTCTCAAGATCTCAGAGTGAACAACTGGTGCGTCACCTCTCAAATGTCGCCTTATTCTCTTCTGTGGATATTTTACACACCTTCGTGAGTAAGTCACACTTTAAAATAAGCTAAATTATTTATGCATGCCATTTTATGTTGTTATTTCCTTTTGCATGCCTGTTTGCCCACAATTATTAACTTATTTTGCATGTTTATATTTTTTTATTATTTCCAATAAAGTTTATATTTTTTTTAATTCGGCCTAATTTGGACAATTTGGTACACAGTGTGGAACTCTCGTTATGATTACCGCTAATTCATGCAAGTGCCATCCACTGCACTATGTCACTAATTTGACTTGGCTTAGACGATGGACAAGCCATCCTTAACTCAGAAAAGGGACACACGCCTGTGCATTCGGTAACAGTGAAGAGCAGTCTGAACTCTTCAGCTTTAATACTTCACTTTCTTAGGATAGAGAGCAAAACAGAAAAACTTAGCTATTGATGACTTCTGCATAGCTAGCAATCATTACTAAACTCTTGGACTGCAAGTATGTCTACTCTGTTTAATACTAGTGAAAAGATTTGAACATCTGGATCTTACTGTAAAAAACAATAATATTTTGCCTATTCTCCAAACTATACAGACGCCTCAAAACCATATTTTCTGTACTTACAGATGTGTAAGCAGTTGGCTGAGTGTTTTGGTGAGAGATTGTTGCATCCATATGGGTCAAACCCAAAAAGTTCAAGCATAATGGTGGAGTAAGACGGCAAAATAACCTGCACAAATGCAAGGGACAACAGCATTTAAAGCAATTTATTTTGCTACAAATATTAAGAAATTATAACTGGATATACCACAGAATAATGATATACAGCTCATTAAGATTTACACCCATATGATTATAAATAAAATAATATGAATGTTTCATGAATATTCTCAGTTAATTGTCAGAAAATCTGCAAAATATATGCCTCATACTCACATGCCACTGAAAAGGAGACTGTAGGCATCTGTCTGATGATGTGAAGCTAAGTAATAATAGTTAAATACACGGATCCTGAAGACAGTAGAGTAAACACAGATGCTTAGGAAAAAGATGGTAAGAAAACAGGCCATCTGGGAAAAAAAAAAGTTGACTGAATGTAGAACTCTCTTAAAGGTTTTAATACATTCAGGACATAGTCTGGGCATGCAACAGGTTGACTGCACTCTCATTTTTCATTTTAAGATGGGACTACAACACCAGATCTGAGAAGAGTTTCAGGAGGTTTTTTAACTCACTGAATTTCAAAATGATACCTGTAACATTTTGCACTTCATATAAGTTAATGCAACTGACCCTAGGAACATTTATTTTACTTCTTTTTGTTAAAGAAAATTGCTGCAATTGCCTTGGTAATTACTATGACTGGTTTGACATTTCTTCCCATAAAAAGTGATAAAAACAAGCGTTTTCAATTCAACCTATTTTGTTAGTATACTGGAATTTTTCAGGTCAGTTCCTTTAGTGATAAATTTATGCACGCATATGCTAGCCGTGGCTGTGACTGGATTTCTGGTCAGCAGCAAATTCCTGTTTAGGAAAGAGAGGTCACACACATGGTTGATCAGACACAAAGTCCAAACACCAAAGCTCCAAGCTAGTGTTTCACAAATCACTCTACACATGATGTTTAGCTCAACTGGGTCACACTGTCACTTCGTATCAGAGAGTTGCAAGAACTCCCTCCACAAAAAGAAAGTTTGGTATTACATATATTAGAGACCTTCTGAAAGTTTAAAGATTAGAGATTTACTTTTAAACCAGCATAGTCTACTACTACGGTAATAACAATCTATCTGAAAAGATTTTTGTTAAGTGATTATCTCAAACTTACCTCTATGTATATATAATTATATGTCTTTTCTGCCAGTTGTATGAAAACTGCAAATAGTGATAAAACTGGTTTTGTGCTGAAAAATGTGCACTCTGACCACACAACAATTACAGAGAACGTGGCTAGAACAACTGCAAGCACCCTGTAAAACCACGGTCGTAGAAGACACTCCCAGTACCACTCTGGAAAAAACAAAACACAAGCACATTCAGAATGGGTTAATGAAAATTACAAAACCAGAAATGGAACTTCCTTCACAAAAACTGCTATGAAGTTCTTGCATGCACACCCTTAAAATGAAGACTGGAATCTGGCGGGTCACACACTTTGTTTCAAGGCTTTTCCAATGCCTACAGATCTGGCTCAGCTCTAAGGAATCACGTGCACACCTGGGGAAAACTGGATCAGATCTGGGAGGCAAATTTTGCAAAGAGATTTGAGAGGGAGGTTTGTGTGTAGAATATAACTCTTTGGTTTTGGCCCACATACTACGGATGATCCACTTTTTGTCTGTTCATCTGTTACTCTCTCAGAAACAAAGCTTAGGCTGTAAAATTGCATTGTCCTACCCTGGAAATAACTCACTGCTAGTGCACAACAAAACAGAAGACAATTTTTAGGAGGGTGCACAAGCAGCTGCATCTTTTAATGTTTAGTTCATGACAGAGGAAGAGTACTTTCCTCTTTGATTTACTGGAAAAGCACTGCCACCTCAATAACATTCTACAAATACAGAAGGTAGCCATGGTCCAATAATGTAAAGCTGCTATTATTCTTTCTTCTTCTAAGGCTTCAAAGTTTGCTATTGCTACTACAGCATACTACTACTATCAAACTTGAAAAATATGGTCAAGAGCATAAATCAATACCTGATGGCTAGTCTATTGCATAAATGCAGTAAGATGCACATTTGCTTCCCTCTACTGTAACTGAACTTTTTATACAACAGTAAATTTTACAAAACAGTACAATTTACTTCTTTACATATTCAAAATCTGCATGATAGTGCTTACCAACGGTTGGTGTGTAGAAATACTGAATAATTTTATTCTCTGGTTCCTGGGAATGAAAAGTATGAACAAACTGTCGAGTTGCACTAGTTTCATTTTTTGCCACATCTTCTAGGTAAAATGCTTGTTCTAAAAGAATTTGCCACTGGACCTGTGTACGACGATGCCTCTGTACTGAATAGATTACCTGTAATAAAATCCAAGAAATTATGGTTACAACATTTCAAGAAATTAAAGGAAAGCCTTGCGAAATCCCTTAAAATTGTCTACATTACAGAATGTAATTGTGCACACTCACAAAAGCAGTTAATTCTCTAAAAATACAAATGATAAGAGGACTACATACTCGATTCCTGAGATTTGCATTGCTTTTATCACAATCTAACTGTAGCAGGAACAGCCTACTTTTTCAAACATACCATTTTTGCATTTTAGTGAATACTAAGCTTTATCCAGAATTTCTTTTTTAGAATGCATTTTCAATCAATCATTACAAGCCTCACTCATAGACAGTTAAAACCCTGTCAAGATATAATGCAATGAGAACATTTTTTACATATCCAGAAATTTGATCTGGACATCACTTGCAATATTAAAGTTCTATGTTTTCTTTCACAGGGAACAGTTTCTGTTAAGTAGCAATCTCAAAACCCACTATACTAAGAAATTCGGGTAAAATATTTATTTGACTAGCATTTATTTTCATTACATTAGCATAAGTGAACCATTCCCTTATTTATTAATATACCTGTTTGTGAAGTTTGACCAAACTTTTTTCACTAGGATAACTGTTCTGTCTTTCATCAAAATCTTCATAATCGTCCATGTTCCTACCCATTCTTTCCTGGTACTCAGTAGGACACTGGAAGAAAAAGGGAAATGTAACTGGAATATGAGGGAGCAGCAAGTGCTCTTGTTAATTATTTGTAAACGTTTGGGGCATTTCAAGCAACTGAAAAGCTCACTCTGAGTGTAGATCTTTCTGATTCTAAAATACTACACATGTCAAAACACAGCAGATAATTACATACATGTAAGAAAGCATTCCACAAGGAATTTCAACACAAAGTCTGGTCAAAAACTTGCAAGATGTCAATCAGAGATTTTACACTAAGAGGAAATGAAAACGATGTGCAAGTATTCAGTAGATGCAGGAAGCAACCCTCCCAATCGAACAATTATGGCTGAAGACAAGCAATTTGTTACCTTTTTCAGTATTGTATCAACACATTTTCTCAAAGGGTGGTTATACTTGATACTCTCACTTACTTTACGGACTTCCTGTTAAGGGAAAAAAATAAAGAGGTCTTTCATTATGTAAAATAGCTTAAAAATTTTTACAGGGTCAGATAAGAGTTCCAGCCCTCCCAGTGAAAAAGATAACTATCAGTGCTTAAAAGCAATTTTATTAAGGGATTTGCCCAAATGCCTCTGAAACTCTGACAGGCTTGGGGCATTGACCACCTCTCCAAGGAGCCTGTGCCAGTGTTTGACCACACTCCCAGTAAAGAAACGCTTCCTCATGTCCAGTCTGAACCTTCCCTGGCACAGCACTGAATCATTCCCATGGGTCCTTCCATTATATACCAGGGAGACAGGATCAGCACCACTCTCTCCAGACATTTATACAATATCCTTACTTATCTATTTTAATTTTCAGTCAGCCCGTTGGATGACATGATAGTTGTAGGTCCCTTCTAACAGAAATATTCTATTCTACTGTGTTCTGTTCTAAGAGCTAGCCTGGCAAACAAACTTTTTGTTGCTCACCTTCTAGTAAGTTTCATAGTTATATCCCACTGAGATGGTTTTAGCAACTTCTTCAAAATGCAGTTACCGAAGAATGAAGATTCTACTGCTATTCTACACTGACATATCACAGAAGTTAACACCCTTCCTACATCTGTTCAGAAGTATTTCCAAGCCATAGCATCAGAGCAGTGGAGCAGGCAATAGCTAATCATGGGTTGCATTTCCATTCTGTTCTTGAATCACATTAGACCCTATTGCTCACTCACAAATAACAATAAACATAGTCTCAAAAGAAACTCCTTGAAAAAAAAATCTATATATTCTCTTCTCAAAAGGCATATAGCATGTCTCTGCAAATCCAACACAGAAACTCTTCTCAAGATTCCAGAAATACACTGGGAGTAGAGAATAGAAGCAGACACACACATTTTGAATGAACACTAGTGAACGTTTGTACACTATATTTTTCAAGTTCACATATTATTAATTAGTGACCTATATTACTCCACAAGGGTCAATAAAAGAATGAAATAAATAATGGCTATCAAGCTGCCAAGGCTATCAAGTTGTCAAGTTCTTCACATCAAGGACTATTTATTTTTTGATTTTTAACAAAGGTTCAAGTGTCATCAAGTAGCAAACTATGATGATTTTCTTAATTTACTGATACCTCACAGTAAATTAACGCTCCTTATGTTTTCTTACCACAAATGCCCAACACCAGGAAATTCAGAGATGATTAACAGCAGCCTTCACTTATTTTACAGTGAAAGCGTACCTCCATAATATCCTCCAAATTCTCTTCTGCATCTGCTTTTTCAGTCATGAGTTTGGCAGCTTTGAAATACGTCTTCATGAGTAGATAACCTCTCTTGGCCCCATTCCAGTGAGAACGAGGAATTTCCACCAAACCATAACCCAAAAGCAACACAAGAAGAAAGAGACCCCATGTGTTTGCAGCGGCTATCCCAATTGTCTGCAGTTGATTCCTAAGGAAAAAAGAAAAAACAGAAAAAAAAGAAAAGAAAAAAAAAAAGAAAACCAACTAACCAACATCATCCTACTCCACATATGAAAAAGCAAGTCTGAAGTCCTGCACTTGGGCCACAACAACCCCATGCAATGCTACTGGCTTGGGAAGAGTGGCTGGAAAGCTGCCTGGCAGAAAAGGGCCTTGGGTGTTGATCAACAGCCAGCTGAACATAAGCCAGCAGTGTGCCCAGGTGGCCAAGAAGGCCAAGAGCATCCTGGCTTCTATCAGAAATGGTGTGGCCAGCAGGACTAGGAAGGTGATCTTCCCTCTGTACTCAGTGCTGGTGAGGCTGCAGCTTGAATGCTGTGTTCAGTTTTGGGCCCCTTACGAGAAATGCATTGAGGGTATGGAGCGTGTCCACAGAAGGGCAATAAAGCTGGTGAAGAGCCTGGAGCACAAGTCTTAATGAGGCACTGCTGAACGCTGGGGCTGTTTAGCCTGGAGAAAAGGAGGCTGAACAGAAACTTCATCTTTCTCTAAAACTACCTCAAAAAAGGCTGTAGCAAGGCGGGTGTTGGTCTCTTCTCCCAGGTAACAAGTGACAGGATGACAGAAAGTGGCCTCAAGTTGCACCAGGGGAGGTTGAGGTTGGGTATTAGATATTGGGTATTGAAATGCCTTCACCAAAAAGGTTGTTAAGTATTCAAACAGGCTCCTTGGGGAAGTGGTTGTATCACCATCCTTGCGAGTATTTAAAAAACTTGCAGATGTGGTGCTTAAGGTCATGATTTAGCGGTGGACTTCGCAGTGCTAGGTTTACAGTTGGACTCTGATTTTAGAAGTCTTTTCCAACCTCAAGGATTCTATGATTCTAAGTACCTATGCACCAATATGGCTTTCAAGTTTGCAGGAACAGACACTGTATCATCTCTAATTCTTGCCTAAGGCCAGTCTGGTACTTGTTCTGCTTTAAAGCTGCCACAATATTTCCATATCTCCCTATGCTTCTGCCCTCTCTGGAGGGAAGACCAAAATGTTTGTCTCAAAGGAGTATGTTCCTTTAGGAAACAACACGAACTTATTGAAAGTGAGGTCAAAACGCCACAGTGGCAGTGACTATAAGCAATAGCCTCATGAATCAAGAGTTCATATTCAGAAGTAAAAATTGAAAGCAACTAGGCACTACCTGTCAGTGTTTATACTACTGTATATGGCATAGAATAACAATATTATGAATACCAATTATTTTAACTTATTTTATGGTCTTTAAACAGAATCTACAGTAGACAGAAACACCACATAGCAAATACACCAACTTTTTGAAAGATATTGGTTTGAAAACACTGAGAAAGCTTCTGCACTAACTTTGCAAATGCATTTGTAAGAAAAAAAAAAACACGTTAGAAATGAAGAGGAGTCCTCTGCCCTACTTTTCAAAATCAGAAAACCAAAAGGCAAATTTCTACAAATTTTAAAAAAAAACCCTTTCTACAAAAAAGGTAACAAACTTTCCAACTGTCTAACAAAGATTAGATTAATTAAAATTGTTTTTTATAAAAGACCTATTTCATCTACAGAAGAGAGCACCTGTTACAATCTATTAAGAATTCATGCAAGTGCTTACAGTATACTTACCACTGTAAATTGAAGTTTGGGTTTACAGCCACATATATTAAAAATGCTCCAAAAATCAGCAAGTAAGTGCCATAGTAGATTGCATTCTCAATCAATGCAGTTTTAATCTTTCCAGTAATGGAGAATCCTCCCGATCTCGCATATGATTGCATGAAAGGTAGCAGAATCCTAGGAAAAAAGCAAAAAAAATCCAAACCACATCAGCCAAAAAAGCTCAGTAGTTTAGCAGTGGTAGGTTACTGAGACAGGGCTGCTTAAGCTAAAGACTCCCAGGCTTCAAACAAAAGTAGCTAGTGATATGTTTTCATTAGATGTACTGGTCTGATGGCAAACCTTAAACAAGCTACCTTTACTATAATAGAGAACTCACTAACGACCCTAATACTCTTGGGCTGAGCTACAAAAATAATTATTGATGACAGGTTGATCAGAAACCACATATGTATCTAACCCAAAAGCATAGACAATCTGTTTGCTGTAGCTATATCTAGAGCTTTATACAGTATATCCAATAAAACTAAACAATTTAAAATATGATTCAAAAATTACTCAACTTATTCATGGATTTATTTTCTTGTCCTGTTACTTATATCCAACTTTTTTCAAACAATCCATTAACACCTCTATGTGTAAATTGCCCCATTTCAACTATAAAAGTGAACTAAGAGTAAAAGGCTGTCACCTGAAAAGGAGTAAAAAAGTATGCTCTATTTTGTGTAGTAATTATTAGAAAAATTTCACTGCTGGCAAATAACACTACTAGATAGTATTGTGACATAGTGATATTCTTAAAGAGTATATTATGACAGTTAAGATGTTAAGTCTAAAAACTGCATATATATCATAGTCTTTGTAATACTCTTTTCCCTTACTTACCATGTTAAAAACTGCGATGTCCAATACACAACACGCCAGAAAATTGGCATAATTCCATTAGGAATATAACTCCATGGTTTGAAACACTTTTGCTCACTGTAACAATGTAAAGAGGCTTAAAGTTAGTTGCAGGGTCAAGAGTGTAAAATACATTTTCCATAAATTCCCCTACATAGAACGATATTTGAAAACAACATAGAAGTAATATACTACTATCTGAGTAAGTAGTCAATCACCAATCATTTTGAAAGAAAATAAACTGAATCACCCCTTCAAAATACTTCTAATTCGCCTCACTATCAGCAGCACATCTGGACAAAACAGCTTTCTTAGAGAAAAAACAGTAGCTCAAAGACTAAAGAGAAATAAGCAATTAAGGAATTTCAGGTTACATTTTTCCTTTTTGGGTAGGAAGTACTTTCTTTAAGCAAAGAAAACATATTTCTGTAGACAGAAGACCATTCATCTTCAGTGCAGCACTATTTTAAAAAATATCTAGGGACCATCACCTACTTCTACTACCTATACCATTTAGTTGTAAAAGAAATGTATTAGTTGTTGTTTCGTCTGTCATCCAGCTGGATAAAGTCAGGTTTATATAAACTGTGAATTGCTCAGCCAAGAATTTTCTGACAGGTACTGTCAGCTTCGAAAGACCAGAAAAGCTATGAGAACCTTTCAGTAAAAACAGAGCGAAAGACCGTGCTCATACACTCTAAGATGCTTTGGGTTTTTTCCCTACACCTGTCTGGGTAATGAAACAATGACTCAAGGGGCAATGCAGTCCATTTAACAAAAGTATCTATTGAGAAATAATTGGTGTTTTCCAGGGCCAAACTAGTTAAGCCTGAGTTGTGAGTTTTTATGTACACAACCTAAATGTTTCCAAAGCTATCAAATTACCGCAGAATGACAAGTAGTGTGACTAAGGGTTTCAAACAAAGTTTTAAGATCTGAGTTGCACCAACACAATATCTGCTCAATTACTAATGAGGCTGATATTTCTACTTGATATGGTCAAGTCATATACTGTAGCATACCATCCATCAACATGTTTTGAAACTACAGGTAAACTGAAAGGCCACTGAAGACTTTTCAAATTGTGTATTTACCTAAATAGGTTTAATTAACATACACTGGGTGGTCTTACATAAAGAGTAAAATGTCATGTCATAACATCTTGCATTTTACTGTTCTTCATGGATATACAACATACAGACAGTCCCTGCTTTGGAGCAGCAAAACTGGAAATACTTTACATGGACGTGTCAACTGGTATCTTAAATCTTCTTAACCCTTTTACAGATAACTACCCTGCAGCCATGGAAAGAGTCTACATTCATCTACATTCCCCATGTTTTAGGGATTACTTCCTTCCTTCCAGAAGACAGTGAGCAGGCTTCTTTAATTTGGTAGAATATAGTAATTTTCAGGTAACTATATCTACTATATATAGACAATTAAAATAAGCAATAAGATATGTTGGTTATACATTAAGACAAGCCACTTAATTTCATCCATAAGGTATAAAATTAGATTTTCAGGTCTAAAGCCTTTAATATTGTGAAGGAAAAATAACCAATCTTGGTTGAAAAGCGTAGTGCCATTGCTTCAACAATAAAACAGAAGAAATCTAGCATGAAATTTTAAAAAAAGGGAGTATTTAAGTGGTCAGTTAGAAACACTGTATAGTTCTACAAGCAGCTGGGAGAAGCCTCACAATTGCTAGCCCTTGTTCTTGTAAGGCACTTAAAACTACCACGTGTCTGCTGGGAAAAGACTACAATGCAGAGGAAACCTAGAAGGAGTGTGTGGGAAATAACTTCCTGACACCACTGGAGAGTGAATGTACCAGGAAAGGCATTCTGCTGGACTTGTTTACTAGCAGAGAAGGAGCTGTGGGTGAAGTGACGGCTAGACATTGTCTTGGACACAGCCATCATGAAATGACAGGATTTTGGATTCTTGAAAAGTGGGAAGAAAGGTCACTAGAACTGACACTTCGGATTTCCAGAGGGTGGACTTCGGCCTGTTTAGGAACCTCATAGGCAGTGTCCCTTGAAGGGCAAAGAAATCCAGGAAGACTGGACATTTTTCAAGGTGGAGATCTTAAAGGTGCAGAAGCAGACTGTCCCCAGGTGCCAGAAGCAAGCACGGGAGAAGACCAGCCTGGCTGAACAGAACACTCTGGCTGGAACTCAGGAGAAAAAGGAGAGTTTACAGCCTTTGGAAGTAGAGCAGGCAACTCAGAGGACTACAAAGGATGTCAAGAGGTTATGCAGGGAGAAAGTTAGAAGGGCTAAAGCGCAATTAGAACTATAGCTGCCCACTGCAGTGGGCAATGGACAACAGAAGTAGGAAAAAGGACGGCTAATGAGAATTTCCAGTCTTTAGTGGATGCAGGGGGAAACATTGTAACAAAGGATGAGGAAAATGCTAAGGTACCTAATAACCTTCTTTGTTTCAGTCTTTGATAGCAAGATTAGTTGTTCTCTGGGTACTCAGCACCCTGGGCTGGAAGACAGGGACAGGGAACAGAACGGAGCCCTCATAATCCAAGGGGAAATGGGTAGCGACCTGCTACTCTACCTAGGCACACACAAGCCAATGAGGCTGGATTGGATCCACCCAAGTGTACTAAGGGAGCTGGCAGAAGTGCTCACTTTCCATCACTTATCAGCAGTCCTGGCTAAACAGGGAGGTCCCAGTTGACTGGAGGTTAGCAAATCTGATGCCCACCTACAAGAAGGGCCAGAAGGAGGATTCGGGGAACTAAAGGACTGTCAGCCCGACCTTGGTGCCAGGGAAGGTTACGGAGCAGATCATCTTGATTGTCATTACATGGCATACTCAGGACATTCAGCTGACCAGATCCAGTCAGTGTTTAACAAAGGCAGGTCCTGCCTGCCTAACCAGATCTCCTTCTATGACAAGGCAATCAGCTTAGTAGACGAGGGAAAGGCTATGAACGTTGTCTACGTGGACTTTAGTAAAGCCCTTCACACCATTTCCCACAGCATCCTCCTGAAAAAACTCATAGTTTGGATGGACATACTCTTTGCTGGGTAAAAAATTGGCTGGATGACTGGGCCCAGAGAGTTGTGGTTAATGGAGTCAAATCCAGTTGGTGGTCAACCACAAGTGGTGTTCCCCAGGGCTCAGTGTTAGGGCTGGTTCTGTTTAATATCTTTATCAATGTTTTGGATGCGGGGATCAAGTGTTCCCAAAGTTTGCAGATGACATCAAGTTGGGCAGGAGTGCTGATCTGCTTGAGCGTAGGAAGGCTCTACAGAGGGATCTGGACAGACTGGATCGATAGGCCAAGGTCAATTGTATGAAATTCAACAAGGCTCAGTGTCAGGTACTGCGCTTGCGTCACAACAATGCTACAGGCTTAGGGAAGAGTGGCTGGAAATGACCTCAGGGTGCTGGTCAAAAGCCAGCTGAACATGAGCCAGCAGTGTGCCCAGGTCAAGAAGACCAGCAGCATTCCAGCTTGTGTCAGAAACGGTGCAGCAACAGGAGTAGCTGCACCTCAGACGGTGCTCACTTTTGGGTCCCTCACTACTAGAAAGATATTGCAGTGCTGGAGCGTGTCCAGAGAAGGGCAATGAAGCTGATGAAGAGTCTGGAGCACAAGTATTATGAGGAGTGGCTGAGGGAACTGGGGCTGTTTAGCCTGAAGAAAAGGAAGTTGAGGGGAGACCTTACCGCTGTCTAAAGCTCCCTGAAAGGAGCCTGTAGTGAGGTGGGTGTTGTTCTCTTCTCCCAAGCAATAAGTTGACAGGATGAGAGGAAATGGCCTCAAGTTGTGTGAGAGGAGGTTTATATACGATATTAGATATTTGGTATTGAAATGTCTTCACCAAAAGGGTTGTCAGGCATTCAAACAGACTACTTGGGGAAGTGGCTGAGTCACCAGCCATGCACGTATTTAACAAATGCAGAGATGTGGTGCTTGGGTATGTGGTTTAGTACTTGATTTGGCAGTGTTCAGTTTACAGTTGGTCTTGATGATCTTAAAGGTCTTTTCCAAAATAAATAGTTCTGAGATTCTGTGATAAATTACTACCCATAGATGAAGATGCACTTTTCTCCATTTCTTCGCACCCCCTTAAGCTTACAATCTTCAAATATCATATCATACAGGTAATACTTGTTTACTTGTCTTAAAAACACAATACACTTCTATAATTTAAAAAAAGAAAATCATGAAATACTTCTTTAAAAACAGCGTAAAGAAGAAAACACATAGCTGATACCTTGGAGTGAGAGTAATGTAAGAGCCATTACTTTCTGCAGGGCTGGAGTTAACAGCAAGTTTGCACCGATTATATATAGTCTAAAAGACAATTAATTTCATATCAGTCACCAGAAAAAAGTAAAACATTTATCAAAAAATAATAAGTCCCATTTTTAAAGACATGTCCTGTATTCCAGCTCTGTATTTGGGAGTAATCATACTAACAAACCCTCAAAATAACATGCAATCTGCAGGACAAGCAAACAGAAAACTGAAAGTGTTCAGTGCCGCCTAAACAGATAAAAAATTTGCTATAAAGAAATAATTAAATTCTAACACATTTTAAATAGATTTGTTATCTGATGAGATAACTCTGGAGTCAGCACAGGAAGGACGTGGATTTGTTAAAGCAAGTCCAGAGAAGGGCCACAAAGATGAACAGAGGGCAAGAGCATTTCCCCTATAAGTAAACGCTGAGGGAGTTGGGCTTATTCAGCCTGGAGAAGAGAAGGCTCTGAGGAGACCTTGTAGCAGCCTTCCAGTACCTGAAGAGGGGCTACAGAACAAGCTGGGGAGGGGCTCTTCATCAGGGAGTGTAGTGATAGGACAAGGGGTAACATTTTTAAGCTGGAGGAGGGAAGATTTAGATTAGACATTACGAAGAAATTCTTCACCATGAGGGTGGTGAGGCAATGGCACAGGTTGCCCAGGGAAGCTGTGGATGCCCCTTCCCTGGAAGTGTTCAAGGCCAGGTTGGATGGGGTCTTGAGCAGCCTGGACTGGTGGGAGCTGTCCCGACCCATGGCAGGGGGTCTTTAAGGTCTCTTCTAACCCAAACCATTCTATGATTCTATGACTGTACGAGTTCAACAAAACTAAAATTATCATAAACGCAGACAACTGCCATGCAAAAGCACAATATGTATTTAGTTTAATAAGATACTATTTAGAAAATGTATTTGCTGTTTAAGACACTGTCCCTTGCAATTATGATTTTAAAAAATACCTTACACACTTTAGGCAATTAAGTAGAAAATCTCACAATCTTACCGTACTGACATCCAGAGGCAGTATAAATACAATAAGAAAGCAGAGATACCAAGCCAATAATGTTGCTATGATCACCAGCCTATGCTGTTTTTTGAAGTCTCCATATCGATGAAGCAGGAATAAGGCCAGAAAAAAGACAAATACTATCTCAAGGCCCAAAGCTGCACCACTCATTATTGAATGTTCTCTGCTGCCACTCAGCAAAGCTTGTTTTAGAATGCAGATCAGAACTGTAAGACAAAATGACATTTAATTACATTAAAATCTCTGGAAGATATTTATGCAGAAAAGAGTTTTTTAACAGACATTTTTAAACATACTAATAGGCTTCTCTTGTTTCACATGAAAAGAACTCCATTCAGGCAAAGAACAAGATTTTCAGCAAGGTGCTTATAAATCCTCTGCAGCAATCAAAACATCATGTCACTACAATTTTGCCATGTATAGCAACATATTAGGACAACTTCTCTTCATCTTTTTGATATACAATAGATCCAGAATTCAAATCTCTACCCTTGAATGAAACTGTAAGCCTAATGTTCAACTCCAGTATAAATTTCAAAAGAAAACCTATTCAGCTTTTTTTCTCTTCTAGAAAAAATCAACTCCTTTGGACAACAGGTTAAATGTTTAAATTAAACGCGTCTGGTAAGCCAATGAGCAACATTTTGAATGGACTCAACTATGCATTTAAATTCTGTACTCACAGTTAATAGAGCATAAAAATACAGCAAAGTCTCTATTAGTCTGCATCTGACGTTACCTCATTCAGGTTTGAAATTTCATTTAACAGGAGGTAGCGTGTTACCTTCCTGTCCCTCTTTTGCTCTTTTTCAGAGAAACAAAGGTCTTAAGTCATTTGTTTTTAATCTTGCTATGATATATTTTTGCTTTGCTCGTCTTTCCAGGTTTAGTTAATCTATGTTACAGTCAGAACAGCTAGAAATGCCTAGAAAGTTCATACAGATTCATACAAGCATGCTGTCATGCAAAGGGTCATTGAGCTAAATCTGTTACAGAAAATCTCACTGACCTGTTACACTGTTAGTTAAACAGCTTCTGACCTGTTTCATTAGCAGTGTTTCACCACAGGCACTTCACACATTTAAAAAACAAGTTTATTACTCCAGTCAGGCTGACTTTCTTCATCAAGATTACCATTTTAGCTGTTTTGATTTAACTGAAATAGTTTTACCTATAGCTGCCCACTGTTGCATTTTCAGTGCTTTCACTTGTCACTAGAACTTTAGAGATTTAAAACAAAATGCTACTACTAAAATTTCCCTCAATTTACTCCTAAATCCCTCCAGAATTTCTAAGATCAAACAGTTTCCCTAAGTAATCTCTCACTATACTGCTTAAGCAGATCTGTTTTGTACAAGGCCACTAAGCAGTGAAAACTGTCTTTATTTCCACCAAAAAATTCTGAAGTTTGCAATGCCAGTACGTCCTTGAGGACACACAGGACAATTATTGTTCAATTTTTTCCGCAAAGATTTGTTTCCCCTCATTTTTCTATTTTCACATTTAATTTTCAAACAGTGACAGCAGTCTATTTACTCCGTATCAGTTGTTACACATAGAGCACTCCATATTCTGAAAACAGCTCGAGTTACCTTCTTGTTTCTTATCAAAGATGCACACCTTACTTTTATCTTCTGCTTTTCATCTAATGTGTTTCTCAAATTAGTAGCATTTCTGTCAGGTCACAGTGCCTCCTTACTATATGCCCATGTTACATTTTGGCTAGATTATTTGTATATCATGAATTTAGGATATCTAACCTATTTCACAATCATTCTACAAAAGTCTTTGGCTGTTCTATTGCACCATTCTTGTTTCCTCAGAAAACAGTCTTTTGTATTTATAGCACATGAGCAAATTCCACCAAAAGAATGAACGGAAAATAAATACTACGTATCAACCTCATTAAGGCAGTGCTATCTGACTCATGTAGCTCTGGGTGCCTATTACAGTCACATCTTATGCTATGTAAACAAAAAAAATTATACACCATATATAGTCACACCTATATAATTTTTTAATATAGTCACACCTAAAAAAGTTTTTGCGCAGGCTGCTGCACTCAGTTACTACCAGGAGGGAACTTCCACAAAGATTATAAAAACGTACTGAATATGCTAAAATAGAAGGGGAATTCAGTCCTATCACAACTTAAATCACTTTCAGATACAAAAGCAGCTTTGCAATTATCAAAGTAAACTATGTTTTTCTGTTCTTCACCTGGTCCCTATTTTAATCTCAATATACAAAATGAGTGGCTTAATTTTTATGAGACTGCAATTGATGACAAATAGAGTTGTTCTGAAATAACATATATAATTTTTCAAAATTGTAATTCAAAATTATTAGACAGAAACCACTTTAAACTAGCTCTCCGTAAAAACAGCTTAAATGGAAACAAATCCACAAGCTGAGAAATGCAATGCTTGAAAGGAGCTGTGTACTAAATCCTGCTTAACAGAAGAGTCATATCTGTGACACGTCCTACTAAAATTATTTGTATTCAACCTTAAAATATATCACGGTGGGCTACAAAGCCATGCCCTCCTGTGGCAAGCAGCATTTGCCTCTGAACCTGTTATCTCAAAGAAGGCAAGTTCTTTATCAATCAGAGAGGATTCTCACTATCAGCATACAGCTCCCTAGTATCAGCAGGTTGAAATTCCTGGTCACTAAAGAAAATGTTCTCCTGAGATCTGTTAACTACTTCTGAAGAGTTCTCTAGTACTGCACATCCTTCAAGTGCTTAGAAAGTGCTCCTATTAAGCAACGCCAAAAAGCAACAGAATTCCTCACTGAAGGGAAATGTATCTGTTGGCAGACTCTGGTCTGGGAGAGTAAAGATGCTAAAGATAAATACAAAAAAAAGATCAGAAGCTGAAACACTGGCTCTGGAAGTGCAACTTAACCAACAAAAAAAAAAGGACATGCTCTTGTGTGCTTAGGATTTTGTCACTTTGTTTCAGACACAGACAGAACTAGCAAGTGTTTAATTTTGTGAATGGAATAGTTTTGTTACCCCCATACATGACATACATTTCAAAATTGTGACATGAAATCCTCTGGAGTCCAAACCCAGCTAATAATTCTGTAAGCACCATAAAGGGCTCAGTTCAGACTTAATTCCTTTGGAGACTCCCTACTTATCAACAGTATTAAGTTACTTTGCCAACCTCAAGACTGACCACTCTCCTGTCCATCTGCATTACAAATGATCTAAGTACTCTGCCTGGTACAGAAATACTCAACTTACTAAATTAAATAGAAAGAATGAAAAAAATACACTTCCTTAGAGTGCTTATATAGCACCAAATTTAACAAAAAAGATTCTACAATCTTATAGTCTTAAAGGAGGGCTAAAAAGAGTAAAGTTGTATCTGTGAAGAAAGGACCTAGTCTCACTGACGTGCACTCCCATACCTTTTTAATCAGAAATCCCAGCTCAGACTGTACTACTGTTATTCTATTTTCAAATTCTGCAGGAAGCATTTTACCAGCAGATCTTTCATTTTGAAGACTAATGGGATTGGTGCTTCAACCCTTCCCAGTTAGTCCAATATCACTCTTTCTGCAGATTTCTCATTGCTGCCCTTGGCAGTGGGTAAGATGGGCAGTGGGTAAGATGGGCAGAGTGTCTTCTACAATGAGCACACACTATTACCCATGCAGTATCCCAGCTCATCCCTGAAAAGGCCGGAACTGAGAGTAAATATTGCTTCACATGCCTCACTGAAATGTATAAACAGAAGTGTAACCTGCGTGATGTTCCCTTCGTGTATTCAGATCAGTAGCAAGCATAAACTGAAAGCTGCCATCGCCAGCAAAATATCAATCATGACCTTTTGCCTTTCTGTCAGGCAATAAAGTGCCAGTTCTTATCAACTTGTTTCCAGTACATTTCACTTGGCAAAAGAAAAATATCTTGCCGTAACAATTATGACAGGTCTCTGAAGCCTGCTCTACTCTGCAAAACTGTGCTGTTATGAATCCTGAAGTAAGACTTCACTTTCAGACATAATTAAACCTTTTGGACTGATAGACTTGCCCCACACCAAGAGCCCTTGACACTTCCATCTTCAAACAACAAAATGAGGTAACTTCACATTTCAGAAATCTTAAAAAGAGCAGAACAAGAGGTCAAGCAACAATAAAAATAATACCTTTAGGCATTTTTATATTCTAGTCTGCTTAATGGGTTGCTTGGGTTTCTTTTTTGCTTGGTGTTGGGGGGGGTGTGTTTTGTTTTGTTCTACTTCCTTGTGACACACTAACCCTTGCAACCTGAGGATGTAGTAAGTATTTGTAAGTAGACAACTGACAAACAGGCTGCAGAACAGGCAAAATAAAATCAGCTTATTTTTTTAACCTAAAAAACCCCACTTCTCTCATTTGATTATGCACTTAACTAACCTTATACAACTGTTCAATGACTTTAGTTAAAACTGGAAATGGTTAATATGAACCCTTTTTTTAGGATTGTATGACTGCTAATTGGAGTCACACCATTATCTGACAATAGTTGCGTATGATTTGCTGTGTGTTTAATTACTATCATCAATTTTACAGGCACATCTCTGTATTATTACCCAGTAAATAAAGTGGAGCATTTACAAGCAAGTGGTTGACCAAGAGCAGGGTTGTGGGTGTGTTCAGACTTAGTATTTCCACCCCCACCAATTTCAAAACAAGTAGTCTGGAGAAAAAGCATGAAGAACTGCATTACAGAATCACGGAACGGTAGGGCTTGGAAGGGACCTCCAGCCCAAGCCCCCTGCTAAAGCAGAGTCACCCACAGCAGGCTGCATAGCAGTGTACCCAGGCGAGTGTTGAATATCTCCAGGGAAAGACTCCACAACCTCTTTGGGCAGCCTGTTCAGTGCTCTGTCACCCTCACGGTAAAGAAGTTTTTCCTCATGTTCAGGTGGAACTTCCCATGTTCCAGTTTGTGCCCAATGTCTCTTGTCCTGTCGCCAGGCACCACTGAAAAAAGTTTGGCCTAACCCTCTTGACACCCACCCTTCAGACATTTATAAGCATTGATGTCTCAGTCTTCTCTTCTCCAGGCTAAACACACCCAGGTCCCTCAGCCTTTCCTCTTAAGAGAGGTGCTCCAGCCCTCTCATCCATTACCTTTGTGGTCTTCATTGAACTCTCTCCAGTAGTTTCTTGTCTTTCTTGAGCTGGGGAGCCCAGAACTGGACACAGGCCTCCAGATGGGGGCAGAGTAGAGGGAGACAAGAACCTCCCTTGTCCTGTTGACAACACACTTCTTCGTGTATTGCAGGACACCATTGGAGTTCTTGGCCATGAGGGCACATTGCTGGCTCACAGTTGACTTGCTGGCCACCAGGACTCCCGGGTCCTTTGCAGAGCTGCTTTCCAGCCAGTCAGCCTCTAATCTACACAAGTGCATGGGATTCTTCCTCCCTAGGTGCAGAACCCTAGACCTGCCTTTGCTGAATTTCATCAGGTTCCTCTCCCCCAACTTTTCAGCCTGTTCAGGCCTCACTAAATGGCAGCACAGCCTTCCAGTAAATCAGCTGCTCCTCCCAGTTTTGTGTCATCAGCAAACCTGCTGAGGGTACCCTCTGTCCCCTCATTCAGGTCACTGATGAATATGTTGAACAAGACTGTGCTGAATACTGAACCCTGGGGAACAGCACCGGCCACAGGCTTTCAATCAGACTCTGTGCCACTGATCACAATCTTCTGAGCTCTGCCATCCACCATTCTTAATCCACTTCACTATCATCTTATCTAACCGACAATTCCTAAGATTAGTTATCAGGATGTTTTGGGAGATAAAGTCAAAAGCCTTGCTAAAGTCGAGGTTGACAGCATCTACCTCCCTCTGCTCATCTACCCAGCCACTTAGCCCACCAAAGAAGGCTTTTGAATTGGTCAAGCATGATTTCCCCTTGGTGAATCCATGCTGACCACTCCCAATAATCTTCTTTTCCTCCAGATGCTTAAAAAGGACATCCAGGATGAGCTGTTCCATCACCTTTCAATGGCTGGAGGCGAGACTGATTGGCCTGTAGTTTCCTGGGTCATCCTTCAAGCCCTTTTTGAAGACTGGAGTGATATTATCTTTTCTCCAGCCCTCTTCTGTTCTCCATAATCTTTCAAAGATAATGGAGAGTGGCTTAGCAAAAACATCTGCCAGCTCTCTCAGTACTTGTGGGTGCAGCACATCAGGGCCCATAGATCACTGAAAGAAAGCCTGGCATAAATGTCAAACAGTGCGAAAAGCTTGCAGAGTTTAAAAATCACGGTTAGGGATAAGACCAGCATACACTCAGAGTCTCTCTATTTCAGGCCTTCACAGTGAAATCATTCCCAAAATGCAGTAAGCATTTACAGAGTAAAATATCACTGTCAATGTGATTCTGGTCTTCCAAACCAGACACTGCTACATCAAAGCCTACTGATGTGTATCTACTGGCCTTCAAGATGCACAGAATCAAAACCTACAGAATCATGAAACCTATAGATACTTAAAAAACATCATTTGTTCTCCAAAGTGACAGGTGACAGGATGAGAGGAAATGGCCTTAAGTTACACCAGGGCAGGTTCAGGTTAGACATCAGCAAAAATTTCTTAACTGCAAACATCGTCAGGCACTGGAACGGCTGCCCAGGAGGTGGTGGCGTCACCATTCCTGAAAGTCTTTAAAAGACGGGTGGATGAAGTGCTCAGGGATACGGTTTAGTAGTGGACAGATACGGTTGGACTCGACAAAGTTCTTTTCCAACCAAGTGATTCTATGATTCTACAATTCAAGGCGTGTGTATTAAGCATAAGCGCTCGAGGTCCCTAAAAGAAGTGAAAAATTAGAGCCTCCGAGAGGAAAGATGGATACGTGATTCCTCCCGCTCCCCTCGCCCCTCCCAAACACCCCCAGGCATTGCCCCCACCCTCCCAGCTAAAGAGAACCCGAGAGCCTCGGGACTCTTTCCGTCTCCCTCCAGTGCAACACTCCCGGCTCAAGGGGCCCGGGGGGGGAGCGGGACACGGCACCCCCTTCCCCCACCACCCCCCTTCTCGGTCCCGCCTAGGCCCCACCGTGACTCGGCCCTCCCTGCCCGCCCCGGCCGCCCCGCTCCCTTACCGCGGCCTACGCCCCCCGCTTAGCAGCCTCGTGGGGCACCGCCGCCCTCCATCCCGGCCGCCGCTGGCCTCCGTGCGAGGGCTCAGATCGCCGCTCCTAGCTCCGTCCCTCTCCGCGCTGCCGCCATTCGCCCCCTCCTCAGCCCAGCCGCCTGTCCGCCCCCACGAAGGCTCCGCCTCTCAAGCGGCCGCAAGGCACTGTGGGTACACACGCGCGAAGTACAACTTCCGTTAGGCGTTGCGGCGCACTCGCCCAGCCTCCCCGCAAGAGGCCGCAAGGCTCTATGGGTACACACACTCATCTCGCCCCTGCGAACTGCAACTCCCGTCGGGCTTTGCGGCGAGGGCAACTCCGGCTTCCGGCCGCGCGGTGTTTAAAAGGCGCGCGCAGGGTCGGGGTAGCTCGCGCAAGTTCCGCCGCCATGCTTAGGTACGGTAGGAGCTGTGCCTCTGCGCGGGCCGGGGGACAAAGCAGTCCTTGGAGCCAGAAATGTCATCCCAGCCGGTGGGGCGGGGGAGGGAGAACAAGAACCGCGTGGTGCCCCGGGCGGTGCGTGGGTTCTAGCGGGAGAGGATGCGCAGCTGTCCCGCGCTTCTGCGCGGGGCAGGGGAGAGCGCGCTTAGGGCTGATGGGAGCGGGGCGCACAGCGTGCAGGGTGCGCGGGGCTGGCAGCAGGAGCAGCCGGGGAGGATTCTCGGGGGCTCTGCGAGGAGCATTGAGAGTGCGGGGAAAATCCGTGGGGATGCAAGGGGCGCTGAATCTGGGGTATCTGCGCATCCCGCGGGGTGCGCTGAATCTCGAGGAGGATCCGGGGGGTTGCGCGGGACGCGCCTGGCGCCTCGCCTCTCCTTGCCTTCCCGCTCTCCCGCGCGGTCCCCGCCCCTTCCCGGCCGCGCTGGGGTTTCGGTAGCGGCGGGGCTGCAACAGGAGCCGGGCCACAGCGCCGCCTCCATCGGCTTCTTGCACCGGCACCCCCTTCCCCCTCGGAATGGGGCGTTCTTTGCCTCGTGGATTGGCTCCACCAGCATCCGCTGCCCGGCGGCCGCGCCTCACTCTTCCAGCGCCCGCAGACCGAGTGCTTCCAGCTGCCCCGCACGGGGACGAGAGTTGAGAGTGACCGTGGGTCTCCGTACGAGGAACCCTGGCCGCCAGGAGGGCCACCTGTGCCCTGGACTGCATCCAACACGGCATTGCCTGCTGGCCGAGGGAGCGGATTCTTCCACTCTGCTCCGCACTGGACATAGAATCATGGAATTGCCTGGTTGGAAAAGACTTTTGAGATCATCGAGTCCAACTGTACCAGTTCACTACTAAACCGTATCCCTGAGCACCTCATCTACCTGTCTTTTAAAGACCTCCAGGGATGGTGACTCTACCATCTTCCTGGGCAGTGGTTCCTGTGTCTGAGAACGTTTTTGGTGGAGAACTTTCTCTTGATGTCTAATCTGAACCTGCCCTGGTGTAGCCTGAGGCCCTTTCCTGTCATCCTGTAACTTTTTACTTTGGAGAAGAGACCAGCACCCACCTTGCTACAACCTCCTTTCAGGCAGTTGCAGACTGTGATAAGGTGTCCCCTCAGCCTGATATTCTCTAGACTAAACAACGGCAGATCCCCTCAGCTGCTCCTCATAAGACCTCCAGCCCTTTCACCAGCTTCACTTGCTCTTCTCTGGATGCACTCCATCCCCTCAATGTCTTTCCTATAGTGAGGGGCTATCACCTCAAGTAGTGTGTTTTGGGCACCACAGTATAAAAAGGATTTCAAGCTACTGAAAAGTGTCTAGAGGAGGCTACAAGGTTGGTCAGGGGTGTTAGAGGGGAAATAGTATGAGGAGCAGCTGAAGTCACTTGGTCTGTTCAGCCTGGAGAAGAGTCAACTGGGGGAAGACTTCCTAGCTGTTTACTGCTTCCACACAAGGGAAGGAGGAGGTCTGCTCTCTTCTTGTTTGTGAGTAGCGATAGGACCTTAGGGAATGGCAGGAAGATGTGCCAGGGAAGGGTTAGTTTGGAGCTTAGGAAAAAGTTCTTCACCCAGAGCATGGTGAAGTACTGGAACAGCTCCCTAGGAAGCAGTCACAGAGTTAAGCCTGACAATATACAAGAAGCATTTGGACAATGCCCTCAGACACATAGTGTGAATGTTGGGGTTGCAGTGGTAGGAGTGGGACTCGATGAACATTGTGGGTCCCTTCCAACTCAGGTCATTCTGTGATTGTGTGAGCCCCATCTCTGTGATGTCAGTCTGGAGACACCTTCAAGAACCTGTGTGTTTTGCTGTTTCTGCAGAAAACACCTCCAGGAGATCCCATCCACCAGCAGCAATGTTTCCACCAGCTTCACCTGGGACTGGGACTCCAGCAAGGCCTCGGAGTTGCTCTTGGGCATGGGAGTGTCTGCCCTTAAGAAGGACAAGCTGGGCAATGAAAACACACCACAGGACCTGCTGGGGTCATCGTCCTATCCTCCTCCAAAGCGGCAGAAGTTGAAGGAGGAAAAGGAAAAGGACTTTGTCATCATGCGGCGGCCTCGGCTGCTTCGAGAGGCAGAGTCAGGTACCATCACCCTGGTCCAGGTTTCATTTGCCCTTCAGTAGTGGTGGAGAGTCATTAGTACTTTATTTGTTGCCTTTTTGCTCTTTCCCATCAGAATATCACTTCTAGATGTAGTGGCTTGGGTTGGTAAGTCCTGTTCTGTGTAAGCCTCAGGCAGAGGTGGTGTGTCTGGCTCCAGAACTGTGGCACGTGTAAGCTGTGGTTGGCTCCTGCTGATCCGCATGAGCCCTATCCTGTGTGCCAGGGTTTTGTGCTGCATTTCCTTGCATCTGTCTGCTCTTTCTGCTTGGGACTTGGGTGGCACCTGAGCTTAATCTGTTGCAGTGCCCAAGGGACGTGTTCCAGAAGATGCTTTGCTACATACCAAGAGGGAACATGTTCCTCACAAAATACAGCTGTGGCTGCCAGATCAATACGAACTGTTGGTACTGCTGTTCCAAATAGAAGTTTGAAACCCAGGGGGGCTTGCTTTTTAATTTTTAATTTTTTTCTTCATCCATCAAGCAAGATAGTTGGCCCTTGAGACCAAAGGGACCCAGATCCACATCTCTTGTAGTGCAGGCATGTCTTTAGAATGTGTAGTAAATTGATGTTATGGAAACTTTGCGTTTGCCTGTTGTGCCTTTGCAAAGATGATAATAATATCTTCCTACATTGAAGAGCTGAAAGGTGGATGAGTAGTGGGCTGATGTATGTATAGCCTAGAGACACTGTAAAGGTGCTTTTAACAACCAAGCCAAACAAGGCAGGCAAAAGGAACCAGCTTTAATTAGAACACATTTCCTCTTTCCCTAAAGGTGTTTCTTGGGATGAACTTCCAGATGAATTGCTTTTGGCAATCTTTGCGTATTTGCCCTTAAATGACCTGCTAAAAGTTTCCATGATTTGCAAGAGATGGCATCGTCTTTCGTAAGTATCACTTCTTATATCTTAATAAGAAAATCTTTGCTTGCATAGACTTTTAAATGATACAGTTCTCATCTTGTTTAATCACATGTAATTCGATTTAAGCTGTATGTGGGTTATATGTATAATCAAAAGGTGGGTCATGTATTTTAACATTAGTAAATTCTATTCAATGGCTTTCACTTCTCTTAGTCTTTTGTAACACTGACTTTCTGTCATAGTTCTGACCCTTCATAATTCACTAACAAATATAGTTTTGTGCCTTAGGTTTGATGAATCTCTCTGGCAGTCTCTTGATCTGGCTGCTAGGAACCTGCCACCAGGAGTGATTGGACAGTTGCTGCCTGCAGGTGTTACTGTATTCCGCTGCCCGAGATCTTGTATTGGGAATCCATTGTTCAAAACAAGCAAGTAAGGCTTTTTCTGTGTGTTCTGTGCGGAACTGTGTCTCAAATATTTATAGTTTTTCTGTGTATTTTTGGTTTTAAGGTGTCCACCAGTAGTAGCACTTGTGTTGCTCCTGAAGACTGGAAAAGCTAATCAAAGGTTGGACATCTGTTGAAATAAGAGGATGTGCCTTCACTTGCCAGTTATTTAAAACCAAATTCATGTGATTTTTTTGAAAGTACCAAGCACCATCATCCATTTGCAATTTATGTTTTGTTGAACCTGTATAATTGTCAGCAATTCCAGTATTTTTATATGGGAAGCTCAAAATTATTTAACTCCAGCAGGATAGACTTTCAGATGTTATGATGAATCTTGTAAATGCCTTGAAGATGAGAGTTCTGCAGTTTTGGCTGGTATCTTAGTAGTAGGCCTAGCTAGCTTAGTATGTCCAGTGTGCAGCTGGAAACAATGATATTAATTATCTGCAAGCTTTGCACTGTTGTAGTGTATTGGTTATATTTATGATATGGGGAATTTGTGAAGCAAGTTTTAATTCAGTTTTAATAACTTGGTTTTCCCCCTTTTTAGACCTCTCAAAGTTCAACATATGGATTTGTCAAACTGCACAGTGTCTGTTGCAGATCTTGAGAATATTCTTTGTCAGTGTGAAAGGCTGCTGAACCTCAGCTTGGAGGGACTAGTGCTTTCCGACAACATCATCGAGTGAGTGACGTGTTTAGGAATATTCAGTAAATACCTTCTGTTTGGTGGTACCATTTAATGCAGGCTAGTGAAAGAATGCAGCAGAGAGGCTGTTTGTTGTGGGAGTCTTTTGAAATGGCTAGTTTTAAGCACCTGACAGAGCTAGCTGGCAGGCTAGATGAACTGCCTCTTCCTAACCTCTAAGAGATGAGGTGGGGAGGAAACAAGCCTATGGAAGAGTGTTTCTTGATGGCTTTTTCATCTCCAGAGTAGGGAGAGCCTGGAGAAACAGCTGATCTCTAGGGTTTGTGTCCATTGACTGCTCCCGCATCCAAACTGTACAGCAGACCTACTTACACTTTCCCATTTCTCCGCTTCTGAGAGAAGTTTGTATCTGGCATATGAGTTCTTTTGTACTTTAAGGGATCCCAGCTGCTCTCCCACCAGATGCTTGTTGTGCTTCTGCTCTATTTCTCTGTCCAATTTCCCTTTAAGTGTCTAGAAAATTACAGATTCTGCCAAGCACGTGAAGTATTGTTTGGTTAACTGGAGAGACTGTAATGGGTGTGCAGTCAACCTTCCTGCTACATCACATCAGGTGACCGTGGAGGTGCCACTGACTGTGGGCCAAGTGTCAGACCTGGGTGTCCTGCTTTCTACTTCTGAACTTTCTGATGCCTTCCTCACACCTGGGATGCGGTGGGGAGAGGGGGACAGGGAGGAACCCCACAAAACGGAGTACAAATAAATATAGTTTGACTTTTGATGCCAGCTAAAAAGTATGGAATTGTATACTAATAAGGGACTGCTTATGGAAGTTCATTGCCTTGTGTACAGATGTAGACACTGGGTGCAAGGGTTTTTCCAGGGTTTGCTAGCTGCATGTCTGCTCTAGTCTTGCAAACAAAAGCATTCAGAGGGATGCTGTTTGGACAAGTGTGTTGTTTTGGAATAAGCTCCATCTTGCAAAGGAGATGGGATGATTGTTTTGTCTTTTTTAGAGATAGTCATCTCCAATAAGCCATGGTGTCTGTTTAGTGGCATATAACAAGAGAAGATGAAAAGAAATTATTTCCTTTTATACTTAGTAATTTAGAAATATGCAGACTTGTCAGGAATGTCAGGTAAATAGGCAAATGTCCCTTCCTTTCAAAGCTGCGCTGTGACACAGCAAGTATGGAATTGAGCTCCTTAGTAACTCTTACATTGGTCGATTTACTAAAGATGCAGTGCTGCATGTTTAATGAATAATTCCATGCCTGGAATCTTTGCTCAAAAACATAATTGCATATCCTAGCAATGGAAGCAATGTTCCAGCATTTAAGTTTAATAAGACTTTTCTTTTTTTGTCTACAGAAGCATTGCTAAGAATCCCAGTTTGATCCGACTAAATCTGTGTGGGTGTTCAGGGTTTTCTGCAGAAGCCTTGGAGTTGATGTTGACCAGGTGTTCAATGTAAGATAAAATTTTTTTTCCATTGCTGCTTACTGTTATTCCTGAGAAAGGATTCTTATTTTGTTTTTTTTTGTTCCGTACACATCCCAGTTGTACTTGTTTCTGGTTTTCTTTGTGTGCCTGTTTGTGTTCCGAAATACTTAACTGTTGATTATTAGCTTGATGGAAAGAAAATAACCTGACTGTTCAGCTATCTTCTCTAATAATAAAGATGTACTTTAGTAATTTTTCATGAATTGCCTCAATCATCCCTAAAGACTTGTTGATGAATAAACCCCATTTGTATTCCTTTGTTTATCATGTAAATTTCATTTTCTTAATGAGAACAGTCTGATTTTCACAAAGTGAAAGTGTGTGTTTTGAAACTGAAATGTGGAATCCTAAAACTCCCTTTGCAATCAGAGTGCAGCATGGATGGCAAGAAATTGTACCCTTCCTTTGAGGAAAGAATAATCCTTCAGTAACCTTCTGCTTTATGAAGCGCTGTGTTCAGGACAGCTGCAGAGTGACTAAGCCATCTGCTGCAGGAAGTCGCTGCACTGAGCCCCAGTGAGGCTGGGATTTATATCCTTATCCTTTTGCTCACTTCCTGTGAGATGCTGGACAATCTACCTAATCTTTGCTTCTGCAAAAGCATGTTTTAATCAAACTGCAAGTCAGTGTATAGACAAAGCCTTAATCTTTCTCTGCCTGTCATTGGTAGATAATGCTTTCTATTGCTTGGTCTGATTACTTGGATCATGAGCTCTTTAGAGAATGGCAGTCTGTACAGTGCACAGGGAATAGCAGATGGCAAACCTGATCCTAGAAATGCTACTGGCAACTTAACTGTTTTCATTTACATAAGAGATTGCTATCTAAGTGCTCTCGTTGTGCTGCTCACTGTGTCTCTGTCCTCTGGCTGCATCTGCAACACCTGCACACAATACAAATACTAGGTTATAGGTAACTGGGCATCTAAACAGTTAAGGTCACAGCATGGCCAGTGCTTATATACAATTATGAAATATTTAATGCTAATTAGGATTAATTGGTCATCTGACCATTGCTAATAATGAATAGTGTTTTTTTCCTCAATGTGAGCATCTGTTCAGTAGTAATGGATTCAGGTCATAAACCAGAGGCAAGAAGAAAATACAGTGTCTCCCTGCAGCAGTCACCAGTGAGAACCATTTCACTTCCTAAGATATTATTCACTTATTCCAGTTGGAAATATTAGTGGGAAGTCACTTTAGACCCTGCTGGGGGCAAGGGGTTAATTTTAGCATTGGCCAGGTTGAGTGGGACTGGTTTCCTCTGGCTGAATCTTGACAAACTCTGAAGACAGGTTCCACAGACTTGCTGGGCAACCTGCTCCAGTGCTTGATTATTGCCACAGAAAATTAATAGTTGTGCATACAGGAACTTGGTAATAGGTGTGTTACAAATATCAGGTGCAACAGGTTACATCAGAACTCAAACTGTATTTCAGTCGTTCTTCCCAACAACTTTCTGTTCATTTGTGTTTAGATTGGAGGAGCTGAACTTGTCCTGGTGTAACTTCACAGCCACCCATGTCAAAACTGTAGTCAATCACATTACTTCAAAAGTAACCCAATTAAATTTAAGTGGATACAGACAGAATCTACAAGTATCAGGTAAATAGCAGCATGGCAAACCTTTGTCACACTATGGGATAAAGCAATAGGCTTTATATTTTCTTCTGGTTAGCATCTGCTGTGTTTATAGAAAAATCAAGCACTTACACTGGTTGATGTTCTTGCTGTCAGAAAATCTTATGTCTCCAGCTCAGCTATGAGGGGTGAGATGATTTGCCTTCTGAATGTAAAAATAAGTCAGGTGAAAGCTAATTTCATCTTCAGTTGAAAGGTACAGCCCTTACTTCTGAAGTCCTGTAAGCAGGATACACTAGATGCCATTGTTCTGCTCTGAACTGTGAATTAGCCTTCCAGATCCTGTTCTAGGATGTTTTTTATTGCTGTTGTGGCTGTTGAAGACATCTTTCAAAAGAGAACAGTCGAGAGTAACTACTTGAGTTTCAGCCGAACTTGATATCCCACAGATACCAGTTAATTTGGAAGACAAATAATCTCCATAATCAACGTGAACTATTTATTTGCTAATAGTTCTAGGGAGGAAAATTGGGTAAAGTTGTAGGATAACAGAAAACGCACAGAAATCTAGATTTGAGGAGAGGGCACAAGATAAACAAGAGCATAGATAAAGGGTGAAATGGTTTTGGTAAAGAGAAACTGATTTTCTCAGTGGGGAAATGTGACAGTAGGGCATTGGCTGACAAGTGGGTAGGTGACACAGAGGCTGTGATCTCCCTTTTTCTGTTTAAATGTCACACAGACTTCAGCATGCATTCCCTTGTGGGGAAATACACCAGTCTACTTGTTTATCTCAGTCCAAAAACCGTAAACATCTTGCGTCATCTCCCCCAAATCAGGTATTTGAACCTTCTGCTGATCTGACCATTAGAGATGATGTGTGGAGAGATCTTCTGTATGCAGACAATTCCTATGAGTAATTTTACTCTGTTTCAATGCAATTTATAAGGCATAAGATTTTAATAGTTCACTAACCAGCATAATTTAAATATTTTCTTTAGCATTTGCGCACGAGTTCTGAAATACCAAAATCCTCTTGCATGTTGATTAGCAATTCCAATAATAATAATAATGGCATTTTAGGTGGTATCTGAGCTACAGGTGATTCTGTGCTGTTTGCAGACAATGAAAAGATAGTCTCAAGAATTTACAGTTTAAATCAAGAAAACTAACTTTTGTGAGGAAAGATCTTTCTGTGGGTAAAAATGGAGTGCCTAAAGAATTTTATTCTCTGAGAGGGCATTTGATGTGTGAAACTTTTTTGGTGTAAAAAGTAACATGTAAGAATTTCAGGATTCTCAACATTACTGTGTCTCAATAGATTTCTACAATATTGTTCGAATTATCCACTTGAGTAAGTTGCTGGTGCAACTGACTTCTAGGGGCACTTCTTTGGACTAAGCAGATCTATTTTGCTGAGGACTGAAAAAGTCCCTGTAAGTTATCTTGATAGACTGTGTGCTTTAAGTCTTAAGATTATATATTTTGAACAAAGTTGTTTCTGGTTTTGGGGTTCCAGTAGACAAGATATAAATGTACGTATAGAAAAGTGAGCATGCTGTGTAAAGCACATTTAGTACTGCAAGATGGACTGACTCTGTGCAACCTCTTTTCAGATGTTAAAACACTGGTGGAAAGATGTCCTTTTCTCGTCCATTTAGATCTAAGGTAAGACCTGTGCAGCTAGTCCTTAAAACCTTATGGTTCAGGAGATTGCCAATTCTGTTGCAGTGTAGTAATTGTATAGCAATAATGCATGATTGTGAAGGACTGCACAACCAGAAAACACTCAATGCTATACCTACAAAAGACTTGCTGGCATGACCTAATCTGGAGCAGGTAACTGACTTGAAGATTTTTTTTTTGTTATCTCAGCATAAATGTTATATACATACAAGACTTCTTAACTAGCAAGAGATCATAGATCATAGGTGGAGTGGGAGGAAGCATTTAGGTACAGTTTGAGCCTAACATCCTAGAGGTGGGTTAGTTCAGCTCTAATATAAATTTGTTACTTGGCAATAGAACTGTAAAAAAAGTGTGTTTTGTTTTGACCTAGTCAGTTAAAATTTTTTATTTCTCAGTGTGTAAAGTAACTGCTTTTTCATGGCATGAGTTCTGCAGAATATCTGCTTCACTTGTCCCTCAGTGAAAATCAAAATCCCTCCCCCTACAACAAATACACATGAAATGGGTTACTTAAATATTGCATAAAAAATACTTACTGGTAGAAAAAGTTGCTATTCATAAAATTTCTCAGTGTGAATTTTGGAAATACCAAATTTACCACTGCTTTTGTTTAAACTTCCATTTTTTGTGCTCTCATATACAGTGACAGTGTGATGTTGAAGCCTGAGTGCTTTCAGTATTTTCATCAACTCATCTTTCTAGAACATCTGTCTCTTAGCCGATGTTATCAGATATCACCTGCTGCCTTACTGTAAGTAATTTCTAAATGGCTTTAGTTTGCTGTTTATACAGAGGATAAGTTAATTTAAACTTGCTCTATTTTAGGTTTAAAATGGCAAGTACTGTTTTGAAAAACTTCCTCATTCGGAACAAGAAACCAAGATAAAAACATTCTGCTAGAGCAGAATCCAGACTGGAACTAGAGGTCTCTGAGACATGCTTTCCATGATGTCAGTCTGTACTTACCTAACTCCCTGCTCAGTGTGCACATTGTATCTTCCCTTAAAGGCATTATACTACTGGTGCTCATTAGTGTGAGTTACAGCTGCAGATTCCAGTCCTGCCACTAACCAGTATCTCTGTCACTATTAGGCTTTCAATTATGGAACAAGGAAGAAACAGTCCTTTGGAAAAGTTAATGATTGACAGTACGTGCTGACTAACTAATGAGTTTATACCCTTTGTTTGTATGTGCACCTGTATCAGTTACTGGTTGCCAGTGAAACACAGCTTAGAGTCGCTTGTGAGGTTTTTTTCCTGCCTTTTGTTAATATAGCAGCTATCCATCTTAATCCTCTCAGGAAGGAAGTCAATCGTAAGGAAGTCTTCCACAAGAAGAAAAAGAGGTTGTGAGATGAACAGGACTAAGAAAATATGAATCTGAAGAACTTTTTCTGTAGCACTGGGTGCTGTCATGATAGCTTGTGTGTATCTTGCCTTTCAGTTTTGTCCAATACTTGTTTAGAGATACATAGGTCATGATGACTGGGCAAATGTGAAGCGATGGAGAACCCAGGACTGGCTACATACCAAAATGTCATAACAAATTGAGGACTGATTGTGTGGCTGCATCCCCTGAGCTGTATCCTGAAGCTTCATCAGGGGCAATTCCTTCCACTTGTTCTGAATATTTAAATCCAGGGAAATGAAGGGAAGGTTCTAGTTTGTTTTCACTGTGTATAAACAGCAAGAAGCAATTTATTTAGACTGTTTCCTGTATTAGTACATAGAAATAGTTTTGATGAAATATGTACTTCTAAAAAGTGAGGAGAATTTAGCCTAAGTAGTTACTTTACTTCTAAGAAAACTTAGTAGAAAGGCAGTTATCTAGTTTGGGTACAGACTGCAAAAAAAGTTCAGGTTCATAATTAACTTCCTATTTTTCTCTTTCTAGAGAACTTGGTGAAATTCCATCCTTAAAGACTCTTCAGGTGTTTGGAATAGTGACTGATTGCTCCCTACATCTTCTCAAGGAAACGCTTCCTGACATAAAGTTCAACTGTTCACATTTTACAAGTATTGCAAGGCCAACTATTGGTGGTAAAAAGAACCACAAGATCTGGGGCATCAAGTGCAGACTGACACTGAGCAATCCTAGTGGCTTATGATCGCGTACAATGTGCTAGATATGATGGATACACTGCGTGTAGTGAAATTCCTTATGAAGCAGAGTGCTAGAGTACCTTTAATCATAGTACTGTTATTGTAAAAAGCATTCTAACTTGGTCTTACACCTTAATGTAACTTCATATATATTTTTAAGGTGTTTTTGTACTTGAAGCCTTTAGAAATCTGATTTGTGATTGTAGAATTTTTCCCTTAATTTTTTTACAGAACTCTTTAAAAAAAATTAGGAAACAATCATTGTACTTAAAACAATGTCCTCATGCAACTGCTGGAGGTTGTGATGCAGATTTTGTTGCTCTAAGGTGTTCTAAAGGTGCTTTTCGTTAAGTCTTGCAGCTCTACAACTCCATTGAAAGAGCTTGTAGAGGTGCTAGATGTCTTAATGCTTATTAAGGAATTGTCTTGGTCTCAGTTTCTGAACTCAAAATGATGCTATTAAACCTATTGAAATCCTTAATTGAACAAGTGGTACAGTAAGATGAGGAGCTTGGGAGAGGGACAGGTGCCTGAGTCCAAATTGACCAAACCTGGCAACAGCCTACACAAAAGCAACTAAGAGCTGAGTACTGTACAAGTTAAGCAGCAGTATAAAGGAGCTACTGTGAAGTTTTTCTTTATCAGGCCATAAAGTTAAAGTATTTTTCACTGTTGGCAAAACGTAGTCTGAAGTGCATTCAGAATAAGCATCTGTTGAAGTAGATGTTTGTTATTGTTTCATGTTGTCTTGCTAGGTTTTCTGATTAAGTATTATTGTAGGTTCTGTGATTTTGCTATTTAAAGGGTGCTCTTGCTTCCTTTAAAGGATATGGTCTTTCATCTGCAACTGATAAATTGGCAGAAATCTTGCAGGAGGAGGGCTCAAGTGGTTCTAGATCTCAGACCAAAATGTGGGACCACACCGTAAGAGTACAGAAAGGAAGAGATGCTTTGGTGCTATTAGAGACATCAGTTTCTCTTTCTGTACATTAACCACTACTATCTAGGTTGTTTTTCAGTGATAAGAAAAGATGAATAACTGTCTAAGAGTGAAAAACCAAACAAATGCAAACCTCCAACAAAACCAAATTAACTCTGATCTGAGTCTATAATCAGGGTCTTCATGCATAAGGCTAGAATGTTCCAGCAGTGTAAGTGTTCATTGAGAAGTCCTAGCGCAAAACTTGCACCCTGTAAAGGCATGAGTATGCTCCTGCTGTGAATGCAGTAAGTAAGCAGGTGGTGAATTTATTCGTGGATGTTTAAGGTTAGCCTACAGCATTATAGTTGGGTTGTTGCACAGTTATCATGTTTCTCATCTCAATCTGAAGAGTTAAGAAATAAATACTGGATAATACCGAAGGGATTAGTTACTGTGGAAAGATTGTACAAATACTAGAATTTTGCATTTAACTCTTTCTATAGCATAGCAAATACAACATTATTAAGTTGTTCCAAGATGTGTTTTTTGGTTTTTATTAAATTTAACAGTGTAAGTAACTTGAGTAATGGGGATCATACTTTGTGAAAGCCAGAATGGAGAAGTGATGGGGAGATTGAAGGGGATATTGGATATTTTGCTTCAATTTGCAACCTTATGTTTATGCCTTAAATTACTTACAGTAGTGCTGTGCTGCAGAGATTTACTTTAACTTCTTTTTCTCCCTATGCACATGTAACACCATACAACTTCTCTTGCATTTAATAAAGATCTAAGGAATTGCTATATTGTCCAAAATGACTGATGTATGCAAGAACACTTTCCCTGACTTGCCACAAAGTTTGTGTCATGGGTTTAAAAAAAAAGGAGAAATCTGTCCAAGCTATGTCTAAGCAATGGTGGTTTAGAGGATATGGTGTTATCACCAGTATATTTGAGCATTTAATAGACTGTGCTTTAATACCCTGTAAAGAATTGTGACAGTAGTATGGCTTTAGCTAGAAGGAACAGTCCTGACCTTGTTTTCTCAAGGAACAGGTTCAGTACTGGAAGAGGACAAGTATTTCTGTTGCAGTTCTGGTGGTGGCAGCTGTAGCTGGAACTCCTCTGGGTAGCCTTTTCCTAACTGAGAAAAGTTATTTGGTAGCTACAAGCAATCCATACCAAAAACTTCTCCATAGGTAAGTCTCTACATTTTACCTAAAGCATTAAGTCTTGGAAACCATTATTTAAAACGAACTGCACAGTAAGTGAGAAGCAGGTGAACAAATGAAACACTTCTGAAAATTGAAATAAGGAACAGGACAGCTTCATGAATCTAAGTTTTTGAATTTTATTACATAATGTATAAACACCACTTTTTTTAAAAAAAAAGCAAAGAATGACAGGTCTAGTTTAGCAGAACACAGAGTGGACTGGCACTAAATGAAAAGACCATGGGTTTGATTCAGCAGGTAAAAGTGCACAGTTTGCTGCCAGTCCAGACAGATTAAATCAGTGTTAAACCAATACTTAGTCCTGTTGTGAAATACTGACTACCAGGTAAGTTGAGTGTACTGCAATCCTTTGTAATAAAGGATTCTTAAAAAGGATTCTGCAATTCTTTAATACAAAAAAAGGTAGCTGCTTACTGTTTATCTATTATAGATCTCTGAATCATCCTAGTTATTTAAATCAAGCATTCACCAGTAAATGCTTCAACAGAAGTGCAATTAAATATAGGCAAAACCAGTAGAGGCCACTCATGAGTAGGTCAGGTTTCTGCTTTGCTAAGCAAGTTAGGAGTTTGACTCTGAATTCTTGTACTAATCCCTAAACCAAATAATACTTTGGTTTTGTAGGGCCTGAAACCACTGCCTTTTAGTCTCAGCATTCATAATAAAGAATGACAGGCATCTTTTAAGAGGTATGCACACTGATCAGACTAATCGGTCTCCGTTAAAACACTGTAGCACCTAAGTGTCTAATAAGTAGAGGACAGGATTTCTTCTGTAAATTTGTTTATGCAAGTATTCAATACCTAAATGTCTTACCTAACACAAAGTTCTGTGAAGCTGTAAATTATTGTTAATGGCATTGGTGGGTTGTGGGGTTTCTTTTAATCTCAACAGAATATCATCTAGTATACTACAGGCACAAAAATCCATCCTTAACTGGTTACAGATGGATTAGGAATAAACAAGACAACCTAGTCTCTGTGTACCCAACTTTCTTTAGAAATATTTTTGCACCTTGAGATCAGTTTTGCAAATTATTTTAGAAATTAAGAGCTTTATTCTGATAGTTCTTGAATTTACCAAATTTTGAAAGAATATTTGGCTACTGTGATTTTTTTTCCTTCTGGTCTGTAATTCTGATAACTCAAGCGGACACTGTAAATAACTACCTGCAGCACATTTAAAAGGTAAAATGTACACAAGTAGTGATAGCTTATTCAAAAGGAGGCATCAGAGGCTCCATAAGTATCACAATTTCCTACAATTGAATGGTCTGGTCAAATCAATTTTATCTAAATTCTGGTATCGAGTGAATACAAACACTTAAGCAGAAGAAGGAAAAAGTCCTTTATCCTCTTCCTCCACCTATAAAGATTACATTTGTGATGGGCAATAAATAGACTGATTGGTCACAGTGGAGAACATTTCCATTAGACCTGAGAACATCTCTTACAGAAGTTTCTTCATTCAAAAGCAGTTTGAAGAAAACTCACTTTTGGAAATAGATCTGTAGTAGAAAGGAAAAAACATATTTGTTTCAAGTCATGTAGCAGAAGAGTTCCTGCTGTAGGAATCTTCATTTTGTCAAATTCTGCCCTTTCATCTATGCAGTTATCAGCAGAGACTCTCAAAGGCAGTCATAGTTCACAGTTTCTCTAAAACATTACCTAAAAAGTCACTTCCTCTTCTATGAACAGTTTTTTTCTTTGACTAACTTGATCAGAAACACATAAAATTAAAATTAATTTGTTGCCAATTAAATATCAGTAGAATTCAACATAGGATTGGAAATCTAAATTTCCTGCAGAAGTTAAAAAACACGTGTTTGGAAAACTGGGAGACACATAGGTATTAACTTGCACTCTAATTAATAGCACCCAGCATATCTCACTCTTATTCACTTATAAACTCAGAACATACAATTCCAAACCATTCAACTTAGTAAGGCCAAATATCTTGCTTAACGATAGCAACCTACATACAACACTGTGACTAACACCTGCTAGTCAGGTAATCCCCATTAAGTGAAGGAGTATTATCTTCCTTCAACATGTTTCCTATAGTTTGTATACTCCTGCTAAAGGGCTCAAGAAAACCCTTGGGTTTCAAGCCCCTCTAGTCAAAGAGAAAAGGTAAGAACTACCCGAATCAAGACATGATTAAACTGGACTTTTGATGTAAATCTACAAAGTAGAAAAAATACTGGAAGAGCAAAAAAAATCATCACAAGTCATATGAAACTACGAAGTTGTAAAATTTTTGAAAAGCATACAAAAGGTTTGTATTTCCATTACATCAACATCAGGATTTACCAAAATCTATATATCCTTGCATCAAATTGCTAGATTGACAGTAAACTTCTCTACAAAAGTATACGTATGAAGGTGTTTAGTTTCATCAGTCCCAGACTGCTGCTAAAAAATGTACATCTGAATACTTAATGCTACTGACTTAATACTTGAACCCATCTACCTGTGTTTAAAAAGATGTTCTTTCATGTTTGCCTTACAGGTTAAAATAGCATTTTTCACCAAAGTTAGAGGTAAGAAGACTTCAGATATATTTCTTTTACACCAGATGCAAAAGGAGCTTAAATATTAGGTTAAGGTTTCCAGATCCAAAGGAATGAAAAGCATCTGAAGCTTCCTCCAAATGCTCTTGCATCCGAAAAGGCCAACTTCCAACATAATGCAGCATTGTGATGTGCTGTCTGTCTCCAGTAGTTCCCTCTCTGGATCCAGATCGGTTCCAGCAGAAGACACTCAGATCCTTCATTCTTCCAGCAGAACAGTGCACAGTGCATCCTCTGTATCAATCATTATTGAAGCTATCGCCCCATCATTGAACTCAAAAGATGTTCCTCCATCTACAACCATACAGGCATCCCAACAACGGGAACGGACACACACTCTGAAAACAAAAAAAAACCACAAAACCAAAAAATGTTTCACAAAATAACCTTAAGAACTCCAGTATTTCCCACAAGCACTTATCTGAAGAACAAGACTGGTTCTTGGACATTCCTTTGCATAGGTCAGTAAATTTTTAATCATATGGGAGAATCCTTAGAGAAGAATTTAGTATAGTACTAAGCACTAGAATCCCCCAAACTATCAATGCTTTGTATAGACACAGCAAAGTGTCCAGAGAGGACTGAAGGCCTTGTTCAAACAGGGACCATTGCTCCAAGAATCTGAGAACAGCCTATAATGTTAACACTTTATATTGAAAGCTGCATTTTAGGAGTATTTTAGAGAAAATTGATGATGATGCCATTTATTAGGGATTTGCTCACATCTTCCGCAGAAAACCTTTCAATTAATTTATGGTTCTAATCATAATTTATGATTCTAATTCATGTTAAGTGCAACATGCAGTTTTGACTAGCAGTGCTTGAGATTCAAACAGTTTGGATATTAATACAGTCTATTTGTGACATGAATGATTCAAGAAGAGAAGGGAAAGTAATTTCAATACAAATTGAAGGTCAGAAGGCTTGCCAGGTAACATCATAAATAGGTATTACTGTCAATACTAGAGACTGACTACTATGTCTTTAAGCTAATAAATGTAAATTTGAGCTTATAAAAATTAAGTCAGCTCTTTTGCAGCTGTACAATACAGGATAAAGCTACTAACCTCTTCCTCTTCTCTTACCTTTAAAAGGAAAACTAATTCAACCATTGGAATTTATCCTTTCACATATATAGAAAGGAAGAAAGCTATTAAATAAAGAGCTCTCCAAATATTCTTCATATTGGTAGACAGGAACCAATAGTCATCTGTAAAGATTGACTGCTTGTACTGTCTTAAACATCAACTTGAGTGCTGTGGCTCCTGATGGGCTGACTGTGCTGCTGCAGAGGAGAGGGAGGGGGTGCAGAGGCAGCTGTTCTCCCCACCACCCAAGAGTCTGTAGAACTGCCAGTGACCCTGGAGCCTCCAGCCCCAATTCCAGAACCTACTCTTTGACTGTGCAGGTCAGAGGACCTGAACACTGCTGGTATTGGGAGCAGGACCTAACACCATGCAGGAGCAGTTGCAAGACTACAATCTCACATGGATATGCTTGATTGTTTCTGACTTAGGCTTTGGTCAAGACAATGCTCTGATGTCCAAAATTTAACCAACAATTAAATAGTGAGTTAATTTTTCAGGAAGATAAATCTTTCACAAATATGAAAAACTTGGAAGCACAGCCACAGTGTCAAAGCTTAATTGCTCTGTGCATCAATAGAACACAGGTAAGCCTGGACACTGCTGAAGAACATGGAACCATGTTCCATTCTTCCATTTCACGCTGTGCAGCTACTATGTCAAAAAAGATATTCTTTATCAATGGAGAGATGTCCAGTATTAAGAGCTAAAGATCAACAGTGACAGGCAGTAAATTCTACTTTAAAAAGGAAAAATGGGCATTTTCCCCTCGTATGTACACAGACTTTTGTAGCTCCAGTACAGTTTTTACAGAATACCCCATGCTGAGGACTCCAGATAAGACAAAACTTAGTCCTGGACAGAAATGCAGCTATTTGCTCCTATTTTAACTTCTCTTAAGATCTATTTCTTTAACCTCTTAAGATTTATTCACCCTTGATAACTTCCGGATCCAAATAACTAAGTAAATATATAAACACGACACACAGACAGCGGGCATCTAATATTTAGTCTCAGTTGCCAGAGGGCTCAGTAGCCATTTACTACTATATCATAAAATGTTGTTGTGACACTGATGTGGCTCAAAAGAGGCAGAATTTGTGCCTCCTTCAACTCAGGTCTCCTTTCAACATTTGTTTTGATACAAAAGGTTGAATTAACATTTAATAGTGAGAATTCTACTATTCTCAACATAGTTATTTTGAGCATATAACTATCAGTTGTATGTGTTTATATTTAATCGTGGTAAGCTTCAGAATAATCAGAGTCATAGATTCACTTACATTGGAAAAGATCTCTGAGACCATTGACTCCAACTGTGAACCTAACACTGCCAACACCACCACTAAACCACGTCCCTAAGTGCCACATTTTCATGTCTGAAAACACCTCCAGGGATGCTGACTCAGCCACTTCCCTGAGCAGCCTGTTCTGAAGCTTGATAACCCTTTTGGTGAAGAAATTTTACCTATATCTAATCTAAACCTCCCCTGGCACAAATGCCGTAAGTTAAAATGACTGAATTACCAAATAAAAGCAGGCTTTACTTTAAAGACAGATTAGGTTGTTCAGGCCCAGACAAGTTTTGAGTATCTCCAATGACAGTGACAGCACAGTCTCCAGCCAACATGTCTGACAGTTCTCACTGGGAGAAAATTTTTCCTTATCAGAATCTTATGTTGTATCCTTACAGCCTGTATCATAGCTGTTGCCTCATGTTCTGCTCTGGAAAGAGTTTAACTTGATCTCCTCTGGAACCACCCACTGTAGACAGGAAATGGATCCATTCTGATTAGGCTTGTCTCCTCCAGACTAAACAAAAGCAAAAGTCTCTCCTTTACCTACCATGCGTTTCAGTCCCTAATAATTTCAGTGGGCCTCTCCTGAATTCCCTCAAGTTTTTGAGAGCATGTGTCTGATACTGAGGGAAATGGCACCCAAAACTGGGCACAGGGATATTCTTTTGTTCTGTAAGATTGTGTACGGGATCAAACATTAAAAAGGCATAACACAACTTAAAAATATTTTCTTCCTGTTGTTATGAGAACAACAATCAGGCCCCTCAAAACATAAACTGGATGTTGAAAGACTTCAAGGAAAACTCCTGGATTACTCATACTTTGAGAAATACACAGAATGAAATAACTCTTCAGTGACTGCAACAGCACTTACTTTGAAGAGAAGCCACGCTGCTGGCTACTTGAAAAAACTCTGTTTACAATAGGTTCTCGAATACTAAAAAACATCTTTGGTTCTTCTGGACTGTAGAGCAGGGACTCATTGTAATCGTTTGTTACTGTAAAAAGAAAAATCAGCCATTAGTTTTCCAGAGAAAATTAGCCATTCCTAGAAACACACACTGCTCCAGGAAAGAGCAGCGTTCCCTACCAAGAGGGAATACTGAGTGTTTCTAGACGTTTAATAGCCTACACCTGCAAAAAAAATTAATTCTGCAGAAGATTCCTTCCAATGCCATTGCATGACAAACATTCAACAGCTGTCTTCAGGTGAGTAAATATTAAGTGTTTCAAATCTTGGGAGAACTGAAATTGTCCTGAGTATCTATACATACAAAGGTCTAAACAACTGCCTTCACATCAAGTCAGACATTTTTCACCAACTGTGCCTAAATAATGTTTGTAAGAAAGACCCATATTGCAAGAACACTAAAATACTGAAAGCAGTGCTGAGTATTAAAGACTGCAAACAGAATGAAGTGGTCAAAGTTAAGATACCTTAAAGAAATCTTATCTTTCTCACTAACCTTTTTGTATCAATTCTGCATTCAATGGTGTATTCAGACTTCCATGCTTTTTAGCTGTTGAGCCAAGAGAAAGAGCCCCAATTAGATAGGTGTTATCTTTATATAAACTTGATCAGTAATGCTACACTGTTCACTCACCAATCTTAAGGATCTCTTCAACAGCCTGATGTGATATCTTGTTAATATTATAGGACCTAGAAATAGAAGTAGAAGGCTTGTTCGCTACACAATACAACATGGGGAAAAAAAACCAAAACCTCCAAAAATCCCCCAAAATATTGCATACAAATGAAGAACTATGCTCAATAACAGAAAGAAAAAAGAAATAAAGAATGCTCTTAAGTGAGAGCTGACAACAGTTTCTTAAAAAAATGCCTTAAACTCTTGATGTGACATCTACCTGTGGTTTTGTAAAACCCATTAAGTGAAGTCTTCAGGAAAGAAGAGCATCATAAGCACAACGTAGTCTCCTTATCAATAATCCTTCTGCCTTAAATCCCCATAACTGCTGATTTAAGTCCGCATTTAAAATGAAGCATGACAGCTCCACAGATTGTGTGTATTCATATCACTTCTATTCACCTCTTGCTAATAAATTCCTTCTGTTAGTTCTCATTTATGGACTCAACACTTTTTTACAAATATTAAGCCTTTTTGTCTGTACCCTATGGTGTGGTCCTCAATCTCACAAGAATCTCTGTACGTATAAAAGGAACAGCTGGATCAGAAATTTTGCACTTGCCACATCTGGATGCACAAACAGCCAGCAACTCAGTCTGAACCAAGTTTAAATTCTAACAAAAGTCTCTCTTCTGTGCCCAGGCTCAAAACAGCTTAAAATCCTCAGTCCAGCACTTCTGTCATTGCAGTGAAACACTTCTGGCTGCAACAGACATCCGCTAGACATCTAACAGACCACAGGACTGCTGACAGTGGTTGTTCAAGGTTCCTTCTCTTACACCTACTGCCTGCCTGAGCAGATGTTAGAAAGAAACTGAGATGAACAGTTTGAAATTATTCTCTCTCTCAACTAGATATTCTTTTATGCAAGTTTTGGCAGTTGAAGGAAGCATTCAGACATTTAAATGCCCCTCAGGCCAAGGAAGTCTGAAATCCCAGGAAAGCCCCTAGATCATAGGCAAACGAAGATCACTCCTCCAAGGCTTGGCCTCAGTCAACATAAGTCCAGCAGAATATGCTGATTACAACACTGGAGACAGGCAATCCTGGAGTTTGGTTCCTGGTTCTGTGATTTCTCTGTACAGAGTGTATAAACAAATGAAATGTGTAAGAACAACTTTGAACTAAGACTGTACATTCCCAAAGTACTGAACACTTGGAAAGTTCCCCTAGTAGTCTGCCAGCTTCATCCTTGGCAGCCTCCAAGACCAAGTTATGCAGACAGAATACAGAATTCTGAACTACAATGAACAGTAAAACCCAACAACCATGGTTACAGCATGAATATTCATTTTTGAATTTAATTAAAAGCTTCGGTTTCAGTTGATCTCAGCCTGCCACAGAAATCCAGGGCCTGTTCTGTAACTATAAGCACAGCCAGATTTCCAAACTAGAAAGGCTCTCCTGTACATGTTTCTCACATCTTGAAACTAAATTGATTTCAGTTACAGTTTCAGTCCTGCAGATTGTTTAAACTAAAGTTAAGATAATTTACCCCTTTGATTAAGCTAACACAGCCCTGCTTAGATACGTGTGTCTTTGTTTAAGGGGAATATTTTAACAAAGAGACTGTGCCCTTTCAATTAAGTTTGCAAGAGGTTTGGAAGGAGAATAGACAGTAGATGTGCCAGAGAACACTTGATGCTGTTTCAAAGTACACGTTTTCCGTTCTTAGAGCTCAGATTTTTATGTTTTCTGACCTACTTCATCTAAACACTTGAATTTTAGCCAACAGAGTAGTTCGGAGATTGCCTGCAAATGCTCTGTAAGTCAGAGCATACTCTTTCCCTCACCAACCCCAACAACTCATCTCTACATGTGGCACGCAATCTCCATCACAGACACACCTAAGGAAAATTTCTGTCTCAATGCCTCAGCTCCTCATCTTTTAAACTTTTCTCTCCACACCTTTAAGTGAGGAGTGTTCTGTCGTTCTCATACACCTGAGACAGCTTTGAATTACACTGAGACAGTGAGACTATTCGGACATAACTGAGATGCACTGACTTATCCATAAACCTATTGAGTCTCAGTATGAAAAAAATGCTTAGCCAAAAATTGGTCCACCCAGCTTATCTGAAACAGTATTTTATGTCAAAACAGCAACAGGTACTTACCATGCTTTTGATCCTGTTCCAGTACACACATTAAGCCCTGAACTCTTCTGTTTTTCCCAAGGACCATCATCAACTGATATTTCATAATAGGAGGCCCTATGAAGCGAGAATTTAAAACTGGGTTTGCAGGACTTAAAGTTCTCCCTGAATAAGACAGAACACACAGCCTTATCAGGCATATAAATATTTAGAGGGGCTAATTTCAAACCTGGACAACAATTTCACAGGCTTTACACAGTGTTTCTGATACGGCAGCCACTTATGATTCACTGTGTTTCGCAGTTTTTATAATGGACAAAAGCAATTTGCAGCATGAACCGTTAGGTACTTTTTCAGGAGTTATTTCTCATATTAAATTCTGCAAAAAGAACTCTGCTTCATCTGGGAATGACTTTGTATACAAGCAGGTTTTGCTGGACTTACAAATGAAACTACAGATATATTACCTTCCTTGCATAACTGTTGAATTACCAAAAAAACTGTATTTATGCTGTGATTAGGTCTCATAAAATTACATCAGGGAACAGTACAGGTAAGGAACTCCAACAACAGTAAGTAATAACATGGCTTCAAGCTGAATTCTTGATAATTTCAGTAATTAAAAATCCACTGTGATTCATCAAAGAATGAAAAAAAGAGTGAAGTACCTATTGTCTTCTTTGCCTCAGCATTTGATAGCAAGACCAGTTGTTCTCTGGATACCCAGTCCCCTAAGTTGGCAGACAGGCATAATCAACATAATGGAGCCCCCATAATCCAAGAGGAAATGGTTAGTGACCTGCTACTCCACCTAGACATGCACAAGACTATGGGGCTACTGAGGAAGCTGGTGGAAGTGCTCACCAAGCCATTCCACATCATTTATCAGCAGTCACGGCTAACCAGTGAAGTCTCAGTTGACTGGAGATTAACAAATGTGACGTTCTTCTACAATAAAGGTTGGCATGAAGATCTGGGGAACTACAGGGTGTCAGACTGACTTGGTACAGGAAAAGTTTATGGAGTAGATCATCTAAAGTGCCACCATGAGGCACATACAAGACAACTAGGAGGCCAGGCCTGGTCACAATGAATTTAGGAAAGGTAGGTCCTACCGGAAACCTGATCTCCTATTACAAAGTGACCTGTTTAGTGGATGAGAGCAAAGCTGTGGATGCTGTCTACCAAGTCTTCAGAAGAGCCTTTTGACACCGTTTCCCACAGCATTCTCCTGGAAAAACTGTCTGCTCATGGCTTAGACAGTCACACTCTTCACTTGCTAAAAAACCTGGCTGGATGGCTGGACCCAAAGAGTTGCGGTGAATGGAGTTAAATCCCGTTGGCGGTCAGTCACAAGTGGTGTTCCCAGTTCTCAGTGTTGGGTCCAGTTCTTTTTAATATCTTTATCAATAATTTGGATGAGGGAACCAAGTGCTCCCTCAGTAAGTTTGCAAACGACACCAAGCTGGGCAGGAGGCTTTGCAGAGGAATCTGGGCTGGCTGGACTGATGGGCAAAGCCAACCATGTGAGGTTCAACAAGGCTCAGTGTGGGTCCTGCACCCAGGCCACAACAACCCCACGCAATGCCACAGACTTGGGGAAGAGTTCTTTACTGAAAGGGTGATCGGCCATTGGAATGCATTGCCCAGGGAGGTGGTGGAGTCGCCGACCCTGGAGGTGTTTAAGGGGAGATTGGATGTGGCACTGAGTGCCATGGTTTAGATGATGGTTGGTGTTAGTGTTGGGTTATAGGTTGGACTTGATGATCTCAGAGGTCCTTTCCAACCTTGTGAAACTGTGATACTGTGAAGAGCGGCTGGAAAGCTGCCCAGAGGAAAAGTATCTGGTTTGCTGGTTGACAGCTGGCTGAATATGAGCCAGCAGTATGCCCCAGTGACCAAGTGACCAAGGAGCCTGACAAAGTCCAGGCTTGTATCTGAAACAGGGTGGCCAGCATGACTAAGATGATCATCCCCCTGTACTTTGTGTTGATGAGTCTACACCTTGAATACTGTGTTCAGTTTGGGGCCCCCCACTACATTAAAGGCATTGAGGTGTTGGCATGTCCAGGTGAAGGGTCTGGAGCACAAGGATTATGAGAAGTGGCTGAGGAAACTGTGAATGTTTAGCCTGGAGAAAATGAGGCTTAGAGGACACCTTATTGCTCTCTACAACTACGTGAAAGGAGATTGTAGCGAGGTAGGTGTTGGTCTCTTCTCCCAAGTAACAAAGTGATAGGACAAGAGAAAACAGTCTCAAGTTGCACCAGGGGAGGTTTAGATTGGGTATCAGGAAAAATTTCTTCCCCAGAAGTGTTGTCAAGCACTGTCAGAGGCTGCCCAGGAAAGTGGTTAAAGACACATTTTATTGGTGAACTTGGCAGTGTTAGGTTTACGGTTGGAGTCGATGATCTTAGAGGTCTTTTCCAAACAAAATGATACTACGATCCTTCGCAAACAGTTTTAGTTTTACAACAGTTGGCAGGCTTAAATTTCTCTCTAGGCCAAATCCTTCCTGAAACTGAAATGTAATAAATCTTGAGGCACAATCACCACCCTGCATGATATTAGTCATATAATCGGGGGATTCTTATGTTAGGCCTAGGAATATGAGACAGCCTCTCTGCAAGCTTGAGAGCATCCAGGTATATATTCACTGAACTAAAGTTGTTGATGCTCAAAGCTCAAACAGTATGATATACTCTTCACATTGATAGGTACCCTCTTAGAAAACACCATATTCACCATGTTCAGCATGACTGAGTTTCACCTTTCTTAGTAAAAGGAGCTTGTTGAGCTGTTTTAGGTGCTGACTGTTCAGTTGGGGCCGGCCAAGAATAAGTCTCCTGAATATCTGGTGTCAAACAGTTTAGACTCTTAGTAACTAAGAGCATTTTGTGTACTCACTCCTAAGAAGATGGGCAGATGAAAGAACAGTAATCAAACCAAGAACACAGGTGTACTGCTAGATTCAGTTCAAGGTAATTTTTGCAAGCTGGGTAAAACAGATTTTTTTTTCCTTTTTTTCCTTTTTTCCTTGTTGTCTCAGCATACATGCAGAATAAGACCTTGTAAAAAGCATCTAGCAGCACTTTTTCTTAATATACAGCAGACTCATGTATCTGTACCTCACAGAAGATTCATCTGTGTAACATCAGTATTGAAGTCTTTAAGTGTAAGGTCACACAAAATATATCACTAGGGATTTGTTCCTACAAGCATGGTGTTCTTCAATGTTTCTCAAATATATAGGAACCAAAGAGCACAATGTATTTGTGACACTCAGAAGTAGAGTGTCAATTATAAAGTGTTGGAGAGCAGCTTTGTGTTCCTTTATCACTGTTACGTTAAAGAAACTTTTTAAAATCTTGATAATTTAGGTTTGATTAGAAGAGAGCAAAATTTCTATCTCTTTGAGACTAATTCCTTCTGCCCATCTGAGGCTGCAGTCCAGATGGAAGACAGAACACTCATGGAATATTTATACTGTTTCCAGCAGGAATCACAGTGTCCCAGGCACTGTACAAACATAAGAAGATGTTACACTCTAAAGTTAAAACAAAAAAAAAATACAGAATAAAGGGAAAAGGGATACAAAATATAAGCAAAAGCCTGTCCAAATCCTGATCAAGGATCATGTTTGAACTCCTTTCCCCCAGCCCCAGTCACATTCCCCACATCCTTCTTATAATTGTTTGGCTGGCAGAAATGCACTGATCTTCAGGACAGAAAGGACAGTCAAAGGTATCCTGGATAACACAGAATTAGGTTTTGATACAAACTGGTTTCTTGTAACAAGGAGATTTTAGCCAGAGCAGTTCAAAGTAGTTATTTTCCCACAATAAAGAAGCTTCTGCCAAAGGCAGGCTGATACTTTTGCCTCTAACAACAGAAAGGTAGGGAAGCTATTTCTGCTTGGTCACACTAGAAGCTTAAGAAAAGTCATTTAAGAAGAGATACAGGGGAGGAGGCAGTTTAAAAGGACAGATTTAAGTCTTCAAGACACTGTAAAGACGGTAACTGAAGGCATCTTCTTACATAAGAAATAACCAGGAAAGGAGTAAAACAATGTAGAGGAAAGAAAACAGCTAGGAATAATGAAAGATGAAAGAATGCCCAGAAGGGAAGGTGGAAAACCCAAAATTGACACCACAGCACTTACATCTCTGAAAATACACTTTGTAATCAGTGACAATACAACTAGCATTATATATTCACGGTCTAGAACTGCAATTTAACACCAAAGACTTCCATCATTAATTGTCCATTGTAATGTCTAAGAAATAAATTGTCAATTGCCAGCAAAAACTGTCAATTGTGTTTTGCTGCAAAAAAACAATTAAACATACCTGGATGAAAGAGATTCCCCAATGAAGACTTCATTAAGCGCTCTCACTGGTAAAAGATGTGGACCAGAAATGTCAGATCCTGCAAATATTGAATATAACAGCCTTGAACCATAGCTCTAAACCCCAATTTTTCAAGAACAATTCACAATTCATTGGAGGACACACTCTACTGCCTGGGTTTGTATTCTAGACCTAGTGCTCTATTTCCCTCAAGGACTCATTTTTCAGTGCTTTAGTCTGCAGCCAGTCACTGTCCTTTACTGGAGACTACAAATCTTTGAACCAAGGTCAATAAGGCAATGACACTTATATTCAGATATTGCTTTCCCTGAAAACTCACAGGCAATCAGATAGATTGAAGTCTTATCTTCTGTCAGTCACCCTTCCAGACTACTGAAATTCACTGACAGTGACTTAACCCTAGGAGACAGCATTTTAGAAAAGCTATTTATAAATATCACTAGATTAACTGCTAATAGTGAAGACTAGTTCTAAATGTACAGTCCAAAATAAACATAAAACCAGAAAATACTCCTTTCTAAAAAACCTTAATGTAGGTCTTCAGCTAATGGGAGCTGTCTCTCCCTGACTCCCAGATACAGTGATTAGATTTCAAATACTTCAACTCTTACAAATCTTTATCTCCTATTCCAAGTTTTCATAGCAGAATGATTATATTCTTGCAAGATTTTAACTTACTTTGATCCTGGAATCTTTCATTTATGTGAGCCCTGCTGTGCTGCTCTTGGCTTAGCTGCTGCTCGTGTAAATCTACAGCAGTTGGGTTAATTCCAGTTCCTTCAAGATACAGTCGGATTCTTTGCCGCCACTGCCACCTTAGAGAGGAGGAAGAAGCTGGTATCAGTAGCTGAAATATTAATCACAGAATCAGATGGAATCAGAGTCTTCACTCTTGAGGCACAGCATTTCTAAATTTAAAAAGTCAATCATACTAAAATATAAATACTTCACACTTACCAACTTGCTACCTGAAGCTTTTTGTACGTGTAAAACAAGTGGATACTGACCAAAAATAGTCTAAAAATGTACAAGTAACAAGAACTCTCTTAGGCATGTGATCCTAACTTGTGACTTCATGACAGATGCAATGATTTTGAGAACAACAAGCTCTCAGGGATTTATACAACAATAAATGATTTTTTACAATCTTTTGCTAATATTTGTAGATGTCTAGAAAAGCAGCTCTATGCACTCCTTTATGTATAAAAGGCCACAGGCATCCTCTAATTTTAAGAATCTCTCCTAGGCTAGGATCTTTTGGATGCTTAGGAGGAATGCAAACGAAGAAACAGAAGGATATGAAAGGCATTCTTCCTTAAGCTGTTACAACATTCAGATTTTTTAATTCTTCCTAGAGGAGGTATCAATTCCTTTTTCCTCTTAGAATTTAAAGATTATGTAAAACAAAATACTAATAGCAGATTTGATTAGGAAAACAAATCACAAGGGAGTATGATGAGCACATCTCTTCCCAGTTCATACTGTTGATATCTAGGTCACAGTAACCAACTTACAGGTTTCCTGAAATTACAGCAAGGAAGATATATACTTTATATATGACTACATAATAGTTTTTCCTCATTCTCATCCTTGTAGAGCCTCACATTCTTAGCATAGTTATCTACCTGCCCTTAAATTCCAAGTATGGTTTCAGGTAGTTAGGCAGGCAGCATGCTATCAGTATCATTTTTACTAGCACCTTACACGTCAACCCCCTTACAAATTTAGAAAATGGGATTATATCCCTATTATACCCCTACTGTGAGATCTTGTTACAATATTTATCATCAAAAAAGTAACACAGATATTTTGACACAGTTTGTCAACATAAATAAATGATGTTAGCTATTTCATGAGACTACAAGGTAAGTCCTTACAGATTGTTGCACTAAAGTGGCTGACACTTCAAGCATATGGAGAAAAGACAATTAGCGCTTTCCAGTCTCCCCCACCTCACCATTCTTATGCAACTCTGAGCCAGAAGCTCTTCCAGACAGGCTGATCCAGTTACTCATCTATTTTAAAGTTTCTTTAGGGCCAAACAAATCTGATAACTGCCAAGTCAAACACCCACTCAGGTCCTTGCTTAGGAACACTAGATCCTATTATTCTGGAAAAATAACCAGGTGATCTTTTCGGACTCACTGTCGTGAGGCTTCAGCTCCATAATGAGCAACAACAGGACCACCAGCAACAAAAACATAACATGGCATCCAACACAACATTAGAAGAAAACACAGAACTGGAAGTGCTAGATTATCAGGGGAAGTTACCTGCATTAGCACTACAAGCTTTACATGAGCAACTTAGAAAACAGAAGCTTTTAACTCTCAGTCAGGCTAAGTCTAAGAATATGTGACTTGAAGTTACCTTATCATTTAGCAATAACTATGGAAACCCATTCAGTTATTTATAATCAATCCTGACAATTGTATTCACTTAATTTTAGAATTTCTCTAGAGCATAAATACAGTTACACTCCAAGCTATTAATTAAATATGCTAAAAGTATAAAAATCCAATTGTAATATATTTTCACATCATAAAAGTATTCTGCAGTGCTAATACACCACAGAACGATGTCTCTTTTTAAACAGCTGATAAAAAATTCTTCCCTAGTCTCTCCTTTAGAATTCAGCCTACTTTTTTCTTAATTCAAGTGAGATTCTTCTATTTTAAGAATATCTAGTACTGCAAACATTGAGTTATCTTCAGCATAAGGAAAAGCCTTGCCTTGCACTAATGTGTTAACAAAATTTAAGCCACTCTAATCACGAAAACCCCAGATGCAACACACTGACCATCTCCCAACTGTATAGGCTTCACTAGCTTCTACTACTATGGCCCATCACACTACCACAGATGATTTCAAGTGTTCAAATATGTAAACTAATACATCCTTTATAAGAATGCAGTTCCTCATTTCCGAATTTGCTAAGTCAGAAAAGAAAATCCATTACTGAAGGTCATACCAGAAGTCTTTTTGCTGGAACTGGCAGTCAATTTTATCCTTTGTATTCCCGTCTCACTCTTGACCACAAATCCACTTCTCAACATAGTGAAAATAAACACAGAATTCACAATTTGCGGGATGAGGATTTTACTAAGCATTGTCTGCTTCTTATGAATTGCACTTAAGTATTTTCCAGTCATAATAAGTTTTGGAAAAGCAAAGACCTGTGAATCCTACCTGAACTCACCACGATAAAGCTTCTGTAGTGCTTCAGGAAACGAGTGTGTATACCTCACAGGCAAACATAAGTGACCCTCTGATCTGAAAGCAAAAAGGACAATAAAAATGACAGTAAGTTATTCATATTTGGTACCTTTAAAATGAAACCAAAGCTAGACCTTCATCTTTACGAACCCATACTATTCCTACATAATAGGACTCTGTCAGCTCCTGGGGTGTATGCGTGAAAGACACAGGATCTTTCTCCTACATTTCCCCTGAAAACTGGCTGTTCAGCTAGTAATCCTGCAGGAATATGTGGTACTAATATAGTTCCCATAGTACTAGGCAAAGAATTCAAGATTAATAAACCTTGCAAATTAGAAAGAAAAATTCCTGCATTTACACAGAGTTAATGATATGAGATAGGTAGGCAACATGCCTAAGATGAAAAGAATTTCATGTCAAAGCCAGAAGACTAAACACTGCTCCTCTTTCATGAGTGATATCTGATAACTTGAAGGCACTTGTTACTTGAACTCTGCTATTCAGGCTTGATATTGTAAAATACTCCAAGCATTTTAAAACTTTTGGAAGATGAGTAAGGCATGGAAGAAATTAAAACTTCTAGTCAGCACTTTCTTGTCTACTAAGAGTAAATTAACTAGTAACATCAAAAGCAGAAACCCAGATCTGGAAACCTGAAGAGAGAGAACCTTGGTGAATTCTGAGTTTTACTTGCCACCCATTTGAAGGTTATACCAACCAGGGAGTGCTAAAACATTGCCTCCACCTGTCCAAATCAATCTTATGGATAGGTGGATGCAACTTGTGTGGAATTTATAACAGGACAACTAAATGCCATTGACTGTCTGAGGTGACTGAGTCCTCTGAGGTATGATACGAATGATTTCTTGCACGAAGAAAAACAGGACAAACTTTATCTGAGGCCCTACCAGATATCCAACGATTCCCTTTTTTCATAAAAAAAACAAGTTCCTCTGTGTTCAGGCACCACCACACTGTTAGTTGCTTTTGTTAAGTCTGTTTTCCCTGTCTCTGTTCTACGATGTCATCTCTAGCCTCAAAACTCTGGTTAATAACACAAGTTAACCAGCTCCCACTGCTGTTACACAGCACAGCTGTGATAGTTTAACACAGTCATGCTTAACCTCTGCTACTTAGATGAGACAGGGTAACTCATTGTGGAAACTTCTAATAAAACAACACATTTGCTCAATAGCTACAGTTCACTAAACCAGGCATTTATGCTGCCAAATGCCATAGGCATTCCCCATGCCTCATGGAAACAGATGCATACTGTGCCTGATATTAAATAAATCATTGCTATCCCAAATGTGTTTTTACCTTTCAGGATCAGTATTTACTCCAATAACTGGTTTAAATTTATCAAAGATCTTGCTGGCTGCCAACAACATTGTACCATCACCTACAGAAAAAGCAAAACAAAACTTAGTTTCACTCCACACTCTCGTATCCCAAACAAAACAGTCTCACAGCATTACCTGCTTTAGTACAACCACCCACCAGGTAAGCTGCACAAAACCAAAAAGGGACCACAAAACTACTGACACCTTTCAAAGAGGAGTAGTGACAACTGAATTCAAGATGAACAATGTGGCTGGAAAAAGTACTTATTTGACAGCTACATATGTCCAGGCAACTGAATTTGGCAGAAGCAAGTTTGAAAAGACATGGAAATCTCTATAGGTTTATCAGCTGATAAGAGAAGTTCTTTAAATACATTTAGAAAGTATAGCTAATTAAAGCCAGAGGACACAGGAAACAATACCAAATTTTACCGTGAAACACATGAAGACAACAATTACTTCAGCTCCATCTCGGTTTTCCTTTAGAAGGCACAATTTAAAGGTCTTATTTGGGCCCAAATAGGCATGCTTGGAAAAAAGTCTTAGATAAAAACTGTTGAAGCAGAAAACTTCAATTGTCACTAGTTTCTTCAGATATTAATATTTTTTCCTGCCTGTTACATAAAAGGTAACTATAACCTGAATCAGCCTTTGCACCAAAATATAAGCTCTGAAAACATCTGATGAGGTATCACTTCCCAGCTGCTTGCCTCAGAATCATGACAGATGTTGCCACAGTCGAACTGACACTTCAATGTCCAGCTTAGAGGAGTTCTTTGAAATACGTGACAGTATTTTAGGATTCTTCGGGAATGTACAAGTCCTTTTCTACCCATTCTGCATGTTAACCAGTAGCTAAGGGCAAAGTGGGCCAGTGGTCAAGAGAAAAAGGCAGGGCAGTGGTAAAGTCTAACTGCCACAGGCAACTGAATATTATGTGGAAGCACAGCACTGTGCAGTACTTGCTGCAAATCACAAAAACAACACTGAATGAACTGCTGCAATCCAATGTTAAAAAGAAACAATCAGGTTATTTGCTCTGTTGGTTCATTTAAAAAGCTCTAAGCAGTTGCACAGGCTGCTCTGAAGCTGCATACTTCTATCTGTACCATCGGATTAGGTACTCCAGCCACTGGAATTAAATGCGAAAGCAAGACAGACCATCAGAGTAAGGTGAGGAAAAGGCAGGATGTTGGTCTCCACCTCACATACCAAAACCCAAAGAGTAGGGTTTAGGGCTATGTATAATCATATGACAGCAAACACTTTAACCTCTTTAGTTGAAAACTATAGTAAATACCACAGTTTATACTGTTTTCCACAAGACAATACTAAACATCTCCAAAGCAGCCACACACTGGGATTCACATCCTAGTGCTACAATTTAGATAGCAGAGGCAGAGAGGATAGTCACAACCACCATGTTTTGTCATGTCTTATGACAATTAAACAAGCATTTGTTTTCAAAACATGCGTACCCACAGACATCTCACACACTGCAAAATATTTTGGAAAATGTATCCAGGAAAACATACTGAAGCAAATACTTCCCTTCCATGAAACCATACCTCCTGCTGATATGATAGCATCTGCCCACCGAACTGTCTCTTCATTATATTCTCGACGCTTAACAAGACGAACTTCTATCCCCTCGTTCCTACAAAATGCAGAAAAAGCCTGAATGTGTCCTATGTTGTTCCTTGTCACATCCTTCTGAAAAACTGACATGTAAATAAGGACTAATTACAGTGGTATTTGGCCTATAAGCATTCAACACTTCACATTATAACTGTTTTAGAAATGACTGTTTCTCGACATTAACCTGCTTTCAGTATTCCTATTTTATTACAGCTTGTGACATGAAGCTTCCTTTTGTTGTTTTACAGTCCATAGATATCTGCACTGTGTCTGAAAACATTCATACATTCTCACCGTAAACTGTCGACAATGTGTTCCACGTTTTCAGTATGAATGCGATGCCGCTCCAGCAGACCAGCATAGTTAGATCCCTTCAATGCAAGCTGTAAAGACAAATTGATTTTGTAAAAGTAAGTGCTCGAGTAATACAAATATAAGCTATTAAAAAAAGCAGGTATGTTATCTCAGCAGAAATGTGCTTTTATAAGTATTCCATTAGTTACATCTCTCTATATGTACCAGTCAGCTTACATTAAAAGTTCATTAAATGAGTTACAAGGACACAGAAGCCAGGAATGAAAGACCTTTTAAGGGCTCTCCACAAATACGCAAACAAGTATGATATGCTGATTTCTGTGCCACTTCAGGCTCTTGGCTTTCCCTGAACTTGCTGTGTCATTTAAACTCTAGGTAAACCTACATTTAAGTTTTATACTAAAGATTTATGCTCCTATTGTGATAAAATCACTCAGCTAACTATCTGAAGAGTTGTAAACATTGTGCTATACTAGAGGACAACAGAAAAAGCAACAGGAATGATAATTAAGAAAACATGAATTTTAGAAATACCTAGAGTATTAACCTTCAAATTGTATTTGAGCTAAAATGGAAGACTGTCAAGTGGTGACAAAGGTGACATTTCCCCTATGTCAAAAAAAAAGCTTAAGGACAACCTCCCTACTACTTTTGATACTGTCCCCTGGATTACAGACCAGATTTTTCAAACAAATTCATATCAATAACAAGAAAAACAGTATTTAGCAGTTGCATTCTAGCATGAGATTCTTCATAGAAGCTGGAGAACTGAAATATTTAATCTTGACATACTCTTTAGACCATGGAAACATTTTGCAGTTCATACAGGTAAGACTCTTACGAGGAGGCAGCTGAGACTGGTGGCTGAAGATTACATTTTTTTGCAACAGGTTTCTGTGAGAGTAATTCAGTCACCGTCAGTATGCATTTATTCTTCACCCCACTGAGTGTGCTCATCTGGGGCTGGTACTGACAAATAGGGGTCTGCATGGAGACTAAGCAAGTGGGAGAAAGAGGGTGAAAAGGATGTTAAGCAAAAGCAGTTTACAAATGCATTCATAACTAAAGCAATCCAGCTTTGAGCAGCAGGATAGACGAGATGACTTTCTGAGGCTCCTTCTAGCCTGAATTATTCTACAATTACACTTTGCTTCCTTTTCCCTGACCAGTTATAAACAATTTATCAGCACAGAAACAGAACTTCTCCTAGCATTTGTCTAGAGAAATTAATCTGTGTCAGAAGCTTTGAACCAGCACTTCCAGCAATTTACTCAACAAGCTTTACTCAAAGTTGCACACCCTTCCAAGAGAAAGTGGTGCCAGACAGCCACATCTAATCCTGCTTCCTTAGAGACTTCCACACCATAGAACTCCACAGCACAGGGAAGAGGACTGGCAGGATATGACAATTACAGTTAAATGCAATCCAGTATCCCTCAAAAGCAGGCTTTCTTCACTCGACACTTATTGGCATCAAGAAATCCAACCATGAGTTAAGCACAAAGAAAGACTCGGCATTGAAGAAATCGCAGAAAAGAATGGAATTAGCCACTCTGGAACTGCATTGCTGTCCTGCTTGGCGTGTTTACAACCCTTGATTAACCTGCAGAAAAGAAATCTTTAGTGATTTTACAGCTGGGATCAGGAAACCACCTTCAAAAGAGAGGCTCCTAGACTTTGCCTGGATGCCAACAACAGCACTACAGGCACCCAGTAGGAAAGGCCGGCAGCTGTGCCTGGTCATACACACAGATAAGTACGTCGTGATCAGAAAACATCCAGACAAAGTTTTCAGGTCACCTTTACAAAGCTTGTTAGAAATGGTTCACTGGGGTATGACATGTTATGTTCCATTACTTGCCCCACACATTAAACCCCGTTTCCACTGCTTGCACACTCCTGCACACCTCTTGCTCCTCCAGAGCCTGCGGTGTCGCACTGAGAGCCTAAACATTGCCACTATGCTCCTGTGTGGAGTGAAAGTGTATGCAAAGGCTACAGCCAGTTACAGCACTGCCCACAGCTCAGTCTGCTGTCAGCCTCATTCATATTGAGAAGAAAGGAGAAATTGGAAAGGAGAAAATAAGAAGGTATTCACCTCCCACAGAGAACATGTGCTGAGCACCACAGGTCTAATTTGCTAGAAGAGGTATTTTCAGTTGCAGGTCTGAAGCACAAACTGACTTTGTTTTACCACCAGAAAGAGCAAGAAATCTACTGCAAATAACCTCAAAAAAATAAACGGTGTTACTAAAATCAGGGCTTCCATTCACGCACTCTCTAGAAATATCTGCTGTGAATGAAACACGAGCACCTGATAAGCTGCTGCGGCAGCACACATTTTTTAGGCTGTTATTTCCACAGGCTGTTACTTCCACATGCAACAGAAACCACAAATTCTATCTTGCAATTTTATGTACCTCATTTATTCAGCTAATTTGTCAGCATTCTATCTTTCAGCTTAGTCAAGAGAGCTTTTATCTCAGAGCAATGACAGCATAAAGCATCTCTGTAAGACTCTTTGCAGGCTCCTACAGTTAACCTTTCACTGGCACTACTATCAAGGAGAAGTACAGGCAATGTCATTGCTGTGGAACAGAGTCCGTTCTGTAACTCACACTTGTCTTAACAGAGAGCTCTATGTTGGTTTCAGGAAAAAGAGGAAAATATATGAGCTCTGGAAGAGGTGGCAAGCATCTCAGGAGAACTACAAGGAGCAGGTGAGATCATGTAGGCAAAAAATTAGAAGGGCTTAGCCCAACTGGAACTTCAAGTGCCCAGTTCAGTGAAAGACAATAAGAAATGTTTCTTCAAGTATATTAACAACAACAGCAGGACCAAGGAGAATCTCCATCCCTTACTGGATGCAAGGGGAATGGTCATAACAAAGGATGAGGATAAGGCAGAGATACTTAATGCCTTCTTTGCCTTGGTGTTTAATAGTAAGGTAAGATGTTCTCTGGGCTCCAAGCCTCCTGAGCCAGAAGACTGTGAAAGCGAACCCTCAATGTTCCAAAGAAGACTTGGTTAGAGGCCTGCTCAGCCACTTAGATGTCCACAAGTCTATGGGGCCAGATGGGATACACCCAAGGGTAGTAAGGGAGCAGAGGTTCTTGCCAAACCCTCTTCCCTCATCTATCAACAGTCCAGGCTGACTGGGGAAATGTCACTCAATTGGAGACTGGCAAATGTAACTCCCATTTACAAGAAAGGTCGGAAGGAGAATCCGGGGAATTATAGGCCTGTCAGTGTGACCTTGGTGCCAGGGAGGGTCATGGAGCAGATCATATTGAATGCTATCACATAGCACATGCAGGACAGCCAGGTTTTCAGAGGCAGCCAACAGGGTTTATGAAAGACAGGTCCTGCCAGACCAACATGATCTCTGTCTATGACAAGGTTACCTGGTTAATGGTCGTGGGAAAGGCTGTGGATGTGGTGCACATGGACTTTGGCAAAGACTTTGACACCATTTCTCACAGTATTCTGCTTGAGAAACTGGCACCCTCTGCTGGGTGAAAAATTGGCTGGATAGCTGGGCCCAGAGGGCAGTGGTAAATGGAGTTAAATCCAGTTGGAGGCCAGTCATGAGTGGTGTTCCCCAGGGTTCAGTGCTGTTCAATATCTTTATCAATGATCTGGACGAAGGGATCAAGTGCACCCTTAGCAAGTTTACAGATGACACTAAGCTGGGTGGAAGTGTTGATCTGCTTGGAGGAAGGGAGGCTCTGCAGAGAGATTTGAAAAGGCTGGATCGATGGGCTGAGACCACCAGGATGAGGTTTAACAAGACCAAGTGCCAAGTCCTACACTTGGGACGCAACAACCCCAGGCAGTGTTACAGGCTTGGGGAAGAGTGGCTGGAAAGCTGCCTGGAGGAGAAGAACCTGGAGGTGTTGGTTGACAGCCGGCTGAATATGAGACAGCAGTGTGCCCAGGTGGCCGAGAGAGCCAATGGCATCTTGGTCTGTATCAAAAACAGTGTGGTCGACAGGTCAAGGGAAGTGATTGTGTCCCTGTACTCAGCACTGGTGAGGCCACACACCTCGAGTACTGTGTGCAGTTCTGGGCCCCTCACTACAAGAAGGACATTGAGGTGTTGGAACACATCCAGAGAAGGGCAACAAGGCTGGTGAAGGGGCTGGAGAACAAGTCCTACAAGGAACGGCTGAGGGAACTGGGGTTTGTTTAGTTTGGAGAAGAGGAGGATGAGAGGAGACCTCATCATTCTCTACGGTTGCCTCAAAGGAGGCTGTGGCAGAGCGAGTGTTGATCTCTTCTCTCAAGTGATAGGTGATAGGACAAGGGGAAATGGCCTCAAGTTGCACCAGGGGAGATTCAGACTTGATATTAGGAAGAATTTCTTTACCAAAAGGGTGGTCAGGCTGGAACAACTGCCCAGGGAGGTGGTTGAGTCACCATCCCTGGAGGTGTTTAAAAAACAGGTAGATGAGTTTTTGAAGGACATGGTTTAGCAGAAGATGGGTATGGTTGGACTCGATCTCCAAGGTTGTTTCCAACTGGAATATTCTACAATTCTGTGATTTACCTTAGGTGTGTTAAATTACTTCAACAGCTTCACAAGGCAGAAGAGCAAATATGCTCAGAAGACGTTCAGCAAATAAGCTGCCAGTATCCTGATGACTGGCTGAACAATTTCCATGAATACTTCCATAGTGCTGCTTCTAGCACAAGAACAGAACAGGTAACTCATAGGCAGAGGTCTCCTCTTTGAATTTAGTTCCAGAACAAGTAATGAGGTGTCACTAAGCAACAAAATAAATGAAAAGTTAGGGCCTGAGGTTTAAATGGCTAAGCTACGTCTACGGAGTTAATCAATCGTCCTAATTTGCAAAAGGCTCTAGAGATTACAAGTCCACTCATCTCTAGCCTCATGCCTCCAGTTCAGAGATAAATAGCTCATATTTTCATTCATTGCAGTACTCAAAGGGTCAGTCTGCCTCAGCCTAAACACAATCAAGTATCCAACAGGAATGCTAATCATCAGCTGCTTCTCATGTAACTGCTCCAAAGAACCAGCAAGTTTATGTGGTGAGAGGCCACAGACACACAGAGTAGCTGAGATGGGAAGGCACGTCTGGAGGTCATCTGTTCCAACACCCCTGCTCAAGCAGGACCACCTGGAGGCATTTTCCCAGGACCATGTCAAGATGGCTTTAGAAAATCTTCAAAGACAGAGCCTCCCTCACCACTCTGAGCAACCTGTACCTGTGCTCAGCCACAATTACAGTGAAAGAGTGTTTCCAAAAGTCCAAATAGACCCTTTCATGTTCCTGTTTGTGCTCACTGCCTCTGGTCTTGCCTCAGATCTAGAACATGTATGCCACATTAAAACTATGGCAAACGGTGCTTCCTAAAAGCGTTCTGTACCAAGGACAAAGAATATGACAAACTGAGACTACCACCTTCTTTTTACTGTAAAAGGGTGGAAGGCAAACAGGAGACACTCTTAGTCACTGCATGCATGATCACCTCCCCAAATAGACTGGGAAGAACCTGTGATATGCAGAAAACCCCAGTATGCACGACAGCCCAGGCCACGAGCCCACCGATCAGACAGGGCCATGAACCCATGCTTGGGTCTTACCAACCAACCCCTCAAAAAAGGCCTGTAAGTTTTAGCTTCTGCATGAAGACAACTTGCAAATTCTTCTTCCTTCAAAGAGTTCTTAGATTTACAGTTGCCACAGTTGTCCTTCCAAAAGGAAACGGTTTGACAAGGCCATTCTCCGCTATCTACATCCAAGACCAAATCTGACAGTTTTACAGAGCAGATATCTTCATAACAACTACCGACATCCTTGGCTAATATGTAAACAACCAACTGTTATGCCAGACCTATGTTCAGTTTATTGGGTATTTCAAGCTGGACAGAGTAGCAACTTGATCTCAGTATCAAGGTTACCTAAAGAAAAACAGAGTTATACCAAACACTTGATTAACAATTATGTAAGAAACTTTGTAAAAGGTAGTTTCTTCAGTTTTTCTTTTTTAAAATCCTCCTCGAGACTTAAATGAAGTAAAACAACAGAGCTCTGACGTTTTACGGAAAAAAAATCTCATCCAAAGTAATCCTACTTCATTTCACCACTAACCTTTTTATGAAAAGTCACCTCCTTCCATAGAACAAGCAGCTCTATTCGCCCAATGACAATGAACACAATTCTCATACAATTGAAAAAAAAACCTAAGCTAAGTGTCATGGGGTACTAGTACACACTCCTGCCAAACTCACCCATATTAATACAGAAAACCTAAAATATTACAAAGAATACTATGAAGCCTGCCAGTACAGTACAAGGGGATTACTGCAGACCACAAAACATTTAAACTAAGCAGAATTTTCCCAGAAATTACCAGACTGACTTTCTAGACATGGGCTAAAACATAAAACCACTGTTCCTATAGAACTCAGGATCTGTATGCTTGGCATTTCTTGGTGCCAAAGTTGTAAGAGCCTACGTGAGGATCAACTCACAGGTCTGAAGCCCTGTACTGCAGGTTAAGTAATCTCTTCCGGACGTTATCTGTAAAAATCAATAAGAGCAAAGGAAACTGAAAAGTACTGAGGAATGCAAGTTATCATCCACTGGTCTGTAAACACACAGGAAACGCACTTGCTGAGGCTCCAGGAACAGGAAAAAAAAAGAACAAAATGCACAGGAAACATCACATTGGAGCACAAGGGTAGTCAGCTAGGGGTGGCATTAGCAGAAGTATCCAAAAGCAGAAGTATTCATGGAGAGTAGGAAGAAGTAAGAAGTATAACTGTAGTCCTATTAATCTGACCTCAAGAGCACACAAGACTGTAAAATGAAATGCATGTATATATACAAGAGAGTTATCCTAGCTAGAAGTGCAACAGCATATGAAAACAGGGACAAACTGGCCCAAAATAGTTCAGGCATACCTTCAGTAATGTTGTTAAGCCCCACAACAGAGACGGAATGCAAAGCAGGCTTCCAGAAGAGCCTGCATTGAAAAACACACTCAGCTGAGCAGAACATGGTCTATAAAGAAAATTAACTCCATTAGGAGCCTAAAGGAGAAAAGGTCTAGGCCAAACGCCTAAAAAAAGCTCTTCTCGTGTCTTCTGGCCTAATCATTTTTTAATGAAAGGATAATTTTTCACAGAGTTCCTTTAACAGCCATTTAGGCAAGAGACTTTTGCATGACTGCCTTCCTTTCAGAGCCTTAACTCTCACCTCTGGCAAGTCTGTGTATCTGCTGTCCTTGAGTTATGCTGGCCCTTTGGGAACAACACTGCACAATAAGGACATGGCTTGTAGCTATAAATATAGAAGCAACAAGAAGCCAAGCAACATCAAAATACCTGCTGTTGACTACATATGTGGATTATGATCCTTGATTTAGAGAATGGGGAAAAGAAAAGCCACAGCCAAATTTCACTGACATTGCTAACCTACGCATTGCAATAAAACAGTAACGTGAATGTTGTCCAGAGTGAAACTGTGAAGCTAACACCTTCTACATCTCAGAGTACACTAAGATTAACAGGAACTTTTTAGGTACATTTTGGCTATATATGAATATCATACATAAAATATATATCCATATTCTCATTACTACACTTGTCCTGAACTCACAGCACCAACTTTTGCCCTGCTTTAAAGTGCCACAGCATCACGGTAGAGCCTGATGTCTTGTTGTACCAACCAGTCGTTTCACAACTGTTGCTTATTCAGGAGTTAAACTAAATGTCTGACGAGAAGAAAAAAATAATAAAGCATAGCTCTAGAAACAATTACTCTCTCAATTTCCCACAGTGAACTTGCCCACACATGCACCCCAGCAGGAAAACAAGAACAGATCACTGCTTTCCAGCCTATCTGGAAATACCAAAGTCAAAGACTGGCAATCAACAGCTGCATAAAAGTAATTTTTCTGTGTTCTAGTGTTGACTATTAGTAAAGTTAAATCTTTATCTGTCGTGCTAAACACAAATCCAGTCTTCCTCACAGGTCAGGCAGACACTGAGCTTTCTGATTTCTTAAGAGTTCCAAACACTTATTAAGCTATCCCATTTTGTACTGCATACAAATAAGGCTGATTAAAGCCTGACAGCAGATGACACCAACTTCAGCCACGATGGACAGGATGGTTTCTCTGTCCATTTCAGCGGGGCTGGAACCACATGATCTTTAAGGTCTCTTTCAACCCAAACCATTCTATGACTCTGCTTTCACAAAAGTTGCTTTAACTTCTCAAACTTCTTAAAAGGGCAAGTACACTCAAACACTACATCAAGTGAGATCTTACATAGTTTTGCTGGAGAAAAAAATGAGATGGTATGGTTACCACAGCTGGGAAAAAAACCCAGTCAAATCAAACTCTTTATTGAATAATTCAAAGTTCTTTGAATTGATACTTTGTATAAGCCTCTGGCTCAAACTTTTGCTAACAGCAGGGCAGGTTTCAGCATAATCACGCTTACGGTACTAGTGGATTAACCCACTTCGGGAGTCACAGCTCTTTCTGAGACCTGCAGTCCAGGTAATTCACACTAGCAGGCGTGCTCTTGAAGACCTTGCTGAAGTGAACCTGAGAAGCAGTTTCACTGAGCACCTGCAGGTCCCAAATGACCTTGAAATGCATTGGATAATTCAATAGTTTAAAAAAGGCAAGACACAGATTCGATGCATTGTTTTTACATGACCAGTTTACTAATGAACATTTGCCTTATCTGAAGTAGCAGAGAACAATGCAGCTTCCCAAAACAAAGTCTTCCTGAAAATCAGCTATACCAATTAATTCTTCAATTACAAACTTGCTGAGGTGCAAGCTGCAGACACTAAGCCTAGATCCTTCCCCCTTCCCCATCTGGGTTATTACATATTTTACAGTCCGTTAATTGCTTGCTTATAAAAAAATGTGGTAGGTTAAGCTCTGCAGTAGGTCAGCACTCACCATCAAAGAAAGGCAGTGGGCTGGTCCTACCTGACCTGCAGTCCTGCATGTCTGCTGTTGACTGATGTACTAACCAGCTGCTGAGTGCCCAGAATTGTTCCCAATATTATTCCTGGATATTTGCTAGCATTCTACCAGCTTGTTATATCACCTCTCACATTGGAGAAGCCCAGTGGGCTGTTATAGCTAGGAAATTTTTTTGCTTATACTTTCCTCACTCTTTCTCTGAGCAACCTGGGCCCTTCCACTACATAGTCACGGCAGCCTTGCAAAGGCTGCCTTTGGATCTGCTACGGAGTAATGATTATGAAGTGTTTTGCATATTGTACCATTTGGGAGTTGGGGCTGTTTAGTCTAAAGAAGAGGAAGCTCAGGGGAGACCTCATTGCTCTCTACAACTACCTAAAAGGAGGTTGTAGTCAGGCAGGGGTTGGTCTCTTCTCTCAGGTGACCAGTGACCGAACTAGAGGGCATGGACTCAAGCTTCATCAGGGAAAGTTTAGGCTTGATGTGAGGAAATGTCTCTTTCACCATTCAATGTAAATTAGGTAAAGATTTTTTTCTGTAATTAAAAAAGAGAAACTATTAAGTTATAGGTAAAACAGTATATTTCCCCCACGAGAAAAATCTCTAAGAAATACAAACGCATCACTGTGCAGATTAATAACAGCAGGTGCTGTAAGCATCTAGAATAGTACAGGGGAGCAGTGTTCTTCTACACACACACCACCATCCTCCACTGTTCTGTGGGGTTTTCTTTGGTACAGAAGAACATAGGCCACTGCTGGGAGACATTTCTTCCTTCTTTCCCCCCCTGACCAGCCAGCTCAGTACACTGTTGGTGTACTATGGTGAAGTGGTGTTCACACTGTGCCTCTTTGAGACAAGGCAATAACCTGCTCTACCTAGATAACTACAGTGGTCAAAAAAACCCAAACTTTTTCCAACTCCTCAATCTCTCTCCCTGCTCCAAATAGAGATACATAAACCAGCCACAACCAGAGTTATCAGCTGTTGCCCACACTGAATCATTTTCCTCCAATTAAGTCCAAAACAAATGTAATTTTTCATCTGAAAAGATATTTTCAAAGATAATTATAACTGTATACTAAGTGTGTTTGGACAGTCAAATTGTTATCTTCCTTAAATACCTCCCAGCAGTGAGAAGCTGGCAGCTGCATCTCAATTGGCTTTCAAACAACAAAACAGGACTCAGGAAATTAGCTTAATCTACTACTGGGATGCTCGGTTCCCTTAGTTTATTTAAGAACAACGGTAATGTTTGCTCTGCTGAGAGTGAAATAAAGAGTCAGGATATACAGCAGGATTAGTTGACTGGATCACTCACTTTTGTAACTAGGCATACTTAGATGCCAATCCCAATAACTAGGTCAGAGGAAATTCATATTGCTGTCATTTGTGGTAAGCAAACTGTTTGTACAAACTTAGGAAAATGACTAGTATTTTTAATTTCACAATAGTAACTGCAAGTGTTAGAAATCCAGTAGTCTCTTTAAATCTCATGAAGACAAAAAAAATATTACTTGTGTGATTTGATGCACATAATTTTAAAAAAATTACTACTGTGATATGTAAAGTGCTGAGGCATTTTTCTTTCCTGGTATTAGAAATCTCCCACTTTTATAGGTCTCCCTACTGAACTAAAGACCCTGAAAACCTCCTCCATATAACAGCATTCAAGGCACCTAATTACAATTTTTATTTTTATAATATTTCAGAATAACAATACCTCTTACGATAACCAGATACATTCAACCACAGTTACAAACAGATTTAAGAGTCATTTGTAAGTGTGTAAGTATGCCACAAGATAGGTAAAAGCAACCACCTGAAACAAGCATGCATGACACATGTAGAGATGCAATGGAAAAGATTGCCTTTCACACATCTATTAAACACACTTGAAAGAGTGTCTACCCTTGCTCTCCATCTCCCCACGATCTCTTCTGCCCTTCTGTTGCATTGACTGCTTCTTTACCTCTCCCATCGCTGTTTGCACAGAGAAAGAATTCAGGACTTGTGATCTTAGAGCTCTACTTTGCAACATATAATAGGGTTCATATCACAGTATCACAAGGTTGGAAAGGACCTCTGAGATCATCAAGTCCAACCTATGACCCAACACAACACCAACCCATCATCTAAACCATGGCACTCAGTGCCTCATCCAGTCTCCCCTTAAACACCTCCAGGGTTGGCGACTCCACCACCTCCCTGGGCAGCACATTCCAATGGCCAATCACCCTTTCAGTGAAGAACTTTTTCCTAACATCAAGTCTAAACCTCCCCTGATGAAGCTTGAGTCCATGCCCTCTAGTTCTGTCACTGGACACCTGAGAGAAGAGACCAACCCCTGCCTGACTACAACCTCCTTTTAGGTAGTTGTAGAGAGCAATGAGGTCTCCCCTGAGCCTCCTCTTCTTCAGACTAAACAGCTCCAACTCCCTCAGTCGCTCCTCGTAGGGCTTGTGCTCCAGCCCCTTCACCATCTTCGTTGCCCTTCTCTGGACACACTCCAGCATCCTGACATCTTTCCCAAACTGAGGGGCCCAGAACTGTACACAATATTCAAGGTGAGGCCTGACCAGTGCCAAGTATGGGGGGGGGGGGGGGGGGGGGGCGATAACTTCTCTGGTCCTGCTCGCCACACTATTCCTGATGCAGGCCAGAATGCCATTGGCCTTCTTGGCCACCAGGGCACACTGCTGGCTCATGTTGAGCTTCCTGTCAAAATCACTTGCTGTGTCCAGAAGAAAGGCCACAGGAACATCTAGGCCACACCTGCTCAGGGCCTCTACTGCCTATTAGTGTGAGCCAGCCAGCCTGCTTTGACACGGAGATATTCTGCTTCCTGGAGCACACTGTGACTTATAGAGTATATTATTTATGATATATGCTGTCATCTGTATCATATTTTAACATCTATTGGCACATGTCAGTGATTTGCCTTCAGCCTCCTTAAATATGGAACAAATCCCATTTAGCAAGGATGTGTGCCCAAGGTACACATGCAGTATCACGTCTGCGTTAAGTGGCTTCCTTCATTTTCTGCCCTAATAAACAAACACACCCATGGGAACAGCTGAGTTCAGGTCTGCTCTCCTGTCTCAGTGACCAGGCATGACTGCTTAAATCCATGATGATCATTATTTGTGCTATACTAAAATCTGCAGCATCCAAGTACAGACATCAGTTGTCTTCTAGGAACTTGCAAACATCTTTTCTGCCCACAACTAGTAGGCAAACAAGCCCAGGTACAGCCTTTCAAATCTAAGCCTCCAACACTTCCTTGGTATTAATTTTTTCTATTTCAGCATCCAGATATCCATGATAGACAATGGCAACCCCAAGCTCTTCTGCCAGTACAGGCACTCTCACTCTGCAATGCTGCCACACCACAAGCCAGCTCCAGGGTCAGGGAGCTTGAGACCCTGCAATGTAACACAATCCCCACCACAGCCTCATCTGGGTTAGTCAACAGCTCAAAAGCTTACAGCACGATGTGAGCCAAACCTCTCCCTTGTGCTTTCGCTTTCAGTCTTTGCCACCACACCAACACCAGGCTTCCCTGTGAGTCCACCCTGCCCTCTGTGTGGCTGGTTTGTTGTGACCGAGCTCACACACCAGACTGAGGACCACTTCAATTCACAAGCTTTGGGAAGAACCAAACAACACCCTGGGTAGCAGCAATGGGGACTCGTTGCACATCCAAGGGCAGCACCTGGCCTTGCTTCTCAGAGACCAGCAGCCTTGGGACCAGCTTCTGACGCATCCTCAGGAGAAGCAGGGACACAGAGTGCAGCTAACCTCAGGAAGCAAAATGCCTCATGTTCCCAAGCTGCCCATAAAGGACGCAGCACAGAGGGAGAAGGTCACTTTCTAGCAAACACTCTGCTCAGAGCTGATCTTACAGAAAGGGTAAGAGTTTACTAAAAGTTCACCCAGCATATTTACTTAGACTGCCATTAGCTCAGAAAGCTTGATGAAAAAAACAGAGAGCAGAGTCATAGCAGAACGTAAATATAAAAAATTTCTTCAGGTCAGTCAAAAAGTTCAAGAAACAGGCAGTGAGGAGAATTCCTTCACTCTTACTTCCTATTTCAAAAATGTAATTCTGGAAGAGCTTTTCAATGTGTTCTTACACAAATCTTTGTATTCCCATCCAGACCACAAGGGCCTCATTTAAATACTGATACACACATAGTAAGGCTCTCTATACCTGACAACACAATTGTACTGCTGCAATTCCTCATATGGAGGCATTTTCAGGGGAAAGCAACATTTAAAGAAAGCACCAGCTTTGAATAAGTATTCTAGATTTCTCCCAAATACAGAGAACTACCTTATAAATGTACCCAAAAGGAGAAACTCTAATATGTTTCTGCCAGTCTTACAACAGGACACTGTGCATTCCCAGTTCCTTTTTTAAAAATGCATCTTTATTCTGACACAGGTTACAAATCATGCAAAAGGTGCATTCTTCTGAGAAGAGAAACGGCAGGTATTGCCACATTCAATCCAAAGCACCTTTAGGGACGTGCAACACTAATGACACTGCTTGCTAACGGATTCATTGTCCCATTCCTACCTGTGCACAGCAATTAGGGAAAGGTGAACAAAGAGGCCATTTTGTTGTTCTTCTGTTTAGCTGTGCACTGAGGACTACCTGATACTCTAGACTTAACAGCAAGAAATGCTTCCGCAAGAGAAGCTTCAACGAAGACAGAAAAGTAGTCTTACAGATGAGCTGTGAGACACATTGCTTTTCCATTGCCAGCGTATAAAGAAAGTACAGAGGCATGTCAGCAACGGGAACCTACATTTAAGTGAGAATAAGAACATAGGCTGATGTTTCCACATCACACTTGGTGCCATGTGAAATTTTACAAGAGAGCTTTACAAAACAGGT